>OZ023280.1:3971444-4623498 GCA_964007245.1 Hypomecis atomaria
ATCTACAGGAAACTTTATAATAATTTAACTGTATATTTGATGAAAATTGTATGTTTAGTTATTAGCTCGAATTTACTGATACTGAAGTGAGACTAAGGGATCTCGCTAATTGATATATCTATCGTGCTTAAAAAATAAGTACTTATTGAATTTAAAATAAGATAAATGATTAAAAAAGATAATTAATCCGTTAGATTTTATAAAAAAAAATAGTAGATTATTTCTTTTGTCTATTAAACAATATAACGAAGAAGAATATAGCTAGTTAAGAATATTTAGCCCGTGACGTCACATTTTTCTACACTATTTGTATAAAAGTGACGTCGCCATGTTCTTATTTTTGACGCTCTTTGCTATTTTTGTTTGATTGACAATAGAAAAATACTAACTTTATAATAATACTGGTTTTAGTAGTGTATGCAAGACCCGAGTTCACCAACGCTTGTTTAACTTAAACGTGTGATTACTGTAATTAAACAACGGTTTTTGCTTGGTGAACGGCAACATTTCTACAAGCCGCTTAAGATTTTATCCAACGGTTAATAAATTAAACATCTGTTGGTGAACTGGGGTCTAAGAGCCAAGTTAACCGTTGTTTAAATACAGTAATCACACTTTTAACTTAAACAGGCGTTGGTGAACTCGGATCTAAATCTATTAATTTTAAATGTTTTTGATTATTGTGTTATCCATTACCAATAATACAAAAAATGAGATCACATTTGAAGGGTCGGTCATGCGTAACTTATTATTTACTTGTTTAACTTTGCAAAAAGATTTTTACAATGTTTTTTGCGTAACACGATAGATCTGCTCGTTGCAAAGTCATTCGCTTAATTCTTTTTATTTTACTTAGATAAAATCGAAGTGGTTTTTATTAGAATTTCAATTATTTCTTTAGTCATTCATTTTGCTAGAATGTTGATGGACATAGTAGCGTATTTATTTGATTTTGTTTTATGTCGAATAAAGTAAAAAGATACATATGTAAATGATAATAAATACTTAGTTATATATTAGATTGTGATATTTACTATCCGTTTTTGGATTCACAATTTGTCTATGAAAACTTTGATCTGTTCCCGAATGTTGTACAGATCATATCAATTTTGCGAACATTCTTTGTGAACTATAATAATTTTGAGTTTAATGTAAATAGACCAAAGTTTAATGCGTTTAGTCATAATAAAATATCGGTGAAGCAATATATGTAGAACAATAAAATATTGATAAATGAATAAACAAGTGTAAGTAAAATTAAAAAGGATTTCTTAATTTATCCATAAAGACCCTAAATTAAGTATGTATCTAACAAGCTAAATATATCGCCAGTAATATCTTGAAAAGTTTATCTAAGAAGAATCGAGGGATTTAAAACGACACAGAAATAACATAACTAGCTCAATTTTAAAGGCGTAATCGTAATTATAATAGAAATTTTGAGTAGTGTTTCTTTTTCGAAAAAGAAACGCAATAGAGAGAACAATATTTTACGTTGCTGTTAAATTTATGATGGTATTAATGAAAGGGGAGCCCACGATGCTAAATTGGATTTACTCGAGTATTACAGAGACCGATTGGGTGGCGAAGATAAGATGATAAAAAGAAAAAAAAATATATATAACGTAACCTTTTCATCGGAGGGGGCAGCGGCTATGGATTTAAAAAAAATGTAAGTAAAAAACCTTGCAAGGACGCGTAACATACATACAAAATGAAACACACAGTCAAAATTCGAGCCTCATTTATTGGTAGATAAGTACATGGACGCTGGATGCAAAATTCTTGCAATGGTTTTATTCGGTGTTATTCAAGATCTAATAAGGGAGCCCTATGTTAAGCACTGGGAGGCACTGGGTGTTATATGGCAAAAATATTTGCTTATATGATACTGTAATATGAAAGCGCGCTAAAATAACTGTGTTCATGTGAGTTACATACCTATATATACAATACATGGTAGGTAAATAGGCACAATACTCATAAAATCTGTCTTCTTTAACCAATCGTACCCGGGCGAAGCCGGGACAGGCCAGCTAGTATATATATACGCGTCGAATTAAGTACCTCCTCCGGTTCGTCGGTCAAAAATTGGGCCCAATATTTTAGTTGAAAAATCTCATCAAAATAGGTACCAACGGTGATTTCTGCAGTCAGTGCTACTTAGTAAATACAGTAAACCTTGAGACACTCCTGAATTGTGGCAGCCAACGTGTTAAGTAACACATATCCGGCTCAAAATGACATTTGAATGTGTTCTTGATTGATTTACAGCGCACATTAAAGTTGCGTCACTTTCTTTGGTTTTAATCTCACCAAGATTTATGATTATTACCGATTCTTTAAAAATAAATGTTACATTTTCAACATGAGATAAATACAGGACGCGGCTGTTTATGACCTAAGATGATATCATACAGAAAATCACACACGGCCTAGTTTGTAGTACAACTGATTTCGAAGCGATTCGATTCGATTTCCATCCGGGCAATTTCCATTTTCAGCTGACTTCAGAATAGGCGGTTTTCAATTCGACTGTATATTTTTTCGCTAAGTATGAACCCATTTCATGTTTCTATTGTCATTAGATGGTACTTTAGAGGTGGTCCCTCAAATAATTGTAAACAGCGATTTGAGTGAACTAGTCCAATTTTGTACGTACTCGTAGATTGCAATGATTGAAGTTTGCTTGTGCCATTTTTAGCGAAACATAATTTATTCTGGGTAGCACTGGTCCCAATGGAAACCTGTGTTGTGCGTAGTTGTATCATTAGGAAAACGTGTTTGGGATGGAACAACTAGTTGTGTGAAAGCAGTTGGTCCACGAGGATCACCTTTTGACCTGGGTGTCAAATGACCCTTGTTTGTATTTGCGCCGTGGAACTTTTAAAAAAAGAATCCTACTGAACACCAAGTCAATAAGACAAAATTCTTATCGAATCAGGTAGGTCAGGTAGGATCCTTTCTTTGCGAGGGGGAAATCTTCGAAAGATGCCCGACTGCTTTGGGGTGCAGTCGGGTTATGTAGGATTGTACCCACTAAAACCCCCTCGGTGGCCAGCCTTTGTGCCCTCTTGGGAGCTCCGAGATCTCCAAAGGAACGCCCGGTGCTCCCAGCACTTTGTACGACTACTCGCCTAGTAAACTGGTATTAGGCTTGTTCGGTCCTCTACGACAACGTTGCCACACACGCTGCCGTCCTCCCCGGGCCCGTTTTAGTTGATGGCGAGAGCCCCATCTCTGACCATACACGAGCCCAGAGGTCCCCTTTTAGTAGGCTTTTACAGGCAGGGGATATCGATGCCGTATTCTAGTGCCCGGCATCAGGGCAAATCAGGTAAGTACCTACTGAACTGATACACATACGAGTAGATCTGTAGGCATCTGGTAGGTATATTATATGCTTCAAATATCTGGTATATTATATGCTCCAAATAATATATTCTACCTTACCCAACCATAGATTCATCAAACATTTTATAGGCATTCCACACTTTAATAGGCTATTGCTTAGCGAGACGACACCGTGGTGATAACCGGTTGATTTTAACCGGTTTCAATAAAATCAAGGCTCAACTGATGTTTAAAAAATATTTTACCTCAAAACCTTAGTGAATTTATTTTGATGCTTTTTGTTGGAAAACTGGTGTTTCTCCTTTTCCTCTTTAACCGCCATGGTCGGATTCATCCGACAACTGTGTTCTACTACTTACATAACCGCCATAGTCGTGTATTTACGACTGCGCTTTTAACCTACATGTTTAAATCATTACGCTGTATTTTATGAAGATATATTCATAATTAGCTAAATAGTGAATCTAGTTATCATTTACAGTTGGTTACATGCTTATCTTTTCAATAATTTATCTCTCTTTAATAGTCTCTTTAAGAGTATATAATTCGATAAACTTGCCTGGCGCTAGTGGCACGACAATTGATATAAAGTCTGGCGGTTAAAGGTTAAATCGACTGACAAGTAGTTTTTGAGTCATAAATCCTTTAAAATTCGTACTTAATTGACTTCAGTAAGATTTCTATTGTTAGAATAATAAAAAACCTTCAGCACAATAACTGTAAAGCAGTTATTTATTTAATTAAAATCTCACTCCGCTCTCCTGACAGTGACCAAAGCACACGGTCGCAACCTAGGTAGGTATATATCGCTGACTAGCTGCGCCCCGCGCTGTTACCCGCGTTAGTCCGAGGTAAACAGTAGCCTATTTGTTAATCCAAGGTCTAAGCTACCTCTATACCAAATTTCATCTAAATCGGTTCAGCCGTTTGTTCGTGTAAGAGTCACACATACTCACAAACTTTCGCGTTTATAAAATTAAGTAAGATTAGAAAAAGATTACCTGAAATCTACAAGGAACATTTTTAAGTTGTTAGTACTTACAGGGTGACGCTAGATGGCGTTGAATACTCCTAAAACGCGCAAGCCTTTGACGTCGCCACGCGATAGGGGCGTTCGAGAATTAATCTTGTGAGGTACTCATCAGGAAATAGTAGTTATTTTTGGAGGTCCAAGTCCGACTAATTTCAGTCTGACAACAGACTTGGCCGTATTAGAACCTAGCCCTAGCCCTAGCATATGAGCCCGCGGCTTCGCCTGCGTTAAATTTAATTTTCGATTATGTTTATATCTAGACATGCGCAAAATGTGTCGCTGCACTGAAGTGAAAAACAAATATAATTATATACCTACTACATATATTTTCCTTCAAGTGAAGTGAAGTATTTCTTTCATCCAGTTCAATACTTCATTTAGTTCAGATGCTTATTTTGTTTGTTGCTCAATTATTACGTGTACTTTGGTGCTAGATGGTAACCAGGGTCTGATGATGACGCTGGAAGGCGGCCATAGGAACTCAGTAATTAAGCGTATTTATTAACTCGTTTGATTCGTCTTGACGAGTACTTTGGTGCTAAATGGTTACCAGGATCTGACAACGGAGCTGGAAGGTGGCCATAGGAACTCAGTAGTTAAGCGATATAAACCCATCGAGTATGGGCTCGTTTGATTTGCCTTGACGAGTACTTTGGTGCCAGATGTTAACCAGGGTCTGATGTTGGAGCTGGAAGGTAGCCATAAGAACTCAGTAATTTAGCGACATAACCCCATCGTGTATGGGCTCGTTTGATTCGTCTTGACGAGTACTTTGGTGCTAGATGGTTACCAGGATCTGACGATAAAGCTGGAAGGTGGCCATAGGAACTCAGTAATTAAGCGATATAAACCCATCGAGTATGGGCTCGTTTGATTTGCCTTGACGAGTACTTTGGTGCCAGATGTTAACCAGGGTCTGATGATGGAGCTGGAAGGTAGCCATAAGAACTCAGTAATTTAGCGACATAACCCCATCGTGTATGGGCTCGTTTGATTCGTCTTGACGAGTACTTTCGTGCTAGATGGTTACCAGGATCTGACGATAAAGCTGGAAGGTGGCCATAGGAACTCCGTAATTAAGCGATATAAACCCATCGAGTATGGGCTCGTTTGATTTGCCTTGACGAGTACTTTGGTGCCAGATGTTAACCAGGGTCTGATGATGGAGCTGGAAAGTAGCCATAGAAATTCAGTAACTAAGCGGTTATGTACCGCGTCGAGTTTGATTCGTCTTAATGGGTGGTGAGTGGTGGTGGTTTGGTGGACGTGAATATACGATGTTTGGGAAATAAAATCTTGTTATTAAAAGTTTTAAAAAGTTGTAAAGTGCCCCGTAATGTTTTCCAATAAAGTTCAAATTATTATTGTCCTTTTGACTTTTGTACCTATCGCTCAACCAAGTTTTCCTTGCATTGCGAGAGGTGGCGCTACGTACGTTATGTTGCTAGCATATTGAATTCCCTTGTAGCATTTTATTAGTTCCTGATTTAGGCCGCGCGCAGAGTCATCTTGTGCGCGCGCTAGTGACGCCAGTGCCGTCTGTGCCAGCGCAGAATACTATTGTGCGAGTGAAATAGCCTGATTACCTTTTACATGTGTGAGAGAGGACGATGTAGCTACTTATGCGAGTCAAAGTTTGTGCGAAACAGACAATTTCATTGGCATCTAACATATAATTTCTACACGAACACACACACACACATACACACTCACGTGACGCTGCAAACCTTGGCTCTCATGAGATCTCGTGTATTGCAGTGTCACACACACACACACACACTCCCATTCACCCACTTACACGCACAGCTTCACTGTAATTCCGAAGATTCTAAATTGTTTGCTTGTGATGATGATGGTAGATAACTTTAATACTAACAGAATTTATTCAACTTAATATAATGTCATTTCGTTTAAAATAATTATTTTTTCAAAAAATAGCATGACCGACTTCACCCGTGTACAGAATTCGCGTATATTTCGCACGGATCAATGTAGCATTTTTCACATTATTGTTGATTTATCAAAAATGGCTCAGCCGATTTCGATAAAAATTAAATGGGACCAATTTCAAAGTACACTCTTTCTAATAAAAAAAAGGATAATTGAAATCGGTCCACTACGTAAAAAGGTATTTATTTACTTATTCTTTATTTCAGACGTACAAGTCCATATTACAAAAATTCATTAAAATCATCATATCAAAATGTCACAAATGTCAAAATTAATAATACATTCAAAATTAAATAATACTTAATGTCAATTAAAAAAAAAAAGTATCAATAATAATATGATTATCTTAGCCTATACTTCGGTATACTCGGTAATGCTTGGTTATACATAAAAAAAAACAATAAAAAAATATACGCGTCGAATTGAGTACCTCCTCCGGTGGTTCGTCGGTCAACAAAGCAATGTTTTTCAACCTCTAGACTATTTTAAAATTTTATTTGCTGATATTGTCATACATAATTGTCATATTTTTTTTTGTTTGTTTATTTTAAAATTTCTAAAATTCATTTGTCTTTTCTCAAAGTTGTCAAAATGTATGATAATTTCAAAACTAAGTAAGTCCAAGAAAGCGCAAATTCTGCTCTTGGTAATCAATTTGAAAAGGGCCACCAAGAGACCGGCCTAGCCGAGTTTGGGGCCCGCTGTTAATCCAACTAGTTTTATTTAAAATCTCACGTCAATAATGTTCTGCAAACAATCTGTAACAAATTCATTGCTCTGTAAATAAAAGTTTTCTTTCTTTTGTTTCTTTTAATCTAGAGTCCTGCAACAGAGCGTGATAGAATTGTGTACATTCGCGTCGTCGTATCATCAGCATTGTGTCTCGTTCGCGCCGCCGGCGGGGAAGCGACGAACTAGTACTGAAGTAAAGTAAAGTTTATTAACCAAAAGAAAAAATATATATATAGCTATTGCAGTACATAAAGCGAGAAACAAATTATTATAGTTAATTTCGATTATGTCTGATACAAAATAGCATTGCCTTATATTAAAAATGCATTTCCAAATTAAAGAACTGTGACCCCAAACTAAGCTCAAGGCTTGTGTCTTGGGGCTCGAGTGCAAGGTTGTCAGAATTCGACATGATTTGAGAGTATTTAAAACTTACGAAAATATACAAATTAACTGTATTTTTATTTTTACATACGAATTTTGGATTGTTGAAGAAATAATAAACAGTCAGAAGCTGTTCGGTATCGACCTGTTTGAATGCTATTCTCCATACAAGCAATTTATAAGGTTTTCTGTTTGGACATAAGACAAACTTAGTAGCCAGTCTTTTAGCTTCTTTTTAAAGGCGTAGCTTGTGAGGTCATTGATTTCAATCGAAGACCTGTATATTGAAGTATTGAACTACGCGAATTGACACTGAAGTAGAGAAAGATTGAAGGAGCACAACTGAACTAGTTTAATTGAAGGATTCATTCGAGAACTACATACGTCTAGTATGTCAGTACCTACCAATTTTAGTACCTAAAATGAGCGTCTGGTGAACGCGACATGTGACCAAAATGCTGGTGTTTATTTGGCTCAACGTATAAGCATTGCCATTCAGCGTGGCAATGCTGCCAGCATGCTGGGAACGCTGCCAACTGGCAGTGGGTTTGAGCATTTGGATTATCTTTAGACCTTCAAGGGTTTGTGGATGATCCAATTGCTTGTTATGTAGTAGTAGTATATAAAGTTTTAGATAATAAGTCTTGTATTTAGTGGTAGTTAATAAAGGCACTTACCCTGCAAAAAGAATCAAGTACCCTTGCACCATGTTGTCACTGTTCAAACCTAACCTAACCGGCAGTTAAGAAGTTTGCACTCGAGGTTGGGCCGCTCCTTTGGTCTTTTTAACTAAAGCATCTGAGAGGTTAGCCGGTAAGTTGCGTGCCTAATGATGAGGAGTGCCGCCACTGAGGCGGGCTACAGTGCCGCTCTTGCGACGCTGCAGCCGAGGATTAGGGGCCGCGGTGGGATGGAACTGGTGGCGTGTATGCCACCACCTATCCTATCTTCCGCGGGACCGTCAACGTGTTGGTGGACACCGTGAGGCTGCAGGCAAAGAGAAGTGTAGGTACGCGATGGCGGGTCTCCCTGACCTCTGCAGTCGAAGTGGCAGGCGCGGGGCTTCTATCATTGACCCGTTGCACTGGGACCAGGTAGTCCCGAGTGGTGGATGACGATGTGTCTTGTGCTCCGACACATCGTCATTGTGGCGGGAGCGAAAACTCCGTTATGAAGCCAGAGTCTGGGCAAGCGCTGTTTGGTGCCACAGAGAATTGCGAAAGCGTGCCCCGGCACCAGGCACAGAGGTGGAACACTTAGGATTTTTAGTGGGTAGACCAGCCTGCGGGAACTCTCACATAATAACCCACCCGCCCCGTATTTATATAATTATGATTTTCCCTGGTAGAAAAATTTTAAATCTCAACACCGACTTCCACCGTGCCCAAAATTCGAATAGTCATTAATTGGAATGCCACACTACTCATGCCAAAAATCAAGTCGTTGCTTCGGATATTAGTTTGGACTCTGTATCCTCAAGGTAGAATAAAGAAACATGACGTTAAACCAAGCGTTGAACCACTAATAGTGGTAGATTGAGTGGATATTTATAAAAGTCTGCAGTGAATAGACCCAATTATGAAAGCACCATCGCAAATTTAATAGCAACGTCAAAAGTGTTCTCTCTATCGAATGCCTAAAGTAAAAAAAAAAAACAGAAATAGTTTAATTAGCTTGTATAATTACGATGGTGCCTTCATAATTGGGCCTAATGCCACGTGTTACGTTTCGTCAATCCATATTAGCGTCTTTGTGGTAGTGGCGACAGTTTCTATCGAAAGTTTTTGTCCTATCCTACGGGAATTATGCAATTTTCGGGATAAAAAGTATCCTAAGTCACTTTCCGTCTTTTAAACTATATCCATGCCAAAAATCAAGTCAATCCGTTGCTCCGTTGGTGCGTGAAAGAGGAACAAACCAACAAACTTTTCGGATTTATAATATACTAGCGACCCGCCCCGGCTTCGCACAGGCAGGTGTATTATACACATAAACCTTCCTCTTGAATCTATTAAAAAAACCGCATCAAAATCCGTTGCGTAGTTTTAAAGATTTAAGCATACATACGAGTAGGGACATTGGGACAGAGAAAGCGACTTTGTTTTATAGTACTCGTAGTGATGATAGTGATGAAGTAAGGAAGTAAGGATTAAAACGCCGGTGTAGAAAGCTGACATAGCTGAACGATTAAACCAACCGGTACCCACAATTTAACGTCTCATCGGAGCCACGGTAGCGCTCATTTGTAAATGTCACCCGTGGTCACCCATCCAAAGACTGTCCATGCTGAACCTTGCTTAACTTCGATGATCGCTAACGAACACCTAGGCAAACTACGCTAAATAGTAAAGCAACAATGACGTCATACGAAAATCACCAAGACATAACAGGAGCAATGTCTATCAGAGAACGCGTTAATTAATACCTAGAGAGGTTAGAGATAAGTGGTTGGCTGAGTGCCAGCCACCGCCGCGGCTACTCCGGGCAGGAACTCTACAGAGGAGACAGCAGCGCAGTGCGATGCGGACATACGGTACCTATGAAGCCGATGTGTCTATTTTTAACCGACTTCCAAAAAGGAGGAGGTTCTATGTTCGTCTGTATGTATTTTGTTTTGTGTATGTTCATCGATAATTTCGCGAATCGTGAACCGAATCGAAACACTTTAGTTCAAAAGGGTATAAGTACTCCCGAGATATTCCCATTGAAATTTTACAGAAAGCGGCTGAGCCATTTTTGAAAAATCAACAATAATGTAAACAATTCTAGCGAAATATTCGTATTTAGTACACGATGGAAGGCGGATTTGCCAGTTTTTGCGAAAAATAATATTATATAGAGATTTGCCGAATGAAACTTAGTGGCGTCTGTAGACGCGCGTCGAGTGGTTGCAATATAGTTATTCATATATCAGCGGTGCGGCGCAAGCAGGGGGGATATGCGCAGCTTGTAGCTAACTAATTTTAGACACTATTAAGTTTGTCGCGTAACGATAGAATAATAATAAATATTAGGGGACATCTTACACACGGTCTCTGACCTCAAACTAAACAAAGCTTTTCATATGGCTGCCAGACCCTGATATACTACATATACACCACTACTTTTTATGAACATCTAAAAAAAAATGTAGGTATCAGTACACGATGTAAAACATATGTGTACAGTTAAAATTTAAAAAAGATCTTAGGTAGCCTATTTATTTAGGTTTTATTTTATCCGAAAATTAGACTAAAATTATGCACATAATGTCAATTTCATTCATGTATAGTGTAGTAATGTAGATAAGTACCTACGGTCTTGTTTACGCAAAACAGCTGTAGTTGGAGTCTAATGGATTAGAATAACCAATTATTTCAATTTTTAAGGGATAATTTTAGGATATTGATTTATTAACTTTTTATCTATATATATAAAATGCTTTGTCCTGAATGACTTACTGACGGATCAACGCAGAGCCCAAACCGCTGGTCGGAGGAACCTCAAATTTGGAGGGTGGGTTCTTTGTATGACGTAGGCATCCGATAAGAAAGGATTTTTCGAAATTCTAACCCTAAGAGGGTGAAAAATGGGGCCAAAGTTTCTATGGGACATCGTGATCCCCTGGTTCAATCGACTTGAAATTTTGGATTTACATTCTGTAATTGAATTGACGGAAGACGTGTTTCGTATTTTATTGAAATTCATCCCTTATCGAGGTTAAAAAGGAGTAGAAAGTTAATTTGGGGGTGATTTGCTTCGAAGGTGATATCAATACTCCTTAGCAGCTTAGTAATAACTTTGATTTAAATTACTTTTTATTTTGACACATATTTGAAAACTCAATCCATCCTTATTCTGAGACTCAATCCGATTGTATCAATGACTTGAGAAAATAAAGATGGCGGCCACAGGTTATTTGACACTTTGCTGCCTACACTTTAATTATAATATGTTCCCATATTTCTTTGGTAATACATACTGCTTACTGCGAAAATAATTGGGTTAATAGTGACTGCGAGAGCAAATTTGCCTAAGAAAGTGCGGGAATCACATTGTCATTATGCATGAGTGCATATCAATATTTATAACCGACTTGAAAAAAGAAGGTTCTCAATTCGGCGGTAAGTATGTTTTTTTTTGTATGTTAGCAACGCGATTATTCGGTCAATTAAGTATGAACCGATTTTGTTGATTATTTTTTTGGTTTGCTAGATCATAGGTACTTCAGAGTTAGTCTCATTTGAGATTATAAAATAAACAAATATATTAAATAATGGTAAATCGAAATAGGTTTAGCAGTTTTGTAATTATTTTTTGCAAAAAATAGCATGACCGACTTCACCCGTGTCCAGAATTCGCGAATTTTTGCACGGATTGATGTAGCATTTTCCACATTATTGTTGATTTATCAAAAATGGCTCAGCCGATTTCGTTTAGATGTGAAAATGTAAGTATCACCAATTTCGAAGTTTACTCTATACAATAAAAAAATAATTATTGAAATCGGACTACTATGAAAAAAGTTATACGTGGTTACACATAAAAAATATATAAATACGCGTCGAATTGAGTACCTCCTCCGGTGGTTTGTCGGTCAAAAACCAAATGTTAGTATGTAATGGCGGCCATATTGAGTCCTATGCTCATATGTGCGTCATACTTTGTAGTTATTTCAAGTCTATATACTTATTGTTGTCATAGAGTTTTGGTTGCCATAGAGATATTTGAGTTGTTGATTTTGTGTGTCAAAATAGGTAGGTAAGGGTAATTTTGTATTTTCTTTGTAAGTTAAAAATGTGTGCTCATTATTAAATAGACTCATTATTAAGAGATATCCACAATACACAAGATTTATTATTCGTAAAAAAGTGCGTAAATCGTGGGAAAAATCAAAAGAGTCATAGTCAAATAGAATTGCTTAAGCGAGCAAACTATGATTCCTGAAGCGAATGCTTTCCTAACAAACCAACGCTTGTGGGACCATTACAGCTTGATCGGATCGTTGATGTATCTAGCAGTGGTAACAAGGCCAGATATTACGTTTGCCGTAAGGTATCTAAGCCAATTTAATACTTGCTACGGAAACAATCATTGGCAAAACGCGAAACGGTGGACTAAAATATAATAAAGTGGTATGAAGTAGTACGGCGTGGCAGGCGCTTATTAGGCAGCTTGCACCATGGATAGACGATCAACACGGGATATATTTTCAAATATGGTGGTGGATGGATAAGTTATGAAGCCAAGAAACAAAGAGTAGTGCCTTATAGGCAGAGTATACAGAGAACATGGAAGCAGATCTCCTTACCACGGCACTACCGCAACCAAGGCTTAAGAGGGCTATTGCGAAATTGTGTATTTCAAAATTGTGTTTACGCAGATTACGCACGGAGTGTTTTGAGGACTAAACTGGGAGTCACTCAGACCTGAAGATACCCTGAGGTCATCATATTTGAGTTGTTGATTTTTTGTGTCAAAATGGAGTAAAATAAAAATGTGTGCTCTATATCAAAAATACTCGTTATTATCATAATGTCTATGATTAAAATATAAAGCCTTCACCTGCAACCCAGCAACCTAAATTAATAGATAGTTGGTATAAAATAGAAACTTCTAATGTTCTTTGCTCCTAATGAAACTGCTTAAGGAATTCATATTCGAGGCAACCAGGCGTCACATCATAGCATCCAATTGCAAAAACGTGATCTTATTCCAAGAATTGACATTCTTTATACATGTCCATGATCATTATTGTTTTGACAATGTCATAGAAGAATGGGGTGGTAATTTGGTGTGAAATCCGGAATTTCAGCAAATATCATTTTATCGATGGATTTTAGCCGCCTGGATTTTCTTCAAACAGAAAAGACCGTTGAACGAACGTCCAATAATCTGATCATTATAATATACTAGCGGACACACTGCAGTGCCATCTGCCAGGCTTATTTGTGAATCTAAACCATCCAGGGTGCACCCAAATGCATATAAAACAATTCATTCAAATCGGTCCAGCCGTTTATGAGGAGTTCAGTGATATACACACGTACAGCAGCATTATAATATATATGTTTAAAGATAATGTGTTGATCAGGTGCTGGAGACAATGCTAATCGCCACCGTGTAGAGTTTTTACACAGTCTCGCTCTAATTCCTCTCAATCCTACTAATATAATATTACAAACGTGTAAGTATGTATGGATATTTGTTACTCTTTCACGCACAAACGGATGGACTGATTTGGATGAAATTCGGTACGAAGATAGTTTAGATTTTGGATTAACACATAGACTACTTTTTATTTCGGGCTAACGCGGGTAACACCGCGGGGCGCAGCTAGTTGCATATATATGTTTAGTATCGTGCACTGATACCCCCAAATTTTTTTTAGATGTTCATAAAAAGTAGTGGTGTATATTACATATTTTTAAAAACATACTTAAATAGATAACTCGGGAATCGATCCCGCACCTCTTTGACCCAGTAGTCAGGGTAACTAACCACTGAGCCACCGACGCAGTCATGTGAATGGACGAATAATCCGAGCCCAAATTCGAAATGATGTACCTTTGTATTTTTATTGCGGAGTTCCAATGACGAACTTCCAGCTCCATCATTAGACCCTGGATACCATCTAGACACAAAGAGCTCGTCAAGACAAATCCTATGAGCCCAAACTCGATAGGAATATGTATTTTTGTTGTGGAGTTCTAATGACCACCTTAGAGCTCCATCACCAGAGCCTGGATACCATCGTGGCACAAAGAGCTCGTTAAGACGAATCACACGAGCTTGAACACGATATGGTTATTTCTTCTTATTGAGGAGTTACTATGAGCACCTTCCAGCTCCATCATCAGACCCCGGCTACTGTCTAGGCACGAAATGCTCGTCAAGATCGGATTCCACTAAAAGTATCATCATTCTAACATAATAATAAGATAGCACATTTTATTCGTTTTAAACATTAAAAATAATTTAAAAACAGTATTTATTAAAGACTCGTCAAAAAAAGAAGATCTGTTTTCAAAATATAAGTGACTTTAGATTTTTTTCGATCCAGCGAAGTTACGCCTTGTACCGATCAGATATCTCTGATAACAGAAGATATGCTCCAGAATAACATATGTTTTTACTTATTAAATAAAAATGTTTTTAGAGCTAAAATCTGGTTAGACATTTTATACACAAATCAAATCAAAATTTGTTTATTATTCAGAATATTGTCTTACAATATAGATGTTAGAGGAACAATAGTATCTCAAATACAAATCAGGTGTACAAATATTACCTATTTATTTGTTTATTTTTTAAAAATATATGGTATTTACCTTATATTTTTAAAAAATAAACAAATTAAATGTATAATTAAGGTTTAACATTAATTATACATTTATTTGGTTAAGTGAGTCTTTTAAAAACTCATGAATAGCGTAAAAACATTTATCAATAAGGAACTTTAATACACGACCGCCCCTTATAGTTTAGAATCAACCTCGGGTTTTGCACAGCGAAACCTATAAGGTTTTTATGACAAATACTTTGCTTCACAAAATCCGTACTAAATGTATTTAATTTTTGAAGTCTAAGAGGCCAAAAGCTCGATATCAAGTGTTAGTCAAGCAGCGGCGCGGATTTCAGTCGCGTTTATGTAAGTAGGTACTCGTCGCAGTAGAGCTTGAATAACGCACTATATAGGGATATCTGCTTGCCCTGTACTAAGGAGTTGATTCAGACCATCATTATGAACAATATTTGCCTACCATGGGGCCAACCTGGAATTCGAGAAAAATAATCAGCTGTTTCATACAAAATTGCCACTCTGAATCGACAAAATGTATGAAGCAACTGATTTTTCTTTCTCGATTTCCGGATTGGTCTCACAGTCAAAGTTGTTCATAATGATGGTCTGAATTACCTTTAGGCTTAGTACACCAGTTCTGGATAGCCCTGTATATTGCTACTTGCGACCGATGTCAGCGTAGGAGGAATACAAGCTTCAAAGTAGAAAGCGAAATCTATTCTCACTCCATGATTATTGCTTTTGTTTATTTCCTCACTGTTACAGGAAATCCCTCGGAAGCTATGAGTGTGCGTATTTATTTATCTCTTCGCGAAGTTCTGCAGCATTTTTATTTTTCGCAAAAAATGGCACAACCGACTTCAATCGTGTACAAAATTCAAATAGCTCGCTCGAATAGATGCTTACAATTTTTTAATTTTTGTTGATTTTTAGGGTTCCGTACCCAAAGGGTAAAAACGGGACCCTATTACCAAGACTCCACTGTCCGTCTGTCTGTCTGTCTCTAGGCTGTATCTCATGAACTGTTATACTCGTAGCTAGAAAGCTGAAATTTTCACAGATGATGTATTTCTGTTGCCGCTATAACAACAAATAAAACCAAAATAAAATTAATAATCAAGGGGGGCTCCCATACAACAAACCTGATCTTGAACCGTTTTTCTCTCTATACTGCTGCATAGTCAAATACAGATGTAGTCGTAAAGCTCCTAACCCATTAATAATGGTAACAGGTAGATGCTTGAAATTTTCACAGAATATTTAGTTGTAAATGATACTTCAGTAACGGAAAAGTGTGGTGACCCCCGCTCCAGCTGTTTCCTGGAGAAAAGATTGGCCATTGCTATTCAACGGGGTAATGCGGCCAGTGTTTTGGGGGCCTTTGCTCCGGGAAGAATTAGGGGCGGGTTGTTTGACTAATTTCATTTTTAGACAGTATTGTATTGACTAATAGAGTAGATTATTATTATTTACGTTAAGTTATGTATGCTTCAGTAATGTATAATAAAATTAAAATAAATATTTAAGGGGGGCTCCTATATAGTACGGAACCCTCCGTGCGCGTGTCCAACTCGTACTTGGCCGATTTTTCAAAAACCGTTCAGCCGACTTCTAAAAATTTAAACAGGACCATTTTGGGAGTAGGTATATCCTTTCGAACTAAAAAATATTTTTTTAAATCGATTAACAATTCTCGAAAATATCGTTGAACATGAAAAAAAAATACATACAGACGAACATAGAACTTCCTCCTTTTATAGAGTCGGTTAAAAACAATCGTGCCCCTTCATTACCGACATGTGGTAAGTAAACAAACTCACGAAATCAGCAATTCTTGCGTTCTACGTGTTTACGTTCGAAACATTCTTACGTTGACGATCGATTAATGTTTAGTGGTTTTCTATTTTAGGCTTCATAAGCCATGAATGAATGAGAATTCTAAATCTTTTATAGATCGCCGCTAATTGGGGCAGCATGATACATACAGCCAAAACGACCTTTTATAGGGGTTCCTTACCCTAAGGGTAAAACGGGACCCTATTACTAAGACTCCTCTCTCCGTATGTCTGTCTGTCACCAGGCTGTATCTCATGAACCGTGATAGCTAAGAGAACTGAAATTTTCACAGATGATGTATTTATTTTGCCGCTATAACAACAAATAATAAAAACAGAATTCAATTTAAAGAAATTGACTGAAGCGATTTTCGTAAAACCGGAGTATGGTGGAAAATTAGTAGTAGGTATTACCTAGCTAAAAGCTGTGGTTAGGTATTTTGTGCTATAAAGGTTTCCTACCCACAAGATCCGGAAACACTGTAGATACTAGAAAACGTTGTTTAGAGTGTGGAGAGATCAAAAGAGTTAAAACCACTAAATGATTGTTTTTTATCATCATATTTCGGGTTCCGTACCCAAAGGGTAAAAACTGAACCCTATTACTAAGACTCCGCTGTCCGTCTGTCTGCATGTCTGTCTCCAGGCTGTATCTCAGGCTGTATGAAATTTTTACAGATGATGTATTTATTTTGCCGCTATAACAACAAATACTAAAAACAGAATAAAATTAACAATTAAGGGGGGCTCGCATACAACAAACCTGATTTTTAGCCGTTTTTCGTTCTATATTAATAATGGTAACAGATGGATTCTTGAAATTTTCGCAGAATATTTCGTTGTATGTTCACTTCAATAATAAATAATAAAATTAAAATAAATATTTAAGGGGGGCTCCCATACAGTACGGAACCCTCCGTTCGCGAGTCCGACTCGTACTTGGCCGATTATTTTATAACTGTTGGAAAATGAAAATATTAAAGGGACCAAAACTCCAACGATCACCAAATTCATTTAGTCGGGGGACAGACTCACTGTTGAGGAGTGAAATAATGTCGGTCTGTCCCCCGATGATCAACTGGGGGACATACAAAATTTTTTTCTTCCTTTCTGTCCCCCGGGGTACAGATCCAGGGGACTGGAATAATCCATTTAGACTTACTAGAGTGTACGAGTACTTAAAGAAGTTATCGTCCTGTCTAATCTTGGCGTGGTAAGTTTGTTTCTTCGTTCTAGAATCGATCGAAAATACAAAATAGTTTTTTTCCAACAGCGTAATAATTTAAGCCATGGTGGTCATGAGGTAGTGACACCCGCTTTACAATCGTGAGGACGTGGGTTCAAATCTCCGGTCCCGTAACAATGAGTTCTTTGGAATTTATGTACGGAATTCCACACCACTGGCTTTTCGGTGAAGGAAAACATCGTGAGGCAACCTGCATACGGCCGTAGAAGAAATTCGATGCCGTATGTGAATCCACCAACCCGCACTGGGCTATCGTGGTGGATATGGCCCAATCACCCTTCGTGGGTAGGCCTACGTCCTGCAGTGGACTATTAAAAAGGCTGGTACAGTACAGTATAATGATTTCAAAAATATTACTACTTAGTCACGATACAAATTACTAGAGTAAGTACCAAGTACCTATTTCTTGTACCGTGCACTAGGCGGTGCCTATACAACGCAGGGTCTAAGTCAATCTTCCTATTTCCCGGCTCGTAGGTATGCCTGTTATTGTTGGGCTATGCTCGGAGTCTCTCTGCGAGATCGAATCAGGAATGAGGAGAACCGTAGAAGAACAAAAATTACCGCCATAGCCCTGCGGATTGGCATGTTGAAACGGCAGTGGGCAGGGCACATAACACGGAGGACTGATGACAGATGCAGGTCGTAAAGTTCTTAAGTGGAGACCACGTACCGGCAAGCGCAGCGTAGGACGTCCACCCACAAGGTGGACGGCTGTTCAATACCACAGGATCGCGCACACTCTAAAAAATTTCTAGACGCGGTGACAAAAATCCCTTATCAAATGGGAGATTACTAAGGAAACTGAACACAGCGACTGCACAAATTTAGACGCTTGAAAATATCAATGACAAAGGAACTTATACACATTTTTTGTTGCCCCGTATTAGCCCCCTTTGAGGTTTGAAACTATCACAAACATTGTAGATATGACAACGCTAACTGTCCCTATGATAAGTCGCTATTACAAAAGTACTTTCACACTACGTTTTTGGCATGTTGTCATTTTGACCACTTTGCTTTGACCCAACGTTAAGGCACTGTTACTTTTATAATATAAAATGTCACCTTGTTCAATGGTAAATTGTTTATTTGTCAACGTTGCGTTGTCACTGTGACAGAGTATGCTGTCTCACGTCAAGGCAGTGTCATTTTGGACAATACAACTTTGTCCCCATATTTAAAGAATATTGTTAGTTTGTCTACTGTATGATGTCCCTTCATCTTCTGGGTATTATCACAGCGACAGTGTATGCTGTTCCAACGTCTACGACGTGTTGTCACTGTGACAGTGTTTAACTGTCCTTACGTCCACTGGATGTTGACGCTGTGACAATTTATGCTATCCCTACGTCTACGGTGTGTTGTCCCTGTGACAGTGTTTTACTGTCCCTATGCCTACTGGGCGTTGTCGCTTTGACAATGTATGCTGTCCCTACGTCTACGGTGTATTGTCCCTGTGACAGTGTTTTGCTTTCCCTATGCCTACTGGGCGTTGTCGCTGTGACAATGTATGCTGTCCCTACGTCTACGGTGTATTGTCCCTGTGACAGTGTTTTGCTGTCCCTATGCCAAGCAAAACACTGTCACAGTGACGGCACACTGTAGACGTTGGAAGAACTTACACTGCCGCAGTGACAACATCCAGTGTACGTAGAGGCAGCAACACCCAGTCTCCTTAGACGATGGCACCTACGATAACCCTCTCGACTTGGATTTGGACAGCTTCATAGAGGAGTATGTGGCTTCGCATCTGAAAATCCCAGGATGCCATCGTCATGGTAACTTTGTGGAATGTCAAAACTAGAAAAGAAATTAAAATCAGCAAATCGATTAAGATAGTTTTATTACAAATACAAATTAACGAAAGATAGAGTAATTGGTCTTACTTATACGTAATGGCTATGCTAAGCTGAAAGGGGCTCAAAGTACTAATCATTATAAACAACTTTTAAAAATTACATGTTGAAAGTAGTATACCATTTTCATCGTGCGCGAAAACTTAAAAAAATAGCGGGCGGATATGCCAGCTTCCATAGAAAAATCTTCGAGCCCCTTAGTCTTATCAAGGATCATATGAAGAGAGGATTGACAATGGCCATACAAAAGTGTGTATCTGGCGCTGTGCATAGCATTTTTTTTTTTTTTTTTGCCGAAAACGTAAGTTTATACTAGTCCATTACGATACACGCTCTATTGTATAGCTATTGTCTATCCTCCCATTATAAGATTCTTGCTCTTATTTTAATGATTATTTAGATATAAAAACAGATAGACAGACACACACAGAGACACATTGAATTGATCTAGCACAAACAAAAACTGTCGAAATCGCCTTACAACACAGTTGCGTTTGCGCCGCGGCCGGACCGGAGAAAAATGGCAGATTGATTGGCAGAGCCAGTGTTGCCAACGACTAATTTTTGACTGCCGTGTTTGGTAAGGGAAATTGCCGTGTTTGTAAAGAAAAGATATCTTCGGCTGCCGTAGCAAATAAATAAAATAAAACATGTTTATTTTTAATTTTTATTATCATTATAATTAACCAAAAAAATCACAAAAATCAACAAAAAAAATTTTCCTTATTTACCCAAATACATTTCTGATAGTCTCTACATACATAATCAATTTTAATTTTTATTCAGTTAGTATTTTTTTATCTTTTATTTTAGCGATTATTTCTTCGGTTGGAACAACAATAGTCAAAAGTCTATGTTTTTAGTATTATTTATTAACGGCAGCGAGAAGGAACTTTCGAAATTCAGTACAAATAACTTGATACTAGCGGTTAAAGTCCTAAGCTAAAGTATCTGTCATAAAACCAACCAATGATTCCCATGTCTGAGATTGCGCATTTTATTTTTAAAATTTTTGTCTTTGGCACTTTGCAAAGGCGATCTTTGCAAATTGCCGTAGATTTTGCTACGGCAGTACATTGGGGTTAAATGTTTAGGGTTACATAATTTTTTTGGATAAAAACAAGTTAATATAAACCATGAAATACCTATGATTATCACTGTTTTTTTTTATTTTATTTAAATGTATACTTTTCTTAGTTAGAAATGCAACAAACTGCAAAAAAGGTAACGTCCTGTCCCCTTTTAATTCCAAAGCTTACGATGAAAAATTTAAGTAAGTTATGTAATTGCAATAGTATACTAAAGTATACAATGAAAAACACTTTCAAAACTATATTTATGTCAGATTCGTGGCGAACTACTAGTAAAATACATTACAACAAAACAATAAATTTACTTTTATTTACAATCACTTTACTGCAAAAAATTGTTTACTTATGATCGTGTAATTTTAAGTTAACAAGTATCATAGTATTAATTCAGGATCCAATCGATTTTGTTTAATCAAGTCGTCATTTCTCCTTAGAAAGAGAGGAAGTTGTCCATAATGGCAACATTGCAAAACACAAGCGGCCTCTGGCGACGGCATTTTTTAAGGGCCAATAACGTATTCACTTCGGAGCGTTGACAGAAGCACAAAGGCCTTAGTGAAAATATTTTCTAATTATCCATGGGTATTTAAGCATTCCTTATGCTTCTAGAACTTTTTCAAGTTTCTATAGGTACATTTAAGCTATGGTATGACCATACCGACTTATTTTTAAAGGCTTCTGTTAAATCACAGAATAACGAATACTTTGTAGGCGCTCCATACAGAATCCTTAGTTTCTCGCCCCAGCGCGTAGGTACGGTAAACGCTACACTAACAGTTGAGAATATTGAAATATGCATAGATTGTTATATGCTAATTGCCAATAGCTAGGTAACCGTCAAGATTATGTAAATTTTAGAGAGAAACTAAGTTGTTGTTACATTTATCAGCATTTAAATGACATACATCTTTGTCAATTATAGCCCATACACTAAAATTATTATGTCGTACTTATAGTTACTGAATTATAATAAATTTCGACGCGATCCCGTTAGCTGATTTTGTCGTAGAGGCTTACCGGCTAAGTCGTAGTTACTAAATCAAAATAAAACTTGACGCCACGTTCAGTTGTAAAAACTATTCTGTCATTTTGTTCAAGTTGCTTGTGAACCAGCGTATAAGCTCATATTCTACCGTTAGTGAATTATGTCGTCGTAACTACCTTCATATGTTGTAGGAAATAAGCTAAAATAAAATTTGACGCTACGTACAAATTAAAAAATGACAATATTGTTGAAAAAAATATTCTGTGATTTTGTTAAAGTTGCTAGTGAACCAGCGTTCAAGCTCACATTTTACCGTTAGCGAATTTTGTCATGTCAACTAACCTGGTTTGTCATATCATCTAAAACGAAATAAAACTTGACGCCACGTACATGTCAAATATGAAATTAACTTTGTAAAAAAAGACTCTGTCACTATGTCAAAGCTGCTTGTGAACCAGCGTTCAAGCTGACATTTTACCGTTAAGAAACTCTGGCATGGTGACTACCTCCTATAGCGTAGTGACAAACTACTTTGTCGTAGCGACAAAATAACTATAATCATAGACGCCACCTGCTCGGGAACCTAGTCGTAGTGACAAAAAACCGTTCGACAAAAAAGATTCTAATGCGGCGTTTAGGTTTATTAGAACGTATCGTTCAAAAGCTACGTCAGGAGCACAAAAAAAAAACGACAAAGGAATTTAGCACCTTAGACGACCGATTTTTTTTTGAGTGCAGGATGCAAGCCAGTACCGACCAGTCTTATTGGAGATCGTTAGGGGAGGCCTATGTCCAGCAGTGGACGTCCTATGGCTGAAAAGAACAAGAAGATGCCTGTTGTTGATAAGGTATAGGTTAAACTTCTTGGCGACTCTGATGTTAGCTACAAGATGCGTAAAAGTCAGCAATCCTGACTGAAGCTCGTTTAACATAACAGCTGCCCAAGGATTGGGATCTGCACAGCTTGTAGCTAACTTCATGCACGCGAAGAAGTTTTATTCGATCTATAAATTGGTACAGAGATAATGCTATCCCACATATCCCACCGCACAAGTTTAAAAATATTACTTTTTAGCATTGATTTATGACATCTATATCTCGAAGCTTTTCATTTTAAATTATTCCTAGATACGTCATCGATACGTAGGTAATAACTAAAGCTCGATAATTCCGAGTCATCGTTTCATCGCTACATTTTTAAACAATGATATATCGAGATGAAAACAAATAGCACATCTGTTTGCCAATCCTCTGGTATTTTAAATCATAGTTCCGATTCGAAAATAAATTAATTTATTCACGAGTTCGTACATTGGAACCGTTTTATAAGAATACACGTATATGTTTAAGTTCTAAAGTAAAACTTTAGTATAATTTAGCTTAATACAATATTTATTATGATTATGATACCATAATTTAGTTTTCATTTATTCTCAAATGAGTCCGCGTTTAACAAAGAACTCCTCTTACATCAACCAAGAAATAATTAGACGCTGATATAAATCTCCAAAAACATAAGAAGTAAATTTAACCATTTTCACCATAGGCAACCTTGAAAATCACCCTGTTTAGTTCATAAAATACCGTAGATACATTTTATGACATAATTATAGGAGATTTTCTTTCCAGCGGTATTAAAATTACTCTACTTTAATTGGGTACGTATTTGGGTAATTTATATTCGTAGAAGCCTATTTATACCTAACATTTTTTTGTAGAACTTGATAACAAGTTAAAAAATCAATAAAAGGTATCGTATTTTACCTGTTGACCTAGGTCGAGAAGATCGAATACTTTTAGGTTTCATCAGCAGATTTATAAATGACTTTCCCCTCAGCATTTCGACTTGAAGATGCAGCGCGAATAAGAAAGAATAAGAAAAGAGGATAAAACAGTTGCGGTCACAATTCTACCAGTACGAAGCCTCTATTTATCCATTGGTGTGTGTAATGTGCTTGAATTTCTAGAGTGACCACCACATGCGTGTAATCCTTTAAACGCTGGATCATCCAGAGCAGAATGCCCGAATCGGGTGTTGGCCTGTCGCCACGCACACGTGGTGTCGCCGTCAGGAAGCTCGCGACGTAAACATGCCTATTTGCACGACTCTGATCTTGGCCAGATCTTGACCCATTAACACGGCGGCCGATGTCAGAACTGTCGCTTCATGTATTTTTAGCGCGCGCGCGGGCGCGGGGGCTTTGTTCCTAGTACACGCTGAAACGCCGCTCCGGCAACATTCGGACGACCCGCATCGCGGCGCCACACACGCGGCAACATGACCAGCCGCGGCATTCGGCGCAAGAAGTCTTCGCTCTCCGAAGTTAAAGTGGCGGTGGTCGGCGCGCCCTCAGTCGGCAAAAGCGGTACGTGGACTTGCTTTACCGGCGCAAACCGAGTTCTTGACTTTCCGCAAACTTTCCCAACCGTACCTATACTGTTTACCCGCTAATTCGAATATCGTGCCGTTTGTTGTGTTATTTGGAGAACTCTTGAAGTTTATAGTCTTTATTTCAGTGTGAATAGTGATGCCGATGACGTAGGTACGAGTCCCACAGAAATATTTCCTTGGGTGTTAAAATGTGAATCATTACAAGTCAGTTATTTTTTAGATAAATAAAAATATTCAATCCTACGCACTGTAGAGACATCAGATTCGGTAGCACCTTCACTAAAATAAAGTTGATGAACTACGAGTCTAAATTCAAGGAGATTAATATTTTGAGGCGTGCTGAAGAAGCGCGCTTTCAATAAGCAATAAAATCAGGAATTCATCATCGCGCCAATCCGGCAGGATATTCGTATAACGTCATGAATATTTGCGGGAATCCGTAAAATATTTGCAAAATGTTCTAAAGCATAGGTATTCCTGTTTGCGCACAGAGAGCTTTTGAAACGAATATTTGTCTTTGAGAAATCTTGTTCGAGTTTTTGGCGGAGCTCCGGGAGCTTCGCTGAGAAATTCCGCACAATGTGAACACTTGTTGAGTTTAGTCAACATTGTTTTGTTGTTATTACGTCGTGGACTCCAATAAGTGGTTTATTCCTGCAGGATCGCAGGTAATTGACTCCATTAGTTGGCGGAACTCGTTCGTAATTAGGTCAACAGTGTAGGTATTGGAAGCGCCTTGCTCGCTAATGCATTTCTGACATCCTTTACAAAATATTCTTCAAGGGCTCTGCTCTGGCTGCTCAGCGACTGTATGCCAACGCGAAATACGAAATTAAAAACAAGCTGGCTCATTGCAACCTACTAATTTCATTAATCATTTCACGTGATAAATGCGTTTTCAACACAATACAAAATTAATAAAATATTTGTGAAACCTACAGATATATAGTTATGCAACGCATGAATTTGATAAAATAAATAATACTTAAACATTTAGTGGAAATATAATTTTTTTTAATACGAAAGTAAGTTCGTATAGCCGCCTCGTATGGCTTCTGACATGGTTAAAAGGTAATTTTTTTAATAGCTAAGTAACAGTTTTTACTAAACTTCTACTTTGTTTAATAACTTCTGTATGTTCTTGTTATCAAGGAGCAGGATCACGGATCGTGCCTGGTTGTTAACTTAAAATTCACATTAGAAACTGTCTGCATCCTTAAATGGTTAATCTTTATCGTATTTTAGAAAAACTGCTTAATCCAAGTTGAATTAATATATATTCCGATAAAATTGGCGTAGCGTAGTTCAAGATTCCGTGGGGTTAGCTATAACTAAATTTTCTATGCTATTCATTAAAATAATCAGGTAAATCGTATCAGGTTCTTGTATGTGTGAAGATAACGTATATAATAAACCAACAAATAAACAGAGATTCGTGATCACTAGGTACCTAACTATAGCACTGCTATAGTTAGGTACCTAGTGATCACGAATTCTAGTGATCAAAACTTCAAGAATTTTAACTGACTTCAAAAAAGGAGGTTATTAATTCGACTGTAAGTATATTTTTGAGCCGTTTTGGAAAAAATCAACAATTATGTGAAAATTACTACATAGATGATACAATGATACGTGCGAACTATTCGAATTCTGTATTTGGTTGAAGTCGGTTATATCATTTTTGGTGAGAAATATTTTAGGACCTATTGAGGGCTAAACATAAACAGTTATCATTTCCGGAATTTTGGCTTTTGAGACACGGTTATGTTCAGTTTCAAAACATTTCTTCAGTAAAATCCGCTTCTTTCTTTCACCTCTTATTGTATCAAAATAAGATTCAAAATCGTTTTGTTAAGAATTTCTAAATTCGTCGGTAGTAAAGTTGTATGAAATTCCAATAGCCGATAGGTCATCGAAAGCACGTGGGTGGTAATGCACATTGAAAGGACTGAAACATTAGCACACGACTCAGCTTATTTATAGGTACTTCCTAAATTTTGATTGGGGTATTTTACTGCGTAATAGTTTTCTAATTGTTTATTTTTTTTAAAGGGCAAGACGTGCCATTACTAACTACCATTAAATACAAGACCTACATAATCTAAAACTACATAAACTACTACTACATAACAAGCAATTGGATCATCCATAGACCCTTGAAGGTCTAAATATAATCCAAATGCTCAAGCCTATTGCCAGTTGGTAGCGTGCCTAGCATGCTGGCAGCATTGCCACGCTGAATGGCAATGCTTTATATGTTGAGCCAAATAAACACTATTGCTTATTTATTTAATTATGTGAAGATTTTAAAATGCTTTAAAAACTTTCTTTCTGCGCCTATACTGCACCGCAGATGCAACAAATCGCGCTAGCCAGCCTTAATGTAAATTACATTAGGTACCTACTCGTTAAACTCTGTTTAAAAGTGAATATCTAAATGCATTGTTTATATTATGATCTCTGTCTAGATGGACAGATATAATCATCAATCACACAGAAAACGGCCCAGATCTTTGGCATTGTGCGCCTTGGGTCATTTCTCCAAGTTGTGCGCATACTTAGTAATTAGGTATGTCAAACCTGTCAAAATATGAATGGACAGGCACCATAATATTTTGTAGACCGTATAATATTTTTGGGCCGTTTTGCTCAGCCAATTCGGTATCTAGACAGATACATGCTTAATCAAAGCATCTCCTAAAGCAAAATACCAGAATACTAATACTGATTCCTGAAAATGAACATTGCTAACAACTACTTTTCATTTTAAGATACTTTTATTGAAACACGAGATGCGAGGATAATGTATCTTTCTTTGTCTTGAATGAGATTGGTCCGTCGTCCGGCTGTTTCCATTTTAATGCCTTTCAACATTTACTCCTACACAAACAAAGAGTCTTTCAACTGTCGTCAGCTCCATTGTATCTAAGTTCCGACACCTGTCTACTGCTCCCTATCTACCTATTACCTAATATCACTATTGTACGTTATTGAATTTAGTAAAAGAAAGTTAGAAATACAGACGATTTTAAAACTCTGGGAAAGCATCACAGGTTAATTTTAAGATTCAGCAATGAAAGATATTATAGCTAACCAAACCAATCAAAGTTACCTACTTAGTCATAGCTGATAGCTTGTGGAACCGGTGACTATGCCAGCATGCATTGCGTAGGATGTCCACCGGCAAGGTGAACAGATGATCTGGTTAAGACCATAGAAACACACAGAACGCACGCAGCTTTCAACCTGCTTTAAGGCCTATGTCACGGCCACGTCACGGCCTTACGCGGGATGTATCAAGGGCTACATTTCACCTTTTCACTGATGCTTCCATCTCGATTGTAAAAAGGATTATTGGTTTTAAGATACGTACTGCCAACTAAGCCAAGGGAGCGGTCATATTTGACTGTGGTCATGGTGACGAGAATGCGTGATCCATCTTACATTAGAGCTAGCAAGTTGCAGACCCGCAGTCGAACATGACCCTAGGTACGCAGAATGTCTTAATCGAACCTAGCACCCTCATCTCGAAGGTAAACGTACTACCGACTAGGATGCGAGTATACAAAAATGGTCATGAATCATGATGATGCTATATAATTATGACATCGTTGAATTGGCCAGATCACGATGTGACTGGGCACTTCTAGAAAAGCAATGATTGGCCAGGCCATATCGCGATCTACCTAGTAAAATCTCAGGAATATCAACGAGTTTAATGTACTGTACTATACTGTACCAGCCTTTTTAATAGTCCACTGCATGACGTAGGCCTACCCACGAAGGGTGATTTGGCCATATCCACCACGCTGGCTCAGTACGGGTTGGTGGATTCACATACGCCATGGAATTACTTCTACGGACGTATGCAACCCTCACGAGGTTTTCCTTCACCGAAAAGCCAGTGGTGTGAAATTCCGTACATAAATTCCAATGAGCTCATTGGTACGGGACCGGGATTTGAACCCTCGATCTCACGATTCTCACGATTGTAAGGCGGGTGTACTACCTCTAGCCCACCACGGCTTCATCGCTTCACGAAGAATAATGTATTCATCGATATTCCCAGCGAAACTCTGGTCCACCAACGATCGACTTACGACATATACATGATCCGTCTAACATTAGCCAGAGCGATATTGCTATTACAGGCTGCTGTCCAGCAATGGAAGAGTTAGTTGGTGATGACGCGAATACGGGATCAATCTAATATTAGCTGTAGCTAGCGGGTTGCACCGGGTCACGGCCCTACGCGGGATGTGAGTCAAGTGGCTGCACTAAGCTGGTGCGTCCATCTCGATCTCAATTGATGTAGGTTCGGGCGTCGAGAAGTCGGCACACACACTCGGATGCAAAACGCGCTTCAGTTTATTCTTTATTTTTGTCGAACATAGCAATGATGAACCCTGGCTGCACGCACGAAAAAGCATGACTCATGTCACGTTCCGCCTGAACCGAGCGTGCAAGCAAGAGCGCGGGACAAGCGATTTAGAGGCACGATCGGCCTAAGCGTTCGGCTTGTTTCAGTTGTTGATTCAATGTTTTCATATGACGTTATCACGTAAAAGTATCCTGAGGCATAAACCGACTTTACAGACAACCAATTGTTTACGATACAGGAATATGACAAGCAATTCAAATTTTGCCAAATGTTAAACGTCGCAATGAGCAAGATAGGCCAGTTCCACCCAGAATTTTGAAACCCAAAGCAACACACACAGTACTTGTAATAAAATCATGCTACCTTGAAATATTCCTGGAAACTCCAATCCGAAACACAGTTTTGCTTGATCATCAGAGAAGAATCAGCGGCTGAATAACTGTCAAAGATGTTTTATATTACAGAAACATATACAGGGTTATCGTCGTGCCCTGGACTAAGACGAAAGAGGGTGATAAAGACCATCATTACGATAAACTTTTACTATGGTGTCAACCAAGAATTCGAGAGAAATAAATCAGCTTTTACATACAAAATTGCAACTCAAAATCAAATTGATTTGATTTTGAATTGAATTTGATATTTTTTACCGACTTCCAAAAAGGAGGAGGTAGGTACCTATTATGTTCGTCTGTATGTATTTTTTTGTGTATTGTTATTGATATTTTCAGTAATTGAGAACCGTTTTTTTTGTTTTTGGTATCGATCGAAATCGGCTGAGTCGTTTTTGATAAATCAACAATAATGTACATGGATGTCACATCGATTCATTCAATTGTTGGGAAAAATAATTATAGAGCATGTTATTTTTTTTAAATTTTATACATAGGTATATTATGAGTTATGACGCTAACTGTACTCGGTGGAATGGCCAGATAGCCGTAATCATGGTAACAGATAGAATGCTTTATTTATATAAACTCAGCCTTGAGTAGCGTAAAATGTTGGCATACATATATCAGAAGCACACACGCTGAGCCATCGCCCAGCGTTAGAGGTCAGGAGAAGAGGCAAAGAATGTGTCTTTATATCCAGGATACTCTTTCTGTCTCTTTCGCTTATTCGCTGTTGGTATTATCGGTCTTTCTTAAGGCGTTTATTACAAGTAAATAAACGCTACAAGTTCCATGTAAAAGTTAGGTTGTCCGTCAGACCCTTTTGCCCGCGACTTCGCCCGCCTAATATTTTAATTTTTGCGCTTTCCCATAAGAAAAAAAATTTTTTCCGGGATAAAAAGTAGCATATGTCACTTTCCGTCCTCCAAACTATGTCCATGCCAAAACACAAGTCAATCCGTTGCTCCGTTACTGCATGAAAGAGGAATCAACCAACAAACACACTTTCGGATTTATAATATTAGTAAAAATATTACGTCCATCCATCAGCCATAGGACGTCCATTGTTGGACATAGGCCTCCCCTATGGATTTCCAATAAGACCGGTTGGTAGCGGCTTGCATCCAGCGTGATCCTGCTGCGGTCTTAATGAGGTCATAAGTCCACCTTGTGGGTGGACGTCCTACGCTGCGCTTGCCGGTACGTGGTCTTCACTCGAGAATTTTTCGACCCCATCGATCATCAGTCCTTAGCGCTGTGTGCCCTGCCCATTGCCATTTTAACTTGCCAATCCGCTAGGCTATGTCGGTAACTTTGGTTCTTCTGCGAATCTCCTCATTTCTGATTCGATCTCGCAGAGAGACTCCGAGCATAGCTCTCTCCATAGCTCGTTGGGCTACATGGAGCTTATTAATAAGGCCTATAGTAAGAGACCAATATTAATATTTTCCTATAACTAAATTTTCATGATGAATGAAGCCTAAAGCTAAGTCCTCTATCATGCTCGCACAATAGATTCTCGTTCAACAGGATTAGGTTGCGTAATCCTAAATGTGTAGCTTCAAGTGCTAGATTTTCTATACAAATTGTGCAACTGGTATTTTCTGTACTTATACAAAATTCATAAAAAAACACTTAAAATTGAAATTGATCACTTTCATGCAGTTTTCTTATTTATCGTAAGCTGTCAGTGGAGACAGCGTAGGTAGAGTAGGTATGTACTTAGGTATACAGGGTTATTTCTTATCAATTAGAATCCTTTCAGGGGCTTATTCTGTACATCAAAACGTTTGTAGTATGTCTGGGATCTACACAATATATATCAGAAGTCAGATTGCGGTCCGCAATTTTTGCAAACGGAACTCCACTGAGAGTCTGGTCTATGTAGGTATATACATACCTGCGAAAATCAAGCCAATCCGTTGCTCCGTTGCCGCGTAAAAGAGGAACAAACCAATTAACCAACAAACACACTTTCGGATTTATAATATTAGTGAAGATTGCGTGAGCAAAATATAATTTAAGAGGATTCTGAGTCGACCAGTGTTTTCGCGTTTTCTGTTGAACACCGAGAAAGTTCGCGGTACTATTTTGATAAAACTCACGTTCCGGGAAAAAAACTCTTTTATACTACACCTGCTCGGAAAGTACCTTGATACTTTATCAAATTTACAGTAGAAAGTACGTCATTGCATATCGACCAAATATGCGGGGAGAAAACGCATCTGAGCGGGAGAGAAAAGTGTATGAAAATCCATTTCTTACGTGGTTTTTCTTTTTTAATTTTGGGTAAGACTATGCGCTGGTAACCTAAATATCAAAAGCCAAAAAGTTTTTACAGTGAGTTTTTATCTCCAAGTTCGCAAAATGACACTGGCCACTAGCTGTGTGTTGGATGGTGTCAAACAATTTGAAAAAAGAACATGTGAAAATTGCAGACGCCATTGGCGCCATTTTCAAGTGTTACATTAAGCTTCACTAACTGCAACAATTTCAATATAAATTTCAATTAGTAAAGATTTAGTTTTTTATTTTTCTCGTAGGTGTAGTATAAAGCACTATGTATCACTCGAGAGAAAGTGCGATTCCCGATCTCGGGTGAACGACACCCTCGACGGTAATCGGTCACTTTCTCCTCTCGGTGAACAATGTACTATTCACCCCTTAAATTGTGACAAAATGTTATGTTATTGGTGTCAATCGTTTGAGTAAGAAATATTGCACGCTCGTACTTCTTATTTCTTTTTTTTAGAAAAGTTATTAGTTTATGTTTACTTTTTTGCCAAAGTTTTCCGTAAAAATATGACTTTTTAGGGGCTTATTTCAAGGTCATTTAAAAAACTGTAACTTCTAAGCCGTATAATACTAGCAATTAAAGTTCTGGTTACATGAAAAAAAACTCTCATCGGAGAACACATATTTGTTATCTAACAGGTTATTGTTTTTGTACGTTAAGGCAATTGTGAGGCGCACCTCGCAATTGCCTTAACGTACCTAAGTACATGCAAAATTACCTTTAAACGAGTACTGAAAGCTTCAGTGCGTGTTCGTTGGCTTCGTGTTTAAAATCTACTAATGGAATAATGAAGTCATTTCTCGGCTTTACAGATTGAAATCTTTCTTCCGTGTTTAATAAAATTACGTATATCGGTGTAGTAACCCAAGGAGAAACGTGGCTGCGATTGTGTACACAATACGCACGCAATAAAGGCGTTTAGATATAAGCTCACTTCTGTTCTTGTTAGTGTTTGGATTCAGAATCATCAAAGTCTTTTACATAATCAAAATATCAAATAAAACATTACATAACCACCATCATCATCTACCTACTATTTCCCACTTAATTAAGTGGAGTCGGTACAGTAAAATTCTTCCGTTCAATTATTTATATCATTCGTAATATCTGAATTTACTACCTGATTACTCATATCATTTTTAACACTGATCGTCCATACTTATGCGGTCGTCCTCTGCCACTGTATCCATTCACTCATTTCATTTCCATACTCCTCTTTGCTAATTAAGGTTTTCTTCTCTAGGTATTAAATACATATGCTAGTCGCAAGTTACACCTGTTAAATTACTCATATCTTGTGATGTGTTTATCAAGTACTGTAACTAAAGTAAGTTCTTATAGACCAGGTGGCAAGCCATTTTTGACCGACGAACCGTACCGGAGGAGGTGCTCAATTCGACACGTTTACATATATTTTTTATGTATAACCACTTTTTTCAAAGCAGTCCAATTTCAACAATTATTTTTTTATTAGAAAGAATATACTTCGAAATTGGTCCCATTGAAATTTTATTGACATCAGCTGAGCCATTTTTGATAAACCACCATCAACAATAATGTGAAAAATGCTACATCGATCCGTGTGAAATATTCGCGAATTCTGTAGTCGGGTGAAGTCGGTCATGCTATTTTTTGCAAAAAATAATTATGTCAGAGTATTGTAGCATGCAAGTATCGTCACCGAAGTTAACTGATAAATCACTGACAACCACGCTCGAAATAATCACTTCAACAACGTCGATATGCACTTTTCAATAGTAGCATCAAATGCGCAAACAAACTCGAGCATCGTAGTTTAATTCGTGTTCGTAATTTCGTATAAAAATGTAGAAGTTTTTCATAATGGTCGTGAACTAATAACGTATGTCTCTAGCTGCACGTTCCGGCTTCGCCCCGGTACGGACATATTTTAAAAATATAATAAACAAATGCGTTAAAATCGGTTAAGTAGTTTAGGAGTCTATCGCGGACAAACAACGTGACGCGTAATTTATATACAGGGTATTTCTAATCAATTAGCATCCTTTCAGGGGCTTATTCTGTACATCAAATCAAAACTAACAACTTTTCACAAAACTAAAAAAAAAATTGTTGTTCCATAGAAAAATATCATTCACCCGCGACAAATGTCCATACATTTGTCCATACAAAAACAGCCGGTTTTTTTTTTTGAGTTCTGACAAAAGTCGCAGAATAAAAGTTGTTAGTTTTGATGTAAAGAATAAGCCCCTAAAAGGATGCTAATTGATTAGAAATAACCCTATATTTTAACATGATATATTAGTAGCCTTGTTGTACTAATTAGACCTCACGCCAAGGGCGGCCGGCGATACTTCAAACAACCCTAATAAAAACCTCAGATAAAACACTTCACAGTTTTTTGTACGATCTGTCCCAGTTTTCTGAGAAAGATTTTCGCAGCACTTTCTGATTCGTCACTTGCGTTAAGAGCTCGTTTCGTTGCGATTTACGATGCATACTCTCATTGCCCACGTTTTTACGCTGGAAATTGGGTTAATTTACGTAATTTGTCGGGTGTCTAGATATACATTTTAGTATAGGCACTGGGACATTTAAAAGTATTATTTTATTTATAGCCAGGTATTCAGGGTGTTTAGTAAAGAGTGGATAATACTTCACTGGCGGGCGGGGAAGTCACTACTTACCAAACACAAAAAATTGTATTAAGTAAAATTACCACGATTTTCGAGATATTTAAGTAATATTTTCTAAATTTTAAGAAAAGTTACACCCTTAGTGTTCTTTCAGGTCTTTGTTTGGTCTTCGTCTGTGGCCTGAATTATTTAGAGATAGTTTCGATGCGAGACGTTTTTGGAATCACACCCAATCATACGGCTACCGTGGCAGAAACCCGGAATGAAACAAATTGATAACATGATCTCGGCTTATCAAATCTTATTAATCCAGTGTAGTGTGACGTGGTAAAAAGCCGTGGTGGTCTTGTAGGTAGTATTGACACCCACCTTATAATCGCGAGGTAGTGGGTTCAAATCCCGGTCCCCTACCAATGAGTTCTTTGGAATTTGTGTACGGAATTTAACACCACTGGCTTTTCGGTGAAGGAAAACATCGTGAGACAATCTGCATACGTCCGTGGACTGCAAGACGTAGGCCTACCAGGGCCTACGTCTTGCAGTCCACGAAGGGTGGTTGGGCCATATCCACTACGCTGGCCCAGAGCGGGTTGGTGGATTCACTTACGCCATCGAATTTCTTCTACGAACGTATTCAGGTTGCCATGCAAACTACGCCATGTGTGCTGTACTGTACTGTACCCAGTACAGCACTCATTGCGTAGTTTGACTAGGTGTTTGTCAGCGATCGCCAATGTTAAGCAACGTTCGGTGCGGTCAGTCTTTGGATGGGTGACCGCGGGTAGCATTTACAATGCAACTAAGCTCTACCGTAGCTCGGATCACACGTTAAATTGTCGTAAATAAATAAACGTCCCAGTTGTTTTAGCCGTTTAACCCTGTCAGAGGCCTTCAGACCGCTTAAAAACTTTGTCACCAGGCCTAGCCATTCGGCCTATACTCAATAAATCCAGTGCCAGTATCCTTATTCAGTTCAGGGTCCTAATTCTACCAGAAACACAACTATACTTGCGTGTTATTGCTCCGCAAAAGCTGTCAACAAAATAGGTGGGAAAACGGTTCATAACGTAAAAGCAACTATGTATGATGTTTTGACATTTCCTAAGGCAAGATTTCTTCAATTCAAATTCAACTGATATCAGAGAGATTGGCCCCCTGTTCAGGCCCTTATTCTCTGTCTGACATGGAGTTCTCTGCAAATATCGTTTTACGTCACGCATTCTAGCTAGCAGAATATTATTCAATACAAATTCTACGAAGTTAACGGAAATCATCCATAACGTATCTGAGTACTTGTTTAATCGTCTAATCTGATACAGAGTATACAGAGTGTTTCTCTACGGCGAATATATTCTAGGTCTAGGTAATATCATGACCTACATTTAACATGGCACCAATACAGAAATTAGGAAAACAAATCAACTGTTCCACACAAAAAGCTCATTGACTTCCAGTAAAATATATGTGCACTCTCCGAGTGGCTCTTGTAGGTTTATTCGCAGGTTCTTGGATATCACACTGGCAACTCTGCGTCTGCCCGAGTAATAACTGTTGTAAATAAATAAAATCAAAATAAATAGTTTCTTCGACTAAAAAGACGATTAGTGTTAAAAACTAAGTTCATAAAGTGATAATAAAACTGTCCAAGTGTTATCTTAGTGAAAAACCCAGTGATATTGGCAAAATAACAATATTTTAAAAATGACCGGTAAACAATTTGAATTTAGCACCAAAACTCAGTGATAAAGTTTTTTACTCGTGAATTGAGTGATTTTTTACGACAAGCAGTATCTAAAAACGTGATGAAACAATTTAGTAAGTGAAATACGAAAATAATAACGAAAAATCGCATTTTTCACATCTCGTCAAAAGCTCTATATGAGTCAGGTCATTGACCGAGACTAACTCTGAGACTAATTCTCGATAAAACGGCATATTTATGAACTAAAAAGAGCTTAAAACGATGACACAATTATTCTTCAATTCGACTGATTAATTACTATTAAAGATTGATACGTAATTACGTACTTCCCGCCGTGGAATAAAATACTCAAGACTTTCCCGCCATAGAAATTTCCCGCCAAAAGTCCCGTTCCAAATTTGAATTTGGACAGTATCAGAAACCAAAGATATTATAGACCGGATTGGGAGTGGAGCTAATATATAATTTTTGAATAGCCTGAATTACATAGTAGAAGGCTTACGTTGACAGCTGACTATTAATAAAGCACGCATTAGACTATAAGAATGATGGAGCATACACCAGTTAAAAAACGATCATATCGCTAGACTGCGCAGGCTGCCCAAATAAAATAACCGACAGGCAATATCTAACATGTTCTTTGTGTAAACTCACCTACGATCTGATTTGTGGGAATGTATCATCGACCAGGTTTTATATTATGGAACCAGAAAAAAAAGCAAACTGGAAATGTCAGGCATGTATTTGCAAAAAAAAACAAATAGGTGACAATTCAAACACTCCTGTTGGCCCTCACCAAAATAGAAACACGAACATAAAAACTACAAAAAAACCAAAGACGCTAAGCCTGAACATCTCAATGGACGATACATCTTTCTTATACGAATCCACTGATGACCAAGCCTTCATAGAAGATACTCTGATATGCTTAAATGATAGTGATACCCCTACCAGGAAAAGTGATGAATTGACCTATTTGAAACTTGAAAACGAAGAATTAACCAAGTCATTGATCCAGGCAAAAGAAGAGATCAACAAATTGCTGACTGAAAACCAAACATTGCGAAGATCGCTTACAGATATGCAAGAAAATATTTCAAAAAACAATAATGATAAAATACCAAAATCTAGTAAAAAAGTTACTGATAGCCCCGTACAGACAACCTCAACGGACAAGAGCCAGGAACAAAGAAATACTAAACCAAAAATAAACAAAGGGACCAAAACAATTACAAATAACGCACAAAAAACTTCAGGACACACGAAACAACCTAATAAAGTAGAAGAAAACCAGGTCAAGAGAACTGAAACGCCAAAAATAACTGAAACACCGAAACAAACACATTTTTTGCAATATCCAGACAAGAAGGGAAATCGTCAAGATGATCAATTGCACACTACTAAGCGATGTATTAAAGCAAATAAAGATACAAGAGCCAAAATAGTGGTAATAGGCGACCAGACCTGTAAGGATTTTTCATCACAACTGATAAGCTTAAGGTTGAAGCAAGGAAACACAGACGAATTTAGAATCATAAACTTTACAAACCCAGGTGCACCTGGAGAGTACATACTTCAAAATACTAACTTTGGGAAACTGAGCTTGCAAGAAAACGACTGGGTAGTGATAAGTGTTGGATCAAATGATAGTAACCCAACCAAAGTACTTTTAGAAATAACAAAAACCTTAAAAATGCTGTGTAAACAAAATGTAGTAGTTGTAGGTGTATTGCGAAACCGACACTTAAATGAGGATAAGCTAAACTCTGCAATCAGGAACATAGTAAGTAACTTCACAAACTGCAAATATTTACAACCTATCGCGAAGACACTCAACCAGAATGATTATACTGCAAATGTGCGACACTTGTCCAGATCAGTAAACTATCTAATATATGAAAATGAGTACATCTCAAATTTGCTAGGTAAAAAAATGACACGTTCAAATCAAATTCAAAACACACTGAAACGTGGCACAATACCATATTATTTTGATAAAATGAATAAAAATACATTGAAAAATAAAAATGAATCCAAATCAAAAGATATGCAAGATTGCAAACCAGGCAAAATACCTTTTTATTTTCAAAACAAACAAAAGAAACAGATTAATGACCAAACAAAAAATGAAACCAAATTTTTTCGTACCTGTTAATGATCAGTCGCTACAAATTATGCACATAAATATTCGCAGTATAAGATACAAAGTTGATGATATAGAGTTAATAAATAATGAATGTAAACCGGATGTCTGTTGTTTTACTGAGACGCATTTAAAAGAAAATGAAGAACGCACTTTACAGATTGACAGTTATCAATCAGCAGTTCATTATACGCGTAAAAATAAAACGAAAGGTGGTGTAGCAATCTATGTCAAAAACTCAATCTGTTTTAAAAAGCTAGACTGGATATCTGATTTGTCCGTTGAAGGCCACTTTGAATGCTGTGGCATAACTCTACCAGAATTAAACACAATCATTATATGTAACTATAGGCCACCAAATAGTAATTTTAAATTATATATAGAGACTCTTGAAACACTTCTGCATAAATTAACTATAAGAAACAGACGAAATTGCAAGAAAATATACATACTAGGAGATTTTAACATAGACTTGCTCGATGAAGTTAAAAACAAAAGTAAAAAAGATACGTTCTTAAGTACTTTAAAATCCTTCAAGGTACATCCAGCGATATCGGAACCAACAAGAATCACGTCTCAGTCACAAACATGCATAGATAATATATTAACAAACACAAAGCAATACGAAGTAGAAATCATTACTCTGGGAAAACTAACTGACCATACTGCGCAGATGATAAAGGTAAAAACAAATTTAAGTTTCAAGGAAAAATATTGGTTTATAGAAAAAAGAAATGTTGACGTTCACATAAACACTTTTGTAAAATACTTATCCCAAGTAAATTTTTCGAAAGTCTATTCACAAACTGATGTTAACAAAGCATACGCAGAATTCATTGAGCTATTTTCCTTAATTTTTAACTTATGTGTACCTCTGCAAAGGAAAAAGATTTTTCATAAGAAAAAACCAAACTGGAAGACTAAAGGAATTGCAATTTCAAGTAGGAAAAAGAGGGAATTATACGTCAAAACGTTTGCTAAAAATTCTATGGAATATCAGGAGAGGTACAAAATATATTCAAGAGTATTAAAACGTGCAACTACATACTCAAAAAAAGCTACCAATATAAGATACATAGAAAGAAGTACAAACAAATCAAAAGCAACATGGGGGTTAATCAAACAATATACAAGCCCAACAAATACTATACGCACAACAATAGACAGCTTGAAAATAGACAATGAAGAGATAACCGATCAAAAAATAATATGTGAAAAAATAAATGACCACTTTATAAACATAAATAAAGAAACTCAACAAAAGAACGACCCCAACCCAAATAAAATTGAACATCTTACAGATAAACATTTAAATACAATATTTTTGACACCAGTTGACAGTTCAGAAATAAAAAACATAGTGAAAAAATTAAAAAATAAGAAATCGTGTGGTCATGATGAATATTCAATGCAACTAATAAAAAGAAGTATAGATATTATTGCTGAACCTCTAGTTTACCTGATAAATTTATCGATATCCACAGGAATATTTCCAGAAGATTTAAAGAGAGCTATAATTAAACCTGTTTACAAAAAAGGCTCTAAGAATGATATAAATAATTATAGGCCAATTGCCATTCTACCTTGTTTCTCTAAAATATTTGAGAAAGCCATATTTAACCGACTCTATACATTTTTGATCTCAAATAATATAATAAGCAACAAACAATTCGGATTCCAAAAAGGGAAAAATACATCATTGGCTATTTTCAATATGCTCAAGCAAGTGTGGGACGACATAAATGCAAAAAATCCAGGCGTCGCATTATTTTTAGATATGTCCAAAGCATTCGACTGTGTGGTACACAAAAAGCTTTTGCGAATCCTGGAACACATTGGCATCAGAGGTCATGCTCTCAAATTAATTGAATCGTATCTAAAAAATCGCACTCAGGCCACTTCAGTTCTGGTATACGACAAAAAAACAAAAACATTAAAAGAGGTTCAATCCAATTTTAAAGGTACTTCACTGGGGGTACCCCAAGGCAGTATTCTAGGGCCTCTTCTATTCTTGCTCTATATCAACGATTTACCAAAGTTAGCCAATGATATGTGTGTAATGTTTGCCGATGACGCCACTATTTACATACCGAAAAAAACATCTGATCAACATTTTGAAACTGAAATAAATAATAAATTAAATCAGGTTGTTACATGGCTTCAAAAGCTAAATTTAAAAGTAAACATAGACAAAACCAAATTAATTAATTTTCGATCATATCGACAAAAACAATTACAGCTAAATGTTAAAAACAATGACAATAAAGTAGAATTTGTAAACAATACAAACTTTTTGGGAGTTAAGATAGACTGTAATTTAAATTGGAAAGAACATATTCTAAAAGTAAATAATAAACTGTCTCAATACTGTTATGCCTTATCTGTAATCAAGAATGCCACTAACAAAACCATTGCAACAAATGCTTACTACGGAAATGTTTATCCTCATTTAAGTTCCGGGGTGATTTTTTGGGGAAATTCCGTTAATGTTCAATCAACTTTTGTCTTGCAAAAACGATGTATACGTGTCATTTACAATTTGAAAGACACGGAGTCATTGCGGAGCATTTTTAAAGAGAACAGCTTCTTGACTTTAACTAGCATTTATATCCTAGAAATCTGTTCATTTGTAAAAAATAACGAACACTACTTTATTGCAAACAGTTCAAGCCGTGCTGCCATCTTGCGGTCAAAGCAAAAATATAATATTGGCATTCCTCAGGTCAATAACACTATGTTTGCAAATAGTTCCTACTACAGTGCAATCAAAATTTATAATCATTTACCAATAGAATTCAAGGCTCTCAGATTGACACTGTTCAAACGTAAGTTAAAATCTTGGTTAATAGCAAAATCATTCTACTCACTAAAAGAATTTTTTAACGATTAGCACCTTTTTAAGTACTTAAATGATGTATACAATTGTAATAAAGTAATAATTTAGACATTGTAAATATTAGATCTTATGTTATGTACTTTTAAATATATTTTGTTTGTGTGTGTATTATAGTAGCTATAGGATACCTACAAAAAATACATACCCACCAGGACCTACAATACTACTTTGTATTGTATAAGATATTGCACGCCCGAAAAGGGTAAGACTGTGATACTTTTCTTATCATTTTTAACAACTTATGTACCAGTTTATAGCAATAAACGATATTCTATTCTATTCTATTCTATTTAAGATTAATTTGCGACGATAAAACAATTAAAACACCAATTCGGTAGCCATATTTTTCATTTTTTTTTTTTTATACAGATTATCATCCTGGACACTACACCTGTATGACTTAATGTCATTTCTTAATCCTGGATACTAAACATTTATAAAACTTATACGCTATTTTCCACAATATATATTTAAAAAAAGAAAGAAAGAATTTTTTTTGTTACGAGATGCGGAAAACTCAACCCTAACTGAAGCTCCGAGAATTGGGTTTCGCTTAACTTAACTTCACAACCGCCCAGAAATTTGATTCTGTCTATAACATAGTTCGTATAATATACCAAATCATTTAAAATATTTAAATGGATATTTATGGCAAATCATTTAAATCTTTTTTTTTAATGGGCAAAAGTGCCTTTATTAACTACAACAAACTACAATAGGTGCTACCTTATATGCTAAAACTACCTACACTACTACTACATAAAAAGCATTGGATCATTCACAGACCCTTGAAGGTCTAAGATAATCCAAACGCTCAAGCCCACTGCCAGTTGGCAGCGTGCCCAGCATGCTGGCAACATTGCTACACTGAATGGCAATGCTTATGCGTTGAGCCAAATATGTTTGTATGTGAAAGTATATATTTATTACGTTTATTTCATGTACGTTGACTTTATGTTCTTCGATTTTTTCTTTCTCTTAGCTTTGCACTGTTTGTTAAATATTTTTACTTATTTCTTATTTTATGTTTGTGTGTTACCTACCCCTCAAAAAGGGCTCACCTGAAAACCAGCGCTGAGTGTTTACTACCTGCATTCAGCATAATGCTGAGGTGAGCCCTTTTCGACATCTCTAAATTCATTATTTTTATTTCATTATTGTTGTTTTTTATGTTTGTAATGTCGAATAAAGTTTTTTCAATTTCAATTTTTTAAATATGTAAACATCTACATTTTGGTCATGTGTTGCGTCCAAAGTCGTCAAAGAACTATACATCGTTTAAATCTTACATTACCGATTCATTGTTCATATTTTGTTTATGTTATAGTGTAATTCATTCATAGTCACTGAAATAGATCCATTTTGACTGACGTCCCAGACAATAGTGTATTATGATATCCAAGGAATTCATATGAACATTAATCTACAATGTTTACGGCGGAAGATCTACGCTAGAGATGCGCTGACCAATTTTTATCCGGTAATAATTATTTTTCGCAAAAAATAGCAAAACCGCCTTCCATCGTGTACAAAATTCGAATATTTCGAATTGTTTACATTATGGTTGATTTATCAAAAACGGCTCAGCCGATTTTTGTAAAATTTCAATGGAACCATCTGAAGAGTATATACCCTTTTGAACTAAAAAATAGTTTTTCGATTCGGTTCCCATTTGGCGAAATTATCGATGTTCATCGTGTACAAAATTCGGAAATTTCGCTCGAGACGCTTACATTCTTGTTGGTTTTCGGCTCAGTCGATTTCTGTAAAATTTGAATGGGACCACCTCGGGAGTATATACCCTTTCGAACTAAAAAAGATTTTTTCGATTCGAACGATGAACACACACAAAAAAATACATACACACGAACATTAGCAGCATTCTAGTACTTAGTACAACCAGTAGTACTAACTTTATCTCAACAATTATTCCCTTTTAGAAGCAACTAGAATTCCCAATTAGAAGCAACTGCACTGTTAGTCTTTGGATAGGTGACAGAGGCTGGCATTATATCTAAGCGCTACCTTGATTCGGATGATAACGCAAACCCTGATAGGCCATGACAGAGACGTTTTACCACCTTAAATATTATAAAACTAGCCTTTCAATTTATAAGAGTTACAATATAACTTCATTTTCAACAAATTTTTCTTCCGTTAATTATACTGAAAATAGAAGTAAAACAAAAATAATCAAAAGAAAAATAATTATAATAAATTCGATCATAAAACAACATCGCTGGACATATCTACAATCAAATTTAGCCGACAATAAGCCCGATTACAAAGGCGCCATCGTAATTAAAATAGCTAAATAGCATACTTCTGTTTCTTTTTCACTTTAAGCATTCGATAAAGAGGACACTTTTTACGTTGCTATTAAATTTACGCTGGTGCCTCTGTAATCGGGCTTAATGACTACTTATAGCTCAGAACAATAACTAAAGCTATTATTGTTCTGAGACATAGCTTTTCTAAGAGAAATAAAGAAGTAGAAGAACGTAATTTCCTTGCACAAATTGAGACTGAACTATATTTTCAAAACAAAATAACAACTGTAACAGTTAAAAGAATGGAGTACGACTTTCCTTAAAATATCTAAACTAAACAATGCAATATAACATTACAATATTTATATTTAACGAAACGTAAGTATATCAAGGTACTTACAATTTTAGTTATTTAAAAAGTAACTCTGGGTACGTAGGACAGCTTACTATTACTCTTTTATTAAGTTCTACCAAAAACAATCTACTGCAAATTACTACTAACTACACTAAAAGCTAATAGATTTTTCAGAACTCAGAAGTCTTAGAGATAATCCAAATGCTCAAGTTTACTGCTAGTTGGCCGCAAGCACAGCATGCTACCAGCATTACGCTGAATGGCAATTGTCGACTTGGTATTTTTTCTATTTGGTTCTGATAGATTTTTGAAAACAAATTAAACACCTGAAAGACTATACATTCAGTTCATGTATAAGTTCTGAAATTTTAGAATTGTGCTCCAAAAGTGCACTGTTAACTACTAGCTTTTGTAAGGAAATTAAGATAATCTATCTATTTACATAATATAATATCTCGCTGTAACTCGAGAACGGCTGAACAGATTTCGCTAAATTTGATCTTGAAATATTAGTGGAAGTTAAGGGAAGGTTTAAACGTTGAATATAATAAAAACACTAATTTCATTATCCCATACAAATATGTTCCTGCATGTAAAAGTTGTCATTGATCACACAGTGACAACTTTTACATGCCAACCCGGTGAACTTAATCTCACAGATGGTGAGTAGAAGTTCACCGGGTCAGCTAGTCAATTAATATAATCAGGTATTAAAATCTAGCTTTCTAAATCCGGCCAAAATATTATTCGCTGTAACTTTACCAAAACTATATTCATCTTATAAATTATTATTAGACTAACAATAAAATCCCACGCACGATTCATTCTCGTTTTTATGATGGGATTTGATCTTTGTGTTTGTTTTATATTTATGTTTCAATAGGCTACTCTTTCATAATATGTGGTAGGTGTCTTATGATTTGGTCCGTTTTACGTGTAATTACAGCATTTGTCACAATCGTGCCACATAAGCCGTGGTGGCTTAGTTTATAGCTTCTTGCCTTACAATCGTGAGGAATTGATTTTAAATCTCAGTCCCGTACCAATGATGTCACTTACCATAAGGCGAGTTGGTGGTCAAGTGCGGAATTATATGGGTTGAAAAAATGAGGTCTTTGGAATTTATGTACGGATTTTCACATCACTGAATTTTCGATCGAGGAAAATATCGTAAGACGACTCGCATGTGCATAGCCCATGCACATGCACTATATGCACTATAGTTTTTTTTACGAAATACCTATGCAGCTTAGGTGCGTAAAATAATTATATAGTATATGTGAATCCACCAACCTGGACTGGGCCAGCGTACTGGATATTTCCCAGTAGTCATTTGTGGGTATGCCTTAGTTCAGCAGTGGACTATTAAAAAAGGCCCAAACATATAACATAGCCTTAATTATGTCATCCGGGGATAATGTAGCTTTCCAACAGTGAAAGAATTATTCAATTTGGTTCAGTAGTTTCGGAGCCTATTCGATGCAAACAAACAATCAATCAAATTTTCATTAATATAATCAAAGGTGTTTTTTATCGGGCAAAAGTGACCTTATTAACTACAACAAAATTACACTACTACTACATAAAAAGCCATAGTCATCCACAGACCTTTTCAAATTTTTCCTCTTCATGATATTGGTAGGTATAGATGGTATAGACAACTTTAAAAACTCCCCGACTCAAAATAAACTCTACGTCCTTTCAATATCATTGAAGTAACACGGTACCAAAGTTCGAACCGATAGAACATATGGATGGTAGTCAGATCCCTTCATCAACTAGAAAAGAGCTGATGATATTCAAACGGTTGAAAAGATTATCATGAAACATGTGTAAGAACACTCGGGATAAAATTATCTATGACACAAAAAACAAAACGAAAATCGGTTCATCGGTTTGGGAGCTACGATACCACAGACAGAAACACAGACACGTTAAACTTATAACACTCCCTTGTCGGGGGTTAAAAATACAACACTACTTACATTGGCTAAAACTACATAACTGCATAAAAAGCAATTCGATCTTCCACAAACCCTTGAAGGTCTAAAAATATTCAAATGCTCAAGCCCACTGCCAGTTGGCAGCGTGCCCAACATGCTGGTAGCATTGCTACGCTGAATGGCAATGCTTATACGAGTACGTTGAGATAAATAAACACCAGCATTTTGGTCACGCGTCGCGTCCTCCAGAAAGACTTTTGAAAACAATATGAGCTCCCGGCCCTCACGGTTACCCCAAACATTGTGGCATATATTAATGATTTTTTTATTATTGCTGTATTTTACAAATACAATATAAAAGAGCTCTATTAAAACTACGAAATTACTGACATAAAACACTTAAACTAGAATAAATATGAGCGGTTTTATATCCCAAAATATAAAGATGAAAAAAAATGCGTTTGAAGTTGCAAATAACACATATTCCATACCTAATGTATGGAATATGTGTTTTTACGAGCAAGTCTTGAATAAAATGTTAGTTTTTGTGGAATTGGGATCTCGGAAACTGCTCTAACGATTGTGATGAAATGTAGTATTTCAATAGATATTTTTAGCAAGTTTATCTGTATTTTAAGTGGTATTGAATCAGTATGTTTGACAAAACTCGAATATCATAATAAATCAGAAAGTATAAGTGTTTGACAAAATTCCAATATCAATGATTTTCAATGTCTGCTCCTAGCGAAGCGAGAATTCAATTACTGTACAGGGTTATTTCTATTCAATTGGCATCCTTGTAGGAGCTTGTTGTGTACATCAAAACTAACAACTTAATTTGTTCTACGACTTTCATTCATTCTCAAAAAAAAGTTTTTGTTCCATAGAAAAATATCGTTCGCCCTCGACAAAATGTATGGAACAGCTGATTTTTTTTTGAGTTTTGACAAAAGTTGTTAGTTTTGATGTACAGAATAAGCCCCTAAAAGGATTGCTAATTGATTAGAAATAACCCTGTATACATATTATAAGATTACTAGACGACTCGCCCCGGCTTCGCACAGGTGTATTATACATATAAACCTTCCTCTTGAATCACTCTATCCATTAAAAAAAACCGCATCAAAATCCGTTGCGTAGTTTTAAAGATTTAAGCATACAGACAAACAAACAAACGAAAATAGCGACTTTATTTTATACTATGTAAGGATAAGGATAACATACCTACAGGCTACAATAGTTAGTTCCTAGTAGGCGCGAGGCCGCGAGCAGAAACAAAGTTGTATTGTTGGTAGCTTACTCGACGTCTCCAATTACAAAAAGCGAACTTGTGATGTGTTTAACAAACATCCTGCGAGGCTGAACTTAAAATAGAGCTAATACGCTGTAAAACTGAATTGTTGATTTCATTACTACTTATGACTCTATCAATGTTGCCAGGCAGAATTCCTGGCGACAATCCAATGGACAAAAATGTCTAACTAAACCGAATAAGAAGTTTTATTGGAACAAGAAGCGCACTAAATTAAAATTTTACAGCCCTTGATAGCACGTTGAATGTAGGTGTTGTTTTGCAAAGTGCGGGGATTTTCAAAGGTGTTCATCAAAAGGGAACAAATATAGAGAACAAAATAATATCAAAAGAGAGGAAATGGATCATCATGGAGGGCAGTTTAGGTCAAAATCAAAGAGAAAGTAGATGTCAAGTCGTACAGAGAGGTGAAGACGCTGGTCGAGGGCCTCGCGAGTTCGCGACGTGGAAGTTGCTCCACCGACAAGTGCAGCGCTCTTAAATTTGGAATGAGATAACTTTATTGAAATTAATAGAACCTAATATTACAAAAAATATTGCATAATATTGATTCATTAACATGCTCGTCCGGTTTAACATTTATTCACATACTAATAATGACACTAGATACAGAAATGCAGTCTTTTCTAAAAAATTTATCACAAAAATAATATTATATTCATTTATTAAATCTAATAATTACAAATACAAATCGCAGGCTGTAAAGAGGCTCAGAAATTCAAAATAAAGTCAATAGATTAAAAATTAGGAAATAATTAATGTAAAAAATTCGCTATAAAGGGGCTTCGTCAAATATCTACCTACAATTAAATAATAGGTACGTACAATTTTATGAATTATAATAAATAATATTATTTAGTCAGGTATAGATGCATACTCATCGTTATGAACAATTTCTACAATGCAAAAAAATCTGCAGTACCACATGTATGGACTGAACTTTTTGAATGGAACAGCTGGTTTGTTTCCGGGGTGAGTCTCATAGAAAAAGCTGTTCGTAAGTACAAAGAGTTCTGAGTTATGTACAGATACACTTCTTTAAGTCTTTCCACTTATAATTTGTAGGAAAGTACGTGAACAGATTTTTTTTAATATTTATGCAGATATCACACTTTTATCATTTATGAAATAAAAGGTACATGTTTATTGACACAAAACATGTATGACATTTCATAAACTTAAATATACAGGGTTATTCCTAATCAATTAGCATCCTTTTAGGGGCTTATAATATTCTGTACATCAAATTTAACAATTTTTGTTCTGCGACTTTTGTTAGTACTCTTAAAAAAATAAGCTGTTCCATACATTTTGTCGCGCTTGAACGAAATTTTTCCATGGAACAAAATTTTTTTTTTAGTTTTGACAAAAGTCGCAGAACATAGTTGTTAGTTTTGATGTACAGAATAAGTCCATAAAAGGATGCTAATTGATATATGAATAACCCTGCTGCATGTACAAACCTAAACAAATTAATAAAAAAAACACTTGAACTAAAAAAATTAGTATGTATACCTATAGATAACGATGAAATAAAATAATAACTGCAGCGAATTGAGCTAATGAAACGAAATTAAAATAAATGTTGATAGCACTTCACAAGTATGTTAAATTGCTCGTAGAAATTTCCTATTCATATAAAACTATTTTAGTCTAAATTCTTTAGTCTTCCTATTAACATTTCATGTTACAAATTAAATTATCACTTTGTTGTTTCCGTTGAGACTTGAGAGCTTTCGTTTTATATTTTATAGGTATAAATGTAGTACGAGTATGTACCACATTGCATGCAAAATGTGAGCACATCTACAATGTTTTGGCCAAAATAGAATTACCGCGGCGTGCCAATTGTTTTATAAATATTTTCTACTCAAAATAGTGCATTTTCTTAATATTTAGTATAAATACTTAAAAAATATGTGATAGGCATACAAAATAAAACAGTATGTTATCAGAATAAATATAGGTAAATAATAAGCTTTTGCTTTATTTTTGTAACGTGTGCGTGATAACACGATATGAGTGTAAAATTTGATTTAGTTATTTATTTGGTGGTTAATTTTTTATTCGTTACCTTGTATCTTTTAACCTATATTAATGTTGAGTAAATGAATTTTTAGCATTTTTTTAAATCTTGTAGGGGTTCTCTATATTTCAGCACAGTAGTATGCGCAATGTTCGTTTAAATTCAATTAAAATTGAACGATCAAAATATGTTTTATTCCATTGACATATCACATGTTCTTAGAAGTAAGTTAGAAACGTCATTGACCGACAAACCAAACCGGAGGAGGTACTCAACACGCATATATTTTTATATTTTTTTATGGGTAACCACGCATAACTTTTTTTTGTAGTAGTCTGATTTTAATAATTCTTTTTTTATTGGAAAGAATATACTTCGAAATTAGTCCCATTAAATTTTTATTGAAATCGGCTGAGGGTTTTTGATAAATCAACAATAATGTGAAAAATTTAACATCGATCCGTGCAAAATATTCGCGAATTCTGTACACGGGTGAAGTTGGTTATGCTATTTTTTGCGAAAAATAATTATGTCAATACGAAGAAAATGTTATAATTACGGAATAAATTGAACACATTAATCAAAATACTAACAATAATACTACAATCGGTATCAGCAATAGCATTCGTGGGTAAATCCAAACAAATGCGTCGGTAGTTTGTAAATTTTTGGATAGTTTACGTGATTTTCACTAACAAAACATTCAGTTACGTGTTTGTAGTATTTCAAAGAAATGCAAAACTCGGCTACAATGCCAAAACGTCGACGAAGAGAAGCGTGCCGTGTTACAAAAGCTCTCTTATTATTTGTAGATTAGCGAAAGTAAATTTGGAAAGTGTATTTCTGACACAGTCAGTGTTGTCTCACTCTTGCTAATTTAATGTGCCCTTGGAGAGAACGATTTAACTGTCGGAAGCTCGTTAGGAGTTACATTATCTTCCGTGTCTGCACGCCGTCGACAAGTTTTTAATTTGACAGATTTTTTGTAATATTTCACAGTAGCCACTACTTAAGTCCGAGGTGGTCTGGTGGTAATGACACCCGCCTTACAATCGTGAGGTCGTGGGTTCAAATCCCGGTCCCGTACCAATAAATTCCTTAGAATTTATGTATGTAATTTCACACCACTGGCTATTCGGTAAAGGAAAACATCGTGAGGCAACCTGCATACGTCCTTAGAAGAAATTCGAAGGCGTCTGTGAATCCACTAACCCGCACTGGGCCAGCGTGGTGGATATGGCCCAATCACCCTTCTTGGGTAGGCTTACGTCCTGCAGTGGACTATTAAAAAGGCTGGTACAGTACTACTTAAGTCCGACGGCAGAAATGGAGAACTACTCGTAAGTAGGTACTACGGAAACTAATTCCTAAGCGATTGGGCAGCAAGTCTTTCGGACTTCAGGCGTGGCGCAGAGTGTACCTAGTTTATCCGTCTGCAAATGGTTATAAATCTTATTCTAAAAAAAAATGTTACACTGCTTTTCCTTTCCCCTCAGTAAATATTAATGTATGTTTCCTACTCACATTTTGCGCGTAGCTTAAACTTTGTATATTTCTGCATTATACGTATAGATGACTCCTATTCTTCTTGGTGTCATATTTCTGCTGGTGTACCGCAGGGCGGTGTTTTATCTCCACTTCTTTTTGCGATTTTCATAAATTCTATCTCCAAACAACTTACTTCATCCTATCACCTCTATGCAGATGACTTGCAAATTTTTGTCCAGGCTCCTTTGGGGCAGCTGCATCAGGCGATTGAAATCACTAACAGTGACCTCGCACGCATTCGAGATTGGGGCAAGTCATACGGTCTCAAGGTTAACCCGACTAAAACTCAAACGATAATTATCGGGAGTTCCCTGATGGTATCCAAAATCGACTGGTTTCATCTCCCTCAAGTAATGTTCGACGGAATTCCTATCCCTATAAGCGAAACAGTAAAAAACTTAGGTATACTTCTTGATAGACAGTTCTCTTGGCATCCTCAGCTGGCAGAGGTCAGTCGAAAAATGTTCGGCTCTGCAGCGTCCCTTAGATGTTTGCGAAATTTCCTTCCGATTACTACTAAAACTGCGCTTGTGAAATCACTCCTATTCCCAATACTGGATTACGCTGACGTTTGCTATCTTGACTTAACCGAAGAGCAACTCGATAAGCTGGACCGTTTACAAAATTTTTGTATTCGGTTTATATTTGGCCTGCGCAAATATGACCACATCTCCGAATTTCGCCAAAAGCTCAAATGGTTACCCATCCGCTTTCGCCGTAATAGTCATATCCTTTTTCTTCTTTATAAAATCCTATTCGTTCCTTCTACTCCTTTCTATCTTAAAGAACGCTTTGAATTCATTCAAGGTCACTCAAATTCTTTGAGATCCTCTCGTGCCCTGAAACTAAAATTCAAATCCTCCACCCACTCAAACCTTTCCTATACCAAGTTCTTTACTTTGAGAGCTGTCCTGATGTGGAATGAACTGCCTGTTGTTATTAGACAGGCTAAATCCCTCCCCATATTTAAAAATCTCGTTTATCAGCATTATCTTTCCATATGTTAGCTAAAATTGGTATATATGTAATTGTATATATGTAGGTTAGATATGTATATTATGTATGTTTATAAAATATATACCTTTATTTGTTTATTTTTATTGTTGTATCTAAGTATTTTATTTCTCTCATTATTATTTTCCCTGTATTTATACACCACCGACCGTATTTCTATTTTTCGTGTCCAGTCCATCCACAGGTTGCCTGGTAGAAATCGCCAAAGGCGATAAGGCCGCCCTTGTATAACATTTTTTTATTGTGTAATTTCTATTGTATATTACTGTAATTTTTGGTGTACAATAAAGATATATTTATTATTTATTAAATACGCAGGATAGTTACACAATACTTAAATAACAATTGTGAATAACTACCATTAAAAATCCTCGTGTAAATTCGTCCATTGACCGAAAGCATTTAATAATGTAGGTCATCGAAAACAATAAGGAAAAGCAGTCATTTGACAGGTTGATACATTATTTCAAATTCAAAGTCAAAGATATTTATTTACTAAAATTGAAATACACGAATACATGAATAACAGTTGAAATTTGGCAAGATAATTAGATTCAGGATTCACAAGCGAAGTATCCTTTGGTCCCACAGTAGGCTCGAGGCCCGTGTTGTGCGTACCATACAGAAAGTTATCTAGTGGTGACATTCTGGAGTAGTCCTAAATTTTATAAAGTGATTTACCTTTGATTATGATGGGGTATTATTTAGCAAGCCTCGCCGCTACAATCTTGATGTTTGATGTTGTTATGATGAATTTATTTCTAATCTTTGCTCGGAAGAAAGAAGAACGGTAAGAATTTTCTTATGTTCATTATATGCATTTCTACAGTGTAATTTGATGTAGAATAACATTGGATATAAGGGTGTGTTAATTGAGGCTTTTTTATTACATACTATTTAATCACATTATTTTACTGCACAATGCGCTGTGTTTTTGCTTAATTCACATATTTTTCTGTTTTTATTTTCTCCCTCTATATACATATTTTTTAATTTGACGGCCGGATGCAGGTGACCTTACGATGTTTTTTTTTACTAAAAGCCAGTGGTGTGGAAATCCTCACTTAAGTTCCAAATAACTCCGAAATTAGAACCCATGACCTACAGGCAAGCGTTACTGCCACTAAGCCATCACGTATACGTTGCCTTGAAATTTTATTAACATCAAATTAAACGTTCTTAAATAAACGAGCCGCCCAACAAACGCTAACAAATATAAAACACTTATAAACACCGATTTATTCCTTTCGACTTCGAAATCATCGCAACGCTCGGTTAATTATACTAAACTAGTTTTTGCCCGCGGCTTCGCCCGCATGATATTTCGAGGCCCTACATTACCACCCTTATTTAATGGAGGTGGAAAATAAAAATGAATCGATTTGACGTTAGTTCGATTCGACAGTTCTTTTTTGAAATTTCTTGGAGCGCACGCTATAATAGCTCGCAGATGGCAGAATTTTTCCTACTTACTCAACACTTATTGTTATAATATGGAAAATTTACGCTACATCATTATAATTTATAGCCTAAATGTTATTCTGATATATAAGCTATGTAATTGCAAAGTTTCATCTCAATCCGTTCAGTAGTTTTTGCGTGAAAGAGTAACAAACATCCATCCTTACAAACTTTCACGTTTATAATATTAGTAGGATTACCTCATTTACTAGTTCAATAGCGTTATGTTAAAAATACCAGGCGAGAAGAGTGGGTGTAATAATAGCAAGTATGCGTCGTGTAACGACAGTGCCAAGTTTGCCATCATCTTTAAATTAGCAAAATATTTAATCTCGGCTCGAAGAATCGGAGACTTCAACATGTACCTAGAACATTTTTTTTATAGGGCAAGTGCCTTTAGAAGCCGTGGTGGTCTAGTGGTAATGACACCCGCCTTACAATCGTGAGGTCGTGGGTTCAAACTCCGGTCCCGTACCAATTAATTCCTTGGAATTTATGTGCGGAATATCATACCACTGGCTTTTCGGTGAAGGAAAACATCGTGAGGCAACCTGCATACGTCCAAAGAAGAAATTCGATAGCGTATGTTGATTCCCTTAACCCGCACTGGGCCAGCGTAGTAGATATGGCCCAATCACCCTTCGTGGGTAGGCCTACGTCCTGCAGTAGACTATTAAAAAGGCTGGTACAGGTACAAGTGCCTTTATTAACTATTACTGAATACAAGACCTACATAATCTAAATCTATATAAACTACTTCTACATAACAAGCAATTGGATCATCCATAGACCCTTGAAGGTAATTTTTGAGCAGTTAGTGGTAAGATTCGTCCTTGACACGGCTTCTTTCTTCTTTATTTTGTCTGGTATCCTGCGATCAAATAAGGAATCCGTAGAAGAACCAGTTATCGAAATAGCTCAACGGATTAGCAGGTTGAACGATTTGTTGATGATAGTTAAACTGTTGTCCGGTAGAGTCGTAAAGTTCTTGAATGGCGACTACGTTATGGCAAGCGCAGCGTAGTACTGTTAAGATCGAACAACAGGATCTGCAACAGGTCCTATTTAAATCTTTTTAAGCCTCAAACATATTGTCAAATACAAACAAGCAGAATTTTATAGGTGCACACCTATAAAATTCTGCTTGTTTGTATTTGACAATACTTTTCCAGTGTACTAAACAAAATCAACATGATTATATCATTTGGAGGCAGGCATATAAACCTATCAAATCGTCTACCATACCATTACAGCTAAGGCACAAAAGCCTCATCTATCGATTTTAGTAAACAATAACATCAGCTAGTGAAGGTAAAGCGAATATTGTGGACATACAGGTATCCTTCGCCCAGGTAGCGCCGCACCCCAAAATTCGAGCGTCCTAGGCGATCACCGAATTTGCTTTAGTATACGAGCCGGCCGGCAGCTTGCTTTGGTTTGATAAATTTATTTGAGTGCTTAGTCCACAGAGATACCAGAGGGATAATGTGGTCGATCGAGAAAAGTAAGAAAGAGATGCAATGATCTAAAATATATCGATTCAGTGGCAACTTACCGTGATTTTCGGCTCTCAGTAGTGTCAAATTCCAATACATATTTGACAGTTTGGACAGCACTGAGCCAAAATTTTCTGTACATTTTTGTGATTGAGAATTGCCTCAAGCGACAACATCGCTAACTCTCTAGTAGTAATAGCTCTGTGGCTTAGTCAATATAGCGTGTCACACAGCATGGTAATGGTGCTAGGTATGCCGTCGCATTGGCGAAACCATTTCATTAGCTTTTGCCCGCGGCTTCACCCGCATAATATTTTGGTTTCTATGCTAGCCCATGGGAACCTTCATTTTCTCCGGGATAGTAAGAAGTCATTTAGACCTTTAGACTCAGACTCATGAAATTTTTCGAGTCTCTAAAAATGTGAGATGAGATGTTTTATGAAGTTCAAACAGATTTTATTTATTGCATAGGTTGTTCATACTCATACTCATTTATTTGTTATAAATTATTTTACAAGTAAAAAACAATACATCAAAAAAAATGATTTAAAAACAATCACTAGAAATAATTTCATTTTTCACATTAAATAAATAAATTAGTCAACAACAATTATCATCAAAGAATTCATTTACATCGTAAAAGGAGTGCTCAATAAGCCAGCGCTGGAGGCGGAATTTGAAGCTGTTCAGCGTTGGAGCTGAAATTATTGAGCCTGGTAATTTTTTGTACACAATTGGACCCATATAGTTGGACATATAATAATTGGACATATAGTCTAGCAGTGGTAGAAACAACACTATGCAGTAGCGACTGCGCAAACCCCCACTGTTTAAATTGTACTACAAATGCGCAGAACTCGCCATCTTGGATCTAATTTGGCGCAAGCCGCATAAACATTTTTAAAGTAAGTTTAGATTCAGCATGTCACTAGTACTTAACTATTAGAGGTAATAAATTACAACCAAGTTTTAATGGTACGCAAAATTCCCTTAGCTATACGACATCTACGTTTTGAAACAATAAAATCTACTCTACAATTAAAGGTGTTAAAATATTCAAGTCCACAAATAGATTTGTTAAGTCTTCCCGTATCCCTCCAACTAGCCTACTGCGAAATACGCATTCAACCTTTTAGCCAGAAGCGCAAACAGCCCAGCGATTCAATGAAGTGATGAAATGACCTGTAAAGATGTCTTAAAGCCTGTGATCTATTTTCAGATAACGATGCTGAAATATTATAGCACAAAACTATTATTTTGTTATTAGACCGAAACGCCGATAAATAACACGCTTAATTCCAGAGATTCTCCAGAGGCAGATATCAAACAGCTTAGAACCTAAATTTCGTTAAAATCATGTAACTAGAATACGCTAATAGGCGCATGGTTAAAATTTGACTGAGATATTTAGTATCTCTACTCTCTTTGCTACGCGAGTAGCGACCTTGCTACGACTCGTAGCTCTATGTGCGTAGCTCTCACGTGTAGCAAAGACAAAACCTTGTGACACCACTACATTTCACTGGCACATAATTTATTCGAAGAAACAAACAAAATTCAAAGTATTCCCGCGAACACTTCGAATAAATCATTTGTTTTGACACAACTGTTAAGTTCAAGACAAATATTTGTCTACCTGTCGCCGTTTGTAGCATATTTGAGGCCTGCGCGAAGGTTATCACTCCCGATTATTTGTTGAAAAACATCGTTTTATTTCTGATCTCTTACGTTGGGATACGTGTTTATTTAGAGTGCGTTACGGTCGATATAAGCGGCATAAATTATAATGGTTTATTTTATCTGTCCACAGCGCTGACGGTCCGTTTCCTGACGAAGCGATACATCGGCGAGTATGATCATCAACAAGGTAACTTTCAATACCAATGCTATTAATTTGAACGCAACTCATGACGTATTAAATTAGCCGTAGGTACTATATTGTCGTTTCAGACATAGGAAGTCCACTGGTGGACATAAGCCTCCCCTATAGATCTCAGATAAGACCGATTGGTGGCGGCTTGCATCCAGTGCGATCCTGCAGTCTCGACGAGGTCATTCGTCCACCCACAAGGTGGACGTCCCACACTGTGCTTGCTGGTATGTGGTTCCACTCGAAAACTGTATTAGCTGAACTGGCCGTACTGTATGGTGTCAATGTATCATCGTTTTGATAGAGCGCTGTTGAACATGGGTTTACTCTCTTAATTAGGCCGTATATACTACGAGTATACACCAAGATGGCATTGCTGTGGCAGTCTAAAAAAACTTTGTAACTTGCTGAATGTTAAGCCGGTTCAATCGCAGTTTTTTAATTATTTGTGAAAAGTTGATGTCTATATCAAAAAATCCTCGAGTGGAGACCACGTACCGGCAAGCGCAGCGTAGGACATCCACCCACAAGGTGGACGGACGACCTCATTAAGACCGCAGGATCGCGCTGGATGCAAGCCGCTACCAACCGGTCTTATTGGAGATCTTTAGGGGATGCCTATGTCCAGCAGTGGACGTCCTATGACTGAAAGGAAGGAAGGAGGATGTCTATATCTAACTAGTTGAAGTTCCGCAGTTAAGATGGTGATGATCACTGTAATTCTATTTAAGATTGTGGAATAGTTGCACTCTACTTAATATCTTACAGATGTGTCTGTACTTGATAAGCTACTATAATTATGTCACCTTGAATGCAATAGAATAAATCTGAAAGCAAATGGTGTAATAATGTTGTTTACTACCAATAAAGTGGTAATATCATGGATATGGTTTACGTATTGAACTTACTGTCTTGTATTTTCATTTGCTTTGAACGTTTTTGAAATTACATTGTATGTGCATGTGTGCGGCGTTGCTCTTCAAAGCAGATGCTATTGGGATGTTTATATTTACGGCCACAAGGACTGCTATAAACATTTACTTACTAAATTACTTTATATATGTTGACACACATATTACTGATGACTGATTTAGATGTTATGCACTCGTATATAACTGTTTGTCACATTTGCCAGTAAGACTTCGGGTTTACGAAGCTAAATTACAAACATAAATTGAAAATCAATTTCACAAAGATTCCTCAACTTGATATGTATTCAGGGTTATTTCTAATCAATTAGCATCCTTTTAGGGACTTATTCTGTACATCAAAACTAACAACTTCTGTATTGCGACTTTTGACAGAACTCAAAAAAAAATCAGCTGTTCCATACATTTTGTCGCGGGTAAACGATATTTTCCTATGGAACAACAAATATTTTTTTTTTATTATTGTCAAAAGTCGCAGAACAAAAGTTGTGTTAGTTTTGATGTACAGAATAAACCCCTAAAAGGATGCTAATTGAATAGAAATAACCCTGTATACGAGGTGATCTGCTTACCCTATACTAAGCCGAAAGGGATTGATTAAGACCATCATTTCGAATAACTTTTATTACGGGACCAACACAGAATTCGAGAAAAAAGTCCGCAGTTCCATACAATCAGCAGTTCAGTGCATTGCGAGACGGCTCCGCGTGCTAGCACTCGCCAACTTGAGAAAGGTCGCCGAACGCGACCGAAACTATAGTCGTGTTATGACTATACTAACACGTGAGTGAGTCCCGTTTTATATCGTTTAAAAAAAGTCCATACAAAATTGCAACTCGTAATTGACAAAATGCATGTAACGGCTGTTATTTTTTCTAGAATTTTGAGTTGGCCCCATAGTAAAAGTTGTTCATAATTATAGTCTGAATATCCTCTTTTTGGCTGAGTACACCAGTTCTGGGTAACCCTGTGTAGGTAGGTACGTTAGAAGTCCGCCTTTGGCTCTAAGATGAGTTTAACTAATTTGATATTTGCTGGTTTCAGATAGCAAATACAAGCACGAAGCTATGCTGGACGGGGAGCCAATCCTCTTCGAAATTCTGGATACTTGTCCCAAGGTAAGAATTAAATAATATTAAGTTACAAGAAACCATTAGTTGTCCAACTCGTATACCGAGAATTTCAAATTACGAGTTTGATATCGCGTTACATACATTACATATTTTGTATCGACAATAGGGAACATAATTATACTTAGTGTAGTAACATAATACAATCCTAAATAGCCTGTGTATAGCTTGTGAAATTACTATGGTATATTGCAACTCTATTACTAAATTGTAAATAATTTTATATAATATATATTACATTGTTAGGTTAGACTTAGCATAAATTAGTAATAAGTAATTATGAGTATTGTTCTCTTGCAGCTCCCTAACAGGGTCTATGTTTTGTACTACAATTAGTTTAATAGTTGTTATGTACTCTACATTGTGCAAATAAAGAAATAAAGCATTAAGAAATAATTATCATAGAAAGTTTTTCCTGGTCTGTAGAATACGAATACGTAACAGTCAATAAAGGAAAAGAAGACGTAGAGTAGAGAGTGTTTTGATTATAAATAATTATTTTGGGATAAATAGAGTTAGTAGCGTAGAGTATAGAGACGTGTTCTTTCGTTTATTCGTTTGTTAAAAAAAATATTTAAACCGTATCAAGGTCCCATTTTGATTGCATTTGATTGTTTGCGGTTTTTTCTGACAGCGCTGAAGTAAGTACCTGATAGAGGTGGATTTTAACCGACATCCAAAAAGGAAGAGGTACGATGTTCGTCTGTGTATTCATCGATATTTTTTCGAAGGGTTATACTCCCGAGGTGGTCCCATATAAATTTTATCGAAATCAGATAAGCCGTTTTTGGAAAATCAACAATAACGTAAAACTTGTATACATCGATTTGAAAGAACTATGTTTGTATTCGAATTTTATACATGATTGATGTCGGTTGTGCCATTTTTTGGGAAAATTATTATTGGATAAAATTTAGTAAAATTTGCGCTTGTGGAACTGCCAAGTGTTTCCATTTATCCAATTAAAAAATCTCATATTTTTTTCCAGAGCTTGAACGACTTGCCAGCGAGCGACGTGGCTCAATGGGCGGACGCGTTGTTCCTGGTCTACTCTATCACGGACCGAGAGTCCTTTAACTACGTGCGGAGAGCCAAGCAGAGCTTGCAGCCGGATGTCCCACTAGCCCTAGTAGGCAACAAGGCAGACATGGTCCATCTGAGGCAGGTTAGTCGATACTGGAGTATCATCCTCATCAGTCCTTGATTCACTGGTGGAAATAGGCCTCTTTGTGTTTTTTCTTGACCCACAGACTCCAGGTTCTGTGCCCTTTGGTCTGACCTCTTTATGTTAATGACATTAAACTCTACCTTTTGCAAACTGCATCTTTTTGCGGTCTACTGCTCTTATGATGTCATAGACCTATGGTATTCTCGGTGAGCCCGAATTTTTTCGCCCTAACCTGGGACTACAACTCGGTTAACGGTGACGTATCAATCAGAGAGACGGATTTGGTGCTGGACAGGATATGTGGCGAGATGTAATGACGGCAGATGGAGCATTTCCACAATCGAGTAGTGGCCCAGGTTAGTACAGCGCTATTTTGCTAAGTATCGCAATGCTACTCGTATACTTAGTCAAATGGAGATTTCCATCTAAGTGCGGAAGGCCTGACATTTCGCTGCCTGTAGTGGGAAACAACACGGACATGGTCCATCTGAATCAGGATAGTAGATAATGCGCAACATACTCCAAAAAATCAGGGTGACATTATTATCACTACATAGTATAAAACAAAGTCGCTTCCCGCTGTCTGTCCACATGTATGCATATATCTTTAAAACTACGCAACGGATTTTGATGCGTTTTTTTTAATAGATAGAGTAATTCAAGAGGAAGGTTTATATGTATAATACACCTGTGCGAAGCCGGGGCAGGTCGCTAGTTAAGTATAAACGAAAGGATGTTTTTAACATCCTTTCGTTTACATCTTTTAGATGCTTAAGGACGCTAACATCCTTAAGGAAATGAGGTGAGAACTTGCGAAACCTTTGAAAAAACAATACTGGGACCGGTAAATTCACCACAGTTTTTTTTACTTATATTCCCGGCAAGAAACAAAAAACACTTTCCCAAAAATAATACAATGACTGAGTTTCAGAAAGACTGCCGAGACACTGTGAGTCACTAAGTTCGGCCTTTAACTAATTCGATACGTTTCAGTGTTGACGAGTAGAACTCAACTTGTCACACATTTGGCAGGGCCAGGCCACAGAGCGTACAAGATGGCACATGGCTCAATCTAGCGGAACCTATTTTTCTCAAAACTATTTTAAATTACAACAACGTAATGCCAATATAATTTTAAACACAGTTAATACTCACAGAGTACAACAAATTGCTAATATATGTCCAACACTGCATTAGGCAATGTAAATCTCGTAAACATGCATTTGTGGCGTATGACTATTTGCTACATACAAGTGTCTCGTGCGCCGGAAAAATAATTTTTTTTCACAAAAAATGGCAAAACCGCTTTCCATCGTGTACAAAATTCGAATATTTCGCTCGAATTGTTCACATTATTCTTGATTTATCAAAAACGGCTCAGCCGATTTCTGTAAAATTTAAATGGAACCATCTGGGAATTATAACCTTTCGAACTAAAAAAGACTTTTTCGATTCGGTTCACAATTGGCGAAATTATCGATGGACATACACAAAAAATAAATACATACACACGAACATGAACCTCCTCCTTTTTGGAAGTCGGTTAAAAATCTCTCTCTCTAGATCTCTACGGTGCAGAGTAGACTATTGAAAACTTAAATGTAGCACTTTACCAACACCCACGTGCGTTAACAGCCACAACAGCAATAATCGGTAGCTATTAAAGCAGTGTTAAATATCAGTAGCAATTAGTTAGGAGACAAGCACTCGTGATTTGGAGACCCGCCAGCTGCCGCGCATTTTTCCGCCCGACGAAATGTTAAACCTACCCTTGAACTCTTTAATGTTTACAATTCAAGGGTTCCAAGGTTAAGAGCAAATTATGAGTTGAGTACTGTTTTTTTTTTTATTTGAATGCCCGTAGTCTTGTAGTTTATAAATTAGGTACACATATATGATCGACGCTCAGCCTTCATATATGTTACGTTACAACGTTGTTTATATGTTACGATGTGTTAGGTTCTATACTAACGTGCGTTAGTAGGTACGTGTATTGAAGTAACGAACTTTAATACCCTACAAGACGAGCTTCGGTATTTCTCATTGAGTAATACATTGAAATCACTATTTGAGTGTTACTGTGTCCGGTTAGTTTATCAAAATTACACAATTAAATTTAATAAGATTTTTATGGGAATCTAGTCCATGTGGTTAGCTTAGCCCTGATGTCAGAGTTTTATTGCCGTCTGAAGGTCTCTGAATGCCTAATAAAAGACATGGCTTAAAGGTTAAAAATAACAGGATCCACAATTGAACGTGTCACCTGAGCCATGGAAGCGTTCAATTGTAAGTGGCGCACGCGGTTACCCATTCCAACTGACCTTGCCGCACGTTGCTTCGGTGATCGCTAAAACACCTTCTCACACTACGCTATGAGCTCTATAAGCTGTTTTCGCAATGCGATAGATGTGCCAAAAGAATAAGTTTTTAAGAAAAAAAATGTATTAGAGCATGACAATAAATTTAGATCAATAACATAATGCTGCAGCTGCTGTTTGTAGCTTGGCTATGAATACCTATTTTCAACGATTATATTCTACGTAATCAAACGTTGTCTGACGTACTTCATTTCTCTATAATTTTAACTTACATTAGATTATACGTTTGTTACACACGAAACCGACACAAGGTCAATGTATATGGGTATAGGCAAGTTTCAGGGCTTTGTACATTAACAAGATAATCTACTAAAAACATCTCGTGCTACATTAATTTCTTATGGAACTTTTCCGAAAGGGCTTGTCTTTTTTTTGTTTATATTTGAGTTAAGTACTCAAATGGACCACGTACCAGCAAGAGCGTAGGACGTCCACCGACTTAGTGAACTGACGGTATTACATATTAAGACCGCAGAAACGCACTGGATACTGGCCGCTTCCAACAGGCCTTATTGGAAATCCATAGGGGAAGCCTATGTCCAGAGATTTCAGCTTTATGAACCTATGGCTGAAATATACAAATACAAAATATTTTGGGAACATCTTAATCACGGCCTCTGACTCCAAACTAAGCAAAGCTTGTGATATGGCTGCCAGAGACTGATATACTACTTATACATATTTTTAAAAACATACTTATACAGATAGTAACTAAATAACACCCAGACACAGAGCAAACACCTATGCTCATCACATAAATTCTTGCCCTGGGTGGGGATTGAACCCGCGCCTCTATGACCCAGTAGCTAGGGTCACTAACCACTGAGCCACCGAGGCAGTCGATGGATGGATGGTTAACTAGGTCAGCTAGTAACTTAATGTAAATAAAATTCCAGGTGAGCCCCGATGAAGGCGAGATCCTGGCCAAAGACTTCGAATGCAACTTCGCTGAAGTGGCAGCGGCGGAGCAAGTGAACCAAGTGGGGGAAGTATTCCACGACCTCGTGAGGGAAGTCCTCACGCTGCGACGGCGAAACAAACACAGCCTACTCGATAGAATGCTGGGCTCTAAACACGCGTACCGAGTCTACTCAAGAGGGAAAAGCGATAGTGCCCTACCCAAGGACTAAAGCATTTAGACCCAGCTAATTTTTACTATGTAATCTTTTTGTAAGTTTTTTGGAAAGTTTCTAAACAAATCAATGACGTAGTGACTGAATAGAAGGCTACTGAGTATATTATCCTCTATTTAAGTTTTAATACGCCTAATTTAAGATCACATGCACAGATAGTTTCATATTTGAATACTGAATATTGAAGACAGAAAAATAACTAAACGTGAATTTCCAAAAAAAACAATCGTTACGTTTGGTTCTTCTATAGATATTTGTTTGATATTTTTGTTTTAAATCGGAAAACAATTAATCATTTTCGATCTCTTCTTTTAAATGAAAAGATTCGATATTATACCTACGTGTCATTACTTCTTCTTGTTGTGATAAGTAAATACGACGTAAGATTTTTGGAAATTCAATACTGATGATGTACTTTCAAGGTTTCAAGTGTGTATCATACCATAATATGAATGAGATAGTTGGCAGGGTGGAAGTTCGTCAGCCGGAAAGTTTGTGAACTATGACTAAGCCGTAATCGCTAATCTTTAGTTAGTTTCTAGTTTTTTGATTTGTGACATATTTGAAGCCCATGTGAAACTGTCTTTGAGAGTTAGGGTGTCTTTTGACGATACGTTCAAATGGACGATCCATTTGTTCATTCAATATTGCCAATTTAGCGACTTTGTCGCTAGAAATTACGAATTTTCTTAGCTTCCCGTACAAATAAATAATTTGACAACTAATAATACTTTAGCAACATATCTAATAACGCATAAGCATTGCCATTCAGCGTGGCAATGCAGCCAGTATGCTGGGCACGCTGCCAACTGGTAGTGGGCTTGAGCATTTGGATTATCTTTAGAACTTCATAGAGATAATCCAAATGCTCAGACCTATGGGTCTGTGGATGATCCAACGCTTTTTATGTAGTAGTAGTGCAGTTTTGTTCTAATTCAGTTGACTCAGCCACATTTGTGAATTTATCTATACTTATTAATTGTTTGGTTAGGTACCTACTTAAAACTTCAAGTACCTAATAATTGTATAAAATATAGAGCTAAAACTTGACTTCACTAAATTGGTAACACTGACAACATTCCTTCGGACGTCTTCCATTCGAAAGCATCGACATGTTAGACTTTTGGAATGAAATAGAGATGCTTTGGATGTATCGTATGAGAGTATGTAGAAGTGGTTTATTTATAGGTCTATTGAATTTACCAAACAATCTCAACTTATATTTAGCATCTGCTTTTTGACCGACGAACCAAACCGGAGGAGGTACTCAATTCGACGCGTATATTTTTTTATGTATAACCACGCATAGCTTTTTTCGTAGTAGTCCGATTTCAATAATTCTTTTTTTTGGAAAGAGTATACTTCGAAATTGGTGAAAATGTGAAAAATGTAACATGAAGTCGGTCATGCTATTTTTTTGCGAAAAATAATTATTTCTCTAAATAGTTTCAGTTGCACAAGTGCTGTAAGCGCAGAAAGAATACAAAAGTATTTAATAACAGTCCGTTCAGTTATTTTACCTCTGCTATTTGTCACTGTGTCTCTGTCTAGCCTGTGATGGTGTGTAATGACAAGACAGAGATAGCAACAAATATCAGAAGTTAAATAACTGTGAACGGGCTGTAGTAGAGCAGCATTGATCATCGTGAAATATTTTTGTAATATAGTAACAGATCTCACTAAGTTTCAATCATTATGCTCGGATCTTAAAAACTTCTCAGCCCCCGTATTTTCAAAATAGCCTAAGAGCTCACGACGGCCAGACCTTCGTTATTTTATAAAACTAAAATGGTAATATTCGAATTATACATGATATTTATTTTTTGAAACACAAGAAAAATACATACAGACGAACATAGAACCTCGACCTTTTTGGAAGTCGGTTAAAAAGTAGGTACAATTATAAAACCCTTTTTCCAGTGAATTTGACTTTTTCCTCCCTTTTCAATCTAAATGGACATAGAACCACACCTTTACAAAGATTACTTCACCTACTAATCCTATTCCTATACCTATGATGATATCCTATTTTATAATTCCAACTATTAGTCCAGCAACCCTCTCCTGTGTGTGATTAATAACAGGCTGAATCTTCGTGGGCAGGTTAAGTTCGAGATGCCCAAATTAATCTTATAAAAAATCTCGATCGAGGTAGCTAAAGTACTGCTCAGCTATTAAACATGTCGATTTGGTGGGGTATCGATATTGTTACAATAACAATAAGTTTTTTACTTTAATATCGAGGTAAATGGACGATAAACCCGGAAAATCAATTGTCCTACATAATGGATGCTATGATTGGAGAGTCCTCCACTCCGAATGTTTCCAATTAACGAGTCATCACGAGTAATTTTGAATTATCAAAATTATTAATAACACGCGTCATTTTTGTGTGCAAAATGTTTGTGTGCAGCTTAATAAATGCTTTGTACAATCAAATGGCTACGTAGTCCTACAAATTGAGTGGTATGTTTTTCCAGTCCTACTTTAAGTCCTACGCTTAGAAGTTGTTTATACCTGCTCAGTACTTTAGCTACCTCGATCAAGATTTTTTTATAAGACTAATCTGGGCGTCTCGTCTAAATTAACCTGCTCACGAAGATTCAGCCTGTTATTAATCACTTTAAGATCATAGGAGAGGGCTGCCGGACTATATCATTTTTGTTTACTGTTTATTCTAACGCTATTTTTCAAAGAAGATGATATTAAAATAATATAGACAGACAGACAGACAAACGAAATTCGTTTGTCTGTCTGTCTATTTTAGATAAAATTTGGAGTTAAGTAACTGTAACAGTATCTACTGTATAAAAGTCCAGTATAATTGAAAAAAAAAATGAAATTAATCCTCTTCGTCCAGGTACGTTTTAATTTAACTATTTCAGAACTGTTATGTTTAAACTGTTTATGTTTCAAAGTTCTTTTTCACTGTTGCAAAACCAGTTGTTACACAATTATGTTTATTTTTCACCTATTTATATTTTCATAAACAGAACCCCTTAGTCAGGTACCTACGGTCTCCTGGTAATTATTTCGCTATGAAGAATAATATGAAATTCGCTTTATTTTTGTGTCACATTATTTTATATTATGTGATGAATACAATATTAGATATTAATATTTTCGCTTCCAAAAATAAATAACTCATATTTACAAATATTAATTAAATATTACAACCTTTTGTAAATATATGTTTATTTATCTAGCTACATTTTCTAAGTATATGATTAATGGACAAGATGTACTTATTTAATTTTAGCATCTAAGTGTAGGAACCTAATGATGAGATTGTTTAATACATACATTTTGAAAAATAGACGTGTTGAATTTTATTTAAAGTTTACCTAAACCTTAATTCATCTATTTAATTATTTTCTTTACACATAATCATTATAGAGAGAGAGTAAGTAACTAACTACATTCAAGTACTATTTTAAATTATATTTTAGTCAAAATACCTAATCACGCACATGTTTGCGCTGCAAGAACCAACCCTTTCGGAAATGTCAAACTACGGTGGAGCAGTGCAGGTTTCATTTAAGTCTCTGAATGTCTTCCAGGGACGTATGCAGGTTACCTCGCAATGTTTTCCTTCGCCGGAAAGTCAGTGGGGTGTAAATCCGTACATAAATTGCAAAGCCCACGCTTGTAGAGGTACAGTGCGACATAAAAGACTTGAAAATAAATGAGGTCGCCACCATCGCATTGTTAGCATATTTTGCATTATTTTTTTCATAATATTACTGTTTTTCTGTTCATAATCCACAAAATTACACAAAACGAGAAAAATGCTAGGATATTAGCAATTATTGACAGCTCAGATTGTGGTTCCAGCAAAAGTGATAATTTAGTTCCCGAATAATTCATTTCATCTCTTGTGTGTCGTACTGTATTTATCTATTTGAGCAGCCTGAGGCCGAGCAGCTTCTACTTGAGGCTGACTGAGGCCACTTTACTTTGTCTTTTACCCATTACTGAGTTGTCTTTCTTCTTACAAATCACTTCTCAGTCAGGCTAGACAAGGTGGTTTCAAATAAGTTCGTATAGACTGGGTGGCTAGTCCTGGTATCAGAGTTTAGCCGCCTGAAGTGCTCTGACATGGCTAAACTGTTAAAACAACCGGGACCTCTAATATAATTCGTTGTCGAGCCACATACATACGTATACTAATTAGACGACGGCTCCTTTGGAGGCGACGTAAACACTGCTTTAAAAGACTTGCAATATTTAACCACGAAGTTTAATACTATAGGGGTCACCCTAAATTTCTCCAAATGCGAGCTATTTATTTCAAATTCCTCACCAGTCCTAAAAGATAAGATCACAAACCATTGCTCCAAATATCAATGTCTTAGAAAGCCGATCGCTTCGTCTCTTAGGTTCCCCGATTCTAGATGAGTCAATTCATGATTTCGTTGATGAAAAAATTTGAAAGTTTTATTCAGTGTCGGACCGTCTTCAATAAATTAACATTCATATGGCCTATGTTATCATTTTGTTACTGCTTTTTTGCTCTAAAATTTATGTATTCTCTTAGACGTTGTCAGCTTTGGAACCACCTTTTATCTATACAACACGCTTGACAGCGTACAAAAGGATGCACTCACCACCATTCTTAACACCCTTTTAGATGATCGCGCTTGGCGCCAAGCCTCACTGCCTGTAAGGTTTAGTGGTCTCGGTATACGCAAAATTTCCAGTGTAGCTTTGCCAGCTTTCTTGTCCTCATTTTTCAGCACTCAAAAATTAGTAAGGAACATATTATCATCTTCTTTTCCAAATTCCGAAACCGGCAACCTGAGTGACGCTGTTGAAAGCTGGAAAATAGCCTGCCCAAAGCTCCCATTTCTCAGAGACAGTGGGACGGTCAGAGACCGCTCTGTGAGTTGGAACTACTTAACCTCAAATATCGAGTTGCACCGCAGAGCGCGCTCGCTTGCTTGCTGTTTCAAGATGGTAGCCAGGACTTTGGTTACATGCCCTACCTTCCAATAACGTAGGTAATCTTTTAGATGATAACTCCTTCCGGATAGGCGCATCTCTACGTTTAGGTGCCCCATGCCTGGTCCCGCACCGCTGCTAATGCGGCGATATGGTTGACCAATTAGGCCACCACTGCACATCTTGCACAAAAAGTGCAGGTCGCTTTTCGCGGCTCTCCAGCCTAGAGCCTTATGGAGTGTCGCGGGACGACGGCAAGAGACCCGACGGAATGACATTGGTGCCATGGAAGATGGGACGACCTTTTAGTGTGGGATGCGACATATGTTGACACACTGGCGTCGTCTCCTCTTCCTGGCACAACAGAGAAGGCTGGCGCTGCTACAGCTAAAGCCGAAAACCTCAAACGGCACAAATATGAGTTGTTAGACCTAATGTACCATTTTGTGCCGTTTGGGGTTGACACTTTAGGTCCGTGGGGGCCGGACGATCACTTATTGTATAAGAACCTGGCTAATCTTCTGGTAGAGGTGACACGTGACCAGAATGCTGGCATCTACTTTGGCCAAAAAATTAGTATAGCAACTCAGCGAGGCAATGCCGCCAGCAGGCCAGGCCTTTTAGATTAGTTTTATTTTAATTTAGTATAAGTTTTTTTAGTAGGTATAAGTTTTTAATTTAAGTAGGTTTATTTTAATAGTGATAAATTATCAAATGTTTTTTAAGTTTTGTTGAAGTAATGAATTTACTAAAGTAAGTTCGTATAGGCCGGGGGGCTAGCCTTGGTGTCAGGGTTTTTTAAAGCCGTCTGAAGGGTTCTGACATGGCTAAACAGTTAAAACAATTTAACGTGTCATCCGAGCCACGGCAGAGCTCAATTGAAAATGCCACCCGCCGTCACCCATCCGAAGACTGACCGCGCTGAACGTTGCTTTACGTCGATGATCGCTAACTAACATATAGTCAAACTACACTATGAGCGCTACAGAAAACATTCTGATAACACTCTTCTCAGCCAAAGTAGCTTTACAACATATTGAAGATAAGTGAATAGTCAACCGAGTACTGCGCCCCTGGATGTCACAAAAGGACAAACAAAAGCATTATGAACTGCGATTAAAAAATGACTAGCCAGTCACGAAGGCAACCCCTGGCATCACAAACCCACAAACACAAAGGGCGAAAGCTCCAAATGGGCACAAATTAAATGCAGCCCGGGTATAATGCACACCAAACTTCATAGCCGCTCAACAGAATTTATTTATTTCTATATAGGTAGGTTTAGCAGCCCGTCCCGATTTCACCTGGCTACTAATGAATTACAGGGTTATCTGCTTGCCCTGTACTAAGCCGAAAGGAGGTGACCATCACAGTGAACAACTTTAACTTATGTGCCAATCCGGAATTCGAAAAAAATATCTACTGTTCCATACAAAATTGTAACTCGGAATCATTAAAATGTATGAAACAGCTGTTTTTATTCTTCAATTTAGGGTTGGCCTCATTGTAAAAGTTTCTCATAATGATGATCTGAACCACCTCGTTTCGGCTTAATATACCAGCTCTGGATAATCCTGTATATCTAGAAATCATCCGAGCGAAATATTCTAAATAAAAACCGCACTGCAGTATGCTGTAGTTTAGGAAATCTAAGCGGATACACAGACAAGCACACATAAAGACTTTATTTTACAAATGTAGCGATTTGTACTAATCGTTTCAGTTGTAGGCGTTAACCGGTGATCATAGGCTTCCCCTATAGATTTGCAATAGCACCGATTGTAAGAGGATTGTATCCAGCGCGATGTTACAATTTTAATCAGGTAATCTGTTTACCTTAAAGGACGTCCAATACGACACTTGTCAGTACTGGTTACTATTCAGGAATTCGCGACCTCGTTCGCCATCTTACGAGCTATGTGCTCTGCCTGACACTTCAATTGAAAAGTACTTTACGGTTAAGTATTTTATTGAATTATGGCGTTTTTATTTCTTTAAATAGCGATTGTGTTATGTCTGTAAAATAGTATATACATACTAACTATTAAATACCTTCCGAAATTTTATAAAGGTAAAATAGTAGATTTTGCACTTTTTTTTACGAGGGGGAAATCTTCTAAAGATGCCCTAACTGCATTGGGGTGCAGATGGGTTATGTGGGATTGTACCCACTATAACCCCCTCGGTGGCCAGCCTTTGTGGCTTCTTGGGAGCTCCGGGATCTCGAAAGCAACACACCGGTGCTCCCAGCACTTTACACGACTACTCGACTGGTGATTAAACCAGGCTTGTACCGTCCTTTACGACAGCGTTGCCACACACGCTGCCGTCCTCCTCGGGCCCGCTTAAGTGGATGGCCAGAGCCCCAACTCTGTCCACCCACGAGCCCAGGGGTCCCCTTTTAGTAGGCTCTTACTAAAGGCAGGGGATACCGATGCCGTATTCTAGTGCCCCGGCATCAGGGCAGCCGCATACATACCTGGTAATCTTTTTAACAGCAACGCTTCCTTCCACAGAGTTTTTGCACCTAGAGAACGAAGGTTTGTCTTGTGTCACGTGCGATATATTGGATATATTGGCGTAGCGAGTGTAATATACTCGTAGTACCATTTAATTTGTTGGGTTTTAATGTGAACAATACTTAGTTGCCTAGTGAGTGAATTGACTTAGTGAGGTTACCACAGTGTTATTCCAGATCTTGATTTTTTATTTTCTCGTAGGAAAATGAAAATTAGAACGTAAACCTGCAGTAAAGTTCGAAATGAACTATACTATTCATCTATTATGGCATCGCAGTGGCAGCCTCCGCCAATCACAGGCCGCCGTTCCCAAACGTCACTGATGATGACGTGTAATGACATAGATTTAAAGATGGCACCATTGGCACCCCACTTAATGTGGATCCCATTGACAATGGTTTGATTTCGCCTCTTTTATTATTACCGAAACAACCCCTCTGGCTGTTGATTTATTGATATTTAAGCAAACGGTATTTTTAAAATTGGAGATATGGAGTAGTAATTTTAATTTAATTTTAATGGCATCTTTTATTTTATACCGACGTGTTTATGTCAAATATATAGAATTATAGATGGTAATTCTGTAATTACTCACTATTTCAAAGTAATGTAGAGACAGCCACAAATTATTTTCTTCTCAAATGTAAAAATGTAGTGTTATGTCACTGTCATGTCTCTTGTACCTACTGTATCTACTGTACCAGCCTTTGTATTAGTCCATTGCAGAACGTAGACCTATCCCATAGGGTGATTGGGACATAACCACCTCGCTAGCCCAGTGCGGGTTGGTGGATTAACTTACACCATCGAATTTCTTCTACGGACGTATGCAGGTTGCCTGACGATGTTTTCCTTCACCGAAAAGCCAGTGGTGTATAATTGCGCAAGTACATAAATTCCAAATAAGCTTTTGGTACAGGACCGGGATTTAAACCACTATACCTCACGATTGTAAGGCGGGTGCCACTACCACTCGGCCACTGTTATGTTACCCTCACAATCCAGCGGATTAGCAAGTTGAAGTGGCAGTGGGCAAGGTCCAATTTCGTAGTAAATGTTCGTAGAACAACTTACCTACGTAGGTACAGCCTAAGGACGACAACGAAAAAATATTTTTGTCGGGATTTCGGAGTTGGTCTGATAATAATAAAATCTATTGATCTTCACGTAGTAAAGCCACTTTAGTAACCCAGTGAAATGACGAAATCTTGGAGTCACAGGCTCTTGAACTATGTATAAACTAAAGGATGTACTAATCAGCTTATTTTATCTTTATTGTACATATGTTTATCAAATTCTACGTACGATTATAATCAGTACTGAAGGCCCAAGTTTAGATTATTAAAGCTTAGTATGCAAATATAGTTAGTTCTCAAAATTAATCATTTGACCGGATCCAGAATGCAAACAGTAGGCACTCTTATCGCAACTCTAACTAAACAATTAACAGGAACCTACAAAGTATCAAATAAAAATAACATTTATACCTACCAGGGGTGGCCAACCGGTTGGTAGAGCGCGATAGACGTCATCGGTCGCGGCTAGTACTCCAGTCACATAGCTATTATAACTTGAGAGATCTATAGCAACTGTCACTTGAGGCAATTGTCAACCACAAAAATGTATGGAAAATCTTGGCTCAGTGCTGTCAAAACTATCAAATATGTATTGGAATTTGCCACTACTTAGAGAAAAACATGGTAACTAGCCACTGAATAGAGATATTTTGCATGTCTCTTTCTAACTCAGGCCATATTACATCATTGCATCTCTAACTTTCTTTTCTCGATCGACCACATTATCCCTCTGGTATATCTGTGACTCCAGTCGATCGTAGTAAGACAATTATTTTTCGCAAAAACTGGCAAAACCTACTTACATCGTGCACAAAATTCGAATAATATTATTTTGTAGTAAAGAAAATCGTTTCTCTCCCGCAACAGGAGGTATATATCGCACGGGCCAAAGCCAAGTGCATACTTAATATTATTATCTCTTATTCAATCGAATTCACAGGTTTGACCTGGTCCTTTATTAGGCATCAATGGAGCCTAAGCCAACATTGAGAGGCCCCTTTTACAATTTGAAATATAAAAACAGCAGTAGGTACAAAAAGGATAGCGTTGTAGACAAACTATGGCATATAAAAAGACTCGAAATATAGGAACTGGGCTATTGTGGTGAAATATTAAACGTTTTGTAAAATTGGACTATGGAATGAGGTTCGTCACCAGCTATATATGCCCCATTTCAAAATTTCGTAGCGGGTGGTGACTTGCCGTCCACTAAATGGGCCCCCTTTAAAGGCTACCTTAAGTTGGCGCCGGAGGGGCAACATTGGTGTGGACGGCTTAGGGTGTCGAGAGGTGTGCTGCGCTTTCACTGGACGCTACTCGAGGTGTTATGCCCTTTAACACTTCCACCCTGGAGCTTAGGTTCTTAGCTCTTGCGGTTTCCACTCCAAGCCGGCCAGTTAAGGCAAGAGAGGAGTCAGGGGTCTCATTTAGCCCCAGGGAATCGGGGTTCGCGGTGTCGCCACTCACCGACGGCTCGCCACAAAGCCGCCTCTGCGATTTTATTATTATTAATGCTTTATTTCAGACACTAATTGATCCATATAAATAACACATAAATGTACAAACAAATTTAAAACTTAATAAGACAATGTAAATAAAGTCTAGTCAAGCCTTAACTAGCTATATGTAGTTCGCTCGAATTGATGTATAGAGTTTTTACATTATTGTTATTTTTTTAAAAACGGCTCTACGATTTCTAACAAATATAGGTAAATGGTACCACCTCGGAATTATACCCTTTTAGAGAGGATTTTTTTGATTCGGTTCAAAATTGGCGAGAATATATAAACATACACAAAAAAATACATCTACGAAAATAGAACCTCCTCTTTTTGGGAAGTCGGTTAAAAATTAATGTTAAGCGACGCGAAGATCTTCGATTTCACACAGCTATTTTGCTTTTGTCTATTCGAATCTTAAAGATATCATTTATTGCTCTAAACTGTGCACATTAAGGTGTTACAAAATTATTTAGACACAACAGCTCATCCTAACAGACATGCAATAGGTTATTGTTTTACTTACAATTTAAGGCTATGTAATTCCTTCTTACACTAAGATGAACCAAATTAGGTATTTTATTTACATTCAAAATTACACAATACAATATTAATTATACCTAACCACAAAATGACTTTAAGCTGTTTACGTCTCCAGGTCGCATTTTTCAACGAAACTTAGGTACATGTACTCGTATAATGTACTCTATGGGTACAGGTTTTGTATATCAATGGTTCATATTCATATTCATATTTCTATATTGCTACTAAGTGTGAATTTTTTGAGGTCTTAATTAAGATACGTGCTTACAACTTAGTCACCCTTGTCGGGCATTGCAAAATTATAACTTGCTAGGGCGCTCTCTAAATACAATATTTAGCAATAAAAATATCCATCCATCCATCAGCCGTAGGACGTCCACTGCTGGACATAAGCCTCCCACATGGATTTCCAATAAGTCCGGTTGGAAGCGGCCTGCATCCAGCGCGTTCCTGTAATTTTTATTTTATCGTCAGTCCACCTAGTCGGTGGACGTCCTACGCTGCGCTTGCTGGTCCGTGATCTCCATTCGAGAACTTTACGGCCCCATCGGCCATCCGTTCTTCGAACTATGTGCCTTCTCCATAGCACGTTGGGCTATCTTGAGCTTATTCACTTATCACTTACTCGTTCCTACCCTATTAATAATTCCGTGGATCACTGTGATATCTATGAAATGGCTAACACATTTGGAGATACATTTCAAAGTACTTTCGAGTTCACTGCACATCTCTGTGCTTAGATGGTTATATAAACGACACATACGATAAAGGGGATTATTGCCTCCTACATTATTATTTGAAGTTAGTATTAAAAACTTAAATAATATTTAAAAACAAAAACGTACTTACAAGATAGTAAGTCAGAATTAATAAAATATGTGAAACAGCTGATTTTATTCTAGAAAACCGGGTTGCCCCATAGTAAAACTTGTTCAAAATGATCACCTCCCATCAGTTTAGTATAGGGCAAGCAGATATCCTTGTATTACTAATTTCTATTAAAATATAGCCTTGGTGGTCTAGTAAAAATCGGCCAAGAGCGAGTCGGACTCGCGCACGAAGTGTTCCGTACCGTATGGAAGCCCCATTCCTCTTGCCGTTATCAATAGCGAGCAAAAATCACGTTTGTTGTAAGGGAGCCCCCCTTAAATATTTATTTCATTCTGTTTTTAGTATTTTTTGTTAGAGCGGCAACAGAAATACATCATCTGTGAAAATTTCAGCTGCCTAGCTATCACGGTTCATGAGATACAGCCCGGTGACAGACAGACAGACGGACAGACGGACAGACGGACATCGAAGTCCTAGTAATAGGGTCCCGTTTTTACCCTTTGGGTACGGAACCCTAAAAAGTAAGTTCGTATAGGCCAGGTGGCTAGCCCTGATGTCAGTTTTTGGGCCGCCTGAAGCTTCTGACATGGCTGAATCGTTAAAACAACCGGTGGTCTAGTGGTAGCCCTACAATCCCGCCCCACAATCGGGAGGTCGTGGGTTCAAATCCTGATCTTTCATTGGAACTTATGTAAGTACGGAATTACACACTACTAGCTTTTCGGTGAAGGAAAACATCGTGACGCAACCTGCATACGTCCGAAGAAGAAATTAGATGGCGTAAATGAATCCACCAACCCGCACTGGGCGCAGTCTCTCTTCATAGGTAGGCCTACGTCCTACAGTAGACTATTAAAAAAGGCTGGTGCGGTTCTATACGGATAGTACAACTATAAAGCAATATACGGTATAAAAATTCTAAAATTAAAATTAAAAAAATCTTGGCGGGTTTGAAATTAGCTACAAGCTGCGCTCATCTCCTCTCCCGAACCGCTAACCTAGGAATTTATTGCTATTGCGCAACCACTCACCTCGTACCTATTCACAGCAGCAAAGTTAGATTCAGCGTACATCAGTTCGGTGAGTATTACATATACACACAGGTATTATAGGTATGTACATAACACATTAAAATTGTCATTAGTCATGTAAGTGACGTTATTAACAGGATGTTATTGTTAGGCGGTAGAAGCGCGGTAGGCGGGATAAGCTCCGCCCGTCGCAACCCCTGCAGAGAGCCGCGCGGCCTGCGCCGGAGTCATTCTCCCATCAACCACCGGCCATATTTCGGACAACGCTGTGCCAAAACCACAAAAATAAACCCTTGCGTAATTCTAACCTTCAAAAATTTCGAAATCGGAAATAGAACATAACTGGCCTGTTGTTTTTCTTCAAGTTTTGAATAGGGAAAGAGCAATTAGGTAACTGCCCGTTTCTCAACTTTTCTTAAAACTTTTTCAAAGTTAGATGACTCGTTACGTTAAGCACTTTGAAATAGATTCATTTATGTGCTAAATTTTGCCGTAATAAAACGTGTATTATAAAAGGTTGTCGGTAAATTGTTTTTTTTTTCTTTTGACATTTGAACAATTTATTCGGTGATTGCTACGTGTTTGTGCATTTTGAAGAGTTTGTTGCAGTTTAGTTTGCTGATGTGTGTAGTGTAATCCAGCTATTATTGGGAAGTAAGTATATATTTTATTCGCTGCTTTATTGCCTAGTGTACTAATTTTTATATTTTTTGCTTTTGCGAATTTGATATGAGGTTCATTTGTAATCGAAAAGCGAATGTTATATTTACGTTGTTTATAATTTCGTTCGAAAAATGAGCATTATTTTAAATTTTTCTTTTAGTGACAATCTAGTATTCTAAATAACAATGAATACTTAGTTGTACAGACATTTGGTACCATTTATTAGGATTCCGTACCCTAAGGGTAAAAACGGGACCCTATTACTAAGACTCCGATGTCCGTCTGTCCGTCTATGTCTGTCTGTCACCAGGCTGTATCTCATGAATTCATGAAAGCTGAAATTTTTACAGATGATGTATTTCTGTTGCCGCTACAACAACAAATACTAAAAACAGAAAAAAAAATATTTCAGGGGGGCTCCCATACAACAAGCATGAATTTTTAGCCGCCGTTTTTCGCTTGATATCAATAACGGTGACAGGTAGATTTTTGAAATATTCAGAGAGTATTTGGTTAAATAATCTCTTTAGTAATAAATAATTAAATTAAAATAAATATTTATGCAAGCCCCCCTGGCTCGCATACAAGAAACGTGTTTATTTGCTCGCACAGTACGGAACCCTTCGTGCGCTTCGTTAGTCTAGTTCTTCTTGTACTTTTATGTTCAATTTAAAGTATCTGGTATTACCCAGTTCTTTCAGAGAAATGTATAAAACAATTGAGATTCAGTCTAAAATTAAAGTTAACTTTTCATACTGCAATTACGCTGAAAATTAATTAAGCTCCATGAAACAGGGTGATATGTACGATATCTGTAAAATTTTTATTTTTTTATTTTATAGGCTTTTTTGCTTATTGTTTTTTATTATATCATGCGATGTCAAGTTTTTGTCATTTATTATAATTATACATAATTTCTTTTTTTTTTTCCTTTTTTTAATTTAACTTTTTTTTAATTCTATCTTGTTTTTAATAATATCTTGTTTATTTTTTTTTTCGTCTTTTATTATATATTATTATTTTTCATTTACTCATTAATATTAGTTTCCATCAGTGACATCAGTAACTCTAATTGTTAAAATATTATGTATTCTAAACATAAATCTAATTGTATGGGATCTTGCTTAAACCACTATCGATAATTTGAAGTGTAGATCTCAGCCTGGTACTTTATGTATGAACAGTGAATTTTGGTTTCGTAATGAATCCTAATTTTTCCACAAAAATTCTCAGTGGACGCCAACTTTACCTATTCCTCTTTCAGTTATGTTCATTAGTAAATATTATTATAGGTCGAATCAAACAACTTGGCGGATATGATGTTAGCTGCAAGCTGCGGATAACCCGATCCTGACTGAAGCTCAATTAACAGCTGCACGAGGATTGGGCTATCCGCAGCTTGTAGCTAACATCACACCCGCCAAGTTATTAGATTCGGCCTATCCCTAAGGTCTTTCGCTTTTGTTTCATCCTTATCCACAGGCGTTTCCATCCCAATGTTGGGAATAGGCCTCTCTCTGACTATGCCATCTATCTCCTTTCTGTGCCAATTGCTTCACTACATAGTATAAAACAAAGTCGCTTCCCGCTGTCTATCCCTATGTATGTTTTTATCTTTAAAACTACGCAACGGATTTTGATGCAGTTTTTTTTAATAGATAGAGTCATTCAAGAGGAATAAGTCTTGGCGGTTCGCTAGTTTGATTATAAATTAGCCGAGGAGGTCTAGTGGAAATGACACGCGCTTTGCAATCGTGAGGTCATGGATTCAAATCCCGGTCCCGTACCAATGAATTCCTAGGAATTTGCGTACGAAATTTCACACCATTGGCTTTTCGGTGAAAAAAAAATATCGTGTGGCAACCGGCATAAGTCCGTAGAAGAAATTCGATGGCGTATGTGTGTAGGCCTACGTCTTGCAGTGGACTATTATAAAGGCTGGTACAGTACAATAAAACATTAAACATTCCTATTAAAATTCTGTCGAATCCCCATAGCAAACGATATCAATTGTAGGTAAGTAGGTTTACTGCGGTAGGTAAAAGTAACGTCAACTTCCTCCCGAGTCAAGTAGGTACCTACTAAGTGTATGCGGGTGACAAAAAGAGCCATTTGACACTTTAGCGACATTGATATTTGATATAGCTACATTGTTCTTATAAAATATAATGCTTTAATAATGTTCATTTGTTTAAATTATGTTGAACTTGCAACTTAGAAATATCTTTGATTATGAACATATACCTAGTGAAAATCGCGGGTCGAACCTGCTAGCTTAGTATACGACCATGAAAAGAGTTGTGTCTACGACGTGTGAGAAAGTGACAGATATATACTTCACCATAACTCTGTCTCGTTCTGATACGTCGAAAGAATTATTTCGTCGTGCGTTGGAATCCAACCCTTGCTGCCGGGCTAGGATGCGCACCACGAAATTTTTTTTTCGACGTGTCAGAACGAGACAGAGTTATGGCGAAATATATTTCTGTCATTTTTACACACGTCGCAAAGAGCTCAGCCGTTTTCGTTATAATTATATAGGACCTCTGAAGTATGATCTATCAACAAAATCCTACTAATATTATAATCGTGAAAGTTTGTAAGGATGGATGGATGCAAAAACTTCTGAACGGATTGAGATGAAACTTTGCAATGATATAGCTTATAAATCAGAATAACACATAGGCTATAAATTATAATGATATTGAGTAAATTTTCCATATTATAACAATAAGTGTTAAGTAAGTAGGAAAAATTCTATCATCTGCGAGATATTCTAGCGTGCGCTCCAAGAAATGTCAAAAAAGAACTGTCGAATCGAACAAATGTCAAATCGATTTTTTTTTGTTTTTTATTTTCTATTATTAAGTAGGGCCTCGAAATATCATGCGGGCGAAGCCGCGGGCAAAATCTAGTTGGTTCATAATTGCCAAAGAAATCGGCGTAAAAATAAACATTCTTTTCAGAATTTCCAGAATCTCCACTTAAAAAGTGGGTGAAATAGCGCGTGTTGTGTAATTTTCAAGGAGCTACATCAAATCTACGATAATTTAAAATATCATCGTGGAAAAAAAACAATCAACAAGTATCAGATACATTTTAAGTACCTAACAGTTGAAATTATAAAAAGAAATCGGTGTGTGACCATTTCTGAAAACTTAGTTCCTGTTACATTATTAACTTCGGTGTTTTTAAAACTCAACATTAGTTTAAATACGTATCGCTTGAAATTAATAAAAATAAATGTGAATAAAGATAAAGATAGATAAAAGAGATGTGTGTAGACTGTAAACATCTTTGACGTTTGTTCAAAAACCATAACTTCTAAATAGCAACAAATATAAATTAAAGTATGAGCATCTTAATTATTTTTCAAGCCAATAAGTAACAACTTGGCTAACTGCACGCTTTGTTATCAACAGATTCATTATCAATCCCAACAAACTGTGGCATTAAATTAATTTTTGAATTAAAACCGATAACAGCCGTCTTAACGTTCAAAAACCAATTTTCACTCAATTGTCAAATCGTTAATACTTTATTAATGGGCTATGGACACGGTGACTGGAAGTTAATTTTATTTTTTCCGATGTAAAACACGGTCTTATACGTATTCGAACGCTACCACGTATCGGAAGACACGAGTAAGTTTTTAGACTACTTGCAAAAAAACATGCATCTTCGTTGATTGTAGGCCGATTTGCCAGTATATTTTTACTATTACGTCGCAATGTTCCCCTAAAAAAAATTTTGTTCTCTATTTTCAAATCAAAGTATTTTCATAGAAATATGAAAATTGCAGTGCCTACAGAAATTGAACACCAAAATTGGCACTTAAGCTTAAAGTCGATTGCTACATTCTTTAAAAAAAATATTTTTGAGACGGGAAATAGAAGTCTCATATAAAGGGATGTTTGACGTTTGTGTTTGACCGCCTATCACTGAATTAATTCCAAACGATAGAACTGATTAATAGATATTTTTATTTTATTTGAAAGCCGAAGTCATTCATTAAAATCTGTAGTGGGGAGTTCTCGAGATTTTCATTTTACAATTGTATTAGAATTAGAACTATACTCCACAGTATGATTCTAAAACCTAAAGATTCATTATACTTTGTTTTATTGGTTGCAATAACGGTCACAAACAAAACAGTCAAAGTAATACAAGACGGTCAATTGCAAGCGTCTAAAAAGTAGATTGTAGATCGGTACGTTGGTCTTATTGTCTAAACTCACTAAAACTTTGTTATATTGATTTATCATCCATATATTTTGACTGCATCCAAATCAACAAGCGTGAAATATTCCGAAAACCCACAAAACATTTTTTCACAGCTGCACACAGAAGTCACTTCAAAAGAAAAAACTATCAGCCGCAAATCGCGAACTCTATTAAAGCTAAACAGTCGTCCCAAAAACGTATTAGTGATGTTTTTGTGATTCCAAATTGTAAAGCAAGAAGCTACCGACTTCGCGATGTTATTATTGAGCGGCTTTTGTTCGGGCCCATCAGTGCACCGGGCCTTTACTTTGGAGTCTTTGGACTCTGGACTCGGGGACTCATCCGGCTCATTGTTGCCAGGATTATCCAAGGATAATTACCTGTTTGGCGAAACGATAATTACGGCCAAAAAAAGCATACAATTTTTGCGTCCAAGTCGCCGACAACGAAGTGCTACTGTACATATTTTAGACACTTTAATAACTATTCTGTGCTTGTTTTTGCGTAAACAATACAATGTGTTGTCTTGTGTATTGTTGTTTCTTTTCTGCGAATTGCGTATTATTTCACCAGTGTCGATATGAAAGCGAAGGTACCCACGTAGTTGTTTATTTTTTTTCGGTTTTTAACTTCATTGTGGAAAATATCTAAAAGCATTTCACTGTTGAAGCTATCGTTGGAAATTTTTATTTTAAATTGTTTCCAGTACTAAATCCATACATTAACTTTCACATGATAAATGTTATGACAACTTTGCTATAATGATTATTATACTTAGGTATTTTTCATCGTGTAGATTGAAAATATTAATTTTTTTAAACGTGATTTTTATTTATGACGATGACCGTGAATCAAACACGCTCTACTTATCTGGTAAAGATCGTCTCCCATTTTAAAACAGCGGGCCCTGACCAAAAATAAAACTACACTTTGCTATTCAACACTCAATCGCTCACACGCAAAATCGAACTATTTTGAATGATTTAAACGGCGACCACTCGATGGCTCTCGATGCAATGGTCTTTACAAAGAACAATTCATTCAAAACAATGCGAATAATGAACAAAATACGAGTGCTCCTCGGCTTTGTGGTGGAAAAGATGTCGCGGTGTACAATAGTGAATTGTTTTCTTACATTTTGTTGCGAATTAGCGATTCTTTTCTCGTTCTTTGCGGCGGTTGAGAGTGCTTGAGTCTCCGTTTCGCACGCTACTTACTCGATACAAATTGTTCAAGGAGCTATTCAGTCTTCTGCGAAAAGTTCGGAACTAGAGCTTACGCAAGTTAAACTCACAGAACAGGAAAAGCTTTCTTTCTTCTGTGCTTACTTTAGGTAGAACTTGTGACTTTTGGTTCTGGTAGTAAATTAATTTTTAGTGTATAAGCATAAAGTATCTGTATATATCATGGTTGTACTACCTAAACTAACTAATTGATGGTACAAATATCTTTCGACACAAAATGTCAAGTAAAACTTGTGACAGTTTACAAAGGAAAATCTATTGTATTGTACATGTTTTTACTGAACTTGTACAGTCCCAAGGGTGCGAAAAGGTTAAATGTGTGTTTTTATAGAGAGATTTGTTTGAAAGTTGTTTATGTACATCTAATTATTAAAAGATTGTTTATAACGATTTTTTTGCAACCGGTCAATAGATTTTTTTTCAGACGTTAGTTTACTTGCTAGTCTTACTTTTAAGTAGTTGATAGATAATTTCATAACTTAGTAGTAGCAATAATAAGGTGTATTTTTGACGCTTACTAAGCTCAACTAACTTTCTCAATGGTTCTAAGTTCAACTTTATCGTGTTATTTTCAGATGCTGATTGCAGCTCAATAAGATGGACTTGTCAACAACGCCATCCTCAAGTAAGTTATTTCAGTCTTTCTAGTTATATCAGATATTTTCACAGGATATTTTAAACAAACTTGCATTTCCGTAGCTCTAACGTTGTTTACCTTACGAGGCTACTCGTAGAGGCGCTACAAAATCTATATTTCAATTGTTTAAGATCTTTTGAAGGCATACTCATGTTTATACCAAGATTTGGCTTAGTATTAAGTTACTTAAAATTAGTCCCAATCCGAAATGAACAATGCATGTATACCTAATTTTAGAGTATGAGTATGAATGTTTGTCGCATCGTATCTTGCAAACAAATGGATCGATTTTTTTTGGCTGCAAAGTTATGTACTCGATCAAAGTGCTTAACCATATTTTTAACCGACTTCCAAAAAGGAGGAGGTTCTATGTTCGTCTGTATGTTTTTTTTTGTGTATGTTCATCAATAATTTCGCCAATTGTGAACCGAATCGAAAAATTCTTTTTTTAGTTCCAAAAGGTATAATACTCCTTAGGTGGTTCCATTTAAATTTTACAGGAATCGGCTGAGCCATTTTTGAAAAATCAACAATAATGTAAACGATTCGAACTAAATATTCGAATTTTGTACATGACGGAAGGCGGTTTTGCCATTTTTTGCGAAAAATAATTATGAACACAATCTACATATAATCAGGAATTTATAAAATCAGATCAGACAAATCATTAAATCATATTTTTTTATGAGACTGCTAAATTTAGCAGTTCTAATAATAAATAAATAAATATTAAGGGACATCTTACGCACGGTCTCTGACCCCAAACTAAGCAAAGCTTGTGATATGGCTGCCAGAGACTGATATACTACATATACATATTTTTAATACATACTTAAATAGATAGTACCTAAATAACACCCAGACACAGAGCAAACATCTATGTTCATCACACAAATGTTTGCCCTGGGCCTGGGTGGGGATCGAACCCACGCCTCATTGACCCAGAAGTCAGGGTCACTAACCACTGAGCCACCGAGGCAGTCAACGTTCTGTAACGATGTTATAATGAGACTTCTCAAATTCTCGACATATGAATTGTTATCATATTAGTATCAACCAATTAGGGATCAGTAACGCGATGACGTATGTAAGTTTATCGGTGCTCAGTTCCCACGAGGTGCGAGGGCGCATCTGTCTGCTCTCACCGGGTCCCCCTTGTTGGCAAAACTAAGTGAGAGAGCTATTCATTTAAATTAGGTACCTTTTTAACGAATGACGTCATTATCGATATAGCTAATTAGAATTCCGAAGCTATATGTTATTTGTTTTTGATTTAGGTATTGGCTGTTTGACGCTTGACTTGGGTCTAGATGTTTTTACCGATTTCCAAAGAGGAGGTACTATGTTGGTTTGTGTGTATTTTTTTGTGTATGTACATCGATATTTTCACTAATTGTGAACCGATTCAAAAAATATTTTTAAAGGGTATACTCCCGCGGTGGTCCTATTTAAATTTTCTCGATATCGGCTGAGCCGTTTTAAATAAATCAACAATAATTTACGTGGATGTCACATCGATTCGTGCAAACTAATCTAATTTTGTACATGATGGAAGTCAGTGGTGCGTAGTTTGATTAGTTGTTTGTTAGCGATCACCGTAATTAAGCAACGTTCCGCACGGTCAGTGTTTGGATGGGTGACCGCGGGTGGCATTTTCCAACTGAGCGCTACCGTGGCTCGGATGTATTGTAGGTATGTATGTAAATTGTAGGTACCTGTTGTTTTAACCGTTTAGCCAAGTCAGAGGCCTTCAGGCGGCCTAAAAACTCTGACACCAGTCCTAGCCACCTGGCCTATACAAACTTACTATTTGCTATACTGGTGCAATTTTTTTTTTTAAAAATGATATTTTATACGATTTAGTGACGAGAGGACCTCTACGTTCTCCTGATGTTAAGGTCTGTCTCTCATTAGGTTCAATACACACACGACTTTAGACTCGGAGTCTCGTCACCGCGGAGTATCTTTGAATGTGTGGTGGCATTTACAACTGAGCGCTATAGTGGCTCAAATACGTTATTGTATGTCCGCACGGGGAGCATGGCATTGGGACAAATTGTCTTTCCACCATTATATCCCCTAGAAGAGGAAATAAAGTACCTATGGATTGACAATGACAACTGACATTAAAAGTGGATGAAATGGTTTTATCCCTTCGCCATGCTACCCGTGCAGGTCAGCACCACCCAGAATTTGGAACGACACAAGTGGAAAAATGCGCTTTACAAGGGGGAGGGATCCATAATATCGCAGTTACCTATAATGGTACTACTGAAGTACTGACACAAAGGCTAATTATTAGTCTCTAAGCAGTTCAAAAGTTCTGACGCCAAAGCTAGCTTTTACCACCTTCAAGTACACACATGTCGATAGTAGAATATTTTAATACGAAATCAACCGATTACAGGTTATTGCATCATCTGTTGAGCATAAAAAACGCTATTAAATCGTACAACATCTACGATACCACGTACAGACACACGTTAATTATAAAGCATTCCACTTTTATATCAAGGGTTAAAATAAATTCATAGCACTTTAAATTTTAACCCTTAGTTCGAATTCAAACGCTGATGTGCCATAGTAATAATTAGCGATGTTCCATAACCTCATAACCTCCCCCGAGAGTCCCGTGTGAAGGGACACCTGTGAGGATCGCGTGGCTTGGCTGGGGTGCGATGTGTAGGGCTGTCACTACCACGTTTAAGCAGTAGCCGTTACTCATCCTCATCGTACTCGCCGTAGTATGTCCACTGCTGCAAAAACATACCTACAGGGTTATTCGGATAGGGATAAGCCGAAAACGGATGATTCAGACCATCATCGTGAACAACTTCTACTATGGGACCAATCAGGAATTCCAGAAAAAAAATCGGTCCAGTTCGAGTCGGACTCGCGCACGAAGGGTTCGTTACTTACCCCACCTTAAATACCTGTTTTAATTTAATTATTTAATATTGAAGCGAATATACTTATAACTAAATATGTATTCTGTGAATTTTTCAAGCATCTATCTGTTACCTTTATTAATATCGAGCGAAAAACGGTTAAAAATTCAAGTTTGTTGTATGGGAGCTGATTTATTTCTCGAATTCTGGTTTGGTCCCATTTTTTCACATATCGTTGTAACTAGACACTGGGCATCAAAGTCTACTATACTAATTAAGATTGTCTTCCGGTGACGCCTGTGCTTGGCGATAAATCGCGAAGGGTAAGAGAACTGCTTAAAAGCGACGTCAGTCCATTAACATTTACAATAGAAGCACCAATGAAACCGAAAAAAATATCCCCATACATTTTGTCGTACCTAAGTCAACCAACTTTTTGTATGGAGTAACTGATTTCTTTCTTTTTATTTAGAGTTGCGCCCGTAAAATTATTTAAATGAAGCGTATCTACTTATATTCCTTTCAAAGTCGCAATTGGAAAGGAATAAAAGTAGATACCTACGTCACAGTTTCTGCACTTTGCAAGCAACAGCCCATACTCGTATCGTGACAACCCTAGTAACACTCGCGTGATGCGCTGCCCGTCGATGATAACTATGCCTTATCAATCGCATGCTGATGTACTGATGGCCTGTTGAAATTGCCATTCGTTAACGCTCCCCGGGAGATGGATTCCCACGGTACGGGAATACGTATTGGTCAATATTTTAGGATAAAGTTGACAGAAGAATTATAAAGTCATTAAAAATATTTTTAGCAAAAAGTAACACCACTGATTTTCACCGTGTACAAAATTCAAATAGTTCGCACGAATCAATGAATACAATTCTTACATTATTGTTGGTATTTCAAAAACGGCTTAGCTGATTTCTTATCAATTTAAATGGGACCGCCTCGAGAGTATATCCTTTTGAACTAAAAAATATTTTTTTAATCGCCGATCACATAGAACCTCCTTATTGAAAGTCGGTTAGAAATGGGTATTTTAATATTGATATATTTATTATTGATATTATTGATATTTGCGGCATTTTCTATAGGTTTTTGTAGTTTCATACAAGTTCTTGAAAACACTAAGTAAATGCATTTTTTTCGTTCGCTCGGTTATTTATTCACAAGGGAATATATATAATCCTTACATAGTATAAAATAAAGTCGCTATTTTCGTTTGTTTGACTGTATGCTTAAATCTTTAAAACTACGCAACGGATTTTGATGCGGTTTTTTTAATGGATAGAGTGATTCAAGAGAAAGGTTTATATGTATAAAAATTCCTGAAATTCCCACGGGAACGGGCACAACGCGGGTAAAACCGCGGGGCGCTGCTAGTATTTAATAATTAATAAATTTGTTACAAAATTATGTAACATACCATTTTATCCAGATGTATTTCCTAATTATTTTCTCAATATTCCTAAATGTACATATAGAGAAGATACTTATAATACCGATAAAAATGCGTTCAGCGGGGCAATTCTGTCAACTGATCTCGTTACTAAGGTGACACGTTCTTGAACCTGTCTCGTTTTTCTGACAGTTTTAAGCTGTCGGAACTGTCAGAAAAACGAGAGGGGTTCAAAAACGTATCACTTCAGTAAAGAGATCGGCTAACAGAATTGCCCAGCTGATATGTAAATAAGGCCATCTCTACATTTTCATCATTTTCCCGCTTGTTTTCACTAGATAGGGTCGAAATTCAATAAAAAAATGTAATGTAAATGACGTAACCGTTAGTGGAAAAATAATAGTAAAATGGTTTACTAATTTGGATAAATACAACCAGAAGGTTGACGCTACTAATATGAAACAATAACTATTACTTTAATGGTTTCGTCACATAATATACGGCCTTTCTTTATTACACCTAAACTCAATTTGCTCGAATATCTTTCAATAAGTTCTCGCTATTAAACCCGCCTTTTCTTTTTGAGTTCTTTCAATTAAAATAATTCAAAAGCTCCTGCCGTTTACAGCTTTTGTCTGTATTTTAGGGATCCGTACCTGTTACGTTAAATAAATCCATAGTTATCTAATTAAGAATACAATGTGACGCTTGGCTTGCAGGGATTGGTAGCGGTGTGTACAAATTCATTATTGTGAACAGTTTTTACTTGGGGGCCAACTGAAATCACAATAAAAATCAACTGTTCCACGCAAAAAGTTCAACTGTCGACAAAATGTGTTCCCAAGTAAAATTAAAAAAAATAAACAAGCGCCTCCAGTTACAGTTGCAATGTAATATCAAATACACTTTATACACATACTATACCTACAGTGCGATAAGTTATTTTACCTATGATTTTGTCAGTATTACTAAACTGAAATTGTGAAATACAAAATCGGCTGCTTCATACATTTTGTCGACAGTCCATAAACTTTTTGACAATCTGATTTTTTTCGCCATTGTAAAATTAGACCTTAAAGATGTACCTATCGTAGAATTATATAACGGGCCTTATTGTGGAGATGCATAGGGGAGTCCTATGTCCAGCAGTGGACGTCATATGGCTGATGGATAGATAGATGCATATAACTGGAACATGTCCGTCGTCTAGCTACTAACAATAATTTCTTTTTTCTTTTTAACCGACTTCCAATAAGAAGGAGGTTCAATGTTCGTCTGTAAGTATACTCGTATATTTTTTTTTTTGTGTATGTACAAATACATCGACATTTTCGTCAATTGTAAACCGAATCAATTTTTTTTTTTATTTCAAAAGGGTATACTTCCGAGGTAGGCCCATTTAAAGAAGGATGTCGGCAGCTCTCATACATACGAATACCTGTTGTATACTCGTACGAATACAATCATTTTCTGCCAAGTTTATTTCTAAAAATGTTATGTTCGTCAGTGTAATTTATGACGCTTCTAAAACTGTTCTGATATGTACAAGTTCGTTTTTAATGAAGTATTAAAATATTTGGTCACACAAGCATTGGTAGGGGATTTAGATCGTAAAAACAATAAAAAAATCATTGTAATTTTTCTGGTGGTCTAATTTTAATTTTAACTAGTGATATGAAAACAGCAAAAAATCACTATATTTTTGAAGCACATATGATTATTAGAAAAGAAGTTTTGTTCCAAGATTTGAAAAATAATAAAACAAAAATGTTTTGACAGGTCGAATCTCTGCTTCCTTCTTTTATCGAAATCGGCTGAAACGTTTTTGAAAAATCGACAATAAAGTAAAATTGTATACATTCATTCGAGCAAACTATTCGAATTTAGTACGCGATGGAAGTCGGTTTTACCCTTGGAGAAATGACAAGTTACCATTTTTTGCGAATAAAAATTAACAATTGCCAAATTCAAAAACATATACCGTACGGAACCAACGCGACGCAACCCGCCTCATGACTAGCTGCTCTGCGCGTACATTCGACACCGAGCTTCCTGCCCACAAGTGTACATTCAAGTCATCTTATGTCTCATTGAATACCTTGCCTTTTCGACTAGTTCATGTTTGGATGTCTCAATAAAAGATCCTCGCATAATGAAAGCGTGGGACCGGCACAAAAAATCGCATCTTTTTGGGAGCTTTGTGTTTAATAGCAGGGGAACTAAACGTCTCGTCCACATGGAATAAAATTATGTATTGTAATGTATCAGCCTTTTTATTAGTCCACTACAGGACGTAGGCCTACCCACGAAGAGTGATTGGGCCACATCGACCACGCTGGCCCAGTGCGGGTTGGTGGATTCACATACGCCATCGAATTTCTCCTACGGACTTATGCAGGTTGCCTCACGATGTTTTCCTTCACCAAAAAGCCAGTGATGTGAAATTCCGTACATACATTCCGAAGAACTCAATGGTACGGGACCGGGATTTGAACCCGCGACCTCACGATTGTAAGGCGGGTGTCACTAGGCTACCTCTAGACCACCACGGCTACGAGTATTATAAAATTATACTCACTGACAAATTGTTATAAATTCTTAGATATTTAATGGTGGAGAGATTATTGGCATAGATGCTCAATCGTTTTAAGTTTTAGAGTTTGCATTCTTCTATATTTCTGGAAATACGAGTATTCTATAGGTAACAGACCATCGTTTTAAGTTTTAGAGTTTGCATCCTTACTTCTGGAAATACGAGTATTCTATAGGTAACAGACCATCGTTTTAGGTTTTAGAGTTTGCATTCTTCTATACTTCTGTAGGTACTCTATTGGTATCAGACTTAAACATTTTTTTCCTATAAATTACCGCACTTTTAAGTCATAGGTACTAAACTTATGAACATTATGTGATAGGATAGCAAAGCTGGTTGGCATTCAATATTTTGAATAGGTAACGCTAAACTGTTATGTGCAAGCGTGACTCTAAGTACCTACTAAAAAAAAGTAAGGTTTCGGGAAACTTAAAAAAGTCTGAACTTCAACAAAAAGTATGAACAAAAGGATAAAACGTAAAAGTCTTGAAGACAATGCTATTACAAAACCGCCGGTATGAATGCTCTTTTCGTTACAACACTATAATTAGGCAATCAATAGGCTGTAACAGGCCACACAAAAGCATTGTTCTTTTGAGGGTTGTAAATTACTGGTGTAGTGTTAGGGTTGGGCTCTGAAGCACAGGTTAAATGGTAGTTAGTGCGATTGAAAGGCGGAGCCTCGACCCAGCCAGGCCCAGTGAATCACGGCGCTGCGCTGGTGGCGGGGTGCCGAGACATTGATTTATGACTTTTGGTCTGTCTGCAATTGGCTTTGCGGGTCATATTATACTCCTTAAAAACCGCCTCTAAGCTTTATATGTATATATATAATATTGGAATATACAGGGTTATTACTAATCAATTAGCATCCTTTTAGGAGCTTCTTCTGTACATCGAAACTACCAACATTTGTTCTGCGACTTTTGTCAGAACTCAAAAAGAAAATCAGCTGTTCCATACAATTTGTCGCTGGTGAAGAATATTTTTCTATGAAGAAACCATTTTTTTTTAAATTTTGATAAAAGTCGCAGAATAAAAGTTGTTAGTTTTGATGTAGAGAATAAGCCCCTAAAAGGATGCTAATTGATTAGAAATAACCCTGTAAATGGTGATAGTGAAAAGTTCTCGAGTGGAGACCACGTACCGGCAAGCGCGGCATAGGACGTCCACCCACAAAGTGGAAGGGAGATGTCATTAAGACCGCAAGATCGCGCTGGATGCAAGCCGCTAAACGATCTTATTGGAGATCTTTAGGGGAAGCCTATGTCCAGCAGTGGACGTCCTATAGCTGAAACGACGAAATGGTGATAGAGGTGTTACCTTTATATGTATTTGTAACTTAGTATTCGTAAAGTAGATCTCGCTCGTGTAGATGTAGACTGTTTCGCTCCTTTCTTCGCAATTGCAAAATCAAGACACATAGATTTTCTCTTGCATTGCCAGATGAGTCCCATAGCAGCGCAAAGGTTAAGCGGGAGACAGTAAATTGACCTGAGGTAATGGCCCCTGGCGCTCGGCTTTGGCAAAAGGAGGCGTTCCCCGCAAGAGGTGCTGGAAGGACCGGACGAAACTATATTCCTTTCAATTTAGAATTATATTTCCTTGGCAGGTCGCATCCTGTACGACGTACCTTGCGCCGTGTGTCGCGATCACTCTTCAGGCAAGCACTATGGGGTATACGCTTGCGACGGGTGCGCGGGTTTCTTCAAGCGGTCAGTGAGACGGCAGCGCAGCTACGTGTGTAAGGCGCGAGCACCAGGACGCTGCCTTGTTGACAAGACTCACCGCAACCAATGTCGCGCCTGCCGCATGGACAAGTGTATCGACGTCGGAATGAACAGAGACGGTAAGACGGTTAGAATGGTTCGTTCCCACTAGTCCGATTGATTAGTTCGATCGTCGAACTTATGATACCTTTTCTCATTTTTTTCGACCGGCGATTTATTTTAATTAAAAAAAAAAACACAAAATAAAATTTTAAAACAGCTAGTTTCGATAAAGAAACGTTTATATTTGTATACATAACTAATATAGATTCCATCATTATGAACCACTTTTACTATGGGACCAACTAGAGTCCGAATCCGAGAAGGAAAATCAGCTGTTCCATACGGAATTGAAATCGACAAAATGTATAAGACAGCAGTTCTTTTTATCGAATTCTGAGTTGGCTCCATAGTGAAAGTTGTTCATAATGATGGTCTTAGCACCTTGTTGTACCTTTTGGTTTATTACACCAGTTCTGGATAAACCTGTAAAACAATCACAAAGTAGCCTCCTACTTTTACATTTTAACCGACTTCGAAAAAGGAGCCTCTCTGTACGACGAAAAAGTGAGAAAAAAGGTCTCATTAGTTCGACAGTCTGATTACTGAGAAGAAAAAATCTCACTAGTTCGACGATCGAACTAATCATTCGGACTAGTGGGAACAAACCGATAGAATTTGGCTTAACTTTAGTTCCGTAACGATCCCAACGCCCTAAATAACTCTAGAAAAGCTGTGTTTTTCTTAAAACTCGTTTTTCTATTTTTTCAAATATGTAATTTTTGTTTTAGCTGTTCAACACGAAAGAGGCCCCAGAAACTCTACGATCCGCCGCCAAATGGCGCTGTTCATCAATGACCACACCTCTCCAAATCAAATGGGAGTCCCTATTCAACCTGTTTCAGAAACAGTCATACCTAAGAGCCCGCTGTTGCCGCCTCCGCCTCCGTTAAATATATTCTATCCTTATTTATGTTCCCGAATAGATTTACCAAACCCTTCAGTTATTCCATATGGAAGAACATTGCCTTCTCCGCCGTTGCCTTTGCTGGCTGGATTACTGATGACCAAGGATCCTGCTGAGATATGTGAGGCTGCGGCAAAACTTCTTTTCATGAACGTCAAATGGGCAAAAGGAATACCGGCCTTCGAAAACCTACCTTCAGAAGACCGGGAATATTTACTAGGAGAAACATGGAAAGATCTTTTTGTAATTGGTGCTGTACAGTATTTATATCCATTGGATTTAAAAGTCCTTATAAATGTAAAAAATAGTATGATCAATTTGAAGGATGTAGAGCTGTTTCAAACGGCGATGGCGGAAATTGCGAGGATGAGGCCATATGTCATGGAATTTTCGTGTCTTAGAGGAATCATGCTGTTTAAGACAAATCCTAATCAAAGAACCGAAGACGAAGATGATAAGTTGCAAGATTCATATAGCGTGGCAGCAGAACAGGAAAGGAATAAGAATATTCTAACCCGGGTAAGTAACTACCGTCATCTCAATGGTGCAATACAAATAATGTACTATTTCAAATATGCAAGACAAAATATTGCTGCAAGCTTACGTACTTAATAGGACAACTGTTCCACTGCAGGACGTAGCCCTACCGGGTGATTGGGCCATTTGCACCACGCTGGCCCAGTGCGGGTTGGATACGGCATCGAATTTATTCTATTGACGTATGCAGGTTGTGGTGGTCACGATGTTTTCCTTCACTGAAAAGCCTGTGGTGATCGGGATTTGAACCCACGGCCTCACGATTGTAAGGCGGGTGTCACCACCACGGCTTTCAACAATAGGACCACGCCATTAATTAATTTTGAAACAAAAACGTTTCTTGTGGAGGAAGGGTAGGGGGAAGAAAGAAGAGTTTCTTTCTTCTGTGATTGAAAAGTATTCGTATCCGTAAAGAATTCATTTGGTAGTTGAATTAGGGCCCTGAAATGTACATGAAATGTGTTAAGGCTCGGCGAAAACCGCGAACTTGGCCAATACAAAAACAATAGGCTGTTATCTTCCTCTAAATATTATCCGATTTGAGTGTTTTTTTTATGTAATCAGCACTTCAATCTCTAGGACCAAACGTCTTAGTTTTTACAGCTTTTTAAATGACCTTAAAGTTACAAGCCTCTAAAAGTCACATTTTAACGCAAAAACGGCTGAAAAGTATATATAAACTAAAAAAAACTGAAAAGAAAAGACCTACGAGTGTGCAATATTTCTAACTCAAGCGATTGACACCAAAAACATAACATTTTGTTACAATTTAAGGGGTGATAAGAGTTTTCTCTGGAACGTAAATTTTATCACAAATGTACCGAAAATTCTCTGGATGTTCTATAGAAAACGCGAAAACAGTGATCGATTCAGACTCTTCTTAAGTTTCTTTATGATCAGATTCTACACGGTAATATCGTGGTTTCGATAAAAACACTGCCTTTCAATCTATATACAGGATGGAGAGCTGACGCCGACATTAAATGAAATCACATTACTTGGTTTTTCTGTTTTAGAGTCTGTCATAATTTGGGTTTAAAAATAAAGCTTATAAATCTAATTATTGTATGTAATGTATTATATACATTTTACTAAGTATTGTAAAATTTGCTAAAAAAATTTTTTGGAGCAACTTGTATCTAAACAGCGATTTGAGTTAAGCTATTTTGACTAATGTAAAAATAGCTCGAATAACTATTTTAATTAGTTTAATGGCAACATAGCATTAATGAGTTCTTTTATACAGGGGCATAGGTTATAAACGCAAAACCTTTCAGGGCGGGTCTAGACCCGCCTAGATGTACTAGTACATCTAGAATTCTAGACAAACAACTTTTGTTCTAGGACTTCACGAAGAAAAAATCAGCTTAATCATACAAAAAGTTCGTCAACGCGCGGCAAAATGTATTGCGAATTTTCAAAAGTTGTTTGTCTAGCTAGATGTACTAGACCCACCCTTAAATGGTTTTGCGTTTATTACCTATGACTCTGTATATTATTTAATATGAAAATTTATTTTTTTCAATTCAAGGTTTTTTTTCATTTTGCTTTTATGATTACTGTTTACTAGTAGGTACTAGTTTTGTCAAATTAACTTCGGCGTCAGTTCTCCACCCTGTATAGCATGATAGCTTGTATGCTATTGCTTGTTATAAATGTATATTTTCTTTACAGTTCGTGTCCCTCACACATCCTTTGGAGAGACTCCGCGGGAGCCAGCTGCTAGAGCTGGTGCGTACCATCCGGCGGGTTTCCGGAGAGATAATAGTCGACTTGTTCTTCCGACCTACCATCGGCAACATCCCCATTGAAAGGATCATCTGTGATATGTATAAAACAGCGTAGTGGTTAACATTCCAACCTATCGCGAAATACACTTTCCCCGAGAGCAAAGTGATATTTTATGTTTATCGCTTGTAAAATGTTTTAGCATTTATCAAATATTTCTTTTAGATTTCCTTTTAGTCGCATTACTTAAGAATGCTGATTAAGTTTTTATATAATTTTAACGTATAATTTAACCATTTGTACAAATGTACATACAAAGATAGTAAAATAACTAGATATGTATACATCTAGTCATGAGATGTTATGGGATGAGTCGAGAGATACATGGCTGCGTATTTCAAAAAGCGTAGGTAATAGTACATTATGATATAAATAAGTGCGGTAAGTTGAAAATTACAGCCGAGGCAATATTGCTAGCAATAGCTAGCCCTAGAGGGCTGTAAGGAAGCAGAGGCTGTAATTTTCAAAACGCACGTATGTCATACAACGTTTTATAACATATTTGCGATGAAATGAATAAAACTCTTAGAAGACTTGCACTGGAATGGACCACTCCGACTTTGAGTGAAAGTCGTGCATCAGTCGAAACATCGTGCGTTTTACATTACATTACCGTGCCGTAATGTCTCTCACACTCTTGAGTGAAAGTAGGAGAAACGAGAAGACCACAGAGTTCTGCAGTCGGTGGCGGCGTGCGTTTTACATTACAATAATGCACAAGTGCGTAATGAAATACATTACGATATTGAAATTGGTTTAATTACAGCCACTTTACGAGCAAATATGTTATAAAATGTATTACATTAAATTAGTCTTGAAGTAGGTAGATTAAACAATAGTTTTTACTCGTTACGATATAGGTAACATATATTTCTTGAAAATCTACATGCCTATTTATACCTACATAATTAATACGTAGGTAAAAAAAATACTTCACTGATGCGCCATAGAGAGCTATAAGTACACTCATTAGAGAGTGTCAAATTATTTACATACTTTAATGATTGACACATTTATATCTAGTTTCTAAGTTTTTATTGATATTATTAAGTATGCAGATACTTGGATTTAAAGTTGTAAATGAACTAAATAAACCGTTTAAAAGAAAAAGCTAATTTTTTTCTTTTCCTCTGATTAGTTATACCTAAATGCTTCTAATTCAAATACAAGGTAGGTACCACTTATCAAATCCTGATTACATGGGTGCAAGCGGAGGCACATTGCACCCCTCTGTCAAGAAAGAAAGTAGGTACATTGACTAAATAAAGTAAGTATGTATGTATCCGATGAGCGAAATACATTATTTAATGGAATACTCGCGTGATTGGAATTTATCATTCCATTTATTAACCGATGTTCAAAAAGGAAGAGGTTATAATTATATTTTCGCCAATTGTGAACCGAATAAAAACATTATTTTTTAGTTCAAATGGGTGTACTCCCGAGGTAGTCTCATTTGAATTTTTACGAAATCGTCTGAGCTATTTTTGAAATATCAACAATAATGTAAAAATAGTATTCATCAATTCTAGCGGATAATTTGAATTTCGTACACGATGGAAGTCGGTTTTGGCATTTTTTGTAAAAATAATTATTGGCATACTAGGTATTTTAAACTGATTATTAGTGAGTAAATGCACCTTCCAGATAATAATTCTAGCGGCGCCCATGCCTGATTATTATAAGGCCCCTTAACTAAGCCCTGAAGCAAGTTATTCTAGTCTCGAGCATAGCGGCAAGATTTTAGATGCCTACTCGGGGTGTTTTCCTAGATTACTGATTATTCTAAGATAGGAATGGACTGTAGAACCACAACTTAACATTACACAAGTCGCAATATGAATGAGTGTTGAGTTCTGAAATTTGGCTTCGGTGGTTTCAATATTTTTGAGACATCGTTAGATTCGTTAGTGAGTGTTAGGGTTCCTCATTCGGTTCAGCACGACCGCCACTGCCGAGCAGTAAAATCGAATGTTCAGAAGAATCATTCAAATGCCGATCGTGCCAAATAACGAGCGGCCGCACATAACGATTTAAGCCGAACAATTGAGTGTAGTGTAGTCATAGAATAAGAACTAAAGTAATAGAAACAGTACTAAAATAGCAAGATAAATACATCACTTTGTCCCATTTTATAAGATATTTAAAAGGTGTTAGAAAAAGATGCACATACACCCGAACTTACGTCATTTCGAAGGGTTTCACAAACTAGCATTGAGCTATCTCGGGTGTCCAAATTCAAAAAAGTAAGAAGGTATTGATCAGAGATTTGAACCTTCTTACTGGAACTAGAAGATTCAAATTTCCGAAAAAGACAAATGACCAAGTGTAACCAAATTTTAACCATTTTGACATTCCAACTGGTGATTTTGACGTATGCGACAGTCATTGCGTTTTCTTTTGTTCCACTCGCTCTCGCGTATTCTGTATAACCAGATATGAATAAGACAACTGTAACGTAGTTTTTATTAGAGTAAAATTTAGCAATACTTCTAATACTTGTAATTCTAGCTGTTTTGATATGCCGCCCCGAAAGTGCCGTTGTGTATCAAGCCTGAGTCAAACCGCTCTACCACTTTAACATTCAAACTTTATTTTATGACAAGCTCATCGAAACAACTCCTGCGCAGATCCTCGCTTCATCCATAGCATGTGTGCTCGTGCTTTGTACTCAAATCCCCGATTAATCTCCGACTTTTACAAGCTTTTGTTCACTCCCTTTCAAACATTTTTTTCATCGGTCCGACTTACTAACAAAAGCATCAGCGGTCTTTTCTATCATCTCCAAAATAAACCTTAATAACTACGAGTGTAAAGCACATTTTTTGATATTAGACAGTATTTTTCAGCATGATTAATTTTGATCTATATTTAGAACCGTTTACGGCTTGTTTTCGATTGAAAACGGACATGGACTGGTATTAACTTCTAAAGTTTATAGACTTTCGGTCGCGTCAATTTGTGTATTGTCATTTTGACATAATAGCCGTGCCTTCCCCACGGTTTATTGGTTGAAACCCGATGACAGTTAACTCACTTTTTGACGAATGCTTTTTTGTCTCACTCGGTCCTATTGAAATGATAGGGATGGCGGTTGAATGAAAGGCCTACTTAGCGAAATGTGCCACGATTATTGAGTGAATTTAATGAACTATAATATGGGGATATCTTTTATGTTTGTGTCAGGATGAGGATGAGACGTGACTCAATTCCCAAATGTGACTGCATTGTTAACGGATAATGTACTATGTTGGGCATAAGTTAGTTTTTATGTCATCTTTTAGCAGAAATTTGATTTACATCTCATATAACATGTAAGTATTTATTTATGGCAGCTGTGCTCGGGACTTGAGTTTTTTTTCAGGACAACTATTGTTTTGGTACATTACTTATACAGAGTTATTTCTAATCAATTAGTATCCTTTTAGGTGCTTATTCTGTACATCGAAACTAACAACTTTTGTTCTGCTACTTTTGTCAGAACTCCAAAAAAAATCAGCAGTTCCATACATTTTGTCGCGGGTGAACGATATTTTTCTATGGAACAACAATTTTTTTTTTGTTTTAACAAACGTTATTCGTTTTGATGTACACAATGAGCCCGATTACAGAGGCACCATGTTAGTTATATTAGCTAAATAGCAAGCCCCTAAAAGGATGCTAATTGATTAGAAATAACCCTGTATCAAAAAGATTTTCATACAAAATGGTGCCAAGACGAGACTATAGCTCACACAGTCAAAAAGTTATCAGACCTCATGTAGAGCCAAGCGACTAAGTCCAAACGCCCCAACTCTACAAATACTATCTTCACAAACACTACCTACAGCTTAGTCAAAATATGTCGCTTGGCTCGTCCTGGTTCACTACCCCCAATTGACTTTGTGATTCTTACTAATATTATATGTATAGAGTTTGTGCAAAAAGAGAACCTTCGTGGCGTTACGGTAAACTAACGATAAGATTTTAATCAGCAGCCAACGTACCGACTACTTGGTAGACGCGAGTCTACTGATGAAAACCGAATCGGTGTCTACCAATTATCAAACACTTTTAGTTCACTTGCAATGACAGAGCAGTAAGTAAGTAAGTAAGTTCGTAAAGGCCGGGGGGCTAGCCCTGGTGTCAGAGTTTTTAGGCCGCCTGAAGGCCTCTGACATGGCTAAACGGTTAAAACAACCGGGGCCTACAATTTAACGTGTCATCCGAGCCACGGTAGCGCTCAGTTGGAAAATGCCACCCGCGGTCACCCATCCAAGTACTGACCGTGCGGAACGTTGCTTAATTTCGGTGATCGCTGACAATCACCTAGTCAAACTACGCTACGAGCGCTACAGCAGTGATGTTAACGTAACAAAATTAGTATTATAATTTTCGCAAAAAAAAAAACCGCCTTCCATCGTGTACAAAATTCGAATATTTCGTTCGAATTGCTTAGGTACTGTATTGTTGATTTTTCAAAAACGGCTCAGCCGATTTCTGTAAAATTTAAATGGGACCACCTCGAGAATATACCCTTTCGACCTAAAAAAATTTTTTGATTCGGTTCACAATTGGCTGAATTATCCATGAACATACGCAAAAAATACATACCTACAGACGTGATACAGACGAACATAGAGCCTCCTCCTTTTTGGAAGTGGGTTAAAATGGCACACGGGCGACTTCACGACCTACGCCGCTTTTCTTTTTGCACACACTCTAAGTATGTGTAAGTGAGTTTGTGGCATCGACTTGGCATTTTATTCAATATTGATGGTTTGTTGGTTTATTAATCTTTTACGAAGCAATAGAGCAACGGATCGTCTTCATTTTGGCATGTACTCGTATAGTTGGATATACCTAGGTACATAGTTTAAAGGTTGGAAAGTGACATAGGCTAGTTATATAAATTATCCCTGAAAAATAAACAGCGGGGCAATTCTGTTAGCCGATCTCTTTACTGAAGTGATACGTTCATGAACCTCTCCTTTCTGACAGTTCCGACAGCTCAAAACTGTCAGAAAAACGAGATAGGTTCAAGAACGTATCACCTTAGTAATGCGATTGGTTGACAGAATTGCCCCGCTGATCCTATATTATGGGATTTTATTTTTTTATTTATTTATTGAGGCTTTACATTAATAACTACATTAATACATACACTATAAAAACTTACGATATAAATTAACATAATGTGCTATTTTTTTAAGAAAGCACAGCATGCATTATTGTTTTACAATACATTTAATTAAAAGAAAGAATTAATAATGACATATTTAGAATTACATTAGCTTCTATGATCTAAAGTAATCTACAGAAAAAAAAAAAACATAATTAAATATAGGTAATACAGGTTATCCATCTATTTGGCTATCTTGGCCAAAGTAGAGTTTAAATTAATTTTGAATTTGGACAAATTGTCTCCGAATATATCCAAGTATTATGGGATAGCATAAAAATCAAAATATAAAGCGGGCGAGAACATTACATACTACAAAAGCTAGTTTGGTATAAAAATCTTTATCTGAAACCAAAGAATACTTTAAAACTCTATCTACAGATTATATTAATGAAAGTTAGTACGAATCGTTCACCGACACGGTGGACGATAATTGATCGAGCGATAGCGAAGATCTCCGTTTTAATACAGTGATTTTGCTTTTGTTTGTCCAGATGATGGTTTTCGTCTACACTTCTACAGGTTGCATTTTTCAACGAATCTCGACGAAACGTTATACACATTCTATAAGCCCGATTACAGAGGCGCCAGCGTAATTATATTAGCTAAATAGCATAGTTCTGTTTCTTTTACACTTTAGGCGTTCGATAGAGAGAACGCTTTTTACGTTGCTATTTAATTTACGCTGGCGCCTCTGTAATCGGGCTTTATGTCTTAATAGTTTTTTTTGTCGTCGGCGATTTTTGATGGATGCAAGCCAATTCCAACCGGTCTTATTGGAGATCCATAGGGAAGGTCTATGTCCAGCAGTGGACGTCCTTTGGCTGATGGGTGGATGGATGATTTTTGATGGTGTGTGTTTTCCTCAAAAAGAGGAAGTTTGAGGAAATTTGCTGTCGCGCTATTTATCAGCCGATTTTGATAATATTTGGTAAGTTTATTTAATAAATCGGTTAAGAGCGAGACAAGCTTATGAAGATTCAGTTAAAGAGATGTGTAACGATATCTACTGTTCGGATAACTACTAGTAATTTTTCGACAAATATGCCACAACCGACTTCAACCGTGTATGTAATTCGAATAGTTCGCATGAATCGATGTTATGTATCATCCATGTAGTAGATATCTAATTTTTAGGGTTCCGTACCCAAAGGGTAAAAACGGGACCCTTTTACTAAGACTCCGATGTCCATCCGTCTGTCTGTCACCAGGCTGTATCTCATAAACCGTGATAGCTGGATCGTTGAAATTTTCACAGATGATATATTTCTGTTGCCGCTATAACAACAAATGCTAAAAATAAATATTTAAGGGGGGCTTTTATGGGCTCCCACAAAACAAATTTGAATTTTAGCCGTTTTCCGCTCGATATTAATAACGGTGACAGTAGGTACTTGAAATATTCACAGTATATTTAATTAAATATGCACTTTACAAAGAAATTATAATATAAATATTTAAAGGGGGCTGCCATACAAGTAAACTGATTTTTTTGCTCGATATTAATAACGGCAACAGGAAGATGCTTGAAATATTCACAGAATATTAAGTTGTATGTTCCTTCAAAAACAGAAAATTTTAAAATGAACTATAACTTCCATTCGGTACGGAACCCTTGACGCGCGAGCCTCACTCGCACTTGGCCGATTTTTTATTTTTTATTATCGATTATTCAAAAACGACTCAGCCGATTTTGGTAAAATTTATATGGAACCACACTCTAAATTATGATCAACCAAATAAAAAAGCATCATCAAATTCAGTTCATCATTGGCGAAGTAATCGCGTAACATAATTATAAGCAAAAAAAACATTTGGTCAAATTGAGAACCCTCTTTTCTGAAGTCGGTTAAAACGATCTGAATAAGACTGTGGAAAAATGGATGTATGCTGCTTCCATCCTGTCTGTAGGAAATCTATAAGGGAGGCCTATGTCAAGCAGTGTCCTGATGTCCTACGGCTTGTAATGATGGCAATGTAGTAGAATCATCACAATCAATGCAGCTTTACAACAAAACACATCAAAATCGGTTCATTTTTTTGAGAGCTACGCCACATACTGCCATGACTGTGTTGGCAGCTGAAAAACAAGTTGCGTTCGACAGCGACCAATTCAATTTTAGATGTTTTTAGATAGACAACATTATAAAAAATATTATGTACTGCCATACGTAGTATTATTATATATTCTTTGGTACTGCCACAGAACAGCTGAACTAGATTGTACTGCTATATTTTTTCTCTTTCTTTTTTAGGCCTTGTCTTACGAGTATGTATTATTATCTAATCTGTGTCCTACCAATGCCTATTCATTTTGGTTAGTAAAATACTGTTCCAATACCTACAATATTTAAACACCTACCTACTGATAGCACGCGAGTTGAATGCAGTCGGGGTCTGAGGTAAAGAGCGGGAGCATCTCCCCCCGCTATCCGCACGCCCCACCTCACGCGCCTGGGCGGGTTGGGCGTGCGGATAGCGGGGGGAGACATTCGCATTCCTAAGCTCTGCATTCAACTCGCGCGCGTACAGTAGCTGCCAATCCCGGCTTCTACCGGATTATAAACTGAGATATAAACTAACCTATCTCTCAATTTATACTCGCAATTTTTTTTTATTGGTGATATTTTTTAACATTATTTTAACAAAACAATGTTTGGAGGGTCAACTAGTAATATATAAATTACGCGTAACGTTGTTTGTCCGCGATGGACTCATAAACTGCTTAACCAATTTTAACCAAATTGTGCACACTATACAAATGTGCAGTTTGATACAACTTGACAAAATTGCCATACGCTTGGTGCCAACAAGCGTAGAGGCAGAACGGGCTTTTTCTGCTGCTGGGTATTTCGCACGAAACATCCGAAGCCACTCTTTGATATGCAGGCGACTCTTTGATATGCAGTGTTTTCTTAGGAGTTTTGTTCAGAATAATCTATAATTTTTTTAAATAAATGATTTAGTATATCTGTGTATGTAAATTAATTAAGTATTTCGCCCCTAGAACAATAACTTTACCAGGTTTCAATAGAATACTTCTAATGATTAAAAATAATTCGTAGATTGCAAGATCTCGCAAAATATCAAGATCTTGCTTGATTATACCTCTTAAATCTTGCAAATACCGAGACTAAAGATTTTGCTGTAAGATTGCACTTTCTAGTTCTCTCCTTATCATCAAGATTAAAGTTAGTTGACGAAAATTATGCGACCCCAGGAAACATTTTTTCAATAAATCGCTTTGATTCAAGATCTTAAAGTAGCAAAAGAAAGAGATAGCGCAAGCGAAGCAAACAATCAAGTGTCAATTTTTTCAGAAATTTTAAAAGAGGCATGTTTAGAGAATAATGCTACACCTCTATTATCGGTTATTTTTAGTATTATAAGTTTCATTATCATTGAATATGTTTGCAAAAGCGGGACTATTTCGGCCTCTCAGGGGACACCGGGACAGACTGCCTGAAAGCAGGATTGTCCCCGTCTTAAGTAGGATGTATAGTCACGTTGGGTATAACCATTTAAGTAATACATTCTACAGTATGTTTAAATACTCCTAAGCAACTCAATATTGGTAATTTTATAAAAAGTCATGTTGGTTTTCATTTAGTTATGGATCCTTCAAGGGTACAGACAACGAGGGTTATAACATTTATAGCTGACCCTCAGAATTGGTTCTTGGATTGGTATTTAAAAAATAAAATTAGAAGTGAAATTGGTATTTTAACTGTAAATAAAATAATTCAACTTTGGAAATGTAATGAAATCTTTTTATCACTGTATATTTTAACGCGTAAGGCCACAAAAGAAAAAAGTTAATTGTCAATATTTGTTGATAAATAATAATAAATGACGAGGTTAGGTTAGGTATTCATTTCAAATAACAATGAATAAACATCGAAAAGACGAAGAATTTTACGGTAAGTGATACACAACCCAGCGCATTTTGTGCTTCAGGGTTTGATAGGTAGATATCACTGGTGTATTCCTCAGAAACTGTGTTGAATTATAAATTACTTACGAAATGCTAAATGCGAAGATAACCTGAACTGTTTTTTGTCTCATCCATAAAAAGTTTCCGGTTAATATGTGTACGAGTACACCTTAGTAATATAATCAAGGCAATAATACTTAGCACATAGTGAAGTATAATTATTACATACTTGCTCCAAGACTTAGCACAACTTTTGTTTACAAAACAAACATTCAACATACAAGGAAGGACTCATTTTTTGACATTTGGATTGAGAACTGTGCTACCAGAATAAGATATTGAAAAGTAACGGGTAGCATACGTTACTAAAACAGAAATATTAAGTAGACAAATCTCAAAAAAAAAAAATACAACACATTAATTTCCTTTCAAGAGAGACCAAAATTGTCAGGAAGACGCCGCCTTTTGTTAACAAGCGAAATTCAATTTTACTACTCAATAAAGATAAAAAAAATCCAATAGCTATAATTATGTCGCAGCTTTATAAGGTTTGAGGAAACAAGTGGCTATTTTTTGTAATTCTAGTTAAAGTTCTAAGAAACTAGTTTTATAGGGGACCTATTTTTCAAATTCGTACGCCTGGGAACGTATACGGAACTTTGACATATTGTATGGAGAATCTCTATGTTGTTTATGGCAGTTGCAAATACTCCATACAAGTTCCGTATACGACCATACCGTGCGAAGTTGAAAAATCATGCCCCAGGGGACCTATTTTTAGGAACCCTATTACTATGACTCTGCTATCCGTCTGTCCGTCTGGTCTCCAGGCTGTATCTCATGAACCGTTATAGCTATAAAGCTGAAAATTTCACAGATGATGTAGTTCAGTTTCCGCTATAACAACAAATACTAAAAACAGAATAAAATAATAATTAACGTGGGCTTCCATAAAACAAACCTGATTTTTTTGCCGTTTTTTGCTCTATAATAATTATGGTAACAGTTTTATTTACAGGAATATTTAGTTATATATTCACTTCAATGATAAATTAATAAGATTAAAATAAAATTATATTTTAAAGGGGGCTCCCATACAGTACGGAACCCTCCGTGCGCGAGTCCGACTCGTTTTGGCCGATTATTGAACTTACTATAGACAATATAGACTGTTTTCATACAATCTGTCAAAGTTCCGTATACGTTCCGAGGCGTTCGAAGTTCAAAAATGAGTCCCCTGGGTCCAATTTTATAAAGCTACAAGTTACAATTCTACAGGAAAATTGACATTAATGACGCAGTCTCGACCAATCACGAATGCGGATTCCGTCAATGTTGCCAGTAATTTACCTGTAGCCTGTAACTTGTAGTTTTATAAAATAGGGCCCTGGTGGCCTAATAATAATTTTGAACTTCCAACGCCTGGCATACGGAATTTTGACAGATTAGATGAAAAATCTCTATGCTATCTATGAAAGTTGACGAATGCTCCATACAAGTTCCGTATACGTCCAAGCCATGCGAAGTTCAAAATTAGGTCGCCTGGAAAGTAAAAATCATTCGAACGGTTGAACGTACGCCTAAATTATCGTAAATGGTCACGTGGCTGAGTGGGAGTGGATATTGAAAATATTGGATTGTGCAAGCAGGGGGTGGATGGTGGTTCGTATACAGACTTTTACGGATGATGAATTAAAGCGTTCCAGCCCGGGTAGCACGGCAAAGGGAGAAAACCATTTTATCCACTTTTAATGTGAGTTGTCATTGTCAATCCATACTTTATTTCCACTTTGAGGTGATATAATGGTGGAAAGACAATTTGTCCCTTTGCCATGCTTCCCGTGCAGGTTAATATGTGAGATCAAAAGTAACTAATATCTTATCTATTTCATGGCTATGGCTACATATTAAGTTTTGAGATGTCACTTTTTGCTAATGTCACTGTCACTGGTTAGTGAATGTAACTATCAAAGTACTGTCAAAAATGCGTTTTTTTTACTTTAAACTCCACAAACGCGCTACTTAATAAAATAACTATGTAGACGTAAAAATATTTGTTGAAAATTCAAACTTTATTTTCCGCATCTAGCTGTAGAATTACATCGTCTTTATATTATAAAATCGAACGCAAAATCCTTACAAGTATATTGAAAAAACCTAAAACTCGTTGCGTTTCAAAATCGATAGAGTTTGTGCAAAAGGAGAAGCGTCTTAAGTGAGGTCGTCCGTGTACCATTTAACTATACTTGTTGCGTTGACAATACTGCTCTGTCATTGATAGTACAGATAAAAGCTTGACTAATAGAGTTTGATACTTGGTAGACGCCAATTTGATTTTAACAGTAGACTCGCGTCTACCAAGAAGTCGGTATCTTGGCTGCTGATTAAAATCTTATTGTTAGTTCACCGTAACGCCACAACAGTTTTCTTTTTGCACAAACTCTAATTTGCAAAATCATCACTAGGTGTCGTTGTAAATCCATGAGTTACTGACTGAACTAGCTGATTTAAACCTACTACCTATATTTACATAGATTTAATTATTATGTTGAGTACTGTTAAGTCTAGATGTTTGATACAAAAGTACGTCTTGTTCACTTGTATTAGATGTTGAATTACAATATCGGTTTCTAGGACTTGTAGAAAATTTCGTTCGTGTGGGTTAGTAGGCCACTGACACATCGACGTGGAAATCCGTATATGTGTGCGCAGGCAGTGTAGCAGTGCGGCAGCAAGTAGCTGTCAAAATACTTTCGAAAGAAGACCTAGTGCAGTATTTTTAAGAAAAAATGATATTAAGTTAATAAAAAAGTTATGTTTACCCAGATTAATTTCTTTAAAATTAAATATTGTAGTTATTTAACTAACGGTACTTACGCGAACTACAGACATCATGGTCCATTGTCGTCCACCGTTGCAAATAGAAGAATTGCCAAAAGAAGACGAAGAAAGGCTGGAAAAATTGTTTTCTAAATTAGACCTCGACGGCAATGGGAAGATCGACATCCACGACCTGTCAGAGGCTCTCAAGGAAATAGCTCCGCACATAAATCGAAGCTATGCAGAGGTTAGAATCTAAGCTTTTCTTAATAATTATGGTCCATGTAACGGTTCTGAATAGCGATGGTTCAGCTCGCCGTTTCGCCTATGATGACTTCACACGTGTTCCATTAATTATTTTCATCCACAATAATTTCGAATTTCGAAAAAAAATCCTTTTTTTTTTAGTTACTTGGCATAATCATATTTCACAAATTAAATGTCATCTCTATGCCACATTTAATACCTAATTAGGCAATACATTTTTTCAATATCTCTATTTAGGTCATATTTTAGTCAGTGTTACATAAAGCCTTTGTTATATGCAGATCTCTTGAGACATCAATATGAACTGCTTCTACCAGACTGCAACCTCAATAAAATGACAGTTGCAATACTAAAAATGTATCCTAGCCCTGGAGTGGGTGCATGGTGAGCATTTAGCTGCTCGCACAAAAAAAACGATAGTAATTAACGAAAAAATTACCTGTGAAGGTTAGCAACCCATACTGAAAGACCAGCGTGCGGAAAGCCTCTGGAGGAAAAGGGTTTTTACTATCAGTCGTTGCCTGGCGCTAATTTTCTCACCACATGCCCACACACATAGGTCGAACTTTGGTCATGTATTGTTGGCAAAATTACAATTTTGATGTAGTGTACGGTGCATTTTTTATAAAAACTAAAAAAAAAACAGTTATTTATGTCGTTGAAGCCATAAGACCTTCCACTGCTGGAAATAGGCCTCCACGATAAATCTCCAAACTAATTGGAAGAGGCTTGTATCCAGCACGATAAAATGAAAAATACATAACAAAATAGAATAACAAAAATGTAAATTGAAATGTGGTTTTCCAAAATCATTCAAGAACCAAAGTTCCCAAATCAAAGTTCAATAAGTACATTGGTTATTCTTCGTTTATTTGTGTATTAGGTACTTAAATTCTGAGAAAAGAATTTGAATTAATTACTGTTTTCCTACAATGGTGCCTTAAAAGGATCAGTGAAATGCTCCCACGCACCTACTGGCATCACAAAAGAGATGCGCCCACTCGAGGATTATTTTTATTTCATTTCTTACTGCTACTACGTGTAAATGTGATGGAAATATGTTCATTGTGCCATTGACAATTTATTGACTAAACAAGCTCACTTGTTAAATTATTCTCTTCCAATGTTTCCGCAATTTAGTTGCCTATGTTACCTAATACTTTACATCTATTAGACTAACATTTATCAGAACCCAAACAAGTGATACAGTTTTGCACTTTAATAGCAACAATTATTCTAAATGCATTAATTGCTACATTTTTCTAAGAATCATTATATTCGCTACCCTGATTTTATTTTAATCTTCTTATATATAAAATTCTCATGTCACAATGTTAGTTACCTTACTCCTCCGAAACGGCTTTACTGATTTTTACCAAATTTTATATGAATATTCAGTAGGTCTGAGAATTGGCTACTATCTATTTTTCATACCCCTAAGTGATAAGGGTTGTTCACCCCTGGCCGAAGCCGGGGTGGGCAGCTAGTCTTTATGTATAAAATTTGGTGTCACATTGTTTGTTCGCGACTAACTCCTCAACTACTAAACGATTTTAACCAAATTTTGTACACAGTATGCAGTGATGCAACTTGAACAATAATAGCATGTTTTTATTTGTGATATTTTTAATATTATTCTCAAAACAACTTTGGTGGGTCTAAAGTATCAAGTAAAATATTCTAAATTTATTATAATCTGAAAAATTCCTGACCTTTGCTCAGCATTGAGACTCTTTTGACTAAATATGAAACTATATTTAGACATTGCTGGTATGAAAAAAATATTTAAAAAAAAACAAAGTATCAAAAACATGAATATTGTATACTCATATAGGCGTGGGTGCCACAGTGATTGCCAATTGTATCCCATTATATGGGACACTGTTAATGTTGCTGTAAATAATATATTATATTGTTAACAAGTATGGTTCACCGGTGTTCTAGAAGAACCATGGCTTTATAATGCACTAATACATAATATCATAATTTTATTATGTGTTGAAGACATGAAAGTTTATAAGTTACATTTTCATTTGATTTTAAAAAGTTTCTCCTATAATGTTCTTAATTCTTTGTTATTATTTTGTCTCACTTACTTACTAAATAAATAGAGATTAATGCCGAAACAACTTTGACTTTTTAGGGTTCCATAGTAAACAAGGAATGTAGATCACCATCTACGGAAGCCTATCAGACGCATGTCTCTACAAATACTTGACAATTTATTTAAAATTGTTGTTTTTTTCTTAAACAGGAAATAATAAAAATAAAACCTAAACAGTAATAAAAAAATACAGCAATTTCATTGTGTTTGGCTGTACTTTAAATCAGATAAATCACTGATAAATCTCAATATGTCATCTCGTGATAGTTATTTCTAGATAACAAATGTTATTTTTGTTTATAATGTCAAGAACCTTGGTATTATGTAAAATATGTTGGGTGACTGATCGCTCGGATAGAAAGCAACTGTGTTGCTTGACAATGTATAACTATATTTTCTCTCTTCTTATGTCGTTTAAAATACAAGTGTGCTTCTAAAGATATGCCTCCGTCCGATCCAGTTGTCGCTCCACGAGAGCCTGAAGAACCTTGCCATGCTGCCTTCATAGCCTCCCCACCTCAATTCCTTGCAATAACCAACCACAGCTCGTTTCCGCTTTACTTTATTTATTTTAAAAAGTCTGGTTGGCTGGCGCGTTTAATAATTTCATTCAATTCTCGACGAGTATTGAAAACCCTACAAATATATGTGCAAGTAAAAATGTTCCAACACTTCATTGTCAAGTCATACATACATGTTTTATCTTAAAAACTGATCAGAAGCAACTTCCATATTTAACATTATTCTCAAATTCCAATTACTATCTCTTTATCCTCAAGGATAATAGGTATAATTATTGATCTCCAAAAATAGCACCACCGACATCAATCATTGCAATCTATGTACAACATTTGAATAGTTTGCATGAATCGATACATGCAATTTTTAGATAATATTTGTTTTGAACCGACTTCCAAAAAGGAGGAGATTCTATGTTCGTATTGTATTATATTGTGTGTATCGTATGTATTTTTTTAGGGTTCCATACCCAAAGGGAAAAACGGGACCCTATTACTAAGACTTCGATGTCCGTCTGTCACCGGGCTGTATCTCATGAACCATGATAGCTAGGCAGCTGAAATTTTCACAGATGATGTATTTCGGTTGCCGCTATAACAACAAATACTAAAAACAAAATAAAATAAATATTTAAGGGGGGCTCCCATACAACAAACCTAAATTTTTAGACGTTTTTCGCTATATATTAATAATGGTACCAGGTAGATGCTTGAAATTTTCACAGAATATTTAGTTTTATATTCCCTTCAATAATAAACATAAAATAAAATAAATATTTAAGGGGGGCTCCCATACAGTACGGAACCCTCCTTGCGCGAGTCCGACTCGTACTTGGCCGATTATTTTTGTATGTTCATCGATAATTTCGCCAATTGAGAACCGAATCGAAAAATTCTTTTTTAATTCGAAAGGGTGTATATGTATACTCCCAAGGTGGTCCCGTTTAAACTTTACAGAAATCAGCGGAGCGGTTTTTGATAAATCAACAATAATGTAAACGGTTTGAGCGAAATATTCGAATTTTGTACACGACGGAATTGCCATTGCCATTTTTTGCGAAAAATAAATCCAAATCAAAATCGGTTCATAATTGACGGAATAATTGCGTAATATACTTACAAAAAAAATCACAGTCGAGTTGAAAACCTCCTGTTTTGAAGTCGACTGAAAATCGGCATAGTATGACATAATGGTCTGCTATTTTTAACTGTACCTTTCCAATTAAACTTTCATGCATTAAAGCATTAATTAGCATGCTACATTCTCCCATAGTGTTAAGCCTCGTTTCCATTACGCAACATTTGATACATGTCCCGTGCAGTGTTATTATCAAAAAATATCTGTGCTGCCGTAACTCCATTTTCAGTTGCCGTATTAGGGCCAAATTGAAAAAATTGCTGTATACGCTCACCTATACGCTATACATGCAAATCTTATGGCCTCTCAGTAGTCTACGACAGTCTGAAATTGCCGTACCTATATTAGTAAAAGTCTGCCGTATTTTCTAGATGTTTCTAGAAACTAAAATTGACACAGTACATGACCAGTTGTCAACAACATGTAGCCAGAGGAACTGATTATTTATTTATCAAATAATTTTTTTTCGTCAAAAATGGCAAAACCGACTTCAACCGTGTACAGAATTCGAATAGTTCGCACGGATCGATGTAGTAAATTTCACACTATTGTTGATTTTTCTAAAACGGCTTAGCCGATTTCGATAAAATTTAAATGGGACCATCTCTGAAGTATGATCTACCAAACACAAAAATAATCATAAAAAATCGGTTCATAATTAGCGGAGTAATAACATGAATGAAAAATAAAACGTTCAGTCGAATTGAAAACCTCATTTTTGAAGTCGGTTAGAAAAAAAGTCCCATCCCCACTTTTGATGCAGTTGATCAGCAAACAACATTTGCTGCTCAACTGCACTAATACCAACAAGCCCGCGCAACGTTGCTAGTTGCGCGTTGTACAACGTTGCTGATCTTTTTGAGCGTCACTTGTTGCGCATCATGTGTTGCCTAGTGGACACGAGGCTTTAGTTACGTATTGGATAAACTAATTGTAACTAGTGTACGAGTAACAACGTAATGACCTTGTTTTTGTGCCGTGTGATATACAGCTATGTTTGGCGTAAACTGATACTTGAGAAGTATTCTGCCCTTGAATCCCGCGCCCATCGCTAAGCTAATAATGATATCATCGTCATCATCCATAGATGTTTTTATCCTAAAGGGAAATATCCATACTACTACTCCATTGTTTACAACTTTTGACCCCCTCCCGCTCCGGTGACCACAGTAGTATCAAAAAAGCGCAAGTAGCAGTATACGTATATGTATTAGGTACGTAGCATGGGTATTGGGTACGTTCATACGTTATTTTATTCCAATTCCGTCAATTATTGTGACAGAAACTTCGAGCAAATATTTAGACACAAAGTATTATATCAAACTAGACGACCCGCCCCGGCTTCGCACAGGTGTATTATACATATAAACCTTCCTCTTAAATCACTCTATCCATTAAAAAAACCGCATCAAAATCCGTTGCGTAGTTTTAAAGATTTAAGCATACAGACAAACAAACAGACAAAAATAGCGACTTTATTTTATACTATGTAAGGATTTAATTCTCGCCGCATGGCTTTTAAATTAAAAGCTAGGATCTTATGGTGGTTACTCTCACTCTTATGATATTCCTGAGGTGAGGAATAGTGACAGAGAAAGATATTAAAACAGGTAGGCCGCGTGATGAAATTAAATATCTGGTCTCTAGTCTCTAGCACCATTAATACACCGCCACTTTATAATCATATTTTTTGTCGTATATGTGTATCGGTAAATAGTGTTTATTTGGTTGTAAATAAAGAGTTTTGTCTGTTTGTCTGTCAATGTGGGGAATCTTAGTGTAAAAAGTTACTTATTTTTCTATTTTATTTTCAGAAATTTCTGGCTAAGTCTGGATGGAAAGAAGCTGGGGACATCACACTTTCGGAATTCATCCACTACGTACGAGAACACGAAAAAAACTTGAGGCTGCAGTTCAAGCAAATAGACAAAAATCAAGATGGTACGTACATTTATAAGCGACTTTAAAAGAGAAGGAGGTTCTCAATTCGCTTGTATGTGTTTTTGTATGCAGGTTACGCGATTATTCCGCCAATTAACAACATATTATTATTTTGATGATCTTTCTCGAATTGAGTACATTATTCTTATACTACGGGACTACTCGCGCACTGTTTTTTTTAACGCGTATAAATCCGCGCTTGACCACCAACTCGCCTGATGGTTCGACGTTTTGGTCGAAGATGAAGCACGCAGATCTAGAAGATACCTATTCACTCTGACCTTGAAAAGCTTAGAATTATTTCTCTTAGTAAACAGGAAAGCAGGGAAACTGCGGTACGAATCAGAAATGGTTAGTCAAACCGCTTCGTATGTATCGAAGGAAAATCGACAGTGTAGGGGTGGTAATGTGGCATCTTCCTACTTGTCCTGTTGTAACGGTATGATATGGTCATGTAGCTCTGATGCATACTTCGAATTGAATCCTATATAAAATGGATACTACGATAAACTATGATATCAATAACAACTATTAAATAAAATACGAGATAAATAAAATACCTGACGTTTCAACCGAATCGCATCGATCGTGGTCACGGGCAGAATCGTAGGGATAATGAGATATTTATCTCGTATTTTCAGTGCGCGATTAGTCCCGTAGTACAAGAATAATGAACTAGGTTACAACTCTCTTGTCGCCGTAGCCGATATCGACGTGGGAAGCAATTTCATCGTAAATAATGTTCAGCCGATTCCCATCTTTAATTTAAGTTCAAACATGAGACTTTTCCTTAATCAGTACGTCAAGTTTGAAGGTTGTTTTCAAGTTATTTATAGCTTCAAAAGTTAACTTTTCTATACAAACAGAGATACAAAATAATAATAATTAATATAAATTAAAAATTTAAAAAACCCCCTACACATTGACAACCATTTTGGGCACATTTGTAGAATTTTGGTTCTTCCATCCCCACTTTAACCCACCATAACTCTTAAACGGCTCAATCGATTTTTATAAAACATAGCTAAGAACACTCTCGATTAAGTCTCCTTTCATCCAAAAAAAACTAAACTGAAATCGGTTCAGTGGTTCGGGCGCTATGATGCCACAGACAGACAGACAGACAAACAGACACGTCAAACTTATAACACCCCTCTTTTGCGTCGGGGGTTAAAAATAGCGATTTGGCGCTAGCGTAGGTAAAACTACCTACCCTATGAGCGCCTTATCTAAGTGTAGGTGTTTCTAAGCCATAATTTGTGGATATGGGGTAGACGCCAAGAAGTTTGATTTTGGCATAATTATACCAGTTGTTGTAGTAGGTATGTCAGAGGCGGCCTAAAAATTGACACTAGGCCTAGCCACCCGGCCTATACAAACTTACTTACTTTTTTTTTTTTATAAAACTTGTCTTGTTAAAAATCTTGTTAAAAAAATCCTTTGTTATCTTTATTTTCCAGGAAAAGTGGATCTGGAGGAACTCATATCAGCTTTTGCAGATCTGGGGATCGCAGTCAGCAAGAGCGAAGCGACGGTATTACTTAAAAGGTAAGTTACGTCCGTAGTTTTAGGCTTGAATTCCTCGTACGCTGATATTAGCGTTGCGTTTTTATCCGCGTTGCTACCAGGTGCTTGAAAATACTCCGTTTTTTTTAGTGCTGACGAGCACTGCACACGTTCGGAAATCCATAAAACGAAACCTAGGAAGTGTACTGGCAATCAATTAGCATCCTTTTAATGCATATTCTGTACATCAAAACAAATATCTTTTATTCTGTACTGTACTAGCCTTTTTAATAGTCCACTGCAGGACGTAGGCCTACCCAAGAAGGGTGATTGGGCCATATCCACCACGCTGGCCCAGTGCGGGTTTGGTGGATTCACATACGCCATCGAATTTCTTCTACGGACGTATGCAGGTTGCCTCACGATGTTTTCCTTCACCGACACGCCAGTTGTGTGAAATTCCGTACATAAATTCCAAGGATTTCATTGGTACGGGACCGGGATTTGAACCCATGACCTCACGATTGTAAGGCGGGTGTCATTACCACTAGACATCTTTTATTCTAGGACTTCTAAAATTCGTATTTATTTTCTTCCATACAAATTTTAAAAAAATAATTTGACTTGTATAAACATTATTAAATCAAATGCAAATAAGTGTAAATATTAGTTAGATAATATGCCAAAAAAGCATTATTATTACAATGCTTTTAATATAAATAATATATGCTAATTCCCCTTGAAATTTTTTTTTGGGAAATTTGAGATTTGGAAAAAGTTGTAGAACAAAAGTTATTTGTTTTGATATAGAGAATATGCCCTTAAAATAATGCTAATTGATTGTCAATAACGCTGTATTGCCCCTCATAAGAAATATAGGTACTAGCCGTAATAAGAAGTAATGGTTCAAAACTTAATTGTCATATACGAGTACAGGGTTATTTGACTAGGGTATACTGAGCCTTAAGAGGTCTATTCATTCTATTAGTATGAACGACTTTTTACTGACTTCCAAAAAGGAGAAGGTACTAAGTTTGTCTGTATATATTTTTTGTGTATCATCATCGATATTTTCGCCAACTCAGAAACGATTTAAAAAAATATTTTTTGTTTGAAAGAGTATACTTCCGAGGTGGTCCCATTTAAATTTTATCGAAATCGGCTGAACCGTTGTTGATAAAATGACAAAAATGTACATGGATGTCACATCGATTCGTTCTAAAAATTCGAATTCTGTACACGGTGGAAGTCGGTGTTGCGATTTTTTGCGACAAATAATTATACTTTGAGGACAACTTTAACATTGAGTTAAAAATCAGCTTTTCTTACATTTTGTTGATACTGAGTTGCGATTTTGTATGGGACAGCTGTTTTCTTTTCACGGATTCCAAGTTCACCTTATAATAAAAGTTGTTCATAAGGATCGTCTGAATCATCTCCTTTTAAGTTAGTACTTACACCCACCCTTTCAGAGTAACCTTGTCATCCATTCATCGATCCATCAGCCATATGACGTTTACTGGTAGACATAGGCCTCCCGTATAGAGATCTCCAATAAGATTGGAGATCGGTTGGTAGCGGATTGCGTTCAGCGCGATCCTGCGGTCTTAAAGAAGTTATCCGTCCACCTTGTGGGTACGTCCACCCACAAGGTGTGTGGGGCACATCCACCATGTTACACGAAATACAATTACCAAGTACAAAATATGTAGCGTTCCGGAAAACACAGCGTAGGCTTACGTCCGACAGTTAAAGCTGATATAGGTACAGGTACAATTGAATTTCTACAGTGTTACATAAACGTTTTGTGCACATTGCTACGCGCGGCTGGCTTATCCGTCCGATACCGGCGTAGGCGTAGGAGGGTTTCAATTTCAAGTCTTAGGTAAACTAAGTCAGAGGCTCTGAGAGCAGATTAAAATTAAATTAAAACTAATATGGCTGGCGACTTGGTCTTTATGAACTCTCTTAGTAACAATTGGAACCTTATTTTGCGAACTTGCTGTGTCCTTCATAGAGCTTTTTAGCGCGAAATTTGATGAATTTTTGCATAGAGGTAGGACAATAGGGAGACTATATGTATTTTTTATAGTTGTGGGAATCTTTGTGAGATTCTTCGAAGTCTGAAGCCGCGGGCAACAGCTAGTAATGTTACAACATAACGTTATACAATAGGTTTCTAACATTATACCTATTTTAGAATACCGAATAGTGCTAAACGTTTTTAGGAACAGTAAATAATGTGATTGCTGGAAAACTCCTACTATGAAAACACAATATCGCCATTACAAAATACCTAGATACCTAGGAATAAAAAACAAGCAGAACCTCAGAAGAATTGGCGATTCTCCCCGCGGGCCGAACAACTTGCGGGGCGAAACGACGAAATACCCGTTATTTTTCTGGGAGCAGAACAGTTTGCAGCGCTCTCTCTCTCTTGGTTTTTCAAAACGAAGCGGTCGGTGTTGTCGATGTCAATATTCGAACACAGCTCATTTTATCCAAATACATTAAGACACTAGATTTAAAAGTTCTTCTGGTTTCTTCCAAGTTATAAAAAAAATGAATGCTCATTGTTCTTACACTGTGTATTTCTTCTTTTTTTTTTTGTGTACTGGCTGAGTATGTGGTGCCCTTAAATTTATCTTATCATTTCGATAGGTTTTTAATTTTACTGAATTTTTATCGTTATTCTGTTGGGATTCTCTGAATGCCCTGAAAAGTAGTTTAAACTTATATTTATAAATAAAATGTTTCAGAAAACCTGCATGGCCAATTTTTTGGTGGTAAGTCGAGAAGTCGTAGGCTTTGCTTCTCAAACATCAAGCTACCGAAACATCAGACTAAAAGAATCATTTAGCTGTATACTTGCTAAAAATCGTTTGGCCCTGCTTCACCCGAAAAATCTAATGTTGAAATGTTTTATTTTAATAACATGTTTTTGCACTGTGTTATATTCAATCATTCAGCAACATCTTTCAGTAATAAACTAAATAAGGAGGAGAGACGTGGAAGAACGACCTTCACCCTAGATGAGATATACTTTTTATAAAATGTTATTTACATACAAATAGGCCTATCATAGCTTGCCTATCGAAAAGTGGTCATGACTATATTTAATTCGATAAACTGACTGGAAATGATTTTTTTACCTTCACGCTTTTGATATCCGGTATTTTTTATTCCAACTAATAGTTTATAATGTAAAAAATAACCTACCTGGTAAGGATCTATGTACAAATATGTCATCAATACATATAAGTACGAAACCGATCTTACAACAAGTCTAAATCGGTATCATAAGAAAGATAATTTAAGTACAATATTAATCATACAGGCTTGCCTTCAATAAATCGTTCATGACATATTTTAAATATAATAAAAATAGCCATGAACACTTTTCGATAGCCAAGTTATCATAGGTGTGTTTACAAATAAATAATAATTAATAAAAAAAAAATGTCTCATCTGATACGTGGGTAAAGGTCGATCTTCAGCGGGTCTTAGGCCAATACAAGCATTCATTTCAGCCGCGTACACATTCTGTTAACGAAGGTCCAACAAAAAAAGCTCGTGCTGTCTCGTTTTATTTTAAACTACTGAAAAAGACAGCGCATGCTCTTTGGACTATCGTTAGCTATTCGAAGTATGCGGCATCATGCGATTGTGTTATTATTAATGCGAGATTATTATTCTGTGACCGAGACTAAAATATTAATTGACTTTTTCGTCGCTTATTTTTTGTGAGGAAAAAAATATAGTAATAATTTCAAAGCTGTGCAGCACAGAGTCAATGCCAATTGTATGGAATTGTCATCACTTCTAAATTCTAATTGATCAATCATGAGCCAAGTAAATAGCGCTATTGTTCTATCACTGTTCATAATTACATAAAGCATTGTAAGTTTGTTCACCGTCGAATTAAGTCACTAGAATTTATTTAATCGACCAAGTTTAAGTCCTGAGTAGTCAAATTTTCACGGAAAAAATATGTTAAGTAGGAATGTCCACCTTTTATGGTGGACATTCCGCGCGCTAGAACCAAGCGTTTCGAATCCTCATTCCCCATACGAACAACCAGAATGTGGAACGCTTTGCCTGGGTCTGTCTTCCCGCTAAAGTACAACGTGGGCGTCTTCAAATCCCGAGTAAATAGGTATCTTCGTGCTCAGACAGTAAGTGGTCAAACGCAAACCTATTCAGAATAAAAATAATAATAAATTTAGCTTAATTTAGTGAATTCATACGCCACAAAATATAAGATCACAGCACTTTATTGACACCACAAAAGGAGCAAAAATAACAAAAACAAAGTCAGAAGAAATAAGAACAAAGCTATTGCTATGAGAGTATTAGCTCTGTTGCTTCAAGAGGAAAATCACGTTATATTGGTTCATTAAATAATGAATCAGTCAAACGGATTATCCGAGATTAAGTACTCCAGTTCTATCTTTGTATTCACTGAAACTGAAAGAAAATGGATTAAAGAACCACACTCTACAAGTTTGTCTGCTTCATCGACAGACAGAATGACAGAGACAAACAGTATATTTTTATACTTTACTAGCGACCCGCCCTGGTTTCGCACAGGTGTATTATACATACATATAAACCTTCCTCTTGAATCACTATATCTATTAAAAAAACCGCATCAAAATCCGTTGTGTAGTTTTAAAGATGTAAGCATACATGGGGACAGACAGCGGGAAGCGACTTTGTTTAAACTATCTAGTGATAAAACGGGACTGAACTCACATGAACGGATAGTAATAACACACGACTATAGTTTCGATCGCATTCGGCGATCTTTCTTGTTTTTCTCAAATTGGCGAGTGCTAGCGCACGGAACGCGTCAGTGCATTGCAACATTTGCAACACGCCTTGACTATCCGTTCTAGTAAGTAAGTTCATATAGTCCCTGGTGTCAGATTTTTTAAGCCGCTAGAAGGCCTCTTGAAGGCTAAGCGGTTAAAACAACCGAGACCTACAATTTATCGTGACGTCCGAGGCACGGTAGCGCTCAGTTGGAAAATGCCACCCGCGGTCACGCATGCAATGAATTATCGAAATGAAGCAACGTTCCGCACGATCCGTTCCCGTGAGTTCAGTTCAGTTTTATAAAGAATAAATAAAAATCAAACCTCGTTAGTTTCCATAGTAAAATAAAAAGTATAGATTACGAGTAGTTTATTGAATTGCCCTGAGAATATAGTCGCAGGCACCGATAGAAGCTTTCATTAGTTGATGGGTATAGCTTGTCGTAATTAAATATAAACAGACATACAACTATCCTTATACACATCAAATTAACCAATTATCTTTTTCGTTTCGTTCATTCAACTGCAATATTTTTTTCTCATTTTATTGAGAGTTGAGAGATAGTATCTTAAGACAGACCGTCCGATTAGTTTCCTGATTCGGAAAACAATGTTTAACATTTTGTATGGAAGCAAAACATTCAGGGTTACTAATCTGGAAACGGCATGCTACAGACCCAATACGTTTTCTGCAAGAAGTAATTTATTCAAATTATATGTACCATATAAAAAAAACACCTGCTGATAGCTGAGATGAAAATAAGGGTGATGTTTGATCGGGAATATTTGTTCGTGCCTTTTTAAAGTTGTGAATATACTTGTAAGGTTAATTACTTCAATCGGTACTTAAGTACATACAATCACTCAGTTCGCCGCAGTACCATCATACGCTATGCAGATTTTGATGGTAATAACATATTATAATATATTTTATAACATAATATAAGATATTTAATTAAAAAATTGTAGAGTATGCAAGTTTTGTTGAAGTGTGCTTTGACTTTTGTCATTTTGTTTAACTATATCTCTTAAATTATATTTTAGCAAAAAAAATCCGTAAAAAGTTATACGAGAGCTGCTTAGTCTCGTTTTCTATGTACACGATTGAGACATAGCTATAGTATTTGATATGTTTGTCTGCGCGTTGGGTTTAATTGTATCCACAATAAGTGTGTATTAGCGACCATAGTAACAGTGATTCAATTGAAAGAATATTTCCGATCCATTACAGTGTGACCTATAGAAGTGAAGTGTACGTTAGGAATTTGGGATTCGTTTCTATCTTTTATGTCTGACAATACCCTAATAGTTTTCTAAAATTAAATGTACAAATAATAAAGTTTAAAACTTTGCGGTCTGAACCGACCCACCTAAGATACTTTGGGCTATTCACTCTGCTCCAAGCAATGCGGTGGTTCCTTTCAGAAAGACTCGGGCAATTCATACCGCGGCTTTAACCGCCGCTCGTGGTGCGAAACGTCCAATAATTTACGTCCACTTTTTTACCGACTTCAAAAAAGAAGGTTATCAATTTGTCTGTATGTTTTCATTTTACATTCTAAATAGACAGACGAATAACCTCCTTTTTTGCTCCGCCAATTACAAACCGATTTTGATGATTCTTTTTGTGTTTAAATTTTATGAAAATCGGCTGAACTGTTTTTAAGAAGTCAATAATATTAAAAAAATTAAATACAGCGATCAGGGCATATTATTCGAATGTTGTACACGATTGTAGTCGGTTGTGTCATTTTTGGCGAAAAGTAACTATATTTATACCATTACCGCACTCGTGTAGACTAGTGTCTTGTGTTCGGGTGTGTTTACATCAACGATTGTTCCCAGGATGGACCAGGACGGCAGCCTCAACATCAGCTACGATGAGTGGCGGGACTACATGCTCCTCGCGCCAGCGACTGACATCCACGCGCTCATACACTTCTGGAGACACTCCACCGTGAGTACAACCATACAATTAATTTTCTATTTTTTTAGGTTGTAGTCAAAGTAGTGATAAAATATTTTTGTCCGTCTTTCTGTCTGTCTGTCACCAGGCTGTATCTCATGAACCGTGATAGCTAGAACGTTGAAATTTTCACAATTGATGTATTTCTGTAGCCACTATAACGACAAATACTAAAAATAGAAAAAATATATAATTAAAGGGGAAAATCCCATAAAAAAAAATCTGATTTTTTAGCCGTGTTTAGCTCGATATTAATAACGGTGACAGGATTCACAAAATATTTAGAATATTTACTTCAAAAAAAATAATTAATTGTACAATATGGACATGTAGTCCAAGTACAAAACACTTTCTCTAGATACATATAGCTTCGATAAAAGTAAATGATATTTCTGACCTATCCATTTATTTGGAAATTATTTCCATTATATTAGTTCTATTTTTCACCGACGAAACGGAGGAGGTTTACAAGTCGACGAGTATTTTTTTTTATGTTTGTCCACGCATCACTTTTTACAGAGTGGTCCTATTTTGATAATTCTATTTTTGTTAAAGATCATACTTAAAAAATGGTCTTATTAAAATTTTATCGAAATCAGCTGAGCATTTTTTGATAAATTAACAATATGTAAAAATTACTACGTCGATCCGTGCGAACTATTCGAATCCTGTGTATACGGTTATAGTAGTTTCATAATAGTAACTCATGTTTTAATACCCGTGTTATATGCAGTTGCATACACTACTTTATCTTCACTAATAAAAACGACTTGGCGCCGCTGCGCGCGCAGTGCGACCAATCAGGAGCGAGCGCGCGATGTTATAATGAGATTTTACGATATCGATGTGGATATTATAACATCAAGTGAAATTGCTTAAATTGAGTGTTTTGTTGTCTGCGCTATAACAGTAGTCATTATAAGTCAAGTATTGGAAACATAAGTAGAATGTTACAACATTAGTGTAGATAAAAGTTTTTATACCATTTTTTGGGAAATTAATTATTTAAAATGTAATACTACATCGAAAAGTTTAAATTGTACAAAGACGCTCACTCGGCACTTGTGCATATTCCATATTATAATTTTACTCTTCTTATCACGGATTAGTTAAAGTTTGAGTGCTAGTACAAACACAGTCATTGTCACTCATGAAGCCTTACACCTGACCTCGTGCGCGACTGATATACTTGAGAAAATATCGATTATCTCTTTCGTACGACCATGGAGTTCCGTTTATATTTTTTGCCGACATCATAAAAAAAGAGCCGCTATCCAACCGAAAGGTACCTACATACTAGCGACATGGCTCCATATGTTCTTATACGTTATGTCCAAAATTGATCTAAAAATTATCCTCCTCATTTCAAGTTAAAGGTTGCGTGGACTATTTTGAGTATTTATTGTTATTTGTAGGCTGTCCGTCACAAAACATCAAATATTTGGAAAGACCTTAAAACATCGTATTCTTTCATTGTTGTGAAAAAGACCGAGGCAAACTAAAATAAACACTTTTTAAGTCACTTTCTGCACACTAACCTCTAACCTTATAACCAAATAAACACAGTTACTTCAGAGTAGTTCACGTTTTGTATTTTACTAGTGAATTTAAATTGTCAATGAAGGAAAAAAAACAAAAAGGGACTAACTACTTCAAACATCGACTTGGCATATTTTGTGACTTCAAAGTAACATTTCGCTTATTTAATAATGCGGTAAGAATAAATCTTTTCTTAAACATAACCCTACACAATAGCACAAAATCAGAAGCAGGAAACTCATGTAAAACGATTTCCATTCCAATACAAAAGTAGAAACGAATAAATCAACAACCTATAGAATTCTTTTCAGAACATCACATATAAAGACGTCAAAGATCGGGTCGTGACCCCTGAATACGTTTTTGAGATTGGTGGCTCATATAATCTGATTTAGGCTTCTTTAAGACGATAACAAAGATATGTTTTAGTTTGATACTTCTAGTCGGTTTCGAGTTGCAATTTTGTATAAGGATAACAGATTATTATCTTCTTTATGGTTAGCCTCATAGTAAAAATTGTTCAAAATAAAATCACTCCTTTCGGTGTAGTACAGGGCACGCAAACAACCCTACGTGTGATTTTTAGGGATAGAGAGAGGATACCTATACTAAGGATAAAATTTGTAGAGCTTACAAATTAGAACTTTCAAATGATTACACCTTTGTTAGTTATTCAGCCGCCAAACAATAGTGCGCTATAATTTGTTTAAACTGCAGCCAATGTTACCAGCGAAATTTTTAGACAAGAAGAGATATCGCTGTTGATTGTATTTTTGAATGCTTTTTTATTTTTACATTTGCTGCGGTCAACCGAGTGTGACGTATAACATCAACCTAACAATTAGCTCGTCTCGTCATTAAACCATCATCATCATCATATCAGCCGTTGGACGCCTACTGCTGGATATAGACCTCACCTTCAATAAGACCGGTTGGAAACGGCTTGCATGCACCCAATGCGTTCAATAATGTCCAAAAACTACCACATGAATGTACTTACTCGTAACATATCGTTTTTAATCGACTTCCAAAAAGAAGGAGGTTCTATGTTCGTGTGTATGTATTTTTTTTGTGTATGTTCTTCGATTATTTCGCCAGTTGTGAACCGAATCGAATAATTATCTTTTAGTTCAAAAAGGTATACTGCCGAAGTGGTCCCATTTAAATTTTACAGAAATCGGCTGAGCCGTTTTTGAAAAATCCAACAATAATGTAAGCAATTCGAGCGAAATATCCAAATTTTGTACGAGTACACGATGAACATCGATAATTTTGCCAATTGTGAACCGAATCGAAAAATATTTTTTTAGTTCGAAAGGGTATACTCCCATGGTGGTCCCATTTAAATTTTACAGAAATCGGCTTAGCCGTTTTTGATAAATCAACAATTATTGTAAACAATTCAAGCTAAATATTAGAATTTTGTACACGATGGAAGGCGGTTTTTCTTTTATGCGAAAAATAATTATATTTTCTACGGTTTATTAACTGAACGACTTTAGTGAACTTTTTAGCAACTCCACGGTTTTCCTCGTGAAACAATCATGTCAATTGCTATTCTATATCTAAATTTAGTTGTAGATACGTCTCATCACGTTTGCCGACTTTCCACAGCTTGTCAATATCAGACAGAACTCGTTCAACTGTAAACTTCAGCTCTGTATCCGTCGGCTTGTGTAATGTACAAATTGTCGAACACGTGGGCACGTGCTCCTCCGATAGAACCAGTCACTTTGTCAATATGAATATACCTACCTACTGCGAAGAATAAACTTAGGATGTTTCAGGGGCAAACAAAAATTATCGAGAAAATTTACCATCAAATGTGGATAATTTGAGCAAGCTTGACTCAAGTGGAAACCGATAGGCAAACCCTAATAGGTACCGGTTTTTAATTCAACCTATATTCTTTTTAGTCTTCGGATGGATGACCGCGGGTGGCATTTACAGCTGAGCGCTACCGTGACTCTGATGACACATAAATTGTAGGTCCCGTTGGTTTAAACGGTTATCCATGTCAGAGGCCTTCAAGGATACCAGGGCTAGCCAACCGGCCTACACGAACTTACTTGCGCTCGATTAAGATAGTTCTTAATGAGCTTGCCGTAGAGTTGTTAGTTTATTTTTCAAAAAAACCTGTATTTAAACATGTAATAATGACAATGTCACAATATTATGAAGTTATTATTGCTGACGCAAGTCTTCTAATTTTCTTTCATTAAATATTCATATAACTCCTTCATGTTCTCGCCCTAGCTGCGGCCCTGGATGCTACTTTGGAGGCACTTTAATATATTCTTCAAGATTACTGAGCAATAACACAACGTTCCGTCCAATGTGCAAATTGGTTTCAAAACCTATTGTGTCGAGACTGACAAGTGTGTGGGATGAAACTCTAGAAACCAATACGCTTTATGACTATGGACACGAGCTTGGTTTTTGCACATTTTATTAAAATGTAACACTGATTTTACGCATGGTTTTATGGCAGACATCATAACAAGTCTACTATAGATTCGACCGTATCTGGTAATCTTTTTTAAAATGGATTTATCCGCTACAGACAGTGCTATGTAAGACGAGCCCGCGCGCTAATGCTTATACATCTTGAAAAAAGACGCCAATTGCTGTCGTAATTATTTTTTAAAATGGCAAAACCGCCTTCCATCGTGTAAGAAATTCGAATATTTCGCTCGAATTGTTTACATTATTGATGATTTTGAGACAGACAGACGGACTGCGGAGTCTTAGTAATAGGGTCCCGTTTTTACCCTTTGTGTACGGAACCCTAAAAATGACTCATTCGTCAAAACGTCCGAGGCGATTTTGTCCACGAGGACTATTTGCTGTCTTCCGATTTTACCTATTTTATGTCGACAAATCGTCCACACCTATCTATTACTGTAACGTGGATGTATTTTACATTCAGTTTTTTTAATAACTACACATATTCCGTTAAACAAGTTGTCAAGTGGTAAATCCGTAACAAAATACTGACAAAAGCAGCAGACTACCATATTTCTCCATAAGCAGAGATAAACAGACCCTTTTAGCTCTTAATTTTTCGATATTTTGTCCGAAGCAGTTCTTCTTATGCAATAATGCCGAAATATCACTAACCCAATATCAAAGAGTACTTCTAACCTCCTTCAAAAAAAGAGGTTCTTAATTCGATTTAATGTTTTTTTCGTGTGTTACGCGATTATGCACCACCGCGAATCTGGTGAAAAAAACGATCCGTTGTCCGGTAAAACAAATTGCCGGGAACAAGCGCTCTAAGGATGACACTTGAATTCATGCGAACTAATTGAACTCTGTATAGTGTACACCTCTGAAGAATTACAAGTAATAGAAGTATTGCTAAATTTTAGTCAAATAAAAACTACGTTACAGCTGTCTTATTCATATCTGGTTAAACAGCATACGCGAGAGTGAGTGGAACAAAAAAAAAAACGCAATGTCTGTCGCATAAGTCAAAATCACCAGTTGGAATGTCAAAATGGTTAAAATTTGGTTGGATTAAGTCATTTGTCTTTTTCGGAAATTTGCAACCTCTAGTTCCAGTAAAAAAGTTCATATCTCTGATTATTTTACCTTCCTACTTTTAACCTTTTTGAATTTGGACACCCGAGGTAGCTCAATGCTAGTTTGTGAACCCCTTCGAAATTACGTAAGTTCGGGTGTATGTGCATCTTTATTTAACACCTTTTAAATTTCATATTTAAAATGGGACAAAGTGAAGTATATCTCTTGCTATTTTAGTACTGTTTCTAGTACTTTGTTCTTTTTCTATGGTGTACACGGTTGAAGTCGGCTATGCTTTGTTTAGTGAAAAATAATTCTCTAGACATAAATCTTAAAGAGGCCCTAAACGTGCAACATTGACTAAGGCTTGAGTTGACACAATGTTATACGGCTTTAATCTACGTGAGGCTGCGTCCTTAAACCAAGTGGATAGTTGCGTGAAAAACGTTAGTAATTGGTGGGTGTGTCTCACGGCCAGGGTATATCTGTTGCGCGTCTGCGCCAGATTGCCCTGGTGACGTCTTTGATATCAATGCTTAGGGTTGCTGTTTTTATGTGAAATTAATGAACATTAATGAGCCTTGCTTCCAAGTTTCCTACAAACCACATTGAACTCATTAAAATCAACAAGGTTTGTAAAATATTTGACCAGAGATTCAAAGTTTTATATTCTTGACATATTTTTCCCATCAACCTTGATACCTATACCAAGACTATTTGAAATTAGTGAAAAATTGAGGCGCTATGCGCCTCAATTTATAGTTTCACTTTACGAAACTATAAAATAAGATTATCATAAAAAATAATAAGATATGCTGAAAAACTGATCTAAACTAGTTGATTCTTAAAGTCATATACATAAACACATACTAGTTTTTAGAGTTCCGTACCCAAAGGATAAAAAGGGGACCCTATTACTCCGCTGTCCGTCCGTCTATCCGTCTGTCTGTCTGTCACCAGGCTGTATCTCATGAACCGTTATTGCTAGAAAAATGAAATTTTTACAGATGAACAAATGCTAAAAACCGAATAAAATTAAATACAACAAACCTGCATTTTTAGCAGTTTTTCGCTTGATATTAATAATGGTATCAGGTAGATACTTGAAATATTCACAGAATATTTAGTTGTATATTCACTTCAATTATAAATAATTTAATTAAAATAAAATAATTATTCAAAGGGGCTCCCATACAGTACGGAACCCTTCGTGCTTGGCCGACTCATACTTTGCCGATTATTCTTTACTGATATCGATGACTCACTAGATTATTTCGAATACTGCACTCAAAGAAAATCGAAGAATAATGTAGAAAGTTCGATTGTAAGTATATAGAGGACAGCCCTATCAGCACCGATAATATATTGCCTATCACAATACGTAATTGAATCATCCGTGAGCCGGCGACGTAGCTGCGGCGACGTTGCGAGCTCCTTTCGTCATGTCACCTGACATCGTTTAGAATGTACGCCTTTATTGCTGCGAGCACTTAAGGCGATACTTTGACTATGTGTCGTTAGGTAGAAATATTTATCAACTCAAAACAAAAGTCTCCTTTTTAACCGACTTCCAAAAAGGAGGAGGTTCTGTGTTCGTCTGTATGCTTATTTTTGTGTATGTTCATCGATAATTTCTCCAATTGTGAACCGAATCGAAAAAATCTTTCTTAGTTCGAAACGGTATATTTCCGAAGTGGTCCCATTTAAATTTTACAGAAATCGGCTGAGCCGTTTTTGCGCGAGCGAAATATTTGAATTATGTACACGATGGAAGACGGCTTTACCATTTTTGCGAAAAATAATTTATTAGTAGTCAATTCATTCATAGTCGGGTAGGAGGTCAACATGTTAGTCACCAGTCAAATGATTCAATTACATAAGATTACTTTCGAAGGGTGACACCACATCCATCGCGAATCGTGATTCGCATTATCATCATCATAGTGGCCATAACCTTCAACCTTTTGAAGGCAGAAGGTTATTGCCACCCATCTTTATCCCACTACTAGCTGTGTCATGGATTTACATACTCCATCAATTTTCTTCTCCGGACGTATGCAAGTTGCCTCGTTTTTTTTACTACTATCAAGCAAATGGTGGGAAAATGTGTACAAATTCCATAGAACCAAAAGAATAAATGAATGGTGATTTTAATGCACTACCACTACAACTTAAATCCCAATTACCTACCGCAAAATAATCTCGAACGAAGTTACTGTATGAAACGGTATTTAAAATCGTAAAAGATACACATTTATGTAACATTTCACACAACTCTTTTTAATCTAGTAAGTACTGCGTGTTTACTTTCAATTACTTTTTAGATTGATTGAAAATGTTTCATTTGTTTTTCATTGTAGCTATGTTAGGTTAGAGAATCAATAAAAATATTCATTAATTCAGCACTCAGACTTCTTTTGTTTGTAGTATAATCAACCGGACTTGAAGGTTTTTTACCAGCGTTTATAGTTTTCTATACGTCGTGAGAAAAGGTTCATTTTAATACCTCTACACCAGGCCTATACGAACTTAATTTATTGGATGCGCCAATTTTCCATCACGCACGTACAAGATAAAATAATGACATGTGAATTTAAAAAATTGTGTAACGCATTTGTTTATCATTATTAAAGAAATATCTCTCTCTGCTCTCTACTTAAAAATACTCTCTTGTTTTTTTTTTAGTTTAGCATCTTAACATGTTTACTCTCAGACCTCTCAGTGCAATTTGTTGGGTACACTAATGTTTCTAGTGCAAAGGGGTTCTCGCTGTTGCGTAGATAGAAAGAGCTTCCAAGCCGTTGGGCTAAATTTCCACTATGAGGGGACCGCCACTTGTTTACCTTTAGACCTTATGAAGGAAGTACTACTTGACATGCTTGACATTACAGGATTTTCCTCTTTCCCGTGACACTACGTATCTTAACATCATTGGCGCAGTGGTTAGTGACCCTGACTCCTGGGTTAAAAAGGCGTGAGTTCGATTCCCACCCAGGGCGAGCATTTTTGTGTTAAAAATATGAACATAGATGTTTGCTCTATGTTGTTCTAACATACATAAGTATGTATTTAAAAATATGTATGTGTAGTATATCAGTCCTTGTCAGCCATATCACATGCTTTGCTTAGTTTGGGGTCAGCGACCGTGTGTAAGATGTATAAATAATAAATAAAATAAAAAGCCTTATATTTCCAGCTGTTACACAATTGACAATTATAAAAATTACAAAATTGAAAAATAAAGTGGGTCGTGTAAGGAACCCCTCTCAGGTGAAGGCCTCCTCCAAAGATTGCCATAATTATCTATTTTGGGCTATTTCGTGCCATTTTGATCCCGCAATTCTTTTAACGTCGTCTTCCCATCGTGTGTAGGATCTTCCTTTATAGCGCTTTCCCGGTAGTCCTTTCCATGTCGTAACAGTTTTGGTCAATCTGCGGTCTGCTAGGCGCGCTACATGCCCGGCCCATTTCCATTTTAATTTTTAGGCGTGGGATAGAGCATCTATTGCTTTGGTCTTGGATCTTATTTTCGAATGTCTTATCTTTTGTATTTTTTTAATGTTTAACATGCTGCGCTCCATTCCTCTTTAGGAAGTAGTTAATTTATTTTTGACTTTGTTAGTAAACTTCCATGTTTGGCATGCATATGTGAGACAAGGGATAAGACACGAGTGCATAACTTTTTTTTAGAGCTTTAGTGTAAGATGTATCCTGATATTTATTATTATTTATCATTCATTCATGAGCGATAGACGTCTGCTACTGAACATAGGCCTCCTCCATAGATCTCCTATAAAACAGGTTGGAAGTGGCTTGCATCCAGCGCTATCCTGCAGTCTTAATGAGGTCATGGGTCCACCTTGTGGGTACCGGTGTCTTGGTCACTCGAAAACTATGCGACCCCATCGGTCATCAATCACCCGTGCTGTGTACCCTACCCACTGCCATTTCGACTTGCCAATCCGCTGGCTACGTTTCTCGGCTCTGTCGTTGTTTCGCCCCGCAAGCTGTTCGGCCCACGGGGCGAATCGCCCATAACTCTTTTTGAAGGCCCTCTTTTGTCATACTCCTCCGAAAACAAATGATGCAATAACGATTTAATGTGGACCATATCCTTTCGCAGTGAGTAGGTAAATGCGCGTGCTCAGCAACACAGTTTATACAGGCGCAATAACGACCACACTAAGTGACTTCATATAAGCTGGGTGGCTAGCTCTGGTGTCAGTTTTAAAGCCGCCTTAATACCTCTCACGTGGCTTAACTGCTAAAAAAACCGGGACCCACAATAGGCATAATGACTGGGTAAAAAAAACATTATTATAGTTAGTCTGTTAGTTAGATTATTAATAAATATTGGAGACGTATTTTTTCTTTTGTTAATCAAACAACAAATAACAAAGATAAACCTTGTCAAAGTTTGGGAGTGGGGTTTGTGACGTCACCTCTCTTACAGAAGTCTATACATTTGTTTGGCACTTATGACGTCACGCGGAACTTTAACGGACTATTCTTCATCATTTTTTGTTTAATTGACAAAAGAAAAAAATACATCTATACCAATATTATAAAGAGGAAAGATTTGATTTTTTGTTTGTTTGCATTGAATAGGCTCCGAAACTACTGAACCGATTTGAAAAATGCTTTCACTGTTGGGAAGCTACACAATCCTCGGGTGTCATAGGCTATACTCGTATTATAAAAAAATTACGGAGTCTGCTAGTGTCTAATATTTTTACATAGTCTATCTGACGGACTCATTATATTTTTCATCATGCCTATTTAACATGCCATTCGAGCCAAGGCAATGTTTGGTTTTGACTGCCTCGGTGGCTCAGTGGTTAGTGACCCTTACTCCTGGGTCAAAAGGCATGGGTTCGATTCCCACCCAGGGCAAATATTTATGTGATAAACATAGGTGTTTGCTCTGTGTCTGGGTGTTATTTAGGTATTATATAAATATAAGTATGTATTTAAAAATATGTAAATGTAGTAAATCAGTCTCAGGCAGCCATATCACAAGCCTTGCTTAGTTTGGGGTCTGAGACCGTGTGTAAGATGTCCCCCTAATATTATTAAAAGCCACCCAGTCATCCATCCGAAGACTGGCCGTGTCGAATGTTGCTTAACTTCAATGATCGCTAAGACAGCTCGCTGAATGGTAGCCATACTACTGCGACACAATACATTAGCTCCCTCTTTAACAGACGTAAATTGAAACTGTCTCGTAACAGTCTCATCATTAAATCATTGAGCATTGTGGAGTGCAAGTCGAGAGTTCAAGGAAATATCTTGCCTTATACCTACTTGAAGAATTTGAAAGGTAACGGATTGATAAAGTGGGCGCTGCTGTGGCCTCTCTATCAAGGCTTGCCTTTCACTTTAAGAAGCTTTTGTGACTTCCTCTCGGAAATAGATTAAAAAAGAGAACAATTTAAATGCTGACCAAAGTACATTTCCCAGTCCTAACAATAAGTACCTACCAAACAAGATATAGGTAATGCTTGCCGAAATGGATGGCTCACCATCACCTATTGTTTCACTGTAACAGAAAAAAAAAACTAACAACCTACCGAAATGTTACGGTAGGTTGTTAGTTATTTTTTTTAACTACCTGGGAAATCTTCCATTCACAAAAAGATTGCGTTTTGGTAGGTTGTTAGGTATTTTTTATAAAAGCTTAAAAACCTCCCACCCATATAAAACACTACATTTTCGGTAGCTACTTGGTAGGTTTGGTTGGGTTTCATAACAGCCAGAAATACCTTCAACTTACAAAAGAAAAACGTACATTTTCGATTACAATAAATAGTAACATTTAAACTTAACGGTATTGAAACAGTACATAAACACGGGTTCTCTACACCCAGTTTGGCAGCTAGAGCCTTCGAAAACTTGATAGTCATAAATGAATACATTTTGATTTTTTTGAATTTTATACATTTTTATGGCATGCAATAAAAAAAAAATTGCTTCAATTCTGTAATACTTTTGGAAACACAATTTGGTGTGCATTTATCCACTGTGACAGGTATTTAGAATTTGGTTAGAAGCAAAATACGAGCATTTTAGGTAGGCGTTCAAACACAAGCCAAAAAAAATAGCTTTGCCAAGACTGTAATATGTTTATTTTTGTGTTGATTCCTGAACTCTTAAATTGGGAAAATTCACTTGCTTGAAAACAAACTAGTAAACTCATACTCGTAGATAACTCATTTTTAACCGACTTCCAAAAAGGAGGAGGTTCTATGTTCGTCTATGTGTATCTTTTTTGTGTATGTTCATCGATAATTGCGCCAATTGTAAACCGAATTGAAAAATTCTTATTTAGTTCAAAAGGGTATACACCCGAGGTGGTCCAATTGAAATTTCACAGAAATCGGCTGAGCCCTTTTTGAAAAAAACAACAGTAATATAAGCAATTCGAGCGAAATATCCGAATGTTGTACAAGATGAACATCGATAATTTCGCTAATTGTGAACCGAATCGCAAAATTCTTTTTTAGTTCGATAGGGTATACTCCCGAGATAGTTCCATTTAAATTTTACAGAAATTGGCCGAGCTGTTTTTGAAAAATCAACAATAATGTAAACAATTCTAGCGAAATATTCGAATTTTGTACACGATGGATGGCGGTTCTGCCATTTTTTGCGAAAAATAATAATTATTTATAAAACTGAGATACTCAATCTTATATCGCTGGATTGGATATGTCTCAGCATTCTTTATTGATTTTGTCATGTGAAAGTTCAGAATAGCAAATACCAGGTGTATGGTAATGTACACGGCATAATGATTTTAAATTCTGTGTTAGAACAGCTATCTTATATAACAGCTAAACGTGTTCCACCCTAAGCCTCGTATCCTCTGCTAAATACGAGTATGTCAACTGTTATAGTCCGTTCCATAACCGCTGAGATTGGACCAGTTGAAATCTATTGAAGAATTTGGCACTAGTCGTTAAAATAATACAAAATAATTATTACCAATTTTCAACACTCATTATTATTTTCTTTAACTATCAGAATAGAGTGATATTTTTAAAGCAAACATATTAAGTAATTGTATTCGTCAAAGGACGCCGCGACCCTAGTTCTCAGCTGTTATGGGACGGATTATACATATTTGTTATTTTGTACTACAAAGTGAATGTCATCATTACTCCGTCTTTTTAGGAGATATCAAAATGTTAAAAATTCAGGTCGATAGAGAAAAATTAAGTCGTTTAATAGTATATTCAGTGTACTTACTACAAAATAACCCGTACGACATTTGAAACTGCGAGTCCGAGATTGCGAATCGCCCAAGTCAAGATGATAGTACGTACTAAGTTACCCCCACGCAATAAGATTCGTACCGCAGCTAACAAAATAACTGATAACTTTGAAACGGCTGAACCGATTATAATGAAACCTATCTGAGAACTCTGCCGACTAATTCAACTTTCTAACAACAAAAAGAAATTAAAATCAGTTCATCTGTTCGGCAGCTACGATTTCACACACACACACACACACACACAGACACAGGCACGTTAAACTTAAAAATAAAAGTTAAAACATAATCACAAAGGTGATTAAAGTTACAAGTAATACATTGTTTTTCTCAATATTAGTTATTCTTATTCTAATATTTCTATGATAGCAGAATATGAAAGCATTTCTATAAAGAAACAGCAATATTTACGAGTAAATTGCTATTAAAATTACGTTGGCGCCTTTAAAATCGGCCACAATGGCAAAAGTTAAGATATAATTTTTGCAGCGTGTATTATTTTTTTATATTTATTTACCATTGTTTCATTCATTCAGAAAAGACTTTTCCCTTTTCCAGTTCTCACGGTCGTTAGTTTAGTATGCTAATTAACTGTAAAATCCAAACAATATTTAGTTTCATTAGAAGTGTGTAAACAGTAAATATGACTTATTTTAGTTTAATTTTGGCAAGACGCAAACAATGTAATTGCCAGTGATTTCTAAACTTAATTTTAGCATAACTATCAGAACCCATAGTTAATCTGTAGTTAGAAAATCTAGACTAAGACCCGAGTTCACCAACGCCTGCTTAAGTTAAAAGTATGATTACTGTATTTAAACTATGGTTTTTGCTTGGTGAACAGTTAAATTTCGTTAACAGGCCGTTTAAGATTTAACCAACCATTAATAAATTAAACATCCTGTTGGTGAACTCGGGTTTAGGACCCGAGTTGCATCGTTGTTTAAATATAGTAATCACACGTTTAACTTAAAGAAGCATTGGTGAACTGCCCCGGTTGTACAACCTGGTCAGAATATCTTATAGAGTCAATAATTTATAGTGACTGAGTTTAATAATAAAAGTTTTTGTAATCAAAATTATTGTTTTTTAATAACGAACCCTTCATCAATAATAAATTGATTTGAAAAGGTTAGTAATTTTTTTTACCTCCATATTTCTCGAAAAAACTTTTTTTCACACCGTACCCAGACCGCCGAAATGACGTCAAGATATTGTGACCGGGTTGTAATTAACTTAACCCCGCAATATTATGTATTGACGAGTATTTTTGACTGACGAACCAAACCGGATGAGGTACTCAATTAGACGCGTTTGTAAAACCACGCATAACTTTTTTCATAGTAGTCTGATTTAAATAATTCTTTTTTTTTTTTTAAAAGTATACTTCGAAATTGGTCCTATTAAAAAAAAATTGTAATCGGCTGAGCCATTTTTGAAAAATCAATAGTAATGTGAAAAATATAACATTGATTTGTGCGAAATATTCGCGAATTCTGTACACGGGTGAAGTCGGTCATGCTATTTTTTGATAAATCAACAGTAATGTGAAAAATATAACATCGATTTGTGCGAAATATTCGCGAATTCTGTACACGGGTGAAGTCGGTCATGCTATTTTTTGCGAAAAATAATTATTACGAAGTGAACTGAAGCCCATTGGTTTTGAAAAATAAATGGGATTTTATTCGTCAATTTTCCATCTTGCTCGCAATTTCAAATTAATAAATGTAAAACTATATAAAGCTTTTTATATCTAAAGTACATTAAAATTACTGATATGATTATAATTATTTAAATTGATGTTATGTAGTATTTTTAGTTTTTTATATATTTTAACTTGACCGACTAGATCCAAAATGATAATAAGTTTGTTCTAACTCTAGGCATACATTCACCACTGAAAACATGCACATTTCTCGGACAATTCTATAAAAACGGAAACGTGAGTTTTTAGCAGTAATTGTGTATCAAAATGTAACAAAAAAAATACATTTCAATGCATTGTACAATAAGATTGATAAATACTCACGAGTATTAGGGATTTTTGCTAATTCAATGGCTATGTACCCATTGCAGTCTTCCAAATGTGCGAGTGAAACAGCTGTGGCCTGTTGAACGGCCGGTAATACCACGTTCAGTTAGTAAGTTCGTATAGTCCTGGAATTTAACTTGTCATCCGAGCCACGGTAGCGCTTAGTTGTAAATGCCACCCGCGGTCACCCATCCAAAGACTGACCGTGCCGAACGTTGCTTAACTTCTGTGTTTATTGTTTTTTTTTACGAGTTTGAAATCTTCGAAATATGCCCAACTGTGCAGTCAGGTTGTGTGGGATTGTACCCACTAAAACCCCCTCGGTGGACAACCTTTCTGCCTTCTTGGGAGCTCTGGGATCTCCAAAAGAATCGCACCGGTGCTCCCAGCACTTTGTGTGTTTACTCGCCTTGTAGTGAACCAGGCTTTGTGCGGTCCTCTACGACAGCGTTGCCACACATGCTGTCGCCCTGCTCGGGCCCCTTTGAGTGGATGGCCAGAGCCCCAACTGTGACCATCCACGAGCCCAGGTTCACCTTTTAGTAGGCTCTTTCTACAGGCAGGGGATACCGATGCCGTATTCTAGTGCCCCGGCATCAGGGCAATGCGACAGACACCTAGTCTAACTTTTATGTGCGCTACACGTTCAGTTAAAATGACGTATGGCATTCCGAACATACCTATTAAATCACGATAGTTTCGTAACAATGTAATAATTAATTCGCGTCGCGTGGGTTGTCTGTTAGTTTCGTATCCGGTAGTTACTGGTTCTCTGGAACAGATCCAGGTGACGTCATTACGCACGTGACCGTCAGGAATGGTCACTCGAATCGAAAACCGCTAACTGTAGGCCGCAAAGTAATTTATTAACATATTTTATTAAATTGAAGAGAATATACAACTTAATATTCTACGAATATTTCAAGCATATTCCTGTTGCCGTTTATAATATCGAGCGAAAAACAGCTAAAAAATCGGATTTATTGTATGGGCGCCCCCATATTTTTTTTTTCTGTTTTTAGTATTTGTTATTATAGCTCACAGAATAGGCCCTATCCTTTATAGCTGTAACAGAAATACGTCATTTGTCAAAATTTCAACGTTCTAGCTATCACGGTTCATGAGATACAGCCTGGTGACAGACATACAGACGGACAGACGGACGGACAGCAGAGTCTTAGTAATAGGGTCCCGTTTTTACCCTTTGGGTACGGAACGGAAAGACGCCACATTACCACCCCTACACTGTCGATTTTCCTTCGATACGAACGAGCTGGGCATAGGCATTCCTTTGTTCATACCATTCACTTCTATCTCTTGCCAATCCCATCAATTTGATGCCCACTCAATAATACATAAAAAGAAAATAACAAAATGCAACGGTACTGAACGCACTACGATTTTTAATCGGAAATTTTGACGATGTACCAAAATATGTGTGTATTTTGATTGTACGTCAACAAAAACCATGTACATTTAATGGGAAAGCCTAATAAAAAACCAAAAAACGATTAGTGATTTTATGTGCATCGTAAAAACCCAGAGAAATTGGCAAATAAATTAATCCATTAAATACTTTACCTTTATAATGATTATATTGAACATTATTATGGAGTTTCGATGTAGGCTTGTAGTTCTTATAGTATTAAGAGCCTAATACAAGGTTATTAAGAAGTGGTGTAAATGACTCATTTCGATTTAGAAAGGAGGTTATTTAAACCATCATTGTGAACAGCATTTACTATGGGGCCAACCCGGAATTCGTGAAAAAAGATTCCTAGTTGCAATTTTGAATGGAACAGCATTATTTTTTCTCGAATTCCGGTTTGGCCCCATTATAAAAGTTTTTCATAATGATGGTCATTAGATTATTAAGTGGTAATCCCGCCTGAGTCGGGTGTACCCGCTAAAAACCCTGGGTTGTTCCTTCTCTGCGCAACTGCATTGGGATTCGGGATTCTAGAAAAAATCTTCTACGACCTTCTTTAAGTAATAACACGTAACGAAAAATTTCGTAACTGTGCCAATTATTACAGTATCATTTTATCTAGAGGTCAATGCCGCCTTCAACTGTTCTGTTGTTTTTTTGAGTGCGTATGATAAAGTTATTTATCGGTCAAAGTTTGCCGCCGCCTTGTGGTCAGTTACTGTTCATCTTTCGATTTGTTATTGCAAACTATTGTTCATCATAATAATCATCTTGCCCTTATCCCACTACATGGGGGTCGGCACAACACGTTTCCTTTCGCCACTTCTCTCTATCATACGAGTACGTCTTTTATAAGAGAGGATAGAGTTAGGCAGATACCTCCCTAGCGCATACATTTAGAATTTTGGTACGATATAAAATTACCAAGAATGATTTTTAGGAAAATTATCTTATTAATTATTATTACTGGTATTGCTATTATTTTCTTAGAATGAATGAAGCCGAAGTAGGGATTTAGACCATCATTATGAACAAACTTTACAACGCGCCAACTCAGAATTCAAGAAAAATTCACATCTGTTTGATACATTTTTTCCTGTTTGATACATATTATAACAATTTCTAAGAAAAAGATTGCAAAAATAATAAAAGGAGGCACTATTTTGTCGGGTGCCGCACCTCATTCCATAGTCCAGTATCACAATAGTTTATTGCTTTATGTCATCACCGCGGATACCATCTAATAGCTAAACAATGTATTGAAAAAGGGCCAGAAGGATATACGAGTAATTAATTATTTTTCGCCAAAAATGACACAACTGACTTACAACCGTGTAAAGAATTCGAATAGTTTGCTCGAATCTATGTATACATTTTTTTTATTATTGTTGGTTTTACAAAAACATTTCAGCCGATTTAAAAAACTTAAATGGGATGGTCCCATTTAAGTTTTCTGAAGTATGATCTGCCAAAAAAAATAATCTTCAAAATCGGTTCATAATTAGCGTAGTAATCAGGTAACATACATACATCGATTCGCGCTAACTATTCGAATTTTGTAAAAAATAATGATATACATCGTTATTTTTCACCGAAAATAGCACAGCAGTCTTCTATCTACGTATTACAAAATTCGAATAGTTAGCGCGAATAGATGTATGTGTGTACATTTCAATTTCAACCCTTTGCACTTCTTAGACATGTTAGAGACTATCTCTATAACTAACTACTTACAAGACTTAACACGGAAAAAAATATTAGTTGTATAGGCAGACAGTTTTGAAACTGATTGCATTTGTTGAGCAAAATAAAAAATATTAAAATGGTTCATTGTACAAAACTACGATGCGTAAATTCGCTCGTCGTAGACCTTGTCACAGTTTTTTGGTCTCCTGCCAGTAGTCTAGTTCCTGTTTTGTTGATTCGCATTTCAGTCCAATTCACATGTAACCTAAATATACCTCTATAAATTACAACTAACACAAATGGATGATTATATGTTTTTCCTGTTATACAATACATACCTGGTATTATACATACGTACCTTATGTTTATTAATAAATTATTGGTAGAAAAGTGAAACGTAAAAATAAACACGACATTTATTTTTGGAAGCTCAAAAGTCCAGTGACCTTTCCCTATTTTTTTTCGTAGCCTTGTAGGTCACGTTTTTACAATTTTCCTTAATATCCTTAACATTACCAATATTATAAAAGCGAATTTTTGTATGTAAAGGTGTTAGTTACGCTTTCACGCAAAAACTCCTGAATGTATTTGAAATGAAACATTGCTATGGAAAATGGAAAATAGATATTATTATCAGAATAACACATAAATCACTACATAGTATAAAAGTCTCTTGCCGCTGTCTGTCTGCCCCTATGTATGCTTATAACTTTAAAACTACGCAACGGATTTTGATGCAGTTTTTTTTAATTGATAGAGTGATTCAAGAGGAAGGTTTATATGTATAATACACCTGTGCGAAGCCGGGGCGGGTTGCTAGTCTATACTAATTTAATAAAGAGATAAAGTTTGTGAGGTTGTAGGGGTAATCTCTGGTTCTACTTATTTCTACTACTACTGATTTTTAAAATTCTTTTATCTACACTAATGTTGTAACATTCTACTTATGATTCCAATACTTGACTTATAATGACTACTGTTATAGCGCAGACAACAAAAACCCTCAATTTAAGCAATTTCACATGATGTTATAATATCCACATCGATATCGTAAAATCTCATTATAACATCGCGCGCTCGCTCCTGATTGGCCCTGCGCGAGATTTTAGAATGGCCTTAGATTTTTATTTATTTTTATTAGTGAAGATAAAGTAGTGTATGCAACTGCATATAACACGGGTATTAAAACACGAGTGTGAGTTTATGAAACGAGCGCAGCGAGTTTCATAATAGTAACTTCATTATATGACAGTTGCATAAACTACTATTACCAATAGCAAGCCACATTAATTGCGAGTGTCATAGGCTATAAAGTAAGCGCGGGCGAAGCCGCGGGCAAAAGCTAGTAGAGTATAATTTTAAAGTATTGTGTAAATTGTCCAAAAAATCGTTACAACGATAAGTGTCCAGCAACATGGGGAAATAATTCTATCATCTGCAAACTGTTCTGGGGTGCGCTATGTAACCTTTAAAACCACACGTATACGGGGTCGTAGGTATTAAAAGCAAAATCTTTTAAGGCCCGGTCTAGTACATCTAGACAGGGCCTTAACTTTTGTACTACGACTTTTGAAAATTCGCAAAAAAATTCGCTTCTCCATACATTTTGCCGTTGACGAACTTTTTGTATGAAAAAGCTGGATGGATGGACCTATGACCCTGTATAATGTATGTTGGAAATATTTATCTTAAATTATATTCCTACAAAAAAAATTAAGCAACGGTCGCACGGTCTGTTTTTGGGTGGGTGACCGTGGATGGCATTTTCCTACTGAGCGCTACCGTGGCTCGGTAGCTTTTTAGCCATGTCAGAGGCCTTCAGGCGGCCTAAAAACTCTGACAACAGGGCTAGCCACCCGGCCACCCTATACGAACTTACAAAAAGAAACCCTCGACAGCATAATTATATCTATCTTTTATGTGTAAGTCTTTAAGCCATTACCAGTAGTGAACCATAAATACAATAAAAATCGTACGCAAAGCCGCGGGCAGAAGCTAAAATCAGTGGGAACAGAATTAACCCCGACATTTATTTCTGGAAGTTCAAAAGTCCTACGACCTTTCCCCATATTTCTCGTAGGTACTTAGCGAGAGGGTGAGCGTGACCTACAAGGTCACGTTGTTACAATTTTCCTTATGTAGTGAGTGATGAGTTTTTAACCGTCTTCCAAAAAGGAGATGGCTCTATGTTTTATTTTATTTAATTTTTTGACCCACCGACTCCAGGGTCTGTGCCCTTTGATAAGCAGCTACATTTGAAAGAATGCGACTGTACTATAGAGAGAGGTTAGTTTAAAAAAGGTTCTATGTTGGTCTACATTTTTTTTAGTATGTTTATTGATATTTTCGCCAATTATGAACTGATTAAAAAAACTTTTTTAGTTCGAAACCGAAATCGCCTGAGGCATTTTTGAAAAATCAACAACGATGTAAAAATTGTATACCGAATTCGAGCGAACTATTCGAAATTTGGACACGATTGAAGTCAGTTGTGCCATATTTTGTGAGAAATAATTATGACTTGGTAATTTTGCTTTTGCATTTTTCAACGAATCTTGACTAAACTTGGTACACGAGTTTGTTTTATAATGGTTAATGGTTTAATTTTATTTTATATTTTATTTTTTTATTTGTTTAATGGTTTTTTTCCTCGTCAGCGATTTTTGATTATGGGGTTTGTCCCTCAAAAAGGAGGCAATCGCTGTCGTCTTACTTGTCAGCTGATTTCAATAACATTTGGTAGATTGTTTGAATCTAAATCCTAACAAGATATGCGAGTATGAACGAAATCAGTCTAGAGCGAGTCGAGTTGTAGGCTTGTGTTGGTGTAAATCTACGACGTTCACTCATCAGTATTAAACCCATGTACAGAAAATGGTCGCCGTAGCCGAAATCAGGGCGGAAGACATCATCATCATCGGATTATGTATGAAAACTCAGCTAAATAGATTTGGAGAACTACTATAGTTTGTATAATATTACTTTGATCAGTGTTAGATAATTTTAGTGAATTTGCTTGGAATATTCAGTACATTCCATGGCAACAAAGGTAAATCAATCCGTTTGTTGTTGGACACATTGGACACAATACTTTCGAGGTTTCCCGGCGTCAATAGAACGTTAATCGAATTGCTTGTTCTCGAACGACGGACGACTATCTGTAACTTTCCGTATTGTCTTGTAAAATTCCTTCATGGAACCATTCTTTTTGTGGTAAAGTTTAAAGAAAAAAATCGTAATGGAACATTAATTTGTTTTACCACGCTTACTATATATTCGGGTATGTACATCTGCGTGTTTCTTTTATTCACCTGTCGATGTCAATTTCCTTTGTATAAACATATTCTCACATGTATTTATTAGTTCTCAGACAACAAAAAAATGCCTAGTCGAAGGCTCTCGCTCCTCATGAATACCTATATTATTTTTACGTCGTTCTCTTTTATTTGGCGATATTTTGCTATGCTTGATTTTACTATTGTAGCATTTCGTTCACATGTTCCAAACGTGTGTCTCTACACATCCCCGATCGTTCTCTGCTTTCACCTTGGGTGCGGCCGCTAGCACCGCCAACACCTGTTGCTATGAGTGTCGTATCGGCTACGTAAGGGCCGAGCCCCCAGCGAACTTGTACTCAGCCTGACCCCGAGGTTTATCAGCTGCTATTCCTTCAGATACCGATAGTGGTGCAAGTTAGTGTCCGTCGGAGTGTTGGTTCTCGCGGGCGTCGTGTCGGTGCCGGGGGCTCGCTCGGCGGCTCGCACCGGTACAGCGCGGATCACTATGACGACACGCGGCTCCCTCGCCGACGCTTGAACCTCTACAATCGCTCACTCAGTGTGATATCGTCGCTCGGCCACAATAAACGCGCACCGCGCGCGCCAGCCATTCGCGCACTCGATTCCGCTCGAATCTGATTCCCCAAAGAAATTTATCTGTGATTTACTATTAGTTTGAATATATTTATCTTATTTACGTTAACTGTAAACTAGATACAATGTCTCTGGAATTGGAAGAACTGACAGGAGTGACCGGCGATGTCTTCGAAGATTTCCTGGTCGTGTTTCGTCGGTGTTTGGCAAAGGTAAATGCAATCTAATTTCGGTTAGCTGGTGCGTCGGGCTGAACTTTGATGCCAGTCGATAAGCAGTTCGCTCACGCGACGGTTTTGGACCTAGTACTGGTTGTGACGTTCTTTGAATTGTCGTTATGGATATGGAGTCTTACAACGACATTTGGGATTGGGTTCTGAAGGTATGAATGATAAAACATTGCACATCCGTTCTTTGAACCCTGTTCTCATATTTGGCTAAGTGCAGACGTGTTTGGAGCGTGTTCAAATTATGTGCCACGGACAAGGTTACGATGCTACGAATTCTCGATACGAAATCCACGTGACTATGTCTTGCTCTTCACCGTCTGATCCCGTGCACCTGGCTAAATAACGGCCCGTGAAAAGGCCACACGTGGTGTATAGTTCTGTAGAGTACCTACCACTTTATGATCAATATGAGTCATTAGCTCATTACCTAACGTCTATCATAAAAATAACTCGGAGCACCTCTCCATTTTATGTAAATTCGACACCAGCCTTGAGCGTGCCACCACGTTGCCTAGGAAACGCAAGCCACTCGATTTGTCGAAAATTAGAACTTCGCAATTTTTGCCATTATCAGAATTGACGATATCAAAACACATTTACATTATCTTTGTTATTTTATAAATTTTTACGATCACTTATCATGTTTTTAACTAACAGCTCTGACTTTGTCTGTTGTCTATGTCATGATTACGGCTGCTGTGCGACTGCGTGGCGATTTCGCGAATTGTATTCAAATAAAACTTTCGATTCATCGGAAGACGGATGTACTCGTAGACTTTCACTCACGTGCTTATATGCTAATTTCTAGGTTAATTAAAGCTGGACGTTTTTACTACGAAAGCTACTATTAGTCAAGTCAACTTTAGTGAGTTATCTGTAGAGCAGGCTGCATTTTATTTCTCCTTTTACGTTGACGATGCTTTTCAGCAATATTTTCAATTAGTGTAACGATTATAAAATTACTACTACACCACATTAGCCTCCACATTTTATTACATTATAGTTTCTCTTAAACTTCATTCCCACTTCACTCTACATTCTTTTCGAACCGAATTTGGATATTTTGAAATAGGCTTGTTTAATAAAAAAATATAATTAGTCCGTCAAATTGATTGTCAAAAAATATTACACACGTATTTTTTATTTTGTCAATTTAACAAAAATTTATGAAGATATAGCTCGTTAAAGTTCCGCGTGACGTCAGTAACCGCTATCAAATTGTACTAGCTTGTGCCGTCACGAGCCCCGACTCTCAAACTTTGACAAGGTTTATCTTTGCCACTAATTGTTGGATTGACATAAGAAAAAAACACGTGTCCAATATTTTTTTAAAATCTAACTGACGGACTAATTATAATAATGATTTTATATACCCAGTAAACCTCCCCATTATTTTAAAGGAGGTTCTGCGGTCTTTGCGTTTAACCGCTGAGCGAGCTTCTGCGAAATAATAACAGTCAAGTACTTTGTACTAATTATCATTATTCATAGAGTAGGGATATATCCAAACAAGTCGTTAAGTATAAATATGCTTGATCTACTCCTTTTCGTAAGTCACTGTCACCTCTAGATGCCATAATTCATAATGTAAGAATGTTCAATTTCACTTCCAATAGAGTAACATGAAGCAACTCTACAGCGCACAAATTTTATTTCATTCCATAGAAAATTTCATAACAAAAATATATAGAAATTACACCAACACCTGTAACCATGCTGGCGAAATAGTGTCGTCGTGCCTCGTTAATACTAAACGAAGCACTTTAACTATACTACAGCTACACGTGCTAGGCTAGACGCTCACACGTGCGTATTTTATAGAAGGTTGTAACACACTTTTTGCTTGACAACAGCTCTATGACAGCTGTTGTGGACTCTCAATACCGAATGCGTAGGTATGTTCGTTCAACAATTTACCTCGGTGACGTATAAAAGTATTCACACAATATGCATATTGACAAAGGCTGCGATTTCTGAATAACTAATGACGACACTTCATTTTACTGTGGCATTGTAGGTAGAGCGTCGATGTAAAAATTTAAGTAAAATTTTGTACTCTATATTTTAAAATGTAAATGCCGATCTGGATGTGATACTTTACAGTGAATATCTGAATAAGTATGCATATAGCATTTATATTTCTAAATATGATACAATGTAGAATTCCCGATTACGTCCTCTTTAGCTTCATATAACAGTAAATAGATGCTTTATTCGCATTTTCCCTAATAACGGTTAAGCAAAATCGTAACATGAATTCTATACAGCTATGAAAGTATACGAATATTTCTGTACAGGACAGTCCCGGGTCATTACGTGATTCATATTTTTTTTATTATTTTCTTAAACTTTTAGACTTATTTACTGTGCTATATACTTATCATTCATTGCTCTACTAACGCAAAATTTTATTTATCGTTTAACCAACAAATGTCATTCTCCTTTGCCGTCTTTAAATCGAGGTTAAATCAACTTGCATGCATACTTAAAACTTGCTTATCAGCGATGTTGCTAAGCAAATGCTCCAAGTAAATTAAACATTGAAGTATTCAGCATGAACTTTTTACACGACTGACAACATTTTGCCAGTTGTCTCGAAACTCGATTCTTCATACGTCTATTACACCTTTAAACTATCTACTGCACCCTATAATATTATAGTTATATATTTCTCTATAAATAAATGAATAGTTGATTCATTTATTTATATAAAAGTCACTTCGGTTACTTGTTGACTTGACTTGCCAAAATTAAGTTATGTTAAAAGAAATCAGATCATATTTTTGCCTTCAATTGAATTCGTTGAAACTATTTTCGTCGTAGCGAATAATCACAGTTCGAAATCGCAACTGAACATATTGAAAAGCCTAATAGCATTCCACTATTAGAAGCCGTCTGCCACCCACGTCGCCTAATCTTAGAATTTCCAAAGAAATATCAGTTCACAATTTTTGTCTGGCACATATTAAATTCGAAATGGGGGCAAACTATTATGAAATATGACCTTATGAGTTGAATTATCAATTAGATTACTTAATACGGTTAGGATGCCTTGAAATACGTCAGAACGACGTCTAGAGATAAAGAGCACTAGACAAGCTTGATGTTCTTGACTGTAGAGGTAGAGTACCTAGATATTACCTACCTACTTGGTCGGCTTGTCTGTTAATTAAGTTCGTATAGGCCGGGTGGCTAGCCCTAGTGTCAGAGTTTTTAAGTCGCCTGAAGACCTCTGACATGGCTAGACGGTTAAAACAACCGGGACCACAATTTAGCGTATTATCCGAGCCACGATAGCGCTCAGTTGGCAAATGCCATCCTCGGTCACCCATCCAAAGACTGACCGTGCCGAAGTGATCGCTGACAAATACCTAGTTTCGACCTTATGAGCCCTAAAAGCGAAATGTTCTACAGTAGAACTACCGGGAAAATTTTGTCCCGGTAGTTCTTCTAGTAGAACTAATAGTAGATCTTACAGGAACGACCCGTCAAACTATGCCTCAACGCCCTCAACTATGCTATGAGTGCTACGGCTTCTCTGTTACAAATATGGCTTGCCTTTATAATGAAGAAAAGAAATTATAAATGAAAGATACTACGATACAATCTACAATAGGTTATCAAGCTCTGATAATGATGATGAAGGTTAGTTACCGTCAGAGTTATAGTTAAAATAGTGATAAGGGTACCTTAGTAGATAATGTTGCCAAGGTATTTACTGTTGACGATTAAAATAAATGAATAAAATTTATAATGAAGATTTATTTAAATCAGAGCTATATGTGTAATTGTGTAATTGTATGTTGAGCGGTATAGAAAATTGCACTGTTGAGTATTCACCATTCCAAGCGAACGTTCGGGTACCAGTTTCAAATTTTTATTTATGGCTCGAAAAGATTCATCTGACGTTTTTGAAGTCGATTGAAAAGTTGAAGAAATGAGAAAATATCAAAGCGAATTAGTACCGCCAGGCCGTGGCCTACAAATTAGAAGAGTAACCGCTGCCATCCAATTATCATCTTACAGGTGCTGTAAACACCTGCCAATTGTCCGTGTACTCGCGATAAACTGATAACAATTACGTCTGCGAGAACTTATACGTGTATTGTTTACGTCATCACTATCGATCTGACGGTAAAAATAGTCGCGCTCTTAACGTCTAGGCGTTGTTAATCATTTCGTTGATCACAACGAAAGTAAATCGGTTTGTATCCACTTTATGGTCAGATTTTTGACCGACGAACCAAACCGGAGGAGGTACTCAATTCGACCATTTTTTGCGAAAAATAATTAATTATCAGACAAAACGAGTATAAAAACATGTAGCAATAATAATTTCCTCTACATTGACCGCGTGAACTTCATACCGCCTCACAACTAAAAAGTGTATTTAAATAATCGGCCAAGTGCGAGTCAGACTCGCGCACGTAGGGTTCCGTATCGTATTGGAGCCCCATTCCTCTTGCCGTTATTAATAGCGAGCAAAACTCCTAAAAATCACGTTTGTTGTATGGGAGCCCCCCTTAAATATTCATTTTATTCTGTTTTTAGTATTTGTTGTTATAGCGGCAACAGAAATGCATCATCTGTGAAAATTTCAGCCGCCTAGCTATCATGGTTCATGAGATGAGTTTTGACTAAAGTCGCAGAACAAAAGTTGTTAGTTTTGATGTACAGAATAAGCCCCTAAAAGGATGCTGGTTGATAATTGAGTTGAAAAAACCCTATATATATATATATATTTTTATGTAAAACCACGCATAACTTTTTCGTAGTAGTCCGATTTCAATAATTATTGTTTTATTGGAAAGAGTATACTTCGAAATTGGTCCCTTTATTTTTTTATTGAAATCGGCTGAGCCATATTTGATAAATCAATAATAATGTGAAAAATGTAACGTCGATCCGTGCGAAATATTCGCGAATTCTGTACACGGGTGAAGTCGGTCATGCTATTTTTTGCGAAAAATAATTAAACTAATCTCTATTTAAGCAAATTTAAAAAAGCTAATTTAAACAAATACGTGTTTGCTAAAAGACTAGACATTATTTTATTCATTGAATTCGCATGACTTTATATATGTTCAAAGACAGTACTTAATTTTATTCGCTGAATTTGAGAATTCAGTAATTCATGTCGTAATTCTCACAAACTTCCTCCAATGATACCTACCAGTCTTATTTATTATGGGAAGCCCCATATTTACAGTTGTTCTACGCAAATTGTGTACACATGCAGCGTTATCAATTATCACTTCGTCACAAAGATGAACATAAGCAGTACTTATCCTCTATTCTAGAGAATCAGTCTACTAAGATTAATTTAATCGATTCGATTAATTGCAAATTGAGTATCCCAACATTGATTGTACACAAACATAACACGTAAATATGTTTATTAAAGGTATGTTTTTTGTTTTAGTTCATTTTATTGTACTTTTTTAATGTGAAAATGATTGAAATTTTGCAAGAAACCTTTGTACTTAGCATCTTACGTACAGAATAGAATCCTTGCTCCTGCTTGTTCCAATCTGTCTCCGCAATTGAAATCCGTTTTGTATATTATCTAAGAGACAGACGACGAAAAGAGACTTTATGTTTTAATAAATCCTATCCTACTAATATTATAAACGTGAAAGTTTGTAAGGATGGATGGATGGATGGATGTTTGTTACGAGTACTCTATCACGCAAAAACTAAAACGGATTGAGATGAAACTTTGCAATTATATAGCTAATATATCAGAATAACACATAGGCTATAAATTATAATGTTATTGCGTAAATTTTCCATATTACAACAATAAGTGTTAAGAAAGTAGGAAAAATTCTGCCATTTGCGAGCTATTCTAGCGTGCGCTCCAAGAAATGTTAAAAAAGAACTGTCAAATCGAACAAATGTCAAATCGATTTTTTTGTATTTTTATTTTCCACCTCCTTCATTAAGGGTGGTAAGGTAGAGGCCCGAAATATCATGCGGGCGAAGCCGCGGGTAAAATCTAGTGTAGACTATGTAGAGATAGAGTATACTACCTAGTAGAGTAATTAAATTTTATGTAGCCACCCAAATAGTTGTGAAGAATGTAATTATTTAGTTAAAATGTAAATTCCAAAAATCGAAACCGAGAATCTTATCTAGCGGAACCGACACAGTTTCTAGAACAGTTTGTATGTCGCGACTGATTAAACTTTGCCTCGTGAAGTCACGACGGATGACGCAGCGCACGCGCAGATTGCGTCAGCGCGTCACAGATTAGACAACAGCTACTATGAAACGGTACCGTGACTTGCGTAGTAGTTAGTACGAGCTAGTCGTCTACAAGGCCTAAAATACCACGGGGAAATCCTACCGCCAGATGACGTACTAACTTTCTGTTATTCTGTCGCCGACAGACTCGGATCTGTATGAACGCCCAGTATCAATGGCTGATTCATATATATTTTCCCTATACGGTTGTTATGCAGAATTCCTTGAAACACGGACTTTGATCAGGATAAACGGTTTGATATACAGTCAAACCTGGCTAACTGAGAACTGGATAAGTGAGAAACCTCTATAAGTGAGAGAAATTGCCAGGTCCCGTCATTTTACCCCTCAAATACCTCTATAAGTGAGAGACCAAAACCTCTATAAGAGAGAGTCGTTTTTCTCTCATGGACCTCTATAACTGAGAGTACTACTTGTCTGAACCTCTATAAGTGAGAGTTGAGGCTAATGAAACATCTGCAATTTATGACCCATTCTTAAATTTTTTGGAACTAACTACCGTTGATTTCAGATCGTGTTCTATTCAAACATTTTTTTGGTATTTCGTGGAAATAAGTAACATTGTTTTTGTATCGACTTTTATTGGAATGGGCACACGTGTGCGTCTATACTATCCCGTTTGTTGAAATAGTGTTCTATTAAAAATTATTTTGTGTTTTTTATTTATCTAGGTACCTAACATTATTTTTGTATCACATTCTTTTGAAATAGCCACACGTCCGTTTACACTATCTTATTGGTCAAACTAACAACAGTTGACAAGTTTCAATTGAAGAGAAAGGTTCGGTGTTAATAAATCAAGCTTGAATGTGTTCAAAAGGAGAAAATCTGAAAATAAAGTGCGCAATGAATTTGATTTAGTAGAATCCATCTTTTATAAAATAATAAAATCCAAAGACCCCATGCGGTCTCAGTACTCTAAAGGACATGGAATTATCAAAAATATTTTTGATTTTCCCAATTTTAAAAAGGGTCTTTTATAATGAATTAGTAAATCATCTATGTTCAATTCTAATCAACACATCCCGAACAATTAGTCCCTATATACTATTTATAAATATATTTATCATTCTTCACGTATGTATAGGTAGATACATACAAACCAATGGACCAATGGACCAACGTACAAATTATACGTATTTTTTAACCTCTATAAGTGAGAGTAGCCTCTTCTGAAACTGGATAAGTGAGAAACCTGGATAAGTGAAAAACCTCTATAAGCGAGAATTAGATGGCGGTCCCTCCAACTCTCTCTTATCCAGGTTTGACTGTACTCGTATAGACCCGGCGTCCATGCTTGCGTCATTTACGCAATGCACCGAAACTGCCCCATCTGCCTCTTTCTTCTATCGTACGGCTAGACAGACGCGACCAAAGCGCCACCCTTTTATGGTGGACAGTCCGCGCGTTAGAACCAAGCGTTTTAGAACGCTTTGCCTGGGTCTGTCTTCCCGCTAAAGTAAAACGTGGGCGTCTTCAAATCCCGAGTAAATAGGTATCTTCTAGGTAATTGTGCTACAACCTAGACTGCTTATCTGCTCAACATCAGGTATTATCTGGTCAAACACAAACCTATTCAGAATTTTAAAAAAAACTATTAGTACCTACTAACTTTGGCTAAGATTAAAAGTAACTTTCTTCTTCTATAGTATTCAATGAACAATTGTAAAACTAGATGTAACAAAGGACACAGACCCTGGAATCTGTGGAGTAGTAATGTAAATAAAAAAATACGTGGACGTGGAGTCTCTCCGCGAGGAAGAAGTGAAACTTCGACGCAACAGTGCTTTCACACCGCCTCCATGGTAGCGTTAAACGTTTAACGCAACCTTGTTGGAAGTCGCATTAGAAGTTTCACTTCAAAAATCTTTCGATAGTTGAGGATAGTTTTTTCCAACAATAGACTAAATGTAACATTTTTGAGTATCTACAAACTCCAAAATCTCATGTATCATGAAAGACACGTGTGATTTTATGTCGGGGTGAGTATGTTGATATAGTTATAGTATAAAATCATATTATTATCTAGGTAATGAGCTCTTCAGATGCGCAGAAACAATACACGTGATCGATATAAGTAGTCAGTCTAAATATACTGCGGATAACTACGTAGCGCACGTCTTTGTAACGGAAAATATTTTGTCAGACAAAAGTTTTCAAATTTCAGTCCTTTATAGGGATTCTAGCGATAGAAATGTATATTTCCCTTGTTCAAACTAAGTATTTCAATTTCACTAGTTCAGGGACTTTAAAGTTGTATATGCTCATCATTATGGACAATTTTTATTACGGGGCCAGATAGTCCAGCATGCGACTACGTAAAGCCACGAAAAGAACTCTTTTCGACGTATGAAAAAGGGACAGATATACTTTGCCATAACGCAGTCTCGTTCTGACACGTCGAAAGAGATATTAACTTCGTGCGCATACTAGCCCAGTGGTAGTCCCTTAATGCCACTGGTAAAATGGTTGGTGCGAACTCGCGAAAAAATGTCAACTGTTCCATACAAAAAGTTCATTAACTCATGATAAAATGTATGATTCAGATGAAAGTTATATATTTAGCAGATGATCCCATAGTACAAGTTGTTCATAATTAAGAACAAATGCAGTTCTTTAAGTCCCTACACTTTGCCAAACAACATCTTGTATAGGCCGAATCACCAGTCAACGAGCAGCTTTTGTGAGCTTCAGTCAGAATTGGATATTGCACAGCTTGTAGCTAACTTCACATCCGCCGACATGTATGTTTCGGCCTAAACGTATACACGTGCATACGCACGTGTTTACTTGTACAAGGCACGCATTGACACATTATACTTTAGACAACAAAACGGTGCACTGTTAGGTCAAGTTCAGAGATAATGCACACTATCCTGTGCAGTACTAAACCTGCCCAGTGTAGTTCAGAGCCAGCGATTACTGCATTCGACGAGTTTTCATCGGGCTCATCCTAAAATAAACGTTGATTGAGAATGACTGGTCTATTTAGCCTAATCATCTAATATAATTGCAACTGTGTGTAGAGATTCAGCAGACCGTAATTTGAATGAGATTGGGTAGGTAGATTTGACATCGACAACACGCATCACTCTTTTTTGAAAGACAGACAGTAATCGAGCCAGGTTCAAAGTAATCTATTTAAGAGTAGTTTTTGATGCTTTAGTTTAGTCTATAAGCGCGAGAATCTCGACTTTTTCCATGTTCAGAGAATGCAAGCTTGCAAAGATAAAGACTCCGTAAGTGTCAATAAATAATGTGAAAAAGTAGTTTTCATCGGACGCCATTTTGGTGATTTCTCAGAATAGCAGCCTTAAGCACATAGATGAAGGATTGGTCTTCGCTGTATAGCGAAGCGAGACATTCATTCATCTATGCTTAAGCAGAACTGATTTCGTAGAAGTTACATAAAGCCCAAATCAATGCTACTTTAGCAAAAGTTTGGTTGCCGGATGTTTCGAAATGTAAAGTTTTAAACGTTTTCCATATTGATCAACTATTTCATATTTGACTATTCTAAATGTTAAATCGAATAGACTAGGATGCGCACGAAGTAATATTTCTTACGACTTGTCAGTACGAGACAGCATTATGGCAAAGTATACATCTGTCACTTTTTCACACGTCGAAAAGAGTTCTTTTCGTGGCTTTTCGTGCTGGTCGCATGCTAGATGCTAGCATCATAACGTTTTTGAAAGTAAAGTTGGATATCGTTTCGTCAAAACATAATGGTGCTTTATACAGTTAGATGTTGAATACAAAATACAAGTATTTATTTAGGTGGTTTCGTCGTAATGATTTAATTATTTATCAATTGACATTGCTGAAAAACCTCAAAAGATAAGCTGGTCATTCACCCAACACGTAAAGTAATTAGCGTAAAATCCACTTTGAAATCGATTTTTTGCGACAGGTAGGTTATAGATTTGATGCACAACGAAGCATTATTTGTTTTGGGCAAAGAAGTCGTTGTGTTATCGACCTCGGGCAATCAGCGTCACGCCTCGCTTCAGTCCGTTCATGCCCTAGCCATTAGCACTAAAATACTACCATATTTTATCGATACTTGAGCCGGAGCGTCACCATCGTACTCATCAAAGACCTGTCGTCAAAAAATTCAGTTCGCTCTTTTAACCAAGTTTACTAATAAGTTGGTTGCGTTATACCTTAATGTTTAAACAATACTACAATGTTAAGAGTAACTGTAAGTTATAAGTTATTATACAATATGTTTAGTGTTGAGCTGAATTCCGCGAAGTTTAGGTGTACTCGTAGTATCCGACACTATGGGAGGGATAGCTCTACAATAGCTATTCGCTTGGAATACCAAGCAAATCAAAATATTTGGTTAGTGGCCCGTGATACCTATTCAGAATTAACGTCATGACACATCCGAATCGTGAGTCAAATTCATGTTTATTTAATCATTAGAATAATAGTAATTTTAAGGTTTAAAAACTTCAAAGACTTAAATATTTGAACATTTCTTCGGTGAGGGATCCAAACAACAATTTGAAAAATAAAGCAATGAATTTTCGTAGAATGAGCTCACTTCTGTTCATCTTTTATTTATAACTTAAAATGATCCAAATCACTCGTAAAAGTATTGATTTTGTAGGTTTAAATTCGTGTGCCGTTCAAGTTCCGTTTAGAGTTGAGAACCTTCATTTCTCATTCTTTTATTCAACTTTTTTTTTTTTTAAATTCGCTCTTATAAAGTAGGAATAGTAAATCTTTTAATTCTTGTTGGCATCAATTCTTCGTATCATTTTTCGATCATCATCATCTTTGATTATTAATTTTTATAGTTTTACATTGGCCTTTTGAAATGAGTATATCTCCGTAATAAAATCATTATGGTTACATCTATTGATTCGAAAAATATTTGATTTAACCAAAGGTTCTCACGATTGAAATAATTCATTGATAATTTTGTGTTTTGCGTTTTATTTTCTAATATTTTTCGACAACTCTACATTTAACAGGTCTATGTGCGCTATTTAAAATGCTTATTACGTTTCGAAGATTTGTCAATTCCTAGTTTCGATAAAATAATCTTTAGACTGTCTTTATCGCGGTACTTGTACGGTTAAGGCAATTGTAAACCGCGAACTTGGCCTTACAAAAACAATAAACTGTTATCTACCTCTATTATCTGATTTGCGTGATTTTTGTATTCTTACTATCTACTAACCTAATGAGCGTGACGCTTATCATTATGCGAGGAACTTGCGCGTCTGATCTCATAAATCATCAAAATGTGCGTGAGATAACTTTACCCGGGAACACATCCTGTGCGAAAGAGATAACTTTACCCGGGAACACAGCTTGCGCGAAAGAGATAACTTTACCCGAGAACACAGCCTTATGAACTTGACCGTGGAATAAAGCTGTATGAATGAACAGCTGACATTGGCCCCGATATTTAAAGGCCTTTCAAATGTATCGTTAGAAGGTCATCTGAAGATCTTGAACTCGAAACTTGCGAACTTGTGTTTGTAAAACTGTTACAGAGGCCCATAAGACCTCTACCGTTTTCGATCCAAGTTTCTAACATCAAAATAGCTACTCATACTGAATATGTATGTATCTAACTAAATACGTTTTTTAGACGATTAATGACGTTTATAGTGGATATTTTTTGAGCTATCTATACATACCTGGCCTGGCCTGCCTGGCAGAGATCGCTGTCAGCGATAAGGCCGCCCATTGTTACACTGTTTATGTATCTTTGTTTCTTCTTTTTGTTTAATTATTGGTGTGCAATAAAGAGTTTATCTATCTATCATACTATAACTCAAAATCGACTTATTTGTGTATCCTCTTAGATCTTCTAAACTGCTCCTCAAATGCGAGCCATCAGTTTCACAGGGCACCTTTCAGAATATTTCTACGGATAGGTTCATTGATATAATTCATTCGTATTGTCCATGGGTTCTCAAAGTTATTTTTTTGTCACTCCCCCCTATGACCTACCATGAAACCATGCATTTTCCACGTTTCTTTTACTATTTTGGGGTAAATATTTTGCCGCAGCATCCGTGCCCCCAGTTAGAAAAACATTGGTAATATACCTAGACTTTAGTTTAAAGGTAGTATAGAGACGGAATCATACAACTCGGCGAATGAAAAATTAGCTATAAGCTGCGCGATATCCAATCCTGACTGGAGCTCACATAAAGATGCGCGTTGATTGGGGTTAGCTTAGCTTGTAGCTAACTTCACATCCGCCGACTTGTATGATTCGGCCTATATCCATAAGCCGGACGAAACCGGGACGCCCGCCGCCTTCTCTAGCCGCCTGCTAGAGAAAAATAATGAGTAGATCACCAAGATCACTTTACCAATATTTTAAAGAGGAAAGATTTGATTGTTTGTTTGCATCGAATAGACTCCAAAACTACTGAACCGATTCGAAAAATTATTTTACTGTTGGAAAGCCACACTATCCCCGCTGGACATAGGCTATATTATATTTAAAAAAAGGGATTACTTACTATTTGTCTTTTTAGCCAATCGTACCCGGGTGAAGCCGGGACAGGCGGCTAGTGAGTTATAAAGCAGTGTTATTTATTACTTCATACTTATTTTGGTCAATATAGGCTTAACATTTTTGCAAAAGCACTCAATCAATCTGTAAAAAGATTAAAACTCGGTGACTGGAATGACAGTGTAATGCCGTGTTCTTTGATAAGATAACTTTCATTTTTTAGGGTTCCGTACCCAAAGGGTAAAAACGGGACCCTATTACTAAGACTCCGCTGTCCGTCTGTCTGTCACCAGGCTGTATCTCATGAACCCTGATAGCTAGGCAGCTGAAATTTTCACAGATGATGTATTTCTGCTGCCGCAATAACAACAAAATCTAAAAACAGAACAAATTAAATATTTAAGGGGGGCTCCCATACAATAAACGTTTTTTTTACGTTTTTTGCTCCATATTTACAACGGCAACAGGTAGACGCTTGAAATCCGGCTAAGAGGGGTTCCCATAGCGTACGGAACCCTTCGTTCGCGAGTCCTTGGCTCGCACTTGGCCAATTATTAGCATTTTTTGTATAGATAATACTAGAATAATGCCGATAACTTTCTTGGTTTCCCCGTTACGGCTGTGTGCCGTGATATAAGATAATATGTATGTGGAGATTTCTGGATTTATTCGGAATGACTAAGATTACAATTGAAAGCTTAGACAATTTAGACACTTGGAAATATTTTACCGACGTAGCATCAACTTAGTTAATATGTATATTTTTGTAAGTTTTAAATACTCTCAAATCATTTCGAATTCTGACAACCTTGCACTCGAGCCCCAAGACACAAGCCTTGAGCTTAGTTTTTCGCTCACAGTTCGTCTATTTGGAAATGCATTTTTAGTATAAGGCAATGGTGTTATGTATCAAACATAATCGATCATACAACTGTATTCATTTGTTTTTCGCTTTATGTACTTCAATAGCTATGTATTTTTCTTTTGGTTAATAAACTTTACTTAAAAACTTCTGATATAATTTACTAGCGACTCGCCCCGGCTTCGCATTGGTGTATTATACATATATTTAAACCTTCCTCTTGAATCACTCTATCTATTAAAAATAACGCATTAAAATCCGTGGCTTAATTTTAAAGATATAAGCATACATAGGGACAGACACACAGGGAAGCGACTTTGTTTAATATTACGTAGTGATAGTGATGATGGACTGAACAAGCGAAGCGACTCGCGTACAGGACGCATTTTTCAACAAAGCTTGGTACACATACACAGGTTCTTGAGTGGAGACCACGTACCGGCAAGCGCAGCGTAGGACGTCCACCCACAAGGTGGACGGATGACCTCATTAAGACCGCAGGATCGCGCTGGATGCATGCCGCTTCCAACCGGTCTTATTGGAGATCCATAGGGGAGGCCTATGTCTAGCAGTGGACTTCTTATGGCTGATGGATGGATGGACACAGACTCTATACGTTTTTGAATTCTTTTTGTCTTTGATGATTTTTGATTGGGGGAAGGGTATTTATAAACGGGAGGAAATTTACTTCGGTCCTAAGTTTAAAACCGAATAGCACTGATTCGATGTACTACATATGCATACTGTAACTTTATTTCAAAGTTTGGTTAGTCGCCCCTTCGATGATAGCTTTATAATATGAGTCACGGCACGACCTCCACCATTCGTTGGGCAAGCACCCTTGACACCGATGTTAGAAGATGGCGGTCGACCAATCGCTTTCCGAGTGGCTTGGCTGTTCTTAAAGAACTTGAGTATACTCGAGGACTACCTCTATAATATATGGTGTAATTCCAGATGACTGACATATCCTAGATCATGACAATACAATACTCATCATTATGACCAATGAATAGAACAGAATAATACTTTATTTATTAACTGTGTACAACGGTGGTTTTTTAAGTAAGGGACAGTTTCAACAGTTACGTTCGTAAAGAATATATGATTGAATACATTTAAATGAAATACAGAGAGCAAAAATATTTCAATAAACTAGAATAAACTTAATCACTACATACAACTTACATAATACATATATTTTATTTAGGACCTTTAACTGGAGAAAATACAACATTTATTCTTGTCATAATATTTACTCATTTTTAGTAAGATTTAGATATCAACCAATTTTATAGAGTTGTTTTAAATATATTCATTTAGCATTATTATTCCTATTGGTAGATTATTAAAATTATAAACATGTATAACGTTTATAAATGAATTTTTGTTGTACATGGCGTTATTTATTTGGGGAATGTGCATATTATATTAAGAACGCATTTTTTCTGTTCTAAGTATTTGATTTAGCGCTAAAATAATTTTCTTCGTTATTTTTAACAAACATGTTAATGTTAGGAACTTATGTACATATATGTATTTTGTAGGGTGCGGGTTTTAATTTAAATACAGAGCGTAACATTATTTCTCTAATACAATACCTTTTACTATAAACCATCGCTGAAAAAGCAATAAATCAGTACAAAAGACCATTGACTTTCGGAACTGCTAATTTTAGCGTGATTTTAGGATTGGTCTCATAATACATATATGTTCTTTATAAAAGTGGTTCATAATAATGAGTTCAGTAATATTGAGCTAGATCTCAATATTACAATATTAGGTAGAATGTATCCATCGTCTACATACTTACACCTTATATGGACGAAGACAATCACTAAAAAAGGATGATTAGGTATCTGAGTAGCATGACTTGAGCTTAACGTTTTTAGCTGATGATGATATAAATGACAAGAACCTTCTACATTATTTTTTTCTGTTCTTTCCATATTGATATTAAAAACGAAGGATCTCTATTCGTCTTTATTTTTGTCTCTATTCCAATTTTTCCTGTTATTCGCTACATGGATAAGTAACTTTTCTCTCGTTTGTTCAGGTGACTGAATTACCATTTTATTTTTTACTTACACTTATTGAGAACCAACTTACTTGATTTTCCCCGACAGTGCGTCGTAAAAGAGGGTGTGCTTATTTTATTATATAAAGAGTGCTCAAAGTTGCTTCTATGATGATTTTTTTAACGTTCCGTGGTATTAGATTTTTAGAACCAATCCGTCAATAATACGAACATGAAAGCAAACTAAATTATCATGTTTGTAAAAATATAATAAACATTTAGTTCAAAATGAATGTTACTCTAAACAATCAGTGAAGATGCGCTCCATCTGTTCTGTTTGTCTTGTATCTATTTCTATTCGCGATAGAAAGAACAAAAGTAATTGTATCGGTTGTACTTTATTTAGTTAACTAGTAAGCTTCAATTCAGTATTAATTTCAATTCGGAACGTAGTTTCATCATTAACATTTAGGCACAGAACACACGGTGAAACGCAACTGCAACGAAACCCTTTTGAAATGATTGATTTGAAACCAGTTTCAACCATTTTCCAGACTCGCTGCAACCACAATCATTTCGGTCTTCTTTGAGTTCGTTGCGTTTCATTCATTTTTCTACAAAACATGAATGAAACGCAACGCGAGTTTCCTGCACGCCGGTTTCAATGCGACTGATTCGCAACGATTTTCAAACCAGTTTCAAACTGGTCGCGTCATGTGTGGTCTCTCAACGGAATCTATGGCAGAAACTTAAATGCATGCAAATGCATTTATGTTTTCCCTTGGGAACCTTTTAATTTTTCTGGGATGGAAAGAAGTCAATGTCGCTCTCCAGGCTTTGAACTATGTTATATTGTAAATACCAAAAATCAAATCTATCCGTTTCTATGTTGCTGCGTAAAAGAGTATACAAACCAACAAGCACAATTTAGGATTTTTTTTAATTTTTTATGTTATACGTAACTACTATTTGTTCTTTGACATCATAGGATTGATGATAGGTATCATAAAATAAGACTTGCAAATACATAGTTTCGAAAAAGCGCATGCTGGCACACACTCGTTTTCATGTGAACCATCTACTAGGCATTTATTCCATTTTGATGATGTCAACAGAAAGGCAACGAGGTTCTCTCGAGACTCGCATAGATAAATGTCCCGATTCATGTCACAAAGTTCAGAATCTTTCAGAATTTTCTACTACACGTGTGTTTTTGCATGTCAGTGCGATTAAACTGGATCGAAGTGTTTCTACCTCGAGTGGAAATGCACGTGCTTCTCCGTGTCTATATTGATGCGAGGATGAGAAAATCAATACGGACAAATTAGGACAATAACTATTTTTTTTACGTTTTATATCTCGTGACAACCAATTTCGTGTCGATGTGATTTACTCTGAGAGTTAGTAGAGCTTACAGAGACCAGGCGAATGTTGTATTTGGTGCTGCGTGAACAGACGGTAACCATTGATCATCATCATCGCCAGCTTGTGGTGGCCCCAAAAGCGCATAGGTCACATATTATGCCTAATGCCAGTCGCGTCCGTTCACTTCCTACTGCTTTTGTGATGTCCTGCATCCACCTCGTTCTTGGTCTCGTTCGGCTGGATCTCAAGCAACCTCATTAATAATTAAAACCTCATCTCTCTAATACCATCGACGAAAAAAACTCACGTGTCTAATGTCACACTGTAACAGCTGTCATTGTGACCACAAACGTCAAATCTTATGTAAATGTAAATCAAGCGCAATTATAAAGACCAATGTATCCCTTCGGAAGCACAGCAATCTCTAAATTCAATGTATAGGATGAATATAGTGATATTTATCTTGATGAAATTCTTCGTCTATGCAGGATTGTTCAAGACGAATACGATGTACTGGAAAGTCCACTACATCGCTTTCGCTACTTTTACTTGGGGTTGCGATAAAGTCCTGTGCTATTTTATGGACGCCACGGTAAGCTTGCTTTATTTAGAATGATAGTGGTTCGAATCTGTTAGTTTCAATTATGGCCAAAAGCAACGACTCTGGTGGAGACCACTTCTTGGGCAAACACAATTTCAGCTCGTTAGTTAAGACCACAAGGAATATACAAGTTCGACGTTAAACTTTTACTTGCCCTGTAAATAGCATCGGAATTAGAATTAACTGCTTAGAACTCCATCTTAAGGACCACTGGACTTATTATGAAAACACTTTTTACTAGCCCTATGTCACCAAGTTAATGACATCGCAAAACGGCGTGTATATATTGGGCTATTGAGTTTTCTATAGTCTGCTCCTAGAGGCTTATATTATCTCTCAACATACCACCACTGCAATCAAATGAGCTATCGAACCTAGTCTTTTAACCACAAAAATATACTCAGAGCATACGAGTAGCTATCTTATTGACTGCTCTTATATCTTGTACATAGGTGGTCGTATACGTAGAGATGGTGTATTTATGCTTGTTTCTGTAAGTTATTATTATGTACTGAATATTAGGTCGTTTTTCCAGCAGTCGAAACAGTTTAAGTTTAAGACGAAGCTGTGGGGCATCACCATGCCGCGCCGGATAAAAGAGCTGGAAAGGCCCCCCTGCATCGAGAATGACGATATACTCTGCTCCCCTGTGTAGTACCGATTTCTTTTGATCATTAGCTAGTTACTTTCATAGATTTTTAGACTGTAGGTTGTAGGTATACAAGATCAAGAACTGGTATACTAAGCCGAAAGGAGGTGATTCTGAATTCAGACCACCATTATGATCAATCTTACTATGGCGCCAAACAGAAATTAGATAAAAAAATATCAGCGGGCTTAGCATAAGGACCATAAAATAACTCTATCGACGTGTCAGAGCGTGACAGAGTTATGATGAAGTATATATATATCTGTCACCTTTGCACACGTCGGTAAACTCTTGTCGTGGTCTTGTATGCTAAGCTGGCAGGTGTTTCATACATTTTGTCGATTCCGAGTTGCATTGCCAATTTATTTTCTCTATTTTTGGGTTGGCCCCATAGTAAAAATTGTTCATAACGATGGTCTCAATCACCCTCTTTTGGCTTAGTACAGGGCAAGTAAGTAACCCTGTATTTATCACCGTAGCCATAGTACTTAGATTACCAAGCTGTGTTCAAGCGGAGGATTGGAAGTGACTTCCTTTCGGCTGTAAATTGACTTCAGGAGAGACAAGGAAAGTTTCCGACAATTATTAAAACCATGCCACTTTTTTCCCACCATTTTTTTCGAAAAATTTGAGAATCATTTGACTTACATTTGCACGATTCTCGAAATAGATAGAAAATAGTTTTCATAGCTCATTTTAAACTTTGTTAATCACTAGTTAGTTTCCTACAATCAAGTATGTTAACACTATTTTTATGGCAACAATTGATCCCATCTGATTGAATTTGATTTCATTCACCTATCACAAACTGACAACAAGTCCTTAAATCATCTCAGCTACAATAGATTCTTGCTAAACAACGTATCAACCATTGTAATAGTGATAAATAAGTTTATGTTATTTACCTAGCGTTCAATTAATCTCATGTGTTTATACTTCATAAGTTAGTGAAGGCATGCAATGCCATTATTATTAAATTATAAAAAAGTGGTATATATTAGCATTTCTCTTTGCAAAACTTTGTGAGGGATATTTATAAACTCGTCATTACGGACAATTTTTACCACAAAAACAACCTGCGTCCGGCCCGTTAAGTTCAGAAGTTCATTATATTTCGATAAAATGTACGGAAACTGGGCAACATTCGAATATCTAGAAACACTTCCGCATCTATTGCAAAGACAAAATCTCTTCATCTACGAATTTAATTAAACCTGAAATTTGCAGACGTAGACGTTACACCAATGAAATAATGAGTTATTCTCACAATAATATAAATGTTATTTCATCACTCTTACATAAAGCGAAAACCTAACTAAGTTTCATTTTTATGAGACTCGTGACTCTAGATATTATCACTTAAAACATACGTGAGTGAAAATTGTAGTTTTCTTTACATAATTAAATGCAGTAACATGCAGTTGAAGTCAATAAAGAAACCTAAGACGTAAAAAAATTAATTAACAAATTCTACAAGTTATCATGTTATCATTTTGTGTTTCTGTCGAAGTCACAAGTCATTACTTTATACTCATATCTAACGATTATCACAAAATCGTCATTGAATTTCATACGCAATACCTACGCATTAATTTATAAACTATCTATTCGTTGTTGCAAAAGTTATAGTAAATTAAGCCAAGTGATAAAAATATCGGAAAACAAAATTCGGGCACTACACTGTTTTGCGTAGAACTTAACACTACGACAAACCTGTGGAAGGTTTTTAGTGTTACTTAAATTTATATATGTTATAACCTATTGTTGATAATAATAAAAAAAAACTTATTACTTCATAGATTGACGACTATTTTTGCTTTTTGTGAATGTACCTCGTCAACGCTACTCATTTGAATCATCATGATTCAATTCATTCATGACTAGTTCAGCTGTAAATGATGAAAAACCCAAAAAGAAACATTTGAATTTCGTGCTCTGACCTAAACATTGGACCTTAATTTAAAGCCTACCTCACACGATGTACTATACTTCCTGAAAAGCATTATGTCATTATTATTTGACGTATTCGTTTCATTTGCCAACAAACATTGAAACGCAAGTGCCGAGCGGAACGTAACAGACCTCAGTAACAAACCAATGATTACCTGAGTGTCAGTTCTGATAGCTTATTATTTCTCTATGGTACTCGTACCTTAGAGCATGCTACCCTTGCGAATTTTGTGGAATTAGGTACTTACTAAGAACATGATTAAGCTTGCGCTCAATTCAAATGATCCTAGTTAGCAGAGCGCGACCTTTTCCCATATTTGATTGTATCAGGGTCTATTGAGATACATTGTAGATGTTTATACAATGTAATATGTTATCTCTGTGCTGATATTCTGATATCTTGCGTAATATGAAAACGTTTTGAAATACGACATCGAATTTCTTCTACACATGTATACAGGTTGCCGATGTTCTGATATTCCATCATAGAAAAGCCAGTACAGTGCCTTCTCACTCTACAAAGCATTCTCACTCGTTATTAAATAAATAATAGTTTATTCGTTCCAAAAAGACGCTTAGGCTAAATTAAGTATGCTGCACTCTGCACTAGGTCTCCTAGGAGCCTTTGTAGCAGACTAGGTACAGTTTCCTTCAATACTTAATCCTACATTTTACATTAAGTGATTCAAAGTACAAGTGAAATTGCAAACGTATCATTTGGATTGTTTTATTTTCAGTACCTGGACATCGGTGAGGATATGAACGTGCCCGATGACTTCACCCAGAGCGAGCTTCAAACGGGCAAGTGGTGGCGACATCTCCTCGCGGGCGGCATCGCCGGCGCGGTGAGCAGAACCTGCACCGCACCCCTGGACAGGCTCAAAGTGTTCTTACAGGTATACTTCACTTCTTTTTGTCTATTGTTTTCAAACGGGCAAGTGGTGGCGACATCTCCTCGCGGGCGGCATCGCCGGCGCAGTCAGAAGAACCTGTACTGCACCCCTGGACAGGCTCAAAGTGTTCTTACAGGTATACTTCACTTCTTTTTGTCTATTGTTTTCAAACGGGCAAGTGGTGGCGACATCTCCTCGCGGGCGGCATCGCCGGCGCGGTCAGCAGAACCTGCACCGCACCCCTGGTCAGGCTCAAAGTGTTCTTACAGGTATACTTCGCTTCTTTTTGTCTATTGTTTTCAAACGGGCAAGTGGTGGCGACATCTCCTCGCGGGCGGCATCGCCGGCGCAGTCAGAAGAACCTGTACTGCACCCCTGGTCAGGCTCAAAGTGTTCTTACAGGTATACTTCACTTCTTTTTGTCTATTGTTTTCAAACGGGCAAGTGGTGGCGACATCTCCTCGCGGGCGGCATCGCCGGCGCAGTCAGAAGAACCTGTACTGCACCCCTGGTCAGGCTCAAAGTGTTCTTACAGGTATACTTCACTTCTTTTTGTCTATTGTTTTCAAACGGGCAAGTGGTGGCGACATCTCCTCGCGGGCGGCATCGCCGGCGCGGTCAGCAGAACCTCACCTCTGGATAGGCTCAAAGTGTTCTTACAGGTATACTTGTTACTTTTTAACTTTACTACGCCCTATTAGACAGGGTGAATACCTATGTACATCTACTGAATTAGCAATAAGCTTAAGCGCTGATTGTGTTCACATGTACGTATGTATATCTTGCATAAATAAACTAAACTAAACTGACTTCAAATAAGGAGGTTCTCAATTCGACTGTACGTTTTTGTACGTATGTTAGTCGAGGACCGAGTTACGAAGAGGCCTGTGCTCAGGAGTGGATCTTTACGAGCTGAATCACAATGATTGTTTCCACGGCTTCGTAACTGAGATATTACTCACTCCAATGACTAAGTAAAAGCAAAGTCATCATTGGTAGCTTATGTCATCTCCATATTTTATACTAAGAATGATTTAGAAAAACAAATTGATTTACATGATGAATGTTATACTCGTATTGACATTTAAGATTGATACAGCTGCACGTGCTGCAAAATTCATATCTAGAAACATGAAGATTTCTATCATTGTAGAGGAAAGAGGAAGTCTGAATATGCAAACTCCTGGCGCAATCGATCAATAAGCATTATTTGGCAAGATATAACATTCCTATTTTCGCGACGATATCAGCGTCGCAAGGTCGACGCGAACTTTATCAGACAATCCTTCTCTCACAATCGTTATCAACATTAGCATAACCAACTACCGCTTTCCGCTTCCAGGTGAACCCGACCAGAGAAAATATGGGCAAATGCTTAGCTAGGATGATCAGCGAGGGAGGTTTCACCGGCTTATGGCGGGGGAACGGCATAAACGTCATCAAAATCGCGCCGGAATCAGCTCTAAAATTCGCTGCCTACGAACAAGTGAAGACTCTTATCAAAGGCGATAAACGCAATTTGCCGCTCGAGATCCACGAGCGGTTCGTCGCAGGCGCGACAGCCGGCGGCATCAGTCAAACTGTGATCTACCCACTAGAGGTGTTAAAGACAAGATTAGCATTAAGGAAAACTGGACAGTATAGCGGCATAGCAGATGCCGCACGTAAAATATACGCTCGGGAGGGGTTGCGGTGTTTCTACAAGGGGTACATTCCGAACATACTGGGCATAGTCCCGTACGCGGGGATCGATCTGGCCGTGTACGAGACGCTGAAAAAGAAATACATTAGCAAATATGAGGAGAACGGGCAGCCGGGGCTGCTTCTGTTGCTGGCGTGCGGCTCTGTGTCGTGCACGCTGGGGCAAGTCTGCTCCTACCCGCTCGCGCTCATCCGCACTAGGCTACAGGCACAAGGTATCCTACTTACTACTTTTTACTGTACATAATTATAATTAATAAAGTAAGTTCGTATAGGCCGGGTGGCTAGCCCTGGTGTCAGAGTTTTTAGGCCGCCTGAAAGCCTCTGACATGGCTAAACGGTTAAAACAACCGGGACCTATAATTAAACGTGTCATCCGAGCCACGGTAGCGCTCAGTTGGAAAATGCTACCCGCGGTCACCCATCCAAATAGTGACCGTGCAGAACGTTGCTTAATTTTGGTGATCGCTGACAAACACCTAATCAAACTACGCTACGAGCGCTACATTATTTATTTTAATTTATAAAAAATATTTTTTCACAAAAATTGAACCACTAACTTCAAACACAATTCAAATAGTTTGCAAGAATTGATGTAGCTTGTAACTAATTTTACATCCAACGACTTGTAGGATGTCTAGAGTCATTGAACTTTTTGTATGAAACAGCTTATTTTTCTTCACGATTTCTAGGTTATAGTTCCATAGGGCCTATACTAAACATAATGCCTTTGGAATTGGGATATATCTAAAACCTATTTTTTTCGCCATTTCGTTGTTAATTCCCTATTAAAAGTAGGACCAACCCTGAAATAGGAAAGGCAGATCAGCTGTTCCGTACAAAAAGTTGCATTGACTTTCGATAAAAAGTTGAAATAGTATATGTTACTAAAATCCTACTAATATTATAAAAGTGAAAGTTTGTAAGGATGGATGGATGCTTGTTACTCTTTCACGCAAAAACTACTGAACGGATTGACATGAAACTTTGCAATTATATAGCTTATAAATCAGAATAACACATAGGCTATAAATTATAATGATATTGCGTTAATTTTCCATATTATAACAATAAGTGTTAAGTAAGTAGTAAAAATTCTGCCATCTGCGAGCCATTCTAGCGTCCGCTTTAAGAAATGTCAAAAAAGAACTGTCGAATCGAACAAATGTCAAATCGATTTTTATTTTCCACCTCCTTTATTAAGGGTGGTAAGGTAGGGCCTCGAAATATCATGCGGGCGAAGCCGCGGTCAAATCTAGTATTTTGATAAAATAGAAACAACCTTGTACGATAAATATCAATACGACGTATTAACCATTAATTACACACTTCCATATAAATGTCCGTGTTTACGTAAATACCTCTCTACTTATCTTACTGGGAATTTTCCCCTAATGTAATTTTACTCATACTATTGCTAATAACACTATGAGTCATTATACCGGTAGTATAAATACTAAATGTTATGATACGGACTGTATCTTACCTTATCTTTATAAGTGCGTATAGGCCGGGTGGCTAGCCTTGGTGTCAGAATTTTTAAGCTGCCTGAAGGCATCTGACATGACTAAATGGTTAATACAACCTACAATTTAACGTATCATACGAGCCACGGTAGCGCTCAGTTGTAAATGCCACCCGCAGTCATCCGTCCGAAGACTGACCATGTCAAACGTTGTTTAACTTTGGTGATCGCTACAAAGTATTAGTTACACTACGCTATGAGCGCTACAACTTATCTTAATTATGAGTTATGACAATAATTACTGTTGAATTCCCAAAATTCACAGCCAGGTCCAAAAAAACCGGCCGTTAAAATAGCCAAAAAAGAGACTCAGCAAACAATTATGCACATAGGTCACCAACTGAATATTATTTGTTTTGTAAAATGATTTAGGCATTTTTTTTTGGTTGACTTACAGTTTAGGTTTGAAAATATTTTCCGTAATACTGGTTTTTTGCAGACCATTTGTTCATTTGGTACTTTGTTCTTATTCTATGATATAATCTCTTTTAATATTGGTTTAGACTTGTGATAAAGCATTGTATTTTGGATTGTTGCAGAAAAGGCAGCGAAAGGCGCGGAAGGCACGATGACTGGTGTTTTCCGCGAAATAGTGCAACGCGAAGGGATCACAGGACTCTACCGTGGCATCACGCCGAACTTCATCAAGGTAATTATAATTACTAGTTCTCGAATGGAGACCATGCATGCAAGCGCAGCGTAGGATACCTACAAAGTGGTCAGACGATATAATTAGAACTGCACGATTGTGTTAAATGCTAGCAGCATACAACTGTTCCTAATGTAAATCTTATGGAGAAGGCCTGTCGAGTATTAATGTTCAACAGTGAGCATACTCCTTTTACATTTCAATATCGTTGCTTCAATATCTAATCTTGCTGAGACGTTTCTATTTTTTTTTAGAAATCACTTACCAATTTATACAGTTTTTCGCCGCTTAAGTAAAACCTGCGGGAAAGTCAATTTTTAGGGTTCCGTACCCAAAGGGTAAAAACGGGACCCTATTATTAAGTCTCCGCTGTCCGTCTGTCTGTCCGTCTGTCTCCAGGCTGTATCTCTTGAACCGTTATAGCTAGAAAGCTGAAATTTTCACACATGATGTATTTCTGTTGCCGCTATAACAACAAATACTAAAAACAGAATAAAATTAATAGTTAAGGGGCCTCCCATATAACAAACCTGATTTTTTAGCTGTTTTTTAACAGGTTGATGCTTGAATTTTTTACAGAATGTTTAGTTATATATTCACTTCAATAATAAATAATAAAATTAAAATAAAATAAATATTTAAGGGGGGCTCCCATACAGTACGGAACCCTCCGTGCGCGAGTCCGACTCGTACTTGGCCGATTATTTTAGAATTCACGTACCAATTTACACAGTTTTTGTCGCTTAGGTAAAACCTGCGGGAAAGTCTATTTTTTGTTCTTTTTTGGAGGAAGAGTTGTTAGTTCTTGCAACAGGGGCAACTCTGTTAGCCAATCTCTTCACTGAAGTGATACGTTCTTGAATCTCTCTCGTTTTTCTGACAGTTCCGACAGCTCAAAAATGTCAGAAAAACGAGACAGGTTCAAGAACGTGTCACATTAGTAACGAGATCGGTTGACAGAATTGCCCCGCTGTACTCAGAGCACACCGCCTTGGTTCTAGTTATTTTCGGGAACTGTAAATACAAACAAATTCAAAAACGAAGTCTATACAAAAAATCTGTTGAACATTTTCAAATACAAATTCTAAATTAATTAGTGTCACAAAATACAAAATTATGCAGATACTATTCCCCACACTGGGTACAATAAAGCACCCGTATCTTGGGGCCTAAGCGTACTCGATATGTGAATGAGACTAAAGAATTTTATTAAGATAAACATTTGGTTAAAAAAGTGATTAAATTGGATTCAATATTAAGTATAGGCCGCGTCACACAAGCTGGCGGAAATGAAGTTAGCTACAAGCTGCGCAATATCCAATCCTGGCTGAAGCTCACACAAAGCCGCGCGTTGATTGGATATTGCGCAGCTTGAAGCTAAATTCATTTCCGCCAACTTGTGTGACGCGGCCTATAACAAAGTTAGAAATACGAACAAATAGCCTCGAGTTCACCAACGCTTGTTTAAGTTAAACGTGTGATTACTGTATTTAACCAACGGTTTTTGCTTGCTGAACAGCAAAATTTCGTTAAAAAGCTGTTTAAAATGTAACCAACGGTTGATAAATTAAACATCTGTTGGTGAACTAGGGTCTAAAACCCGAGTTTAATCGTTGTTTAAATACAGTAATCACACGTTTAACTTAATCAAGCGTTGGTGAACTTGGGTCTTATAAGTTCACAAAATTGTAATGTGACGTTGGTTTTTTTAGGTGATCCCCGCCGTGTCGATCTCTTACGTGGTGTACGAATACGCGTCCCGATCGCTCGGCGTGAATATGACGTGACGCGCGCCCACGCAAGCCCACGCCACGCCACGCCACGCCGCGCCACGCGCCACGCCGCCCGCGCCCACTCCACTCCACACATTCTAATTTAAGCATTACTGCAAAGAGTTCTATTTTCAAATTATAGAATTATTTTTTTATTATATTGTTTATAAGTGGCCAGTTCTAAGAACTTTCAGTTTGACCCTCGTATTAGCAAATTATGCATTTGAATTTAATTATTTAATTTTGTAAATACACTGTTTAAGAATTATTTATTGACAATTTTATAATTTCGAATTGGATGTTTAAGCTTTACCTTTGGTATATTTGTGTTGTGTCATAGGTACAAGATTGCATTTGTAGCATTTGTTTAAATTCTCGACATGATGTTGTGTTGTCCGGAGCGCACGTCGCCCCCGGTTGAACGCTCGGTATGCATCTGTGATTATGAATAAATTATGACATTTTTTATTTATATTTTTCTTTTATTTTTATTTTGCTTTTTCAGACTAGAAGCCTGTTCAGATGGGGCGCGTTTGCTATCGAGCGTAATACGCGATTGCGCGCTTCAGTTGTGTTCAAGGGATCTATATATAAAACTTCGAGGATCGTATACGGAACTTAGACATTGTATGGAGAATCCGTAAAATTTCCGTTCATTGCCCGTGGTTCTACCAGATGTACTACTAGTAGCACCACGGGCAAGAGATTTCTTTCCCTAGTACTACTAGAGTACTTGGTAGGACGATAGGAAAATTTGTGCCTATGGTACTACTAATATTGCAGCGACATATTTTCGGGGTTTTAGCCCCATTTTACCCATAATTATTTTTAAAGATAATCAAGTTTAATAGCAAATGAAAACATTTTTTTACAATACGTATACGTCCTAGCCGTTCGAAAGTCAATTATAGATCCCCAGGTTTGAACGTTGGAATCATTTCTAACTTTCGCAGAAAATCGCATCCTATGCTCTCCCGTTTGCACAAGCATAGATTTTCAATGCTCGCTCTTGCTCTTACTCGGTCGCGTAATCATTTAGGATTGCTACAGTCATATCTAAGCATGACGACAGTCTGTCCGTTCGCCTCGTGTATGTAGAAAATTCGCGAGTGCAAACGCGCATTTGGGAACCCTTCCTGAACACGGCTTAAAGTCCTGTGCAAACACTCCATTTATAGTCAGAGGGCTAAGTGGGAGTTTCTCGCGCGAACTCGATCGCGTTAACGTTTGATGTGATTTCTATGGTAGTGGCACAGCGCCATCTTGTGTCACGTACAGAAAACTGAATAACTAAGTGTGAGTATTTTTTACGGTAATGTAACGAGCGCCAAACCGATCCAATACAAGCGCGGCAACGTCAGCGTGTGTGTCAATGTGCTCTCGTGCTCGGTAGAGTAAGCTTTTTCTATGCTCGCGTGTGTGCTCGGCTCGCTCTGTCAACGCGACGTAAAAGTAATTCGATTTAATTTGCAAAACTCCCACTTGACACTCTGACGCGTTTATACCTAAACTGTATTTCTACACTAATGAGACAACAAGATTACTTAAAACAGTTATCTCGATGCTTAAGTGCCATTATTTACAAATAGGCGAACAAACTACATATTTGAAAGTAAATTCACACACACTGAAAGCGTCGTCCCACTCATCGGTTTTAATTCTTTACCAAGTGTGGTAAACAATTAAAACCTTGCTCAAAAGAGTGAATTATTCAATTATTTTAAATAAATAATTATACTGCAACGTAGGTAGGTACTCAATACAATCTTCGTCATAAAATTTCCAAGATATTTATTACCTATATGGTACACCGTTTCCGTTATTATGGGGTCATTTCAATTCAAGTACAATTTTCAGATTTTATTACATAAATTATTTAGTCGTTTTTTTTTTAATTAATCGTATTAATATTAAATAACAGTTGTCTCAATCCTTATTCATTCTGCTATATGCTTTTCTGTCGTATACGCTAAGTATGTACTACACTTATTCTCACGGAAGTCATGTGAGTCCGCTACCCTTGGTTGCTTATATATGTAATACTTATGCTGTAATACTATTATTATACTCCGTGTAGTCAAATGTGTGTAATTGTATTTTATATAGGTAATTAAAAAGTTTATTCAAAAATCTACTGTTCTATATCCTGTTATAGAATTGTTAGAAATTGTATATTCTATTTAAATATTTGGTCCCAAGAATTTCGCTTGGGGATGTACCAAATAAATTATTAATAAGTATATTTACCAGTGTTATTCAAATTGGAAAATTATGTTTCGTCAAAAATGTTTCAAGTGCTGTGATCGAGATGTAGTTGGCAATTGAATTGAAATGCATGTCGCAGATTATTACGTATTATGAATGTCCTGAAGAAAGGAGATGTCCACAAAATGTATGGAGGCTGGTATAATAATAATCGAAAAAAAAATCGCTTGTGTGCGAGTCGGGCTCGCGCACGAAGGGTTCCGTACCGTATGGGAGCCCGATTCCTCTTGCCATTATTATTAGCGAGCAAAAAACTCCTAAAAATCATGGGAGCCCCCCTTAAATATTAATTTTATTCTGTTTTTAGTATTTGTTGTCACTCGTATAGCGGCAATAGAAATATTTCAGCTGCCTAGCTATCATGGTTCATGAGATACAGCCCGGTGACAGACAGACGGATGGACATCGAAGTCTTAGTAATAGGGTCCGTTTTTACCCTTTGGGTACGGAACCCTAAACAGGGTAAAAAAATAAAACCTTACTTTAAAAAATGGAGGGCTCAAAAAAATTAATTTTTCCATTTATGAAAAGCCCATAAAATAAGCTTTCAAATGATATATATAACATCTTGGTTCGATTTTTCTATGAATAATATACCGCTTGTGGACGTCACCTTTAGAATTTCGATGAGTCAACGTTGTTGGCAGGTGTATCTGACGATGGAAATAAAAACACGAAATACAAGTGAGAAGTGAGTAAGTAATACGAAAAGGAATACACGAAGAATAGAAGTGAAGCGCAAAAACCAAGTAAAAATATTTTTAAATATCGAGATTTAAGCACATTATTCTTAAATAACGGTATTTATCACACACTATCTGGCCTTGGCCACGAGCGATGCGACTCGGTTAAAACGTCGGAAAAAAGTTATTCATATAAGCGGTAAGTCCCGAATATGAGAATAATAAGGGGTCCCTCCTGATGGTCAAACTCGATAGTCTAACTGATTTGTCCAACAGGAAAAAAAATCCGCGTGGTCAAATTGTTTTTTGTGACAAATAGTACAGTCAATACGAGTAAGACAATGTAGGTAAATCAAAATTCGAACCGAAATTAGTTATATTATCTAAAGTTGAGAATAATGTTTTAATTCCGTGCCCATGTATCTTACTGATTCACAAAACCATTATTAAAATATATACAGGTATCAATTTAAATAGGCCACAATTATGCAGTTTGCTCTCGTTACATAAAAATATACACACCTACTTAAAATAGATAGGCTTTCAAAATACTATTCAATGCCTTCATGAGTGTTTATTCGATATCTAGTGAATGTGTAGTCAAAATATTTTATGATCTTCAATATTGATAGCTAGTTTTCAAATTCTTATGGTGTAAAGTTAGTGGATAGCTAGAAAACGTTAATACTTACCTACCTAATTGTGCGTGACTGGTGATGCCATCCTTGTCTGGCGATATTATTGGTAATTTATTTATAGGTAGAAAAAAGTTAGTCAAATAACCTGCCCTTCATCATTCCTAGTATACCTAAAACACGGTAATGATAGATATCATTACCGTGCCTAAAGGTGCATTACGCTTGCCGCATTGCCACTCTCATAGTTCATTTATTCGACAAATGGGTGTCAGAGACACTCGATGCCGATGGACATTCTATGCACTTAAAAAATAAAACGGGAGTCACGTCCTCTTTCTGAATCCTTCTACCTATTTCGGATGTTAAAATTTTGGCCACAGAGCGCTGCTGCGCATGCACTGCAAAGGGCACAAAATAACAGTTGCGCGAAACTCAATCAACACACAGCTTTACGTGCGCTTCAGTCAGGATTGGATATTGCGCAGCTTGTAGCCAACTTCACATACGCCGACTTGTATGATTCGGTCAATAGCCAAAAACGTGAGCATTGTCAAGTGACAACCAAAGGTGACAACTCTTCGACGGTTCACCTCAACGAACTCAGAACTGCTAAGAACAATAACTAATATTGTTGTGCTGAGAATATATCCGTGGCTATCATCAACACTTCAATATCATGCTTTTTCGGATTTATCGTATAGTGAATACGCTAATTGTAGGTAGCTATGTGACATTGTCTAGGTGCTCCGTATCATCAACATTGAAATGGTCAAATTGTGGAATATAACGTACAGAGAAAATGGATAAGAATGTATGGAAACTGTGATGGTGGTGCCATAACTTAGTTCACAAATAAATTGATAAACTAGTTATGGTGTAACAGAGACGTTACTTGAAACAAAGAAATCTAAGTAAATTTGTTGCAATTTGATCATGCACATTTATTCAGAACTTTGCATTTAGCATTTATTTGTTGTTCTGTAGACCTTGCTAGCCGTGTGAATACCTACTCACTGTGGTATAGGCCGATCATACAAGTGCGCAATATCCAATCAATTTTTAGAGAGACCGTGCCGAGTGAGAACTCGTGATGAGAGCTATCAGAAGATGTAGGTGTCCCGGTTCCATTACGAAAAAATGCTTTTAAATAAATGGTAGAATTATTACCTTTACGCGCAGCTTTGTGTGAGCTTCAGTCAGGATTGGATATTGCGCATCTTATAACAAACTTTACAATCGCCGACTTATATGATTCGGCCTATAGGTAACTCATAAATTAATAATAAAAACATAGGCCTTTGCTACACCTCGCGGAAAATCCGTAGCGTACATTTTACATTTTATTCTATACATCATGCACAGTAGGTACGCGTAATATCGGTTGTCCGTTTATATGCCAGTAATTGTATGGAACAAAATTATTTTTCACAAAAATGGCAAAACCGTGTTTCCATCGTGTACAAAATTCTAATATTTCACTCGAATTGTTTACATTATTCTCGATTTATCAAAAACGGCTCAGCTGATTTCTGTAAAATTTAAATGGGACTATCTCGGGAGTATACCTACCCTTTCGAACTAAAAAAGAATTTTTCGATTCGGTTCACAATTGGCGTAATTATCGACGAAAATACACAAAAAAAAATACTCACGAGCATAGAACCTTCTCCTTTTTGGAAGTCGGTTAAAAATGGATCGACCTATCTTCTGCGGCGGATTTTCCGCGTTGTATGGCAAAGACCATAATGAGTGAAATTAACATTTTTTGATAAGTATGTAAATAAGTACCGATGGTACACGACACCGACCTAATAAAAAGTACCTGACAAGTTGTCCCGACGTTTAAATTATATTAAATGCAATTCTGTTGTTTCCTTATCTGTATCAATTCAATCAATTAGTTAGGTATAAATATAATATAATAATAGATTCAGCAACATAAAAAAAAGACACGCAGAGAAAAAAAAGGTTTTTATTTTCATATGTAATGTTCATTAAATCTACCATATTTACTTAAGCCTTTGTATGATATATTATTTTAATATTACGTAGGTAATTAACTATTCTGTAAAATTATGTACGATATACCTATGTATACATATTTAGTTATTTAGCTCTACCTATATGCCTGATATTTCGCGTTTAACTGTAAAATTTATGAATTCTAGACGAATTCAAGGTATCCAATATTCATGTTGTTTTAATCAATATTATCAATATACCTACTTAGATTTGTGCAAACAAGCCTTTCAATTTATAAAATAATATGCGTGATCTCTACTAATTCTTTTATGTACTTACCTATGAGAAAGCAATAAATAAAATTGACAACTATGTAATCACTATAATATGTAATTTTATTACAAAATCCTACGCGTCCCTATAGCACGGTAATGATATCTAATTAACGCGCCCAGAGTCCCTATCCCTGCTTCAATCCTTTATACTAAAGAACAAAAATTAATATCTAACAACTGTGTACTTATTTGCAGGAGGTTTTCTGTAAGTAATAGGTATACTCTACTCCATCGACTTGTAATTTTTTTTCTGTCTCCGATGGGTAGTGTGCTGAGATCTGGTAATATAGTATAGAGGTATAAGCTCATGATTATACTACATTCTCAGTCTGTCTTAACTCATTATTTAGGCGTTCTTGCTATGGAGAGGACTAAGTTTAGTATGCTCGCAGTCTCTCTGCGAGAACAAATCAGCAATGAGGAGATCGACAAACGAACCAAAGATAACTTCATTGTACCTATAATACCTTCATAGCCCATCGGATTAGTAAGTTGAAATGGCAGTGGGCAGGGCACATAACACGGATGACTGATGACCGATGGGGTCGAAAAGTTCTCGAGTGGAACCATGTACCGGCTGCCAGCAAGCGCAGCGTATGACGTCCACCCACAAGGTGGACAAATGACCTCATCAAGACCGCAGAGCCGTTAGTACAGAGCCCTTAGTCCAAGTTTTGCGTAGTTTACTTGAACTTTCGCGTTCGCGTGTGGCTCCATACATTTTGGTTAGTTCTACCTCGTTTCCGCCAGGGGCGCTGTATAAAAATGTATAGAGCCATACGGAAACAGCTGTAGTTTTAATTTACGTGTAAACCTGGACTAACCCCTCAGGTTTACACACAGGGTTTACACGTAAATTGAAATTACAGCTGTTTCCTCATGGCTCTATACATTTTTGTACAACGCCCCTGGCGGAAACGAGAAAGAACTATACAAAATATAGGTATACAAATTATATAAAGCTCTATTAAACTAGGTACATTGTTACAAAAGCTAAAAGATGGTTAAAACAGCCGCGGCTTAAAGGTAATAATTCTACCATTTATTTAAAAAAGCATTATTTCGGAATGGCAACGGGACACCTACATCTTCTGATAGCTCTCACCACGAGTTCTCACTCGGCACGATCTCTCTAAAAATTACTTTATATTTAAGCAGTATACTACAGTACGACACAAAAGAGACGAAATTAATTATTCGGGCACTAAATTATCACTTTTGCTGGAACCACAATTTGAGCTGTCAATCATAGTTAACATCCCAGCATTTTTCTCGTTTTGTGCTATTTTGTGGATTGTGAACAGGGAAACAGTATCATTATGCAAAAAATAATGCAAAATATGCTAACAAAGCGAATAATGCAAAATATGCTAACAAAGCATTTATTTTCAAGTCTTTTGTGTCGCACTGTACGTAGTATTATTAAACAATCAAACGAACTTACCTGTGATGTTCGATTGTAATTATGGTGAAGGAGTCCTGTCCGAAGGGATTATACTGGATAGGATGCCGTTTATGGCAACTACGCTCACAAGTCTAAAGAAGTAAAATGTTATTTGACGGCTGTCAGGTGGCAGCCCCGGCTTATGAGGCTGGTCACCCTGACAGTCCGTCCGCCATTACAGTTAAAAAGACGCGCAATTTTTTGATTTTGTGGGTACCCTGGGGATGGGTGGGTTGCCCTTCGGACAGGACTCCTTCACCATAATTACAATCGAACATCACAGGTAAGTTCGTTTGATTGTTTAATTATGGCTCTGAGTCCTGTCCGAAGGGATTATACTGGATGATGTTCAAAGTAAAATAAAAAATTGGGCGACATTATTTATTAGGAATATTGAGATATTATCACACAATTTTAGTGTTCTTAATTATAATATAACACAGCCATACCATAATCATATTATTAAAAATCTTAACTTTTATTACTAAGCATAACACAGCAAATTTTAATAACAAAAACATACCATACTCATTCTAATTTGTTATCATGTGATGCAATTATTTCTTATATTATTTGCTTATTCTAAAATCTTATTCATAGGCACATTTATTGTAACACCGCTAATAATACTTTTAATCAATAGAAAATTATGCAGTATAAATATGTTCTTTATTTATCTAATCTAGATAATATGGATCTTGCAAAGACAGAACTGTCTTTAATAATAGGTCTATTGTAAAACCTTGCAAATGTATCAGAGGCTTCACTCCAACCTGCTGCATTGCTTATTAAGTCAATGTTTACACCTGAATGCATAGCAGCTGAGGTAGATGCATGTCTTGTACTATGTGAAGTGAAAACATTTATATTTATGCCACTATCTCTTAGGGTATTTTTGATCCATTTACTAATCGTTTGAGATGAAACAGATTTGTGTGGTGTTTTAACAGATATGAACAATCTATCACTGCTATCTATATTATCTCTTAAAACTTTAGTTTTATCCATATAGTCAAGCAAACATCTTGCTGGGCATATACTAGGGTCTTGTCTAAAAAAAGGTATGATTAATAAGGGTTGTTTTTTGCCTAAGGCAGAAGTCTTAATATTATCACTAATCATAATCTCTATTTGTTCTTCTAATACAACAATGTTTGATAACTTTATTAGAGATAAGGTTTGCACTCTATGTGCAGTTACCAATGCCAAAAGAGTTGATAACTTCTTACTCATTTCTATAAGATTTAACATATTATGAGGAAACCAGCGTGACAAGAATTCTAAAACAGTGGCTGGTTCCCAGGTCTTATTGTATTTTGGTCTTAAGGGTCTTAATCTAGCTACTCCTTTAAAAAATCTTTTAATGGTAGGGTCTTGTCCTAACTCTGGACCTAATAATAGAGCTAAAGCAGATCTCATAGAGTTTAAGGAGCCATAAGACAATTTTTTATTGAAGTTCTCTGTTAGAAAATTTATAATTTTTGCTATTGTGTAAGTGTATGGATCTGTACCTTTGTTATGATTATAATCCCACCATATTTTCAAAGCTGAGTTGTATTGCTTCTTGGTGGAATCGGAGATAGATGCTAATATTACCTCCATTTCTTTTATTCCCCGAATGTTGTAAGCTTCCCTGAGAGCCTGGCAGCAACCAGGGTAAGGTCCTGAGCCCTATAATTAAGTAGAGAATTCATTGCATTAAATTTTAAGAATTCAGATATTCTGAATTTGTTTAATAATAGGAACCAAGATTGGGCTGGCCAGAGTGGCGCCACTATGACACCTTCAGCTTGGTCATCTCTTATTTTTTGCAAACAACGCAATATTATTTAAAAATTTGGGAAAGCATAGAAATAGAATCCTGCCCAATTGATGGTGAATGCATCAACCACAATATGATGGGGCTCTGGTTTCCATGAGACAAAGGTATCACATTTTCTATTTTGCATGGAGGCAAACAAATCTATGTCTGGCGTTCCAAAGCTTTGTACTATCAGATTAAAAGTTTCCATTGATAATACTAATTCTGTATATTCTATATATCGTCTCAACTAACGATCTGCCATATTTTCCCTTGTAGGTATGTAGGAAGCAAACACCCACAAGCCTCTACTTTCCACCACGTCCAAAATTCTTTTGAAAAGTTATTCAGGTGAGTGAACTGGATACTTCCCATCTTATTTATACATGCTATAGCTGTTTTGTTATCTATTCTTAATAAGATCTCTGTTTTTTTTTTTTTTTTTTTTTTTTAGTAAAATACTGTAACCCTAAGAGGGCTGCTTTTAATTCCAGGTAATTTTATGTGAAACTTTTTATCGCTTTCTTCCCAAGAACCTAAAATTCTATTATCACCACATACAGCTCCCCACCCTGTGTTTGAGGCATCGTTATAAATTTCCATGTTAAATCCAATCCGTCGTTATCAGTTTGATAACGACGGATTGGATTTACTGAAGTCTTTACATGTGTCAAGGTCAACCACCATTCAAGTTTGATTTTTAAAATTTTTACTGTAAAACCTAAGCTTTGTAATATTTCAATGCAATAGAACATCCGATAACCAAGGGTTTTGGGATCTTTATTTATAATTATGAAGTCGTCTAATTAGTATTTAAATTAAATCAATAGTTATCATTTATGCATCCCTATCTAACAACTTTATGGCAGTTCTAATGTCTTCTAGTTTAAAATGATCAACTTTAACTTTATTAAATTGTTTTAAATTTAGTATGAAACGATATGTACCATCTGGTTTTTGCACTGTGAAGATCTTTGACAAGATTGACCTTGGGTGGATATGACTTCTGTAATTATTCCAGTAGTCAAAAGATCCCCTATACTTGAGTTTATAATTTCCAGTTCTTTCTTTGGAAAGTTATTGTTTCATGGAATACAATCTTGTGTGATGTTTGAATTTACAGGGATCCTATAACTTTTAATCTATTTTAAAACTGTAAGATTTACACCTATTAATGACCAATTTTTAACAAAATTAGAAGTATTTACCGTAGTGGTTAATTCAGAGGTGGATTCATTTGAGGTCCCTGGTTTTTCTGGAGCCCTTTCTGGTTCCTGTAGTTTTTTGGCTGGCTTCTACTGGTGCTTGGGATCGGTCTGGAGTAGCTTCCACTCTGAGCTCTGGTATAACCGCTTCTTTGATTACTTGAGTAAGGACCTTGTTTAAATCTATCACTGTTTGAAGTGAAGTTCGGTTTCTGTGTTTGATTCACCCTTGCTTTTATGCTAGCGCCGAATCTCCCAACAGTTTTGAACTGTTTTATCTTTGTACCTAAGTTTTTTCCAAAGAGATAGTCATCTAGTTCCTTATCTACAGTATCATCGATGAAATTCAGCAGTTTTTTGTCAATCATTGGTAAGATTGCACCCTTTCTTACCTTTGTGTCCCAATGTTGAGCATCTGATAAGATGTTTAAAGCATCTATAAGTGGTTCTATATTTTCCTTGTCATCTTTCCTTATCAAGTTGTCAATGGTCTTGCCAATGGCCGCCAAGGCAGCACCTATTTTGTCTTGCCTGTTGTTTATTTTCCTATCCCCTGTAATTTGGCGGGGAGACAAGGTGGCCGCAATTTCGGGATTTAGTTTTGGTCCCCCAATATACTTACAATTTTCTGGGTAGGCATATTTCTTTAAGAGTGATTCTCTTTCCTCTTTCTTAATGCCATTTTTCAAAACGTTCTCAATCTTTGAAGCCAAAGCAGGCAAAATTTTCTTTGAAAATGTTTTTTGTTCAGTGTCTGAACTAAGAAGGTTCAGTATTTCTTGAGGTATTTCGAAGTGATCTTCTGCTTCGATAACAGGTTCTTTTTTAGGTTTGATAACCTCAATTAAACTAGCATCGGAATCCTCTGCATCTGATCCAGATTGATAGTTTTCGAGGTACTCCGCAGGCCAGTGGTCAGAGTCGTCGTCTTCGCCTGCGGTCAGGGGCGGTTGTACCTTTTCTTCCAACTCCTTGAGGCGCTTGTACTTGGCCAGGAAGTCGGTTAAGTCTTCGTGCGGTCTTTTAGCCATTTCGACCTGAAACCGATGTAAGATAGCGTGAACGAATTGCACGGGTTTGTGCGAATAGTAGACCTTAAAAGGCTTTAAAGGGCCCTCTCGAAAGGGAATTAGAGATTAGAGGCAAAAACGTATTTCCTTAGATTCATATATTCTATGCACGTGTAGTCAAAGTCATAGACAAGTTTTTTTTTTTTTTTTTTTTTTATACACTTTAAAATTCTATGCTCGTGTGGTCATAGACGAGTTTTTTTTTTTTTTTTTTGGAATTTGTTCATCTGAACTAGGCATTAAGTGGTTGGCATGATCCTCTTTGATCCTTCCAGGGCATACCTAATGTACCTAGAAGGGTACGACACATGACATGAGTCGAATAGGAAATGCGAAACCATCTCTCGACTATCAAGCCGAATGGGAGATGCGAAACCATTTCTCGACTACGCCTGTGAGAATCTCCACCGAGATTTTATTTGATCCTTTCTGATCGTCCCTGGGAATTGGTTTTAACAACGGAGTGTTAAACCTAACATCTAAAAGGCCCCTGCATGGCGCAAGGTGTTGCCTTCCTTTTAGGTGTGAATACTTTACCTTATAAATCGGTCCTAGATTATCTTCTACCGTGTCCTAAGAAGTCATGCGATTTTTGTGCACACCGATCTAGAAAATTTAAGGTTTAAAACTATTAAAATTGTGAATTAAAATTTTTAACAATGTGAAACACATGTGCTACGTAGTTGTCACAAAAGCATAATGGCGGACGGACTGTCAGGGTGACCAGCCTCATAAGCCGGGGCTGCCACCTGACAGCCGTCAAATAACATTTTACTTCTTTAGACTTGTGAGCGTAGTTGCCATAAACGGCATCCTATCCAGTATAATCCCTTCGGACAGGACTCAGAGCCATAATTATATATTCTTTGATCTGAGCCAAGAGCGGTCCGCTCATAGGCGCGGTCGGAGCGGTAGAGCGGTCCGAGCGGTCTAGGGCGGTCCGGCGGTACGGCAGTACCTGCGCAAACTGGCGACGAACCGCGACCGGACCTATGTGCGCCCTACGGCGTCGCATTTAGTCTGCCCGTGACCACGACCAATGCAACTTGGTCGAAACGTCGGGAGGAGAAAAAGAGGTACTTAATTAGCTCATATCTCAAGCTTTATTGCGCGATAAGTCCCGTGTAGTAGTATGATAATATGTGCGCCCTTCTTAGACAACCAGTACAATACAGATGACCGCTCGCCCGCTAGACCGCTCCGACCGCGCATGTGTGCGGACCGCTGAATGTGAATACGAGAACACTTCCTTTTTTCTTTCTCAGTGCTCAATCCTGTTTATGTACTACATCCATGTTACAGGCTTACAACCATAGAGCTCAGTGAGCTCCACAGAGCTTACAACACAGAATCACTGTCAACGTCAGTTTGGTCCAAATGTCAATATCAAAGAAACTTGTCATGTTTCGATTTGACTTTTGAATGGACGTTGAGCGCTCCGGCTCTGAGTTGATCTTTCTTTTCCTATAACTTATCAATGCAGCACGTGCACGTGTGCATTGGACGCGGACGACTTGCCTTATTATCCTACAGATATTTATTAGGTAAATAATAATATAATTGCCCTACCATAACAAATACTTCTACATGAATAATCGGTTGGCTTTTTGTTACTAAGCAGAAATAGTGTGGTGTGGCACGGAAAATTTTACGTGTGGTCATTTTGATAGTTTAAAGATGCCGTCAGACGCGAAAAAGCGAGCAGCCCAGAAGAAGAAGGAGCAAGCTACAAACAGGAACAAAAAACCCATTGCCAAGGTTAATACGGACGAAAACGGGACCTCGAATGGTACGGGTAAAGAGGAGCGAGAACTCACTGCCGAAGGTAAGTGGTACTTAATTAATTTCCGTTTACAATACCTACGCGCTAGGATTAGTCGGGCAGTGCTATTTCATGTTCCGATAAAGTTAATTGTATAAATTTACCAAGAGATCTGTTCAGTGCGGTTACGAAAAGGTTTTTGTTGCACCTGCTATTGTTTCTAGAAATTTAGATATCGTCCGCCGCCGATAAAACGATTCAATTCACAGATTTCTTGTGATTCATTTTTTTTCTAACAATTTTGCATATTATGTTCTTTGTTGCTTAGATGTTAAAGTTCAGTTTTATTCAAGTAACCTAGCTACTCAAGTTTGTTTATTTCTTTCCGTTTTTGAGGATATAAAGTTGTCTTGAGAGTTAAAATAAGGTGCATTCGGGTAGTCTACTAATGGGAAAAATTAACAGTTAAAAATGCCAATAACATTCACATTCAGCGTTCGTTTTGAGAATGTGTGAGCAAGAACTGCATTTTTAACTTTTTTCATTCACCGTTTGGATAGCTTGAAAACAGCTCAAAATGCCATTGCGAACTGCTACTTTTGACCCACCTGTGAAGGTCGGTTCTTTGTGATTGTTTTCTGAATAGAGTTTGAGCTTTCATTTAGGATAGTGAGCAAAAGTTACACTTTTGGCGAAACAGGCGAAATTCCCAAACCAAACGGTTTACATTAATGCTATATTATATATATTGCAAATACCAAAAAAGGCCATTGACCCTTAAACGAGTGCACCTTTAGTGTACTTTATTAATTTTATACTTCACTTATATTCATCCAGAGTAAAGAATGTGTATCTTTAGGATTGTGCACAAACTTTCACATTTTGTAATTATGTTAAAGTAATTTCCTAAAGCAATTCATGACTTAAATAATTGCTGTTTTTTTGTGTACAGCAAGAATTTCTCTTCATTGCAAAAAATCTTTGTGTTCAGTGATCCATGTCGTTGTACCGATTGCAGTTTGTGATGTAACTGGTGTTGTGCCATCTATAGATATTGTTTAGATTCAGGCATCTTCAACATCTGTGTTGGAAATATTTTGTACAGTTGTGTAAAATTATTTCATCATTATCTTTAGCATCACTACACAGTATAAAACAAAGTCACTTCCCGCTGTTTGTCCCCATGTATGCTAAAGATATATCTTTAAAACTATGCAATGGATTTTGATGCAGTTTTTTTTAGTAGATAGGGATTAAGGAGGAAGATTTATTTGTATAATACTCCTGTGCGCAGCCGGGGCGGGTATTTTTTAAATTTTTTTTTTAAATTTTTTTTTTATAGATCAATAATAGTTTGATACAAATTGTGTATCTTGGACTGAAAGAGAGACTTTGTGCATACAAATTGCTGTAATCACCTCAGAAATGCACCCTAGCTTAATGAGTACTTCTGAGGTTGAGGATGGAATAATATATTTTTTCACCGAAAAAAAAAAAAACATCAATGCTCACTGGACTAAGCCTACCAATGAAGGAATGGGTATTTCATAAGAAAGGAGTTCTAATACATAAATATTGAAATAAGTCACAAACCCAGGCTCAGTATTTATGAGTGTATTTTAGGCTTCATTTATTTTAGTTTGCCTACTAGTTGATATCAGCATAATCTCATCATTATTATCAGCAGCATTCTTTATCCCACTGCTGGGTTTAGGCCTCTCTCTTAGGGTGCCATTAGCGTCATCGTAAACATCCTGTGTCAACCTACTGCCTGCTCTCCTTACATGCTATTGTTTTCTGTCTTGGGCTAATCTCATCAAAGTATGACCTGTAATAGGTCTGATGTCATCGAGCTGGTGGTCTGCCTATCATCATCATCATAACTTAAGAGCAAGGCTCTTGGTGGAGCAACTTCCACATGTCACAGTCTCCTACTAGAGTTATTACCTCCCTGTACAACATCTACCTTTGCTTTAATTTGGTCTAGAAAAGCTCTGCGTGGTCTTCCACTTCCTCTCTTTCTTTTTCTTTTTGGTCTGCCTATAGAAAGCTTAAATGCTATTCGGGAACACTCAGTCGGGGATCTACTTCACGTTCCTGCTGTCACCATGCCTAGATGGCATCATGATGGTCAAAAAAATTACAAAATATTTATAAGTATTAAAATATTATGCTGTAACTTTCTAGATGTAAAAACAACATGCATATAAATAAAGCACTATAATTATAAAAAAAATAATGTAATGGTTTACAAAGTTAATTATTAACAATGGTACAAGTGGATTGACACAGGCTGATGATGATGTAGTATTAATTAATTAACTACTATGGGTTCATGTATATGGCTTACTTGCATAACTGACTGCCTCGGTGGCTCAGTGGTAAGTTACCCTGACTTCTGGATCAAAGATGCGTGGGTTCGATCCCCACCCAGGGCAAGCATTTATGTAATGAACATAAGTGTTTGCTCTGTGTCTGGGTGTTATTTAGGTACTATCTATAAAAGTATGTATTTAAAAAATATGTACATATACATAGTATATCAGTCTCTGGCAGCCATATCACAAGCTTTGCTTAGTTTGGGGTCAGAGACTGTGTGAAGTGTCCCATCATATTTATTAAAAAAAAAATACTAAATAGGCAAGAAGACAACAAACTTTCAAATGTTTTGTGTATTGATGCAATTTATACAAATAATGCCAACAATGTGTATAATTCCAGAGGCTCTGTGCCTGAAGCTGGAAGCAGAGGCGCAGATCAACTCGGAGGCGCGCTCGTGCACGGGCTCGCTGGCGGTGCACCCGCGCTCCCGCGACATCAAGATTGCTAACTTCTCCATCACGTTCTATGGCAGCGAACTGCTGCAGGACACGCTGCTCGAGCTCAACTGCGGCCGCCGGTACGGCCTTGTGGGACTTAACGGATGTGGTATGTCCATTTACTTATTTTCTTTTTACCGACTTCCAGAAAAGGGCAGGCACTATGTTTGTCTGTATGTATTTTTTTTGTGTATGTTTATCGATATTTTCGCCAATTGTGAACCGATTTCATAAATTCTTTTTTATTTCGATATACTACCAGAAGTAGTCCTATTTATCTAAATCAACATTAATGTACATGAATGTCCCATCAATTCGTGCAATCTATTCAGATTCTGTACATGGTGAAAGTTTGTGGTTCCATTTTTTGCATAAAATAATTATTCAATATTGGGTATCCCATCAAAGCTGCTGTTCTGCCAGGTGTCCTGGCTGAAGCTCACTTAACAGATGCGCGAGGATTGGGATTCACAGCCACCAAAATATTTGACTTGGTCTATACTCCGAGTCCTTTGGAGTACATCCGGGTTATGTCCTCCTCCTTGACGTGTCCGTCAATGGCGATCCCTGGCTAGCTGTTAACAGTTATGAGCTCTTACATGGCTCGGGTTATGTGCAATTGCAGCCACTAAACCTCCTCGATGGTCTGCCTTTGTGCTGTCTTAGGAGCTCCGGGATCTCCAGAAGCATGCAAGCCATGGTGGTCTAGTGGCAGTAACACTCTACTTACAATCGTGAAGAATCAAATCCCGGTCCCGAACCAATAAGCCCATTTGTGGCAAAAACAGAATGTACCTCTTTACAAAGTAACATGCTCTTCATGTATGTACATATATTTTGTTGTTTTTGTGAATTTTGTGTGGCTGTTTTGTATTTACAAGTTTGTTTCCTTTTTTATGTACATATGGGAATTTTACATCTCTGGCACAGTGGTGAAGGAAACTTATATTTTCTTTGAAGTAAATTGTTGGTGTATGTGAATCCACCAACACGCACTAGGCCTGCATGGTGTCTATGGTCCAATCACCCTTTATTAGTAAGGCTATGTTCAGCAGTGGACTAATAAAAAACAAGAAAAAAACAGTAGAACTCTAATTTGGACTCCAAAAACGGTTGCGGGCTCTTCACACCACACCAATGAATAGAATTCAATGTAATGATAATGTTCCTCGATATTACTTTAGCTGTAGAATGTTTTGTCACAAACTGTTAAAATGTATCAAGATTTCATTATGAAAAGTTATATGCCACAAAATCGGGCATCGGACATTGAGTTGACAGTAACCATGACATTGGTTGACCATGTTATGTCTGGGGTTTATGGTATAAGCCCATAATTATTTATTTTACGCAAAAAATGGCACCACCGACTTCTACCGTGTACAGAATTCGAATAGTTTGCACGAATCGATATGACATCGATGTACATTATTTTAGATTTATCGAAAACAGCTCGGCCGATTTCGAAAAAATTTAAATGGGACCACATAAACCCTTTCGAAATAAAATAGTTACTTATAATCTGTTCACCATTAGAAAAATATTAATAATATTAAAAAAAAATACAAACAGACGAACCTAATACCTCCTTCTTTTTGGAAGTCGGTAAAAACGTATTTGAGCCGCGCTGTACTACGCGGCATGAAGCGTAAAAATATTCTTAGTAATTTCGTATGGTGTTTATAGCATTCGTCATTACAGTGACCGTCGCCTTATTGAGAAGTATCTGACGCGCAGTAGGTACTGCGCCGTTCAATTGCAATTCAGTATTGACATTAAGACCTTTAGGGCAAATGAAAGATCTCGATACAGATTGCGAATGCAAGCAAGATCGATCATTGTTGCTGATTATTTTGTTGCCATAGTATAGTCTGACCGTTTCACTGAGACCTCGCCTGCGCGGTACAGGGGCGTGGGGGTAGACGACAAAGGGGGACCGAGACAGGTGCGGGCCGATCTAGCTAAGTTAAGCGGTCAGACTTTATAATTTAGTCACCAATTAGTATAATTTTTACTTTCATTTATTTTTTTTACTACAGTATACCTAGGTATTGTCTTATATTTAGGTAACTAAATCCTATCAAAAAACTTAACTGCTGCTTACGCCGCGTCTGGCCCTTAGTTCCTTACAGTTACAGATAACTAAATCCTAACGAGGACATATGATTGACTGCTGACACAGCGTCTGAGCAACAGAAAGCCTCGTGGTTTCTAGTGGGTGGCCAGCACCATTATTAATACAGTAATAAAATACTTGAAGTACTAGTTCAGGGAATATAACCTTTGAAAAAGCTTGTATGTTTGTAAATAATATCCAACTAAAACATTTTCATGTGAAATGAAGCCAAGTCTATGAGTAAATCACAGTTGCCACTATCAAAAAGTTGTCAGATCTCATGTAAAGCCAAGCTTCTAACTCTACACGCCTTACTCTACAAGTCCTTACTCCACAAACTCTACAGCTTAGTCAACATATGTGACTTGGCCGTTTCGTTACAACAAGAACTCTTTGTATAACAGAATTAATGAATTAATCTTCACTTTACGCCCAGGCGCAGTTAGCGAAACAGCCAAGCCGCATATATTGACTAAGGTGTAGAGTTTGTGAAGTAAGGACTTGTAGAGTAAGGCGTGTAGAGTTAGAAGCTTGGCTTTACATGAGATCTGACAACTTTTTGATAGTGGGAACTGTGATTTACTCATAGACTGGGCTTCATTTCACATGAAAATGTTTTTGTTGGATTTCACTTCTTTTTGTAGTTTACAAGGAGTAATTTTATCGATTTTCACGTCTCTAGCTTCAAAACTTGTGGAAGTCTCATACTAACTTTTAACCCCTAGTTTTAAAGGTTAGGGGGAGATTTACTAAAAATCTTGAAATACGTGTTTTATTTATATTTGGAATAAATAGTCCCTTTATCAATTTTTGGACATCTAGCATCAAACTTTGCAAAAGTGTCATGCAAACTTTCATCCCCCAGTTTTAGGGTTTGGGGGGTAGTTTATTAAGAATCCTGAAATTGTGTTATATTATCTATTACAACGAGTTCGTATATCCATTTTCTGACTTCTGGCATCAAAAGTTTCGAAAGTGACATACAAATTTTCATCCCCCAATTTTAGGGGTTGGGGGCTGATTTATCAAAACTCCTGAAATACGTGTTTTATTATTTCTAACAGGGAGTCTTTATATCAATTTTTATACTTATAGCATGAAAATTTGTGGAAGTCTCATACAAGCTTTCATCCCCTATTATATAGGGTTGGGGGGTAAAAGTTCAAAGTTTTAGATTTTTTATTTCTCGTATTAAGTCAACTCACACATCTCACTCAGAAAGTACCTAAGTTTTTTTTACAGCTTATGCAAAGTGAACCCAGCCTTCGACTATTTACCTTGTTTTTTGATTTGTTGCAATTTAAATTGATGCAGAATATCCAAGATGCTGTCAACAAGCTACAAGATATATTCCAATAAAAATATTGGGATCACTGCATAAACCATTTTGCAGCTGCATCATTATGTTAGTTGAATTTCATTGATCTGTTTACATAAACTCATATGATGCATCTTGTTTCTGCTTCTATATAACACCTATATATTGTTTGTAATGAAAGTTAAAGATTTATCGAGTTAATAGATTTTGCACGCGGCTTTGCCCGCATGATATTTCGTGGCCCTACCTTACCACCCTTAATTTTTTTCAAAAAAAGAACAAAAAATCGATTTGACATTTGTTCGATTCGATAGTTCTTTTTTGACATTTCTTGGAGCGCACGCTAGAATAGCTCGCAGATGGCAGAATTTTTCCTACTTACTTAAACTTATTGTTATAATATGAAAAATTTACGCAATATCATTATAATTTATAACCTATGTGTTATTTTGATATGTAAGCTATATAATTGCAAAGTTTCATCTCAATCCGTTCAGTAGTTTTTGCGTGAAAGAGTAACAAACATCCATCCTTTCAAACTTTCACGTTTATAATATTAGTAGGATTAGTTGTGTATTATACGAGTAAGATATGGATAGTTGTAAACCCTCACAGCCACAGAGATACCAGAGGGATAATGTGATCGATCGAGAAAATCTGAAACAGATGCATCGATTCATATGGCACAAGTTAGAAAGAGACATAAAAAATATCTTGATTCGGTGGATTGTGCCGGATTTTTCTAAAGATAACGTCAATTTCCAAAACGTATTTGACAATGGGGGTGAATAAGACGATCATTATTAACAACTTTTACCATCCTGCCAATATGCATGTTTACTGGGTATAAAAATCATAATTATAATTAGTTTAATTATTAAAAATCGTCATCCATCCATCCATCAGCCATAAGAAGTCCACTGCTGGACATAGGCCTCCCCTATGGATCTCCAATAAGACCGGTTGGAAGCGGCTTGCATCCAGCGCGATCCTGCGGTCTTAATGAGGTCATCCGTCCACCTTGTGGGTGGACGTATTAAAAATATTGGACACATGTTTTTTCTTTTGTCAATCAAACAATTAATGACAAAGTTAAACCTTGTCAAATTTGAGAGTGGGGGCTCGTGACGTCACTAGCCAAATCTTTAACAGATACCCGGTTGTGTTGGGTTATGTGGACTTTTCCACTAAAACCCCCTCGGTGGCCTCCCTCTGTGCTTGTCAGAGGGAACTGGGATCTCCGTAGGAACGCACCAGTGCCCTCCATCATGGGTATTCACACTCCGTAAGCTTCTTATAACAGCTTTCCTGTGTACAGCGGTGCTGGACAGCGCACAGCGCCGTTGTCTTCCCAGAGCTCATTGGGATGGATGGTTGATCCCCAAATACAATAATCTGGATAACCCTAGATATATTGTTAGGGCATCATACATATTTTAGATCAGTCTGGCACTCCAGAATAAATGAATAATAATGAAGTGATTGACACAAACTACATCTTGACCTCATGTAAATTAGGAGAGATTTTTTTTGTTTTTCCTATTTTGGGACAATGCAATGTAAAAACTTTACCTTTGTCGCCTTAGTTAACAATTCACTAATAAATATTAATAAATAATAATAATCAACAAATAATAATTCAAACCTAATATTTTGCTGTTGATCTGGTTTCTTTTACAAGCTTTTATTTAACTTGCAATGGATGTACCTATGTATGTAAGTATAAAAGTTCGGGTGGAATCTTGCAAGTTAAATTTGACCAACTTCACGGTTTGTACTAAACAAGTTACTGTCGTGTTTGGGTACGTTTTACTTGTCTTGGCTAGCACTCTGCTGCTACATAATCCAGGATCTTAAAAGCTCGTATTTTTAAAAATTAATATTTATATTATGATTTAATTTAACATTGTGAATAAGTAACCAAAAAAAATCTAATAAAGAGAACGTACCTACAGAGAGCATTTCGAATTTTCAGGATCCCCATCCATCCTACTATACCTAATCACTATGTATGTTACGAGATTACTCCATAATTATAAAGTGATTTTGACTTTTCTTTTTTTTTGACGATCGGCTGAACTGTTTTAGCAAAATCAACAATATCAAAAAATGGTACACACCCTTTCGAGCGAACTATTCGAATTTTGTACTCGACTGGAGTCGGTTGTGTCATTTTTGACGAAAAATCATTTTTACAGAACATGGAAAGTGGATAACATATTACCGTGATTCACATGCTAGCGAGCTGGTCGGTTATTTGTCAATTTACTACGCTTTAGCGACTAAATGACACCAATCCTGTGATTTTTAATGCACTTAGGCAATGATGTTTTATAAAAAGATCTGCTGACTCAAATACCTGCGTTGCTAGGCATGGCGACACATGCATGTCTGTATAACCGTCCGAATATCTTTGGTAGGTAATCAAAGAATCATATCTCTATCCCTGTTACACTAGTTGCTAAGGTGCGGCAAGACGTTGAATAAGACAGAAATAGCAACATTTTACAATTTCGTCTGATAATACCTACTTAGGGTGGCAGCTCATTTGATTGAAAATTTCCCCAAAATGTTACGATTCCTTCTCAATGTCAGTGATGCAAACCGATATTTATAATAATTAACATTTTAGTAATACCGAATGAATTTGAGTCATAATAAATAAAATATGATGTAATATATACACATATACATAAAATTGGAGTGTCTTTGTAATATTGAAATTACCGTTTTTTACTACATGTATATGACTATAATATATCCGGTACACACACCAAAATAACATTTTTTTATAATTTTTGTCTGTCTGTCTGTTTGTTCCGGCTAATCTCTGAAATGGCTGAACCTATTTTGACGGGATTTTTATTGCCAAGGAGCTGATGTAATAAGGAGTAACTTAGGCTACGTTTATTTTGGAAAAAATCTTTTTATCTTGGACTAACGCGGGTAACATAGCTAGTTATAAATAAAATTATAATAGGTACAATTAATTTATCCGTCCAGTATTTATTCGTTCTTGATAATTAAAATAATTATCACCATAATAGTACTTAATTATCATAAACGTGTCACAATGCGTTAATAATGTATGGCTTGATATTCCGTAAGATAATTCGAAAGCATTGTATGAATAATCTACAACATATTGTTTTGAAAATTGTGAATTTTTTTTTTATTGACCGACCAACCACCGGAGGAGGTACTCAATTCGACGCGTATATTTTTTTATGTGTAACCACGCATAACTTTTTTAATAGTTGTCCGATTTCAATAATTCTTTTTTTATTGGATAGAACATACTTCGAAATTGGTCCCATTTAAATTTAATCGAAATCGGCTGAGCCGTTTTTGATAAATCAACAATAATGTGGAAAATGCTACATCGATCCGTGCAAAATTTTCGCGAATTCTGTACACGGGTGAAGTCGGTCATGCTATTTTTTTGCGAAACATAATTATTCTACAACAGTTGGAGTAAATAATTACAAATGTAACAGGCTACTATAGTTCGAATTGAGAACCTCTTATTTTTGAAGCAAACTGAAAAAGAAACATTTCTTTTTCAGTTGGAATACAAAGGTACACTTTTTTATATTTTTCTTTTATTAGAATAGTGTTATGTTCATCGTTATCATTATCAGAATTTAAAAAAAATTAAAAAATACCTCAAGCACTGGAACCGTTTTCTGAGACAAATGGTTAATGCCACGATTCATTTCTACATCTTCTTTTTGAAAATGTTTTGTGCATATGTTGGTATACTTGGTAGGTATCCAGTCCGTTTCATTTCTTAATAATCGAATGGCTTTTACCCATTTATCGCGGCGTATTTCGTCTGCGGGTATCCTATAATATCAAAAAAGTAATTATTGATCAGTCGAAATCTCCCATAATTATGGGGAAACAAAATCATGTTTTACCTGGCACCACCAACTGTAAAATTATTCATTTTTAAAATCATGATATTTTATGTGATAGTTTTAAGTAATTCGAATAGTGTAAAACGTATTTACCTGTGGAAAGAAATTCCGGAATCTTTATGAAGAACTTGGGAACGGGATTTGCACGTTTTTATCACACATTTCCCCATTTTTATATTTTTAAATAATTTTTTGACGCCTCATATGCTCCACGATTTAGGCCGTTTTCTGACTTGTCGGTGTGGGAGCGGTGCGGGATCTGTAAGGTCTGTACCGAAACGATACCGCGTTGCCTTCACCTACTCACCTATCGGTATATTCTCGGTATAAAATTCTGCAGTACCGAAGATGTCGTCTTCTAGTGATGACGATATTTTGGCGTGTTATTATGTTTATCGCCTACGTAAAAAAAGAAAACGTTATTGGCGTCATCCTTATATCGAAAATAATATTAATTGCCGATTTTTTTGTTGCGGCTAAAGAACTTTCCCAAGATGACGAAAAAATTTTTCTCTGTAACGTCCTTTCTCGAATATTCCGCCAATTTATAATTATACAATGCAGGATACTTTTCAATTTCTAGTACCTACCTACTAAAACGACGTGAATATCTCGCTCCGCCATCTTGTTTGCACGACCTCGCGCGGTAAATGTCGAGCGGCGCCTGGACACGCATCCCGAGACGCGGTAAAACGAAACGATCCCTCCCCGCTCCCGCACACACCGCGCCAATCAGAAGACGCGCATTAAAATATAGGCGCTCGGCAAGCTTTCGGTACCGTGTATACCGAGCGAAACGAATCCGCACCGCTCCCGCACCGACAAGTCAGAAAACGGCCTTAGTTTACTCGCAACTGCGGCCGGTCGGCGCGCGTCGCCGGCCCCGGCCGGCGGTTGGCTGACGCCGTCTTAGACAAGAATTTTTCATTCTAGTGTATATTAGTTCAATGCACTTAGGGTTATAAGCAAAGGCCAACTGATTTCGTAATATTATTGTATTATTCAAATGTTCCAGAATAGTGTAACATATTCACATCTATCTTTAATCTTTATATAAGTATACATATAAATTTCGCGACACGTTGTTTGTTCGCGATGGACTCCTACATCCATCCATCCATCAGCCATAAAAAGTCCACTGCTGGACATAGGCCTCCCCTATGGATCTCCAATAAGACCGGTTGGAAGCGGCTTGCATCCAGCGGGATCCTGCGGTCTTAATGAGGTCATCCGTCCACCTTGTGGGTGGACGTCCTACGTTGCGCTTGCCGGTACGTGGTCTCCACTCGAGAACTTTTCGACCCCATCGGTCATCAGTCCTCCTCGCTATGTGCCCTGTCCATTGCCATTTCAACTTACCAATCCGTTGGGCTATGTCGGTAACTTTGGTTCTTCTACGGATCTCCTCATTTCTGATTCGATCTCGCAGCGAGACACCGAGCATAGCCCTCTCCATAGCTCGTTGGGCTACTTGGAGCTTGCTAATAAGGCCCATAGTGAGACACATTAACCGATCTTCACTAAATTTTGCACACTATGTGCAGTTTGATACAACTTGAGAGATAGGATAGTTTAGTTTATATCTCTATTTATAATCACATTAGTTAGTTTATTATACTTTTAAAATCTGGCCGTACCGGGGCGAAGCCGGTCTAAGTCTATAAAATCTCATATTTGGTAAAAAATAGTATGTTTTATTTTATTTAATATAGTCTCTTGCTTGCGTCGACATAGACATTTATAAGTAAGCTATAAGCTTTATATATGCAATGGCATATTTGCGACTGTCTTTTGTGCAATTGTTAAAATAACATGTATTTTATGAAGCTTGCGCTACCAAATAGGATCTAATTTATGAACACGGAAAAATCCAGGATGACTTGGAATTACTGAATCCTAAAAACTATTCTAAAGTAGTTTGTACCGCGTTTGATCAGTTTCTCTCTGTTTTTAAAAGCTGAGTGAAATGTGTTGTCGATTTCAATTTTTGACACGGCATATTTCAATCAAATGCAGCTAGAGTTCTCATCAGTTCTGGTATTTTCCATGTTCAACGTAGTTAAGTTAACCAACTGAAAACGCATTACACGGTAACAAATTGATGTCAGCAAAGGATGAGAAGTAAGGTTAAATGCAGCTTGCTGCTAACTTCTCAGTAGCCATTTAATTAGATTATTAAAAATAAAAGTCTAGCCATTGACACGAGATGAATGAATTAATTAAATTTGATTCGTCTTACGATATACCGGATTTTTGTGACTCTTTTAAAACCCACTTCAAAAAAGGAGGTTCTCAATTCGACCACATGATTTTTTTATTTTATACACATATGTCACGCGGTTGCTCCGACAATTATGAACCGATTTTGATGATACTTTTATTGTTTAGTAAGTTATACTTCCATTTCCAGTTCCATTTAAAATTTACCGTAATCGGCGGAGTCGTTATTGAAAAATCAACAATAATGTGAAAACTACCACATCGATTCGTGCAAACTATTCGAGTTCTCTTTACAGTTGAAGTCGGTTATTCCATTTTTGGTGAAAAATAATTGTATCATTCAAATGTTGGCCGGCTATTTTTATTTTTTTATTTTACGGAGCTGAGCGGGCTTGGGTAGACACTGAAAGGAGGAATGCACAAAACACCCCATGCTGGTCGCCAGTACAGGAATTATCGCCCCCATATCGAATAAGATTAAAATGTTTTTTTTTTTTTAATTGACAATTTAGTTACCACAGACTCCAGGGTTTGTTAATTTAACACATTTTTTTATTTTACTGTACAAAGAGAGTAGATTAAAATGTTGGCCGGTTACTCTATACCGCGGCGGAACTTCAATGAGTAGAAGTCTTATTGAGTTTGGGCTAATATGATCCATCGTCAAAATTGTACGAACATTTCCATCGCAGGCAAGTCGTCACTGCTGTCGGCGCTGGGGCGCCGCGAGGTGCCGATCCCGGAGCACATCGACATCTTCCATCTGACGAGAGAGATGCCCGCCTCCGACAAGACGGCGCTCCAGTGCGTGATGGAGGTCGACGAGGAGCGGGTCAAGCTCGAGAAACTCGCGGAAGAACTCGCGCATTGCGAGGACGATGGTAACGTACTGATTTAGTAAGTCGTCTTAGACAGGGTTATCTGCCACAAGTCAGCGCTCCAGTGCGTGATGGAGGTGAACGAGGAGCGGGTCAAGCTCGAGAAACTCGCGGAAGAACTCGCGCATTTCGAGGACGATGGTAACGTACTGATTTAGTAAGTCGTCTTAGACAGGGTTATCTGCCACAAGTCAGCGCTCCAGTGCGTGATGGAGGTGAACGAGGAGCGGGTCAAGCTCGAGAAACTCGCGGAAGAACTCGCGCATTGCGAGGACGATGGTAACGTACTGATTTAGTAAGTCGTCTTAGACAGGGTTATCTGCCACAAGTCAGCGCTCCAGTGCGTGATGGAGGTGAACGAGGAGCGGGTCAAGCTCGAGAAACTCGCGGAAGAACTCGCGCATTGCGAGGACGATGGTAACGTACTGATTTAGTAAGTCGTCTTAGACAGGGTTATCTGCCACAAGTCAGCGCTACAGTGCGTGATGGACGTCGACGAGGAGCGGGTCAAGCTCGAGAAACTCGCGGAAGAACTCGCGCATTGCGAGGACGATGGTAACGTACTGATTTAGTAAGTCGTCTTAGACAGGGTTATCTGCCACAAGTCAGCGCTACAGTGCGTGATGGACGTCGACGAGGAGCGGGTCAAGCTCGAGAAACTCGCGGAAGAACTCGCGCATTGCGAGGACGATGGTAACGTACTGATTTAGTAAGTCATCTTCTTTTGAGTTTTGACAAAAGTCGCAGAACAAAAGTTTTTAGTTTTGATGTACTGAATAAGCCCCTAAAAGGATGTTAATTGATTAGGAATAACTCTGTATATGATTTTTTTTAATTTCCAGATGCTCAAGAGCAACTGATGGACGTGTACGATCGGCTGGACGAGCTGAGCGCCGACACGGCTGAAGCGCGAGCCGCCAACATCCTGCACGGTCTCGGCTTCACCAAGGAAATGCAACAGAAGGCCACCAAGGACTTCTCAGGAGGTAACATTCCTCTTAACTTCGTCTTGATCATGTTAGAGACGTGACTTTCACCTCTCATAAGCATTGACGTCGCTGTATTGTAATGTACCTGGGCTTTAACTACCACTGCAGGACGCAGGCTTACCTACGAAGGGAGATTGGGCCATATCCACCACGCTGGCCCAGTTTGGGCTGGTGGATTCACATACGCCATCGAATTCCTTCTACAGACTTATGCAAGTTGCCTTACGATGTTTTCCTTCACCGAAAAACCATTGATGTAAAATTCCATACATACATTCCAATAAATTCATTGGTACTGGACCAGGATTTGAACTCACATCCTCAGGATTGTTACTGACCACTAGGTAGACCACCACTGCTTCTGTTTCATTATACATTTAATCCAATTCATAATAAATATTTCAGATTTCACAAACCATTGTCCTTTACTTTTTATTGTGTAAACTTATAATTTATGTGAGTATTTAATTAAATTTATTTCGATCTTAGTGATAGTTATAAAATTAGCTAGAAGTATAAGCATGATAACTGGGTAAAAAAATCATTACTCATAATTAGTCCGTGAGATAGATTATCAAAAAATATTAGACACTTACTTTTTATTTTGTCAGTTAAACAATAAATAACAAAGAAAAATAACTTAAGATAAATTACTTGTCAAAGTTTGGGAGTGTAGTGTCGTGACGTCACTAGTGCGACGTAGTCGGTACATTTGCCGTGCACTCGTGATTAAGATCTTTGACTTTTGACAAAATGTCTTAAAAATAGGACTTTGGACAAAATGTCTTAAAATAGGTGCACGGGTCTTCCGCCGCAATTTTTAGGATTATTCCACCATAAGTTATTGACTTTCGGCGGCCAGACCACAACCACATAGTGCTTACGTGGCCTTACACTTTGCAAAGTAACTAAACTACAGTCAGCTTGTGTTGTTGGTGTGAGTCATCATTACATATTATAAAACAAAGCCGCCTTTTTGTCTGTTTTTGTATCTGCTTATTTCTTCCAAACTACTCAACGGATTGTAATGTGGTTTTCACTATCTTTTAGAATGTTTTCAACAGGAAGGTAATAACAATAGTTATAATCTAATTACTCTTGGGCGAAGCCGTGACTGGCAGCTAGTAAATAAATAATTTCGTTGAGCGTTACTTTGCGGAATTTCAAGGCTGAAGCTTTGGGACACCGCGCGAAATTCATTTTTTTTAGGTTTTTGGCATTTACAGATAAACTGTTCGTTGTAAGTTTACAAAAACTCGACGTAGGTGTACTGTCGTCCATAGTCTAGTTTCGTGCATAGTCCACTATTATGGTTTATAAGTGTATGTATAGGTATCGCCACACAAGTCGGCGGATGAGAAGTTAGCCGCAGATGACACTACGCAGTGATTCGCTAATTATTGCGCATGTGTGCACAATGCCTACACAATTGGCGAAGTAGTGAGCACGGGCGTAGGAAGCGCGCGGGAGGCATGAGGTTAGCGGGCGGGTGTGCCCCGGCGTCTCGTCTCTCTGGCTCCCGCGCATACCTATAATTCGGCTTTTGCGCAGCGTTCTGCGCATGACTTCCCATCCGCCGACTTGTGTGGCGCGGTCATAGGGGCGGTGTTTGAATTGACGTGGTATTATTGCTATAGTCCAAGTTCAAAATAAAAGCCCGGGCTAGGAGACATCTAAAGTTTGTCCACCATCTTTGTGAAATTAAATTTGACATTTGATCAGCAGTTCAAACGTCATTTCTGTCTTGATTACATAGCAGTTTCTATGGATTTACGACGCCATGTTTGTGGAATCATGCATCACAACTTTTTTACTTTATGTCACTTACTACTGTTTTTCTTTATTCTGAGGGCACGGATAATACCTTTATTATTACTACCTATTCATTGTCGCTAATTGAGTTTATGAAAACTTACATTGAGTTTATCTGTACATGCTAAAAATAATTGAATTTTGTGCGCTGTCCTAGTGGATGCACCAAATTTATTCAACTTGAAATAATATAATTTTCACAGCAAAAAAATTGAAGAAATATGAAGATATTCAAAACAAAAATTTTTTTTTGTCAGGTTGGCGAATGCGTATCGCGTTGGCTCGCGCGCTGTACGTGAAGCCCCACCTGCTGCTGCTGGATGAGCCGACCAACCATCTCGATCTCGACGCATGCGTATGGCTTGAGGAGGAGCTCAAACAGTATGTTTATTTATTTTTTTCTAACTAGTTTTGATCGAAAACTATAATGCCCGCTATGCCCTAACCGCTTCACACAAGGAGATCTCTTCGAAGCCAACACAGCCGCAGTTATAACAACAATACAAGTTTTATGATCAAATTACCGACTGAAATGAAGAAGATTACTAGTTTTGACCTATGACTTCTGGAATGAAAAGTAGCCTATGACACTGTCCGACGTTTGCCAGAGGACCTCACTTTACACCGCATCTACTTCTACAGGGTTATCCAGAACTGGTGTACTAAGCCGAAAAGAAGTGAATCAGACCACCATTATCAACAACTTTTGCTATTGGCTCCATAGTAAAAATTGTTCATAATGGCGGGTGAAAACTCAGAATTCAGGAAAACAATACCAGCTGTTTTATACATTCTGACGATTTTGAGTTACACTTTTATATGGAACAACTAGCTGGTATTTTTTCTCGAATTTTGGGTTGACCCCATAGTAAAAGTTGTTCATAATGATGGTCTTAATCCCCCCCTTTCGGCTTAGTACAGGATAAGAAGATCAGGTATCTATAAAAATGAACTTTTCAAATAATGAAACCATTTTTATGTGAGTTGCAAAAAAACATCACCAATTTGTAGATAAGTGTAGATAATAACACCCAGACACAGAGCAAACCCTTATGTTCCTCACATAGAGTCAGGGTGACTAACCACTAGGCAACTGATGCAGTCGTCAATAAATAGATTTTAAACGATATGCAACGGAACGAGTCATAACACGACCATAGTTTCGGTCGCGTTCGGCGACCTTTCTCAAGTTAGCGAGTGCTAGCACGCGGAGCCGTCTCACAATGCACTCAACTATACGTACACGTGAGTACCGTTGTATATCGTTTAAAATGTGTGAAAACCACGTTAATTTCCATATTAAAATAGATTTTAATTAATTTCTTTCAGCTACAAACGCATCCTGGTGCTAATATCACATTCGCAAGATTTCCTGAACGGTGTGTGCACAAATATCGTCCACATGAGCAAGCGCCGGCTCAAATACTACACGGGCAACTACGAGGCCTTCGTGCGAACCCGCATGGAGCTGATCGAGAACCAAATGAAGCAGTACAACTGGGAGCAGGACCAGATCGCTCATATGAAGGTACAGATACCATATTTCAAACTTTCTTTTTTATTGATTTAATGCACGGCAAAGGGAGAAAACCATTTTATCCACTCTTAATGTCAGATGTCATTGTCAATCCATATTTTATTAACCCCCGACGCAAAAGAGGGGTGTTATAAGTTTGACGTGTCTGTTTGTCTGTCTGTGTCTGTGGCATCATAGCGCCCGAACCACTGAACCGATTTCAGTTTAGTTTTTTTTGGATGAAAGGAGACTTAGTCGAGAGTGTTCTTAGCTATGTTTTATAAAAATCGATTGAGCCGTTTAAGAGTTATAGTGGGTTAGAGTGGGGATGGAAGAACCAAAATTCTACAAATGTGCCCAAAATGGTTGTCAAATTATTTCGTACTTTTTTTAGGTAGGTTTTTGTGTCGGGGGTTTTTAAATTTTTAATTTAATTTTTTATTTCCTCTTCGAAGGGATATAATGGTAGAAAGAGTATCAGTCCCTTTGCCATGCTTCCCGTGCAGTGCATGTGCTCTTTATGACATATATTATTATTTTCTGAGATTTAAAAATATTTCATAAAACTAAAGGTTTGTTATTTTATTTGTTATTGTTATTTTTTATCAACATTAACTACAAAAACCGCTCAGGCCTTCCATCACCGCCGCGTTTCGGTCTTTAATGTATAAAATATAAATAATTTATTTCAAACTTTTGTAGTTGGCAGAATCATAATTCTTGGCGCTGTTAAATTAAAATCAGTGGGTTATCGTTAAATAGGTTTTTTTTAAATGAATGTATGTTTTAATTAAATTTTTGTGTCCTATGTGCCGTATGTAGCATTTCACGCAAAGCGGACAGGAAAAAATGACAGGACTTTGCAAAAAAATTGATAATTCTTAGAAGAATCATAATTTTGTATCTAACATAATTATATAAATACGAGTATACTACTTACACAAAAAAGTATTGATGCACAATTTTATTATCCATATACATTAAATAAATATCAGAGGACATCTTACACACGGTCTCTGACCCCAAACTAAGCATACCTTGTGATATGGCTGCCAGAGACTGATATACTACATATACATATTTTAAATACATACTTATATAGATAGTACCTAAATAACACCCAGACACAGAGCAAATACCTATGTTCATCACACAAATGTTTGCCCTGGGTGGGGATGAAACCAACGCCTCTTTGACCCAGAAGTTAGGGTTACTAACCACTGAGTCACTGAGGCAGTCAAATTTTGTCAAACATTATTTTAAATGAATGTTGTTGATATGTTTGTACAGAACTACATAGCGCGGTTTGGTCACGGGTCGGCCAAGCTTGCGCGTCAGGCGCAGTCCAAAGAGAAGACGTTAGCCAAGATGGTAGCCCAGGGTCTGACGGAGAAGGTGGTCGACGACAAGATCCTCAACTTCTACTTCCCCTCGTGCGGGAAGGTGCCTCCGCCCGTCATCATGGTTCAGGTAAGTCTCATTCTTCTCATTAGGAACATTTCAGCTATATATTGTCCGTCACTGGACATAGGTCTCATCTAAGTCCAAAGAGAAGACGCCAGTCAAAATGGACGCCCAGGGACTGATGGAGAAGGTGGTCGACGACAAGATCCTCAACTTCTACTTCCCCTCGTGTGGGAAGGTGCCTCCGCCCGTCATCATGGTTCAGGTAAGTCTCATTCTTCTCATTAGGAACATTTCAGCTATATATTGTCCGTCACTGGACACAGGTCTCATCTAAGTCTAAAGAGAAGACGCTAGTCAAGATGGTGTCCCAGGGACTGATGGAGAAGGTGGTCGACGACAAGATCCTCAACTTCTACTTCCCCTCGTGTGGGAAGGTGCCTCCGCCCGTCATCATGGTTCAGGTAAGTCTCATTCTTCTCATTAGGAACATTTCAGCTATATATTGTCCGTCACTGGACACAGGTCTCATCTAAGTCTAAAGAGAAGACGCTAGTCAAGATGGTGTCCCAGGGACTGATGGAGAAGGTGGTCGACGACAAGATCCTCAACTTCTACTTCCCCTCGTGTGGGAAGGTGCCTCCGCCCGTCATCATGGTTCAGGTAAGTCTCATTCTTCTCATTAGGAACATTTCAGCTATATATTGTCCGTCACTGGACATAGGTCTCATCTAAGTCCAAAGAGAAGACGCCAGTCAAAATGGTCGCCCAGGGACTGATGGAGAGGGTGGTCGACGACAAGATCCTCAACTTCTACTTCCCCTCGTGTGGGAAGGTGCCTCCGCCCGTCATCATGGTTCAGGTAAGTCTCATTCTTCTCACTAGGAACATTTCAGCTATATATTGTCCGTCACTGGACACAGGTCTCATCTAAGTCTAAAGAGAAGACGCTAGTCAAGATGGTGTCCCAGGGACTGATGGAGAAGGTGGTCGACGACAAGATTCTCAACTTCTACTTCCCCTCGTGTGGGAAGGTGCCTCCGCCCGTCATCATGGTTCAGGTAAGTCTCATTCTTCTCATTAGGAACATTTCAGCTATATATTGTCCGTCACTGGACACAGGTCTCATCTAAGTCTAAAGAGAAGACGCTAGTCAAGATGGTGTCCCAGGGACTGATGGAGAAGGTGGTCGACGACAAGATTCTCAACTTCTACTTCCCCTCGTGTGGGAAGGTGCCTCCGCCCGTCATCATGGTTCAGGTAAGTCTCATTCTTCTCATTAGGAACATTTCAGCTATATATTGTCCGTCACTGGACACAGGTCTCATCTAAGTCTAAAGAGAAGACGCTAGTCAAGATGGTGTCCCAGGGACTGATGGAGAAGGTGGTCGACGACAAGATTCTCAACTTCTACTTCCCCTCGTGTGGGAAGGTGCCTCCGCCCGTCATCATGGTTCAGGTTACTATTATCTTAATCATCAGGGACATTTCAGCTAAATAGGGCTACCCTGTACTAAGCTGAAAGTGGAAAGCTGTTCATAGAAATTTGCAACTCGGGATCGACAAAATGTATAAAACTGGTTTTTTTTCGCGAATTCCCGGTCGGCCCCATAGTAAAAGTTGTTCATAATAATAATCTAAATCACATCCTTTCAGCTTAGTACACCAGTTCTGGATAATCCTGTGAAATGTTCTCTACTCTGCCCTTGTTATGATAAAAAGCGTATGAAATGAAATCTGTAGCTTCTGACTGGAGTCAGAAGGATTGCCTTTTCAGATCACGTCGCCAGACACATATGTACGCTTTACAATTACAATTCATTTATTGAAAACTTCAGTTATATGTCATGAAAAATAATAATAATTCACAATTCATTCCATTTGATTAAACGTTATATAAAATCATAATAAAAATTAGAAACAAATTATCACAATCCAATATATATATGTAATATCAATAATTATATCATAACAAGGGCAATACTGGACATAGGCCTCCTCTATCTTATAGACTAGGGGACCGAGTCTGAAATTGCAAAAAAAAATGCTGCGATATGAACGGAACAGCATCTACAACATCAGTTGCATTGTGCGCCTTAAGATCGGCTCTTTGAAATATTCTAGGCCTGTCTTGCAGCGAACCTCATAATACCATGTAATGTTGATAATATCAACGAGAACTAACGTCTGTGAAATAGCTATTTTGATTCATTCATGTCTGCACACACTTCTGCTTTTTTTTTTTTATTCAAAAATTTAGTACCTTAGACTCCAGGGTCTGTGCCCTTTGTTAACTAAACACAATTTTTTGATTTCACTGTACAAAGAGTATTAAAGTAAGTAAGTAAGTTCGTATAGGCCGGGTGGCTAGCCCTGGTGTCAGAGTTTTAGGCCGCCTGAAGGCCTCTGACATGGCTAAACGGCATAGAATAATAACGCCGAGAAACCGAGAACAAGCACGCTAAGTGAAGCAAGAAATACCAAGCTTGAAAAAGCTTGGTACGCGAACGGCGCGCGGCAGTACTCACAGTCGTACCGTGATAAAAACAGCTCCCGTAATTTATATTTTAAAATGACGGTTTGTGTGGTAAACGGGTGCCACAGTGAATCGGCAAAACCAAACAAACAATGCAACATCACATTCCACATGTAAGTATTACAAAATATCTAATAATTTGATGTAAAACGCCTTCCAATGTAAATATAAATTCACAAAATTTCGACAGACGCCATAAGGACTAAAAGTTGCAAGTAAAAGGTTAAACTTTTCTCCCACGTTTTGATATTGAAATTAGTAATGAAATATACTTCCATTGCCTTGACATGGGATTATCAGTACATATTATTATGTTTTCATATATCCTACTTGATAAGTACCAAAGCGAGACATTATCATCATAATTAGATGGTTATGACCTTAGGTTATGACAGAGCGACAGTGTCTTGATTTGGAACGTCATAATACGTCACTTCTTTACATGGAACAGATGCGGTTATCGTAAAGAGATATCATACGATAATCAAGTAGGTCACTATAGTCCAGGAGGCAAGCGACAAAAATGACGACTAACCCATCTGATAAGTCAGGCTACAAGTTTCGGGTGATTGGTGATCTGCATTTATTTTTTTATCCAGTGGGATGTGGAAGTATAAATGACTGATCTTGACTCCAAAATCATTGACCTTGAGTCCAAGATCACTTAAGGTCCATCAAGGTCGATGATATTGTAGTCAAGGTCAATGACTTCCAGGTGTACTTGGGGGTGCATTCCGGATTTGGTTTGTATTTCTACGAACATTTGTCAGGTTGATTTTATTGTGAACAATACTGTGTTGATTTTTTTTTCATTATAAAATTATATAATTTTGTAGTGATGATTTAATTTTAATTTTGTGATGATGATTTGTTTTTGATTTTGTAATGACAATTAATTTTTAATTTTGTAGTGATAATTTTGCAATGAGCCTTCCCAATGTAATTAATAATTTGTCATACCCTTAAAGGGTCATATGTATTTGACATTATTATGACATGTAATCTAATAACCGCATGTAAAAATTACATATGTTCCAATTGATAATTTAATTGAATTGAATTGAATTTCGCGAATCCCTGGTTGGCCTCATAGTACATTTTGTTCAAAATGATGACCTGAATCACCTCTTTTCGGCTTTGTACACAACAACTTTTTTTTAAATTAAACTGGGTAGGTATAACATGAACAAAGTGATTAAAAAAAAATTAATTAAGAAGTAAAAATTAATTACTTTTCGTGTGTTACTGTTTTATGTGTGCGTACTGTTTTCCACACGAAAAGCCCTAGTTAAGTAAAAACTAAAAACACAATAATTAAATTGGTCAAAATTTTATTATAATTAAACGGTTTTATGTACTAAAAGATAAAAAATTATAACTCAACAATAAAATCGTGAGGTCTTCGCCTGAAAGATTTCATTATGTATGATGCGCCCCACGATTTTATTTGAGAATTATTATTTTTTATCTTTTAGTACCTACTTAAAACCGTTTAGTTAAAAAAATATCCATTTCACAAACTGTGTTCCACACGAAAAGCCCTTTCATATAATACTCATACTAATGGAATTAAAAAAAAATGTTATTAACAGAAATGTTTGGAGCCACACTCAAAGGCACTAGTATAAGTTATGCAAAATCTGTACTAAAGGCTCTGATCAAATTTCCCAACTTTTTGGGGTAATCTGATTCTGATAGTAACATTACTTGTTTCGTAGTGTGCGTGTTGCCGCGCGTAAATACCTATGACTCGCGCATACATCAATCGTGTTGATGCTTCACTCTCGAGATTTTTTTGACATGAAATTATCATTCTCGGCGTTATTATTCTATGGCTAAACGGTTGAAACAACCGGGGCCTACAATTTAACGTGTCATCCGAGCCACAAAGAGTATTATAACATAGTTAAATCTTAGTCTAAGTTATTTAGTCGGTGCATTGCGTGAATGCCACGAGCAGACCGGCGACCTGCAAGCAGCACCCGATCACGAGTATGACACATGTGCCAGCCATCATTCTCCTCGACCATATTTGAGGGAAGAGAACGACCCGACACACGACGCCGCCGCAAGAAGTAGCCTTCGATGGCGAGCATGAATGCTTGGGGCATGCACGCAATGCTTATTTTAACAAACGGGAAAAAAAATTCTTCTGCATTTTCGAATGTAGACACGGAAGTGTTTGATTCAATTGTTCCAGAAATATGCATCTTACATAGTCTATTATATACAAAGTAAGATTTCTTTGTTATGAAACTCGTATCGTTGCGAGACATCCAGACTTAGAAGTGTTTTGGTAACTTTTGAGATAAAGATCACTAGTCTATTGACTAGCTAAAATACAATAGCTAGAGGTTATCATTAGCAAATATATTTCGAAGCAGCTCTAAATGATATTTTGCGATAAAAAACATAAAAAATGTCATGACCCCGAGTTTTATATTCTAAAGGAGGTTTATACTCTATCGGAGGTTTATATTTTAAAGGAGGTTTATATTCTAAAGGAGGTTCATATTCTAAAGTAGGTTTATATTCTAAACGAGGTACGAGTTCTAAATGAGGCTTATATTCCAAAAAAGTTTTATTTTCTAAAGGAAATTTAAATATTTAAAAAAAGTTTTATATTCTAAGGAGGTTCATATTCTAAAAGAAAATCGTGTAAAAAAATGTTTATATTCTAAAAAAAGGCATATTCTAAAGGATTCTATTCCTTTTTTAGAACATGATCCATAAAAAGGTTTATACAGGGTTATTTCTAATCAATTAGCATCCTTTTAGGGGCTTATTCTGTACATCAAAACTAACAACTTTTGTTCTACGACTTTTATTAATTCATAAAAAAAAAGTTGTTCCATAGAAAAATATCGTTCACCCTCTACAAAATGTATGGAACAGCTGATATTTTTTTGAGTTTTGACATTAGTCGCATAACGAAAGTTGTTAGTTTTGATGTACAGAATAAGGCCCTAAAAGGATGCTAATTGATTAGAAATAACCCTGTATACTAAATGATAAAATGAGGTTTACCTATATATTACAGAACGTGTCGTTCCGGTACAATGATTCGACGCCCTGGATCTACAAAAACCTCGAGTTCGGTATCGATCTTGACACGCGGCTCGCGCTCGTCGGCCCCAACGGCGCCGGCAAGTCCACGCTGCTCAAACTGCTCTACGGAGACGTAAGTACAGTTCCCAACATCCCTCCCTTATCTAGAATCGTCGTTTCAGCCATAGGACGTCCACTGCTGGTCATAGGCCTCCCCTAAAGATCTCCAATAAGACCGGTTGGTAGCAGCTTGCATCCAGCGCCATCCTGCGGTCTTAATGAGGTCATCTGTCCACCTTGTGGGTGGACGTCCTACGCTGCGCTACGATATCTTGAATGCTTCAAGAATATTTTAAATAATTAATTATTTATTTCATGTCAATCTCAGAAGAATTACAAGTAATAGAAGTATTGCTGAATTTTACTCAAATATAAAACTACGTTACAGCTGTCTTATTCTTATCTGGTTATACAGAATACGCGAGAGCGAGTGGAACAAAAAAAGACGCAATGTCTGTCGCATAAGTCAAAATCACCAGTTGGAATGTCAAAATGGTTAAAATTTGGTTACACTTGATCATTTGTCTATTCCGGAAATTTGAACCCTCTAGTTCCAGTAAGAAGGTTCAATTCTCTGATCATTTTCATGGAGCTATCTCAGCTCCATGCTAGTTTGTGAAACCCCTCGAAATTACGCAAGTTCGGGTGCCGCTTAAATAGAGTACTGTATTTAAACAAATCTGTGTACTCTTAATAAATTCTTAACCATCTTCGAAAATGGAAATTTCGTCCAACGATTCGTCTAGATATTCTGAGGCTGATAATAATGATTTAAAGATTTAGGTATCTAATTGACAAGAGTTTCACACGATTCTATTACAAATTAAAGACATTACATTACGTTATGAAACTAAGTACATACTATATGCAAATCTGTATAATTATGTTGATCTGCAGTTGGTGCCAACAACTGGTATGATCCGCAAGAACTCGCATCTGCGCATCGGGCGCTACCACCAGCACCTGCACGAGCTGCTGGACCTAGACCTGTCTCCCCTCGACTACATGATGAAGGAGTTCCCCGACGTGCGCGAGCGCGAGGAGATGCGCAAGATCATCGGCCGGTACGGGCTCACCGGCCGCCAGCAGGTAACACTCCCTCAGCACCTGCGCGCTGCCGGACCTGGACCTGTCTCCCCTCTACTACGTGATCAAGGAGTTCTCGAGTGTTCACCGCTAAAATTGGTTACATAACAGTCAGGTGAAGATCCATCAAGTATGCTGTCGCCTGGCCGAAATTGGCGTGGAAATCATCATTATCAAACCACACTACACTAAGAGCAATAAATAATCTTCATTCTTTACAAATCGACCGACGCACGACCGATTTTACCGCATCAGTGCCGATCGTGTCGTAACGGATGTATTATGTACTAGCTGCGCCCCGCGGTGTTACCCGCGTTAGCCTGAGATAAAAAGTAGTCTATATGTTAATCCAAGGTCTAAGCTACCTTCAAACCTTCAAAAATTTCATCCTAATCGGTTCAGCTGTTTGTGCGTGACAGAGTAACAAACATCCATACTTACTCACGAACTTTCGCGTTTATCTCAAAGAGTTTTTTTGTGATAAACATTTCAAAATTTCGTCGCGGATGCAGGACTCGAACCTTGCGTTTTTCTCGTTTATAATATTAGTAGGATAGTAGGATTGTAAGTACTGTAAGCCTTAGAGGACAATCGTCTAGTACTGTATCAGATTTTTGTTAGTCCACTGCAGGACGTAGGGCTACCCACAAAGGTTGATTGGGACATATTCACCACGCTGGCAGTGCGGGTTGTGGATCACTCACATCCGCCATCGATGTTCTTGTAAGCACGTATACGATGTTTAGGTTAGGTAGGTAGGATCGTCTAGTCCAGGCTATTAAGGCTGATTTTGGTCTCGCGCTCACCGTCGGCGCTCATAGTTCAGCGCGTAGTTCATCAGCGCTGAGGCTCAGCGTGGCTCGTTTCAGTATCGTACTGACCGCCTTACTGTACAGACGACGATAAAAATGCGGAGTGTATTAATTATTGCTGCTTTGTACTACCTATCCCAAAAAAATTACGCGTGACGCCGAAGACTCCATGCGTTCATCCATTGATTGAGCAGAGAGCCGTTGCAGGAGACTTTGTCTTGTTATATGGCACTTTGAGGGCTATAACTCGTCCTGTATCCACTTCGCGATTCGCCATGACTGTACACGCTGATGACGTCCGCTCCGCTCGACACTAGAACGCTCGTTGAAAGCAGAGACGCTCGTGCGATTGGCGGCGCCGACCATCGTGCGCGCTGATAGCTACGCGTCATTCAAAAACGCTTCCTAGAAATTCATATATCTCGGCCATTCAGCGCCGACGGTGCGCGTGCGTTCCTCTTGAGACTAAAATCAGCCTTATATTGGTGTGCCGTAGGTGTGCCCGATGCGACAGCTGTCTGACGGGCAGCGGTGCCGCGTGGTGTTCGCGTGGCTGGCCTGGCAGACGCCGCACCTGCTGCTGATGGACGAGCCCACCAACCATCTCGACATGGAGACCATCGACGCCCTGGCAGATGCCGTCAACGACTTCGACGGAGGAATGGTGCTCGTTTCTCACGACTTCAGGCTTATCAATCAGGTATACATGCTTCTCCTATTTCATTTGACTGCCTTGGTGGCTCAGTGGTTAATAACCCTAACTACTGAGTCAAAGAGGCGTGGGTTCGATCCCCACCCAGGGCAAGTATTTATGTGATGAACATAGGTGTTTGCTCTGTGTCTGGGTGTTACATGGGTGGGTGGGCACCCATATCACAAGCTTTGCTTAGTTTGGGGTCAGAGACCGTGTGTAAGATGTCCCCAAATATTTATTATTATTATTTATTTTCATCTTGATCTTGAATGTAGCACGGTAATGAAATCTATATCTACAGGGCCACGTGGCCACGCAGAACGTATCACGCGCTAGGGGCAGCCCTTCAGTATTTTAATTTCATCTACTTGAGTTTCTTTCTAGATTTAAAATACATAATATTGCATTTTTGATGTTTTTATGATTCCGAAGTAAAAACAGGAACCATAAAAACGTAAATCACACGCTTACTAGTTGCAAACCCACACGTTCGTTCATCACTACGGCGCGCCGCGACTGAATAGCATACCGAGAGCATACCGAGGCGCGTAGGTATGATTCGCGTTCCGACAGATTGTATGAAGACGGAATACTGTTAGATATCATTACCGTGACTGTAGGTACATTAATCGCTGCCGTAAAGGCAAAATTAGGTAACTTAAATTTTGTTAGTTATCTAGTTTCGTTTCTACAGCAAAGATAGAATATAAGCGAAATTAGAATACTTCGAAAATTTAAATTATCTAAGTAACCAAAGTTAAAAATGCGACCCGTTGACAAAAATCAACATCTAGATTCTAGACAGACGAATACAAAATGGTCGTCTGGAAGCATATACCTTTGCTTTGTTCAATTTTATTAAATTTGTACTGGTATCCAGGTGGCTGAAGAGATTTGGATCTGTGAGAACGGCGCAGTGACGAAGTGGCAAGGTGGCATCCTCAAGTACAAGGATCATCTCAAGTCGAAAATCCTGAAAGACAACGCAGACAGCGCCGCCAAACTACGCAAATAGTCCGGAGAACCAACGTATTACCACATCCCGCGCCTTCACGGCTCATACCGCGCGTTATGACACTGCACTTCACACGTTCTCTGTGCACGACCCATCGGTGGTGCATTTTGAGTTTCTTACCGTACATGTATGTCCCATGCGTGGGGCATGCGGTCAAACAAGTTTAATCGCAATTAAATTTATACACGTGATGATTCAATCTGATTGACATTCACGTGTGAGCATCGAATTGGATTTGTTTTTTTTTTAAACCGGGTGAATTCTATTCTTAACTTGCGTTTACACGTGAAGGGTCATACCCGTAATCCTAGCTGCAAAGGGAACGGGCTCAAAATAACACTTTTTTTCTAAGTAAAACACTTTAAATGGTTTCACTAGGTCAATGCAAGATATTCTATTATTTTATTCGGTTTTTTTGCATTTACTTTGGGTACCTCGTAAACACTACTTATTCATGACCGCTAAATGAGCTTTCCTAAACTTAATCTGTAATAAAAAAAATATTGTGTGAACTCGATGAGTAATTTATCTGTAAATGGAAAAAAGCCCAAAAAATTAGAATTTCTCGCGCTGATTGAGAACGTTAGCCATAAGGTCACGTCACACAGAGACAAGAGCACAGATACAGCAACGCACCGAACGCGCCCGCTGGCTGTGTCAGGTTATGTCATTGTGTCAGGGCATATCTTTTGGAATATTACGAAAATCCCGTCCAGGAGCGCGACCGCTTTCCCGAAAATCCCGCCTTTATGTGACCTGGCCTTTAAGCGGATGTTATACACCAATTTTCTAACTCGTTCACGCAATTTCACATTACTAAAGATAAAAAAATCCACGTGAATTTCCAAAAACTGTATGAAACATTTGTTTATCGTTAACTTACGTTTAGTAGTACTTTTTGGTTCAAAACCAAATTCTCTGTTTGACAAAGTAAACTATAACAGTTTTTTAAATAACTCTTCTATTAGGTAAATGAAAAGATATGAACACCAACTTTTTTTAGATCTAGTGTAGATATAAAACATCCCGTGCGATGACGGAGCGGGTTTTATAACTTTCATTGTAAACTAGTGGACCCGGCGAACTTCGTACCGCGAAAGTTAATAAATGTACGGATTGCTTTGGCACATAAAAAAGTAAATATAAAAATAAAAAAGGAACAGGATAAAAAGTATCCTATGACCTTTGTTAGCGATAGCAGCGGTATAGACCGATTGTGATTTGTTCGGACGCGTGGTTCCTCTAGCTGCCTATTGAAGCGTAGTCTTAGAGTTATTGTAAACGTAATTGATCGTGTAGTGTGACGCATTTATCTGACCAATTTGGATGGGACTACATATAGAAGCGAGAAATTTATTTAAGCCAGTCGCCAAATGTGAAGCATAGTGATAAATGAATGGGAAGAATGCTAGTATTTTTAACTTTCATTTGACATTAACGGGAACAAAATTCCAGGCGCGTTTTCGTCTTCCTTATTTGCATGTTTTGTTGTGTCGTTATCTCGTTTCGTGTGCCGAAATGGAACAATCAATTTCCATCATAATATGTCGATATTTATAAATAGACTTTTTTAAGTACACGTACATAGAATAGTCATACTTATATACCTTCTCCGCGATGCTTCCAAAGACACTTTGTAAATATTTCGGGATGATGTAAAAAAATGTAATCGTTTTGAAACTTGGACTTGAGTTTTATCTATACGATCATGTGTTACCGCCATGAGATTAGGTAATAGGGGCTTAGGCATTTGTCGGGAGGCAAAAGTAGTAAATAAAATGGGTCACTTAGTTCCCTTATTTTTGATTTGCTTATTGTATAGTAGCTACGACTTAGAGGCGTGTGGGTGTCTTTATTCATTTTTTTATTTAATTTGCATAGAATTCTAAAGCTTTCTTATGGTGTTAACAGGCTTATAGATTAGAAACGCGCGAACCGCCGTCAAACGAGTGATGTATATTTCCTTAAGGTTTTTTCTTGTTAGTTGTCGTCAGTTCGTTTCATGCTACTGTAAAATATAAAATAAGAAGACCACGGCTAAAACGCTTTGCATGTAAAATATATATTTCTCGATAAATTTGGCCCACACTCAATTAGTTTTCCATCTAGAATTCTGAATATAGTTATTTATTTACCGAATATACACAATGTCATACAATAATTATAAATCTAGAATTAGTTATCCCTAAATTGAGATATTTGTCGTGGTTTGTTGCCAATATACTCCAGTTTGTTCTTTTCTTGATAACATTGCATACACATCTTAGTGTAAGATTTTAAGGCGTTAGTTATATAGGTCTACGAATAAATAATAAGACAAAAATGCCCGCCATATCAATAATTCGCATTATACCGTTGGACATATTTTTTCAAGCTAGTACGCGCGAACCAATGCCTGATTTCCTTCCGAATATAAAACAAGCACCAAGCGTGCATGTCTATTTGTAATACGTATTGAATCAAACATTGTTTTGGTTTGTACCACTTATTGTGTGGAATTTGTTCTGTGTTATTATTTATTCGTAGATATAGGTAGATTTTGTCATTGCATTACATAGTTAGAATTCATTTTCATACTAATGTTTTATATTCTAATATTGTTATATTTTTATTACATCATTCCGATATTGTAGTATTGTCTTTGATATGACCTATATATTCGCCGTATGATTTACAATAACTGACAATACGACTTTAGAGCTTTAGGTATATAAATCAGGTGAACATGATTGCAAAAATGTATTAACAACATTGAGGCACGCATTTTTCGTAATGCTAGAAACATACTTATCTAAAATATGTATGTAACTTGTAATTTGTTCGTACGTCTGTACGTTTAGATTATTAGTTTTAGAGAATTGAAGTATTAATGTTTATGTTTGATACTTGGAGTAGGAGGGAGCTCTGCAGTCTCATCCAAAGTCCCGGCCGGTGAATGTAGTCACATATTATAGTGATATCCTTATTTATAATTGCACCGTTATGTATTATAAACATTATTGTGTTATATTAAATACTAGCTGCAGTATGTCTAGAACCTAGCTAAAATAGGTAGCAAACCAATGCCCTCTAACAATTCTCGGTTTTATTAAAAAAAAATTAAACTAAATGTAAGCGTTAAATTTTACAGTATTTATTTGTCAATTTCAAACAATTTTACCACCGGGCCAATCCTACAAAGTGACCGCGCGAAAGTAATATTTACATTCTTCAAAAATGTGTGCAATTGATTTTTTTTAAGGTTGGTCCTATCAATAAAATTAATGTTATTTTACCATTTTAACTGAAATTCTTTAACCAATTTTTGTATTTAGAAAACAAACGCTGTGACATGAAATGTAGGCAAAGTATACTGCGCGTATTATTCGTGTTTTTCTTTTTAATTTTATTTTTATAAGGTGATTCCTTTTTAACGCGCGTTGTCTGTAACGTTAGACTTGACTGTATAACTCATCGATGCTTTGTGTCAAAGTGAATATTTGCGCTGGCGTTTTCTGAATGGAATTTATATCTACTTAACTAATTAGAATCGATCAGAGTGATTAACATTGACGTGGGTCGAAGCTAGACATTTTCTCTAGGGTGGCCAGCTGCCTAAGCGCCCAAAGCATAAAAATTGAATATAACATTACCACTTGTGCCCCAATATCTACGCCTATAGTTATTAATCACATGTCGATATATTCAAACAAATACATGTATCATTGTTAGTCAAGTCTGATGTCTTCTACGGCGACTAGTGTAAAAAATGTTACCAATTTCCAAGATTAAAAGTGATAGTACTGGATTTATGAATCTGATGTATTTTGTAGTCTTTGTTGATTGTTTTATGTAGCGCGGCAGTGTGTGGGTAGCGTCAGGCTACTAAATGCCTTACTAATTTTCTATACCATAAATCATAGCCACTTTCTCCATCGTTATATTGCATTTTTTAGATTATCTTTATTGAATCCGTACTGTCTATAGGCTTGATCTGAGGCAAATTAAATCAATAACGACTTTTAAAAATGTCTTTTATTGTTAACCTTACCTTTGGTGTTAATGTTATAAATCCGAAAGTGTGTTTGTTGATTTGTTTGTTAGTCTTTTTTTGTTGTGTGATGTTAATTATGTGAAGACGATTGTTCGTTTTTTTTTTTAAATCTTAAAGTGCTTTTTCGCACAGCGAAAATAGCCTATAAACTAGTAGGAAAAACAATTAGATATTAAATATTTTACAATACATAAGTCCTATTAGCTAGACCGGCTTCCACCATGGCTAGTATCTTCTTTGTCTCATCAGCTGTAGGTTGGGCTAAATACGAATTATATAAACCAACGGAACTGCATCGGAATAAAAGGCGTCTGGCCGCCTCGTCCCGGACACATTCCATCAAAATACAGGTAGGTATCTTCCATTCCCAAGCAGTCGCAACAAAGGGGCGAATCGGTATGTACTCGTATATAGATGAATGCACGGGAATGACGCGACGCACAGAGAGACGCGTTAGGTTTGCTACGTAGATAAGCGGGCCGGAACAGTCGGTTCAGCAGAATTTGTCGAACTACAAAACCCGAAACGATTACCTACAAAGTTATCCAGATCTGGTGTACTCCTTACAAACAACTTTTAGTATGGGGCCAATCTGGAATTCGAGAAAAATAAATTAGTTGTTTCATACATTTTGTGAGTTGCAATATTATATAGAAAAGCGGAGCATTTTCTCGAAACTTGGGTTCGCGCCATAGTCAAAGTTGTTAATAATGATTGTCTTAATCACCCCTTTTGGCTTAGTACAGGGCAAGCAGATAACCCTGTACATAATTATAGGTACCTACCTCATTACGTTCGGTATCACTCGAAGTGTGCCGATCGGCACTCAGTCACGTAATTCGTTTAAGGTGCAACAAGTTGACGGCACGAACTCAGATTTGGCGTAGCTTAAATAAACCATATCTCAGCTGTATTGTCTGAAGAAGAGACAGATTCGATGATAAACAGTAGATATAGTGCGTGTGCACCTATTGCAATATAATTTTGTTTTTATTTGTTTTAAAATACTTATAAATACAGCTGTGTTCCAAATGCGCACAAGGTTTTCTCCGTAGTAAATTAAAAAAAAAAAAACTGTTAAGTTAATTTATTTAAACAAGTAATAGTTATTTGAACTAACGAATACATAAACTAGGCCGCTGTTTTCTTAAAAAATGACTCAGTTTAGTTCTTTTGTGTTTTTATTGCATCCAAATTTTCCTAAAATTTTGAGTCAAAATTCAAATGTTCCAATGCTTATACATATGAGTGTAGATTTTTTTTCACAGTTTTATTAGCAATAAGCATAGAATAATAACGCCGAGAATGATAATTTCATGTCAAAAAAATCTCGAGAGTGAAGCATCAAGACGATTGATGTATGCGCGAGTCATACGTATGTACGCGCGGCAACACGCACACTACGAAACAAGTAATGTTACTATCAGAATCAGATTACCCCAAAAAGTTGGGAAATTTGATCAGAGTACAGATTTTGCATAACTTATACCATGTGCCTTTGAGTGTGGCTCCAAACATTTCTGTTAATAACTTTTTTTTTAAATTCCATTAGTATGGGTATTATATGAAAGGGCTTTTCGTGTGGAACACAGTTTGTGAAATGGATATTTTTTAACTAAACGGTTTTAAGTACTAAAAGATAAAAAATAATAATTCTAAAATAAAATCGTGGGGCGCATCATACATAATGAAATCTTTCAGGCGAAGACCTCACGATTTTATTGTTGAGTTATTATTTTTTTATCTTTTAGTACATAAAACCGTTTACTTAGAATAAAATTTTGACCAATTTAATTATTGTGTTTTTAGTTTTACTTTGTTACTGCGAACTGTTTTCCACACAAAAAGCCCTTTCATGTAATACCCAGTTTAATTAAAAAAAAAGTTGTTGTGTACCTACTAAACCGAAAAGAGGTGAGGTCATCATTTTGAACAAAATGTACTATGAGGCCAGCCAGGGATTCGCGAAATTCAATTCAATTCAGTTAAATTATCAATTGCAACATATGTAATTTTTACATGCGGTTATTAAAAAAAAAAAAAAATTATTTATAAACATCACCGAAAAGAGGTGAGGTCATCATTTTGTACAAAATGTACTATGAGGCCAACCAGGGATTCGCGAAATTCAATTCAATTCAGTTAAATTATCAATTGCAACATATGTAATTTTTACATGCGGTTATTAAAAAAAAAAAAAATTTATAAACATCACCGAAAAGAGGTGAGGTCATCATTTTGAACAAAATGTACTATGAGGCCAACCAGGGTTTCGCGAAATTCAATTCAATTCAGTTAAATTATCAATTGCAACATATGTAATTTTTACATGCGGTTATTAAAAAAAAAAAATATTTATAAACATCACCGAAAAGAGGTGAGGTCATCATTTTGAACAAAATGTACTATGAGGCCAACCAGGGATTCGCGAAATTCAATTCAATTCAATATAAAAAGCCAAACAATTTAAAAAGGACACATACACACATTTGCCTGAACTAGGTTAAACGTGTGCTTCAGGCTGACAAAGAGCAAAAAAAGAAAATTTAATATTTGTAAATAAAATAACTACTTGCTACTTAAACTTAGTAAAATACTTCTATAAACTGATTACAGTGCAAAAGTGCGACATACTTACTTAGTAACCTAAACAAAATACCTGATAATACCTAAAAACCTAACGTTTTATACAGAACTAAAAAAATTGAAGACTAAGTTAAAATAGATGTCTACCTAATGCTTAAAAATAGAACTTGACATTTGTAAACCTACTTAAAAGTTAGGAATGCTTAACTGTACAGTTTCAACTTATTTCACTATTAACAACAATTTCTCTGTATCATCGTACGACATATTTTGAAGGACCTCAGTGATTAGTCTTTTACAGGTATTATAATTAACCGGGTATATTTTAACTAACGTGTTCAACCTATTGTAGAGAAGCGGCCCAAGAAATCTGTAAAATTTAGAACTGAAAGCATGTTTTGAATTTGTTAGTTGAGGACAGACATTGAATTTCCGTCTTTTGTTAGTTATTTCTGCACTATAGGGCAGAGCTGCGTGCTGTTTTAGAACAACGTTTTGTATGAACAACTGCCTTACTGTTAGTACTTTACATGATTCATAGAGTAGTTTAGTAGGAAAAATAAAAGGACGACAAGTAGCAAACTAGATTGCATGTCATAATAATGTCAAATACATATGACCCGTTAAGGGTATGACAAATTATTAATTACATTGGGAAGGCTCATTGCTAAATTATCACTACAAAATTAAAAATTAATTGTCATTACAAAATCAAAAACAAATCATCATCACAAAATTAAAATTAAATCATCATTACAAATTATATAATTTTATAATGAAAAAAAAATCTGCTGTTTTATACATTTTGTCGATTCCGAGTTGCAATTGTATATGAAACAGCAGATTTTTTTTCTCGAGTTCCGGGTTTTCCCCATAGTAAATGTTATACAAAAAAATAGACTGAATCCTTTCGGCTTAGTACAGAGTTAGTTGATAACCCTATGAACTAATAAATGAAGTATAGGCCGAATCCTACAAGTCAGCGGATGTGAAGTTAGCTACAAGCTACGCAATATTATCCAATCCTGACTGAGGCTCACATAAAGCTGCGTATTGATTGGATATTGCACAGCTTGTAAACTTATTTCACATCCGCCGACTTGTATGACTCGGCCTATAACTTATAGAATGAGGAAAATATTACCAAATTAAAACGCATTATGTTATTAGCTTATTTTAATATTTTTTTAACATCGCTCCACTAATGAAAAATAAATATATGTGAAATGGACGGATACCCCACTAAGACCAATATTTCAATAACCTTGAAACTGTAACTGCTTCTTAAATAATTGTCGCTTTGATGAAATTTTGGAGTCAAGATCAGTCATTTATACTTCCACATCCCACTGGATAAAAAAATAAATGCAGCCAATCACCCGAAACTTGTAGCCTGACTTTTCAGATGGGCTAGTCGTCATTTTTGTCGCTTGCCTCCTGGACTATAATGGCCTATTTGATTATCGTATGATATCTCTTTACGAAAACCGCATCTGTTCCATGTAAAGAAGTGACGTATTATGACGTTCCAAATCAAGACACTGTCGCTCTGTCATAACCTAAGGTCATAACCATCTAATTATGATGATAATGTCTCGCTTTGGTACTTATCAAGTAGGATGTATGAAAACATACTAATATGTACTGATAATCCCGTGTCAAGGCAATGGAAGTATATTTCATTACTAATTTCAATATCAAAATGTGGGGGAAAAATTTACCCTTTACTTGCAACTTTTAGTCCTTATGGCGTCTGTCGAAATTTTGTGAATTTATATTTACATTGGAAGGCGTTTTACATCAAATTATTAGATAATTTGTAATACTTACATGTGGAATGTGATGTTGCATTGTTTGTTTGGTTTTGCCGATTCATTGTGGCACCCGTTTACCACACAAACCGTCATTTTAAAATATAAATTACGGGAGCTGTTTTTATCACGGTACGACTGTGAGTACTGCCGCGCGCCGTTCGCGTACCAAGCTTTTCAAGCTTGTTATTTCTTGCTTCACTTAGCGTGCTTGTTCTCGGTTTCTCGGCGTTATTATTCTATGGCAATAAGCATACGTTTTGTAAAGGCGAATTGATATAAATGTTTGTTTTAGATTTAGTATTATTACATTATGGGCTCCCAAATAAACAACTTGTACCAGGATGCCAGGGCTCAAATTAGATTTTCTATTTATTTATATGTTATTTAACGATAAAGTAATTAAGCGTAAGTATTTAAACAATTTAATAGTATGTTCCTTACAAAACTTGATGTGTTTTAATCGCCTTGGCTTATTAATTTTTCATAAGTAGATAGAACACGACGTTATGCCATTAATGACTACCATTAATTTTAATTTTTGGAACAAATGCGCGGTAACTGAAATAAATGGCAGGGCAGGATAGATTAATGTTTTTTTAATTCGAGTTTTGGCAAAGAAATATTTGCCCGTTTGTCCTATTATTCCATTATTTTATTTATTTTTCAAATAACTTAAAAATTGTGGATAGATTCTATTTTAATTTTTTATAACCCCATAAATGGTTAATCTCCAAATGGTTTTCGAATTTTGGACTCTTTGCAAAAATGAAATGTTGTCCATTGGTAACGCCCGAAATGTGAAGTTATAACTTTCAAGACAAAGACAAATAATTAAGAAGCGGCCAAACAGACAAAAATCCAGGCCGGCTTAGACAAAAAAAAAAAAACATCCCACCCCACCGCCCGGCTCCGCCAGCCAGTGTGACCGCTTACAGTAGATAGCTTACTAAAACAGTAGATTTTTGATGCATGTAAATATATGCAGTATATTTTTTGTTTTTTTTTGAAAAATCGGTTGATGTCAGTTAAATTCACATATGTGATTTTTGCGCTGGGGGTGGCAGTGGTTAATACTTAATAGGGGGCAGGGACCCGTTTCCAAGCTATTTCGGAGGTCTTAGAAAAGTTGGTTACGCTTAGTAGTTTACGTGGTTTTAAGAGTGGTCACACCGCCGCCCGCCTCGGCCGGCTCCCTCGCAGTGTTGCCGTTTTGGCATTTTTACTGCTAAATTTTAAACCTGTTGGCATGAAAAAATGAGCTTTAGCATATTGCACATTTTAGCATTTTCTGAAATTTTTGTATCTGTCGAATTTTAAGTACTATTGATGGCAGCTTTTTCATTTGATTGACTTAAGTGCCTTCCAGACGCTTGCAAACCAGCGTTCCAACTTTCCAGTATTATACAAAGTACTCTGTGGTTCCAACAGGGATGACCTTGTTTGTTGCCAACCACGTAGACTGCAGTTTTAATACAAATTATAACATGACTTTCATCGTCCTTGGTCTACGGGCGCGTGTTTCCAACCACAGTAGGAACGCGCGGTTTACATTCGTGTACATCCAACCAAGGACAGTTGCGCTGTGACAGGCAGCGTGTGCCCACGTATGCGAGAGTGCAAAATGTCGTCCGAGGTCTCCGAGGACCAGATCTTCGAACGCAATATTTTAAGCGAAATTATTATTGACCACTGAAGTCCAATAACTCCAATAAGTTTGAATGGTTGACAATCGATCGTTCTTTTAACCAAGGCTTCATCCTTATATTATTTTTTATGTTTTTCGTCGTCAATTGTGGACAAAACTGCTAAAGCAAGGCCCACTTGATACTTTAAAATTGCACTGCCTATTTAATTACACTTCCTACTTGCAATTAATATCATTTTATTCATATAAACAAGACTTGGCATTTGGCATTTTTATTAGCAAATTAAAGTCTAGCACATTTTTAGCATCATCACCGCCGATGTCTAGCATTTTTTCCATTTACAAAACGGCAACACTGCTCCCTCCTTCCTTCCTGCCGTTCCGCTACGACGACGCCATTTAATTTTCCGACTTTCGTCATGCCATTGCGCTTTATTTTATTTATTTACGCTTTTTTTGTGTTAAAAGCACCGCACATTCTAATTAGAATTTATAACAAAATACTGGTTGTGTTAGTTGGTTGTATAAAATCGTTCTGGAAACGTGCGGTTGCGAAGTGCGAAGTAGCCGGTGTCACTCGTTGCACCTACCCAGAAGACGCTGTCTTATCTCGTAGTCTTCTCAACTACACTGTCTGTTTTGGGATATTTGTCAACTTGTTCAAGTTCTGTTATTGTGTTTAAGGTTCTATTCCTTCGTGTTTTTCCGGGTTCGTTGGCTGTTTTTCCGTTGCTTCAAGCACAAGTTTTAAGGCATTTTTTGTTGGCTTCCTCCATGTTGGTTTGTGAAAATTTAGTACCTATACGTTCATTTTATTTCCTTGTATTGCACTTACTATATTTGTGTGCATTTTAAGTCATAGGTACTTAAAAAGGTTACTAAAACTGTATCATCAAAGTTCAGACTAACTTATCCACAAGGGAGTGGACTGCATGGTTTCGAGAAAATTATGTATAGCTGTTCGATGTTGCTGGGAATCTGGGATGCACTACAATGCATCGAGATTTGACTTATAAATGAAATCACTAAATGGTCTCCTCACCTAGGTACTCTAAAAACAAACTGAATTGAAGAACTAAGGTATACTGAAACAACAACTATGTCTTGTACATGGCATTTCTAATCGTTCTACCTAACATTTCTGTACAGACATGGCTAAGATAATATAAACACACACAACAAAAAAAGGCTTCAGAAAAACAAAAAGCGGCTTGTAAAATGTAAATTGCTCACAGGAAATTTTGGTCTTACTCTGCCGCTGCATGGCTACCTACTGGTGTGTCGTTGATGTAGATCCAGACTGCTTACAGTGTCTTCTATGCGAGTAGGTCATTGGATTTGTTATCGGCTGCTTGTGCCACATCACTACATAGTATAAAACAAAGTCGCTTCCGCTGTCCCCATGTATGCTTATATCTTTAAAACTACACAATGGATTTTGATGCAGTTCTTTTAATAGATAGAGTGATTCAACAGGAAGGTTTATACGTAAAATAAACCTGTGCGAAGCCGGGGCTGGTCGCTAGTAATCTTATTGTGGTTGTTAGTCTCGCTAAAACTTGAGAACGGCTGAACCAATTTGGCTATTTTTGGTCTTGAAATATTTGTATAAGTTAAGGGAAGGTTTAAATGGTGACAAAATTTATAAAAACATTAATTTCATTTTTCCAGACAAATTTTCCTGCATGTAAAAGTTGTCATTGACAGTTGACAGATATTAGAATTACAATTAGATTGAGTGTGGATATTCGCTTAGCTGTCTGCACATCTAAGCTTTTTGGGTTTTTGTTAGATTGTAATAGTAAATATAATGAAAGTTATTTGGTTATTATGTAAATCGTGATTTATATTCCAAGTTGACAAGTATTGCCAAACCTGGTAGATACCTTATTGCATAGTAATGTCCTCCGCTGGTGGAAAATGCTAAATAATATTATAAAAAAAAGAACAAAAAAAAAGTTAAACAGAATATTGAAAAGTTGTATGTATATCGATAATTTTATTTTTTTGTTGTGAAGGTGGTCATGTTTTTCCAGAAATTTATTTTTAACAATCAAATAAATCAATCAGTTATTTTAACAGGTAAATAAGTAATATTTACAAGTGGTTCTTAAGTAACATGTTCTAAATAGTTTTTCACGTGACCCTATGGAGGTTATTAAATAAAAATAGCCTTTATTCACTAATATTAGCCTTATAAAACATTGTTCTTATATCTATTTTTTAAATACTAGGTGGTCCACCCTGGACATAGGCCTCCTCTAGATGTTGCCAGAGCTTTTCAGTACATGCCAAACCATGGAGGTTATGGCAATTTTTATTTCTTGTATTGGAACGGTTTATTATGTTTTCTAAAGTATGATTAAAAAGTCGTGTGTAGTTAAGTAATAAATTATTTGGTTTGCCAAGCATCTGATTATTAAAATACTTTATGGTTTTTTATAGTTGTACCGTGTAAATCCAATACACTGTAACTATAAAACATAGATTTTGAGAAAATCAGCTAAACAGTTTTTTTTAGTTTTTCGAAGTTTATTCCAAATTTTTACTTGGGAATGTACTTAGTGTTTGGTATCAAATTTAAGATAATTTTATAACTTATCAATCCCCTATTGTTTCATATACGTGTAAGATATACACAATGAATTATCATAGATAACTTGTATTGCCGTGATAGTCGTCAGAAGCGAAGAGAGAAATTGTTACGACAATACACTGTATTTTAGACATACAGTGTTTTGACTTGTTAAAACAGTATCATTGGAAGTTACAGAGTGGGTGTTTTTATTAGATAAACGCTATAATTATTAAAAATGTATGTACTGAAAATAAAAAAATATAAACAAGTATATCAGTAGCTAAAAATATATTTAAAATTAACAAAAACAGTCTTATTACTTACATTATAATATGGCAATTACAGAATCAGTCTAACAGTTTCATGTAGGAACTTGAAAATACGTAAAAAACTTAACATTTAACCTTACAATTGCAGAAAAAATTAACAATAATGGCTTATATAACTAATAATCAAAATCAGCTTGTTGGGCGATAAAACAAGATTATAAAAATTGACACTACAATGGCTAACTACTAATATTTCAGCATATACTAATAGTTTTCTTCGATGTCGTGTTCGTCAAGATCAGGATCAGAAGATACCACAAGATTTTCATAAAATACTGATCTTGTGGGAGGCATAGATTTGCACAGCTGTAACAATTCTGTTTTTTTTACTTCACTTATGCCCCTAGCACTATTTTCTCTCGGCAATGAGTGGAGAAGACCGGTTTTGCCATTTGCAATTTCATCTGAAATGTTTTGAGCAACGTTTCTTTTCAAAAAATGTATTTCCTTAAAATCATCATTATAGTTATTCTTGGCAAACATGGACAAATGCCCCCTCCTAAATTCTATCACTTTCAAATTATGAATATTAAAACCTTTGGGGAATGCTGGCTTCGAATCATTTGTAAAGATAATCATATCTTTATGAGTAAGTACTGCAACTTCTATGTTTTTTCGCGACATCTTTATGTTGTGTACAAAATCATCAAAATCGTAGATTTCTCCAACCTTTTTGAATTATTTAGTAATAGCTGCATGCACAGTGTCTGCAGCCATAAAGGTGTGACCACTCTCAAAATACTCCAACGTTACTGTTTCAATTTCAGTCATCTTATCATTGATCAATCGAACTAAAGCTGAGATTAGGGTTTTATTTTTATTCTGTGCATTGCAGTTATCCAGAAAAAAGTAAACATGTTTTTGATCACGACAGTAATTTCTCAGAAAAAAAACGTAAGTTGTTGCCACATTATATGCTTTTCTGCCGCTTTCACCTTTGTGCCAAAGAATACAAACTGCAGTCTTATTTTTGCCTGGTGGGACAAAAGATTCATTGAAAAGCACGAGTTTGCGGGAAAAATAAAACTCTTTTGTTGTTAGTAATGGCATTTGTATGGCTTTTTGCATGTCAACTGTGTAAATTGAATCCTTTCCTTCGCTCTGTTCACATCGTTCCTCCGCTACTTTTAAGTCTCTTCTCGAATTATTTTTGTTCTCCAAATGCTGAGCCTGGTCAAGACAGTCATCACAATTACAAGGAAGTGGCATTGACTAATGCGCCAATTTGTAATTTTTGCATTTTGTACATATATCATGTACTGGCTCTGCAGTAGAAATATTCATTTCTTTAATAATCTTAATTTATGAAAATGAGACCAACTACATAGTTGCATAGATTCTTCTACACAATAACTTTTAAAATTTTGGAAAATAGAGGAAATAGTTACCCCTATTGGCAGATAAAGGCGATTGGGCGCATGTTGAATGTTATAGTGAGAATGAACTGGCTTATATTGCAAGATGAAGTTCCTCATTTTTTCCTGATACGACTCGGAAAATGCTGTTGAAGATGGGTGATGACCTCGTGGATCTCGCGCAGCTCCTATTTTTGGATTTACATTTTGAGATGTAGTATTAGCTTTCAAAACCGCTTGAACAGCTTCATCGTTTGTGTAACCCAATGTGCTGAGAAAAAACTTCTTACACACAATTTTCTCATCAAGTCTCCAGACTAAAGTGTTACGCCTTCTGGAGGTAGAACCAGCAGTTTTCAGAGCAGTTGGTAACTTTTCCACCTGTCTAGACAAGAAAGCACGGCGCCTTTGTCTGTCCATGCTCCAAAACTGTTCATGTATTGTTTTTCATTTTAACTCGTCTATGTGTTCAATACACGACTTAATACAGCTGCTGTTACAAGGTGGTATTATAGGATGCTTGTTTTTTTGAAATATTAAAATATCTGCAGGGTTTCTTAATCTCTTTACTTTTTTCTTCGGATGTAAAATTTCGTCATCATCATGATAGTCGATATCATTTATTGTACTGGGTGGTGGTGTGTTCTGCCTATGATCTATGCTGGTGACAAGGACGTCGTCATGACTTAAGTGCAATGCTAAATGGCTGTCCAAGCTATGAGGACTTGATTCCGAGACTAGTAAGCAGTCGTTCTGCGACAATGAAGACGTAACGACATCTAATAACTCCGTGTAGTTCCCTTCACCTATTTCTTCACACATGCTTGTATTATACTCTGACTCATTTAATGGGATTAAAGGGCTAATATTTCGGCAGTCTGCACTTGTATCCATATGGTCATCATTATAAGGTACACATAAACTTGGAGCGTCCATAATTGTTTCTTTTTGTATATCATGGTTTAGCTCAGACGTCATTGTAGCACGATTAGAGTTATTATAACGTTGCGCCTTATTTTGGGATAACTTTATCAGCAATTTATTTCGGTAACCACTCATTGTTACAACTTACAGCCACATTAAATCACTAATTACTCCGGAAATAATTGAAACGTGTCAATCACGGCCGCGGCGCGGCGTAAGTAAACAATAACATTATCAGCTAATAATTCCCGCCGACATGCGTCCTCGATCTAAATTGACCAATAGACATTAAGATCGCCGCCGGTTCTCGCTTGTGATTGGCGCGCCCGCGTCGCGCGAGCCGTGCTACTTTGTTTTGACAAAACACTGTAACTTTTTACGCGCGAAGATTATTTTGGCAATATACGGCATATTAAATTACCGTGTTTTACTATAATAAACCTTTAGCTTTAGTAAATACAGTGTAATTACCATTGCAATATTTCAAAACTTTTCATACAAACTAAAAAAGGTATGAATTGGGTATGATAAAACAAGCTAAAAGGAATCGAATGAGCGTTGTTAATTCAAAACACTGTATCTTAAGATACAGTGTTTTGGAACAGTTTTGAATTAAACATTAAGATGTTTTTACTTTTCATAATCGATATTTTATTTACAAAACCGTAAGTATTGCTTCATCATATTGTCGGCTATAGCCATCAGAAGGCGTAACACATGGTATAAAAAATCGGCCAAGTACAAGTCGTACTTGTGCAAGAAGGGTTCCGTACCGTATGGGAGCCTCCTTAGCCCCTTTTCAAGGTTCTACCTGTTATTAATAACGAGCAAACGTTTGTTATATGGGAGCTGCCCCTAATTAATCATAAATTTTATTTTGTTTTTAATTTGTCTGTTTGCCTTCCGGACCCACAACTACTATGCTCAACTGATTGTGCCGTGGGTACTTTTGATTCTCTTCTACAGACTTAATTGGTCCGTTCCGGAAAAAAAATCACCTATGACCTAACTGACGAAAACTCGAATCCCTGGTTGTGCCGTGGGTTCTTTTGAGATACAACTGATTGATACGTTGGGAATAAAATGTACCTTTGGCCCAACTTACGAAAATTAGACGCAAATAGCCATATCTACACTGCCAAAGTTAAAACTTTAAACGAATAAGCCCATGAAAGAAAGGAAGTTATTAAAAACTCACATATTTTAGTATTGGTACTTATTATATCTTAATTTATCTAAGGCATGGCCGAGGCTAATTTCACCGTTCATAAGTCGCATCTGGACAGATCTAATAACTTCGGCATTGATGATCTGATCTTTTTGAGCGCAAACGCCTTTTGCTCTTAGCATTTTAGAAGTGGATACAATTACTTTAAGAGCATTCAGTAGGCGCCAAACATTGACTGTGGTTTGGTTCACGGCTTTATTTAATTTGCTGTGCCATCCTTCTAAGTAGTTATTTGTTCTGTGACGCTCACCAAATACAGACAGAACAGACAGCACATTACACTTTTGTAAAAAAGGTGATCAATGTACTTTGTAAATTTAGGCATTATTAAATTACGAATTTTGACTTCCTCCTTGATATATTCTTTGTTTTGGCAACAACGGTAAAGCAGCGGTAAGGCCAACAATTCGTCTTTCGGCCTTTAGCGTGTGGCCTGAAAGTTTACATTTTCGCCACATATTTTTGTTCCAATGGTAGTAACAACCACGAATCGCACCTTTTGGAAATAACTTAGCAACAGTGTTTATTATAGCAAGTTCGAAGTCGCAATGCGCTTTTGATATGGTCCATTTACAGTTGTCGCCTTCAGTAATTTGTGCAATCTGTGACTGTAGAAGATGGAATATCCTTTCGTAAGTTGCTTGCTTCTTATTTGGTATTGGTGCAAACACAAGTGGTTTTACATTCACTGTCTGTTGTGTACTCCCAAAGTCACCATGAATCGATAGCAACTGAGTGAAGGGCTTCGGCAGCTTTTAAATGTTGCATCTATAAAGAACTCCTTAATCTTACATAGTTGCAGTCTAAATTCAGGTGAACAGAAGATCAAAATCTATCTCCACCATCGTTGAAGTCAGCCATGAGAAACTCTTTAAGTAAATTTTTCTTGTATTTCCACTTCTTTTAAATCCTCGAATCTGGTGTTATTAGCACCTACAGCTTTCTTTCTGACATCGTACAATAATGTTTCATATTTTTGAATTCCGCATTTCAGTTGCAAAATTCAATCCTTTGTCCATCAACCCGTCGATAGTTTCAGCATACAGTTGAGGTATTGGGCGGTCGTCACTTTTAACCAAATTTTTTAATGCTGCTTTTTCTTTTATTGTCACATTTTTGTTTGGATCTACCTACTTGACATTAATGTGGCTTTTCACTTATAACGCGTTTATCCTTTAAAAAAAACAAATATAAGCGGCGCTAAAGAAGGAAATGATAAGGCTCATTTCAACACTATCGCTGCCATAACAGAGTAAATTGGGGCTAAAACTGAAAATTTAACTCACTGCTTACCCGTACTGTTATTTTTCTGGGCACTTTGTTTTTTTTCTAATTATGATGAAAATCTCAGTACGCAAGAACCATTTTTATAACTGCGAATCTTGTGATACTGGTGTTCACGATAAAGTACAATCTTGCCGCCATTGTATTCTGTGCAGCAAATACCATCGTCTTTATTCATTTTTATAATATAAATTATTTATCAGTTGAGCATAGTAGTTGTGCCTTGGGTCCAGAAGGGTCTGTTTGTTATAGCGGCAACAGAATTATTACTTCAGTCATTTGGTTCAAATAAGGGCCGTAACCTGGAAAGATTTCCGAGAGTTTTGAAAATGGGCTTTTTATAGATTTATATGTGCTCTTTTCGAATTTTAGCTTTTTACCACGAGGTGACATCCATTGCCGCTCGCGGCGCCATATTAACAAAATCTTCTAGTAGCAGTAGTCCGATTGATCGAACTACTGAAACTTTTCAGTTGCAAACAGTTCGAACTATCGATACCGCTTTAGTAGGAACAGTTCGGCAAATAAACTTTAAAAATATACCTACTCGTTTGAACAAACGTTTTTATATTTTAAAAAGTACACTTAAATAGAGCGACTTTGTATAAGAACGTATGTAACCCCACGAGTTAATTGTACTTGTGCTTCTCTAATAAAATCGTCTCTATCAACATACTTCTTGTTCTTTTTGGCAATGTCTTCTTTCCAAATGTTTGGTATTGGTCGAATTTGAAATTAGTAAATGAGTCTTTTAGTAGTCTTTTGACCGTATCTCTTTTCTGACTCATTCTACGATGAAAATATCTGACACAAAAATAAAGTAGAGAATATTTATTAAGATTTATGTTGAAATAACTTTTTTCGTAAAACCAATAGTTTCGGCGCAAGAGCGCCGCAAAGTGTGTAGTTAAACGTGGTTTCTCCAGTAGGCCTAATCGACATGTGATTCATAATTCGGAAAATGGATGGAAACTGAATTCTATAAATCAAACCACAGCACGCGTTACACGTGCGTTACATCTCAAGAAAGTACATGTTATTCTGAGTCTATCGAAGTTTGTAAATTTCTTTATTCTTACGCATATAATTACATCGGAGTTATTATTCTTTGTTCCCCGCGTATCTTCCAAAAGGAATGGATTTCGAAAATAAAGATATCGTTAGATTTGTCTTAACCCTTTATATCTCAATAACATATTATATAATAAAAAATAGCTTATAATGTAGGATTAGGAAAAAGTAAAAACACGTATTTTTTAATTTTCAAGAATTTTGATTAGTTACCCCACAAAATCAAAATAAGGAGAGTGTTCCATAACGGGTACATTACAGCAATATGTTCCTCTATGAAGTATGGAATGCTTTAAAACAATATTTTGTTTATTGTTGCAATTATGCAACAATAAACAAATTACATGCATTAGCAACGCCGCATTTTTCACAAATGGTCTGTGATTTGCAAGAGCATTTAGAGAGCTTGGAACTGATCCTTTTTTCAACCCACACTCGCCAGTGAGCAACTTGGTCTTGGCGCACTGCTGCTGTAGGCTCGATTTGAGCTGGACCCTTGCGTTTTTTTGGCCTGGATGTCGAATTCAATGCTTCGGCGTTGTACGTGTGTTTTTGTCTCCATTTTACAGAGCACCATTCCAATCACTTCACGAAAATCCGCAGATGCAAGCATTGGTTCATTCGTGTTTTTGTTTTTACGAACCCTCTTGTACAGAAACCATGCATTGGACATGGCAAGGTCCAAAAAATGATAAAACATACGAACTTGCCATTATTCGCTTCGTAGTTTTATTTTGTATCTTCCCATTATACTGTCTATCAGATCTACACCGCCCATATGACGGTTGTATTCTCCCACCACGTTTGGTCTATCTATAGTCACATACTTCTTGTGAACCTTGTCGTATCTAGATACTTGTGACTTAGGCAGTTCACCCACAAAACTGGACGGAAGGGTAACTATTTTGTTGTCCTTCCAGGCCATTGTAGATGTATCCGTGACTTCAACACAGGCATCATACTCAATTGAATACCCACGTTCTTTTTTAGAAACTTCTTTTTCCGTAGGTAGTTTGCAATCTGGTAGGTATACTGTTGCGTCGGATTGTTCCCAAACTTGTTATTCCTTGTTTAGCGAGATACTCAAGAAGTAGCAGAAGGGTGAAGTAGTTATCGAAATATAGACGGTAATTTTGATTGCGAGGATTTGCGTTTGATTTTATAAGGAGAATATGTTCCAGTACTGTCCCACGGTGATATAAAGGGTTAAAACCCAAGTGTCCTTACATGGTATTTAAAAACAAAATGGCTGATTTATCAAAATAAAGGGAATTAAAAGGAAATAACAAAAACATACAAAAGCACATTATTACTTCGAAAACTGACAAACTAGTAAGCTATTTATTACTATTTTTCATACAATTTATTCATACCATTTAAGAGAAGTAGAGATATAAAAAATATAAATTTTTGAAAAGCCTTTAATATTTAATAAGCTTTCAAATGATGTTTATAGCATCTTCACTTTTCTCTTAATTATATACCACTTATGGACGTCTCCAACGTTTTTCGTTTGGATGTCCAGGGCCAGGAACTCTGCCGTTACTTAAGCAGCACACAATAAAAGGTGGTCTTAAATGTTGGATGGGCAGATCGCAAATGTACGAATAAGGAATGAAGGCGGGGGACATCGCTCCTTCTATGCCATGGTGCGGTTATCAACTTCTCATTATTATATTGTTTTCGACATACTTCATGAACCACAATAGCTGTTAATCCTTCCAATAATGTACACTTTTTATCCTTTCGTTTAATTAACACTTGACTGACGAAAAGTGTTCAATCCTTTTTCCTGTACTTCAGTTACTTCACTAATCTTTAATGAGCTCCACGCAATTTTATTTCTATATGCCTCTATAAACGAACACTTCATTAAGTACTTACATTTGTCAAAATCCTTGACGAACAACAACAATTTCCACGTGCCAGTGTTCATTTGTTTTTTTGGTACTCTAAAATATTAATAATATTCAGATTTACCTGCCATTTTTTACACGCAGTAGGTTAAAAGGTTGTTGATTTGTTTACTTACCTATTTTTTAGTTCATAGCCAGGATACTGTGATCTGGTGCTTCATTACGAGTATAAAAAGTTTACACATTTTGTGTTGTTAATTCTTCTGACTTTTTGCCCGACGAACTTACGATTTCTCATAAAAGAAAGTCATTGATTAGCTGTATGAATTTACTGTGTTTGATACTTATTGTAGATCTGATCTGTTTGACTTATTTTTCGAATTGATCAGTGTTGGAAATATACTAAAAGGACATTCTCTTGACTCCTTTTGTTGTTCTCTATTGATTAAAATCATGATTAAGCTTTTTCGTATATCTCATAGGATTGTTTTATGTTTTGATTTTTCCGGAGATTATTAATAATCCCTAATGCGTCTCATTTAGTATACTCCGGATAAAAACACGGTACCGCTCGAACACATAGGTATTTGTGCCAATTAATGAAAAGAAAAGTAAGGAGCTGTTTTAAGGAAAACTTTTCAATGTTTTGCTAATTTTTGTACTCTTTTTTTCGCACCTTTTATTGTGTGCTCATTTTGGTGGCTAGTTTGATTTTGGAATAAATTTTCTTTACAATGCCAGTATCTGTTATAAAACCAAAGAAGTGTTGGTACTAAATTATCATGGCCAATTTGATTAACATGGCCAGTTCGATTACCCATCGAATAAGATGTCATTACAATGCCCGCATATGTATTACGACGTTCGATAAATTATAATCAGTCTACTCCACCAGGGACTTTCATGTAATACTCATACAACATTATTGCCCTGCCATGGCCATCGAGATTCTGTTACGATAATAATATATTGTTTTGCGTTGAGATTGTATGAGTTCCTAGCCTTTGCCCGCGACTTGTCTGCGTAAAAGTAGAAAATGGTTCTAATGCGAAAATATTTATTTGCCTTGAAATATAGGTACTTATAACATACTAATAATATAATAGTCCCCGCACTAGGGCTAGCCAGTATCACGGGAGACTGTACGCGATTACTAAAATATGTTAGAGAACTTATACTAAGTACTAGCTTAAAACCCGCGGCTTCGCCCGCGTTGTTTTACTACAGTGGTACTTGCTTAAAATGAAAATAGCCCGCGGTTTGACCCGCGTTGTCTTGATACTTGCTTATAACAATATCTCATAATTCGCGATTTGGCCCCCGTTGTCTTTATACTTGCATAACAACCCACAGTTCCGCCCGCGTTTTCTTGGCACTTCTTTAAAGTAATAATAGTTTGTGGTTTTCCCCGCATTGTCGTAATACTTGCAAGGATAATTCCCAGTGCCTACGGCAGAATTGTCTCGGCATTTGCCTAAAATCATAATAAGACGCAGTTTGGCATGCGTATTCTTAGTACGAGTACTTGCTTGAGATGGTAATTTATAACACGCAGTTTGGCCCACGTTATCTTAATACTTACTTAAAATCATAATAGCCTGCCGTTTGGCCTGCTTTGTTGTATTACTTGCAATGATAATAGCCCATGGTCTCGCCCACGTTGTCTTAGTACTTGCTCAAAATAATAATTGCCTGCGATTTGGCCCGCGTTGTCTTTGAACCTACTTGCTAAAAATAATAGCTCGTGGTTTAGCCCGCGTTTTCGTATTACTTGCAAGGATAATTGCCCACAGATTGGCCTACATTGTCTCAATATTTGCTTAAATTTACTTACTTAATTTGCTTGTGTCTAAAGCGTATTACGGAGTACATACATTTTTAGATGATAAATTGCAGAATATTTGAAATTAATTTGATATGTAATAACAATTGTATGATTTTTCCACGTTCTTAAAATTATTTAATAGTCATATTGGACTTAACTAGTGATTCAATATTTTTATTAGTATTAAAATCTCAATGTAGCACAGTTAAACAGTAAATGTTCTTTGACTTTGAATTTAAAATGATACTATAATAGTTAACGGTTTGGCCCGCGTTGTTTAAACTTGTTCAAAATGATAATAGCCCACGGTTTGGCATATAATATAAAATAAATAAAATATTTTATTGGTATCAGTCATTGTGGTTTTCAATATTTTATTTTTATTTTATTTTACTGTTTCCTGTGGAAACCGCACATATTTAATGTGATTATGGAAAAGTAATTTATGTAATTGCTTACTCACATATATTTTTTTTATCAAACCAATTCATTTTCAATTGAAATACTGATTTTTATGTCGTGAAAAGAGTATTTTTCGATATATTGCTCACTCATGAACTCATGACCCATGTCGTTTCCCACTCGTGTACCAAATTTTATCCAACGCTGTTTACATGTCATGGTCTACATTTCAACTGTAAGGTCCTGGGTTCAAATCCTGGTCCCAGACCAGTGACCTAAACTTATGTACGGAATTGCACACTACTGGCTTGTCATTGATGGAAAACATAGAGGTAACCTGCATGGGTACGTGCGCAGAGAAAAATAGATGTCGTATGTGAATTCTGCAACCCACGCTCGTTCAGCGGGATGGATATGGCCCTTCGTGGGTAGGCCTACGTTCAGTAGTGGACAGTTAAAATAGGCCGGTACAGGTATTCGACATGTTTCATTAAGTCATTAATTTCGATTATCCTGAACTCATTTCCCGAGAGAACATTATGACAATCTCTCCCAAAACCATTCGAGTCAAAAACGATCGAGACACTTGTAGGACTTTCAAACGTACTCTGACCCCAGACAGATAAAAAAGTGGCAAAAAAGTAGGTACATTTTATTTTATTTGAGAAATACATGGTGTAGATAAGACGACAGGCATGTTCTAGAATGCTATTATACTCATCATTTGACTAACTTTTACTATGGTAACAACCCCGAAATCACGTTAATAAAATCATCTGTTCAACACAAAAAGTTCATGGACCCGCGACAAAATGTATGGAATAGGTATTTTTTCTTTTTTAGGGTTGATTCCATAGTAAACTAAGTATATTGATCCGTATGTACCCTAAGTACAAGTCTATTGGTTCACAAAATAAAAACTTTCGTAAATTATTAGGGGCCCATTTTGCCCCATTAAAATATGAATCATTATCTAAATAATATTCTTGAGATACTTCACTACATTATTACAAAAGCGCATACAAGTTATTTTTTACGCTGTATAAGTGTTTGGTCTAGAGTTGGACGTCAATAGTCATTCATTAGTTAAAATGGTGGACTACTTTCAAACAAAACTTAGAATGTAGTTGCGGGCATATCAGGAACGTCGCGTCCATCATGATTTAAAATAGTATCTGGAGAGATTTGCGAGACATTTGTATGAATTCGTGCATCGCGTTCAGTATCAAGATCGGCCAGCCAGCAGTCCGCCGGGACTATGTCCAGGACGTCAATAGACATTTATTAGTTAAAATGGTGGACTATTTTCAAACAAAACTTAGAATGTAGTTGCGGGCATATCAGGAACGTCGCGTCCATCGTGATTTAAAATAGTATCTGGAGAGATTTGCGAGACATTTGTAGATATTCGTGCATCGCGTTCAGTATCAAGATCGGCCAGCGTGGATGTAGTCGCGGGTACAACAGACATTTCAGTAGATTTCCGAGCTTTATCAAGATTGACTAGTAGAGATGTAGTCGAGATCGGCAGTCGGGTCGCGTGTAGGCGAGAATTGGTACAACGCAGCGCGACGTAGTTAAAATGGTGGACTATTTTCAAACAAAACTTTATTCATTGTCAAACAGTCTTGTAGTATTTTTTGAGAAACTGATATCCCAAAGGACCCATCTATATTTTCCGGGATAGCAGTACCCTGAATGATAATTTATGTTATTGTCTAGCTTCGTACCGAATTTCGATAGAATTAATTTACCCGTTAGGTATATCTTAGCTTTGTATTTACTGATTAATTTTGGATATACCTAAAAAAACCTATAGATTTTCCGGTATCGTTCTTGTATTGAGACATGCTGTGTGCTTCTGTTCATTAGTTATTTTTTATTTATCATTTAGAAGTTATCGTGTCCTCCCCCTCTCTACGGACTTCAGACAACCCCACAATATCCCAGCGCAACCTACTTAACTCTTCTTCCAGCTCAGCAATCTTCTCGTCAGTCCTTAAAGTGCGCACGTTGTGTGTTACCAGGGCCAATCGTCGTTTGAATACTTTGGAGTGACAGCTGTGCATCTTCCAGTGATTCTTAGCACCCCCTGCTCCGCCGTTACCGGGGCCGCTGTCGTAGCCCGGACTAGCGGAGCTGCTGGGGACTGGGGGCCTGGTCTTAATTGTACTTGTCATAGGGGGTATTTGCCCTATAATCGCCTCGCTGGGCAAGCGTGGTGGCAATCGCAGAGACGTAGCTTCGCGACAGGGATGCTGCTCCTCATCCCTGCCCTGTGCCATTTTAGCTACGTCTGAATTGAATGGTTATACCGCCATTAGTCGGTTCCGCTGTACCTCAGTCGGCTCTTACGACACCTGGTACTGGAGGGGGGTTGCTATTCTACTCTGCCGGCACCCCACGGCCAATAATATTTAAAATACAACCGTGATTTATTATGTCATAAGTAATTCAACAGAAAATAGCAATATGTTATATCAGTTATCATCGATAAAAGAAAATAAGAAATCCAATCCCTCTAGTACTGTGTTGTTCATGTTTTGAAATGATTGACTCGCTGTACGTAGACCGAAATTCAGTCTACTAGGGAATCCAAACAAACCAAATGGCGTTATTACTGCTGTCTTTTTGCGTCCTCCGGTGCAATTTTTATAAAATGGTAGGCTTTGATGATGTCTTATTTAAAAAAAATATTTCTTACCTGCCAATATATCGCGGGCTTCAAACCATAGGGGCGTATCAACAAAACCCCTACTTTTCAGGAGACGAAAAAAACTTAATAACTTTTTAATTAATGTACCTACAGAATTAAAAATTTACATGTAGCTATGAAAATACTTCTGTATATATGTGGAATGCTTAATTTTTTTGTAACTTTTTCTAAGTTCTCAATAATGCACATACGTCTATTTGGTTTGATATAGTAAGACAAATCTTTTCTTATTTTTTCTCAAAAAACGCTTTGAAAGAATGGACGTATAATACAAAATCTTATTATTCAATGTGGTAGGAAAAAAACATAAGCATTTTCTACCAGTATCGTGCAATGGTACATTGGTATAACTTTTCATGCGACTAAATCCACTATTTCCTATTTTTTCTGAGGTTATACGTCCATTTGGCTTGGCAAAAAAGAAAAAAATACTATGTTCCAGGACAGACGTATGAATTTATTCAGGGTTAGTTTCAAAGAATGAGAAGTAAAAGAAGTATACTCAAAAAAGTTCAAAAAGCTTTATTTAAAAAGAACTTCAAAATATAACAATTTATACAATTTTAAAGTGTATCAACAAAACTTTTACTGAACAAAACAGAGCTTACTGAACAGTCTTATTTTCTATTTTAATTTTTTCTTCTTATAAAATTCTTATGTCTATGACCTAGGTTTTCAAAACAGCACAGTTCTTGATACCTAATTTTAGAGTTTAGTTTACTTATCTACATAATATTATAATTTTCTTAGAGAACATTTAGTAAATTATAAGTATACCAGCGACATGCTTTAATAATACCAACGACACAAATTGCTATGAAATATAATTATTTAAGAGATCAACAACTTGGCTGCCATCATTTTCTAGTCTTCTTTCCCTGTCTCTTTTTGGTAACGTAAAATGTATTAAAACTTATTTTTACAGAGAAAAGCAATTACCTAATGTATTTCACTCTAATTCTGAGCTTCATAATGGTAAAAACTTAAAAAACTAAACTTGGTTACTATCAAATACACATCAGTTCTTTTTTCCTGACCGGCGTCTCAAGTATGAGGCTCTTGAGGCAGACAGTTCCAATTCGTCATCATCATTTTGAGGCTTCATCTTTTCCAACGGTCTTGAATTCACCGGCAGATTCTGGTAATAAAAGTGATGATTTTTTGGTATCGTTCCATCCTTACACATTTCCATCAGATCTGAATGTTTTACTCTTTTTAGCAAAATTTGTTCAGGATAAAGCTTTGCTAGACAAGTATTACGTTCCGATCTTTTTGATCTCTCCTTTAATTTTACCTCTTTGAATTCTTCCCAGTATTCACATTTGAAAAACAAAGAATTTGGAAATTCTTTGTTAAATTGTAACCATCTCACATTAGCCCAGTGCAAAGGAGTTCCATCCGTGGCTTTGATTTTGTTTGGAAAAATATTATTGCCAATTGCTTTGAAATCCAAAAAATCTGTATGTTCCATAACCTGAACATTGTATGGGTTATCTTTACGGGCTAGCCGTATTACATTTTGCCAGTCATCAGGGGTATAGATTTTAGCATATTCAGACGCTCGTTCGATTGTAGAATGCATGTTGTCACACTCCATGTATGTGTGTCCTGGTTCAAGAAATTTATAGTCAATAACTTTGATGTGATTGTCAGGTGATGAAATAATGTAATTGAGCATAGTTGCAACCACAGAATTTCTGTTTTGTCCAGGACAGCAATCGGAATATAATACAAGGTGGTCAACATCAGAAAGATTGGTTATGTATTTATAGAGACATGTCGACACTTCGTTAGATCCTCTGTTGCCTTCATATTCCGGCCAAAAATAACAATAACCTTGCTTGGTTCCTGCATTGTGAATTGTAAAATTCATGCTGCCTAACTTCCGTTTATAAAATACAGGCTTTCCCAAAACCAAAGGACTGTAGAGCACAGCTTCAAAGTCAAAAGTGCAAACTTGAAAGTGTTTATCGACCTTTGCTTTTATTTTATCAGATTTTTTCTCTTCCTGTGCAAAGTATTTTCTGTTTATATGCTCTTCGTATTCTTCTTGTTTCTCCTTTTGTTCATCCTCAGTTAATTGTTCATATTTGTTACACCAACACTGGTCTTTTCTTGGTTTATGAAAACCTATATTCTTTTTTAAAATTAGTTCTTTATAAGATGTTTTGCCAATCGCATTCTTGTTATTTTCCAGACAAAATTGCTTGTATAAATCGTACATTTTTTCTTTATTCAGAGCTGTCTCTAAGTAAATCTTTTTGGTATCTTTACGGCACCAATGCGAAGGTACTTTTGGAAATGAATCTATATGATCATTCGCGAACTTTAAGTCATCTGTGTCCAATTTGTTAGATGGTGTATGACGACCTCTTTTATCAGGGGATGGAATACTTCCTACTCCTCGTCTAGCTTTCTTTAAAGCAGTACGCACCATTTTGTCGCTAATGTCCAGTGTGCTAAGGAAAAACGGTTGGCACACAGTAATTTTATTAGAATCTATCTTGAAACTATAACTTAATGTATATTTCCTCCTTGAATTGTTCACTCTCGAATTGACTGCTTCAGTTGAATTCACGTTAGAGACTATAAAATCTCTTTGTCTCTCAAGACTTCCCAAACTCCAAAATGACAAATGTAGAGTCTCTCTTGCGTTATTGTCAATTTTTGTGTGACAAAGTCGTTGACACTTACAATTTTCAATGCCACACTTTTTTGCGGGTACATTTTTGCCTTTGGCTGATCTGTATGTTTCGCCGTTGTTTCTTTTCTTTTTTCTTATGTTTTTCTTCCAATTTTCTGGCACTTTCCTTTTATGTCTTTTTACCTCTTGACAACTTGGGTTATTTTCACTTGTGGACAATTCTTCTATTTGGGGTGAATTAATATTACATACTGATGGTTCGTTTTCATATGTGGACAATTGTTCTATTTGGGGTGAATTAACATTACTTACTGATGGCTCATTTTCATGTGTGGACAATTCGTCTATTTGGGGTGAATTAATGTTACGTACTGATGGCTCAATTAAAGATGCAACAGGTGACATTGGTGAGCATTGATTTTTTTCATCTTCGGGTTGGTAACTGGGGTCTGCTATTGAATCATCGCTATCTTCAATGTATGTTTGGTCAATAATGTTTGGGCTTTCAAGGGAGTGTACCGAAGGTATTGGTGTGAAAAGCGGTGTAAGTTGGTTTTCAACAGACGGAATGTTTGTTTCTTGTTCAAAATCCTTATTTGTTGTCAGCACAGACGGTGGCGATTTATTTAAATAAAATGGAATATCATCTTCAATTTCGTCATCAGAAAAGTCTATGTTTCTCATTTCAGCTATAACCGTTTGTTGTTGGACTGTGAGAGGTGATTCTCTGTGAACCTCAGTATTTGTCTCACACTCCAGAGTCTTTGTCGGTGACGAATGTTCCATATTATGCAACATCTCCGTATTCTGCTCTTCAACCAAGATGGGTGAATTCTTATTTTCTTTACCCCCTAGAAAAAACAAGTTTTGTAAGGTTTATAATATATTAATAACTAGCTGCGCCCCGCGGTGTTACCCGCGTTAATCCGGGATTAAAAGTAGCCTATAATATGTTAATCCAAGGTCTCAGCTACCTACATACCAAATTTCATTAAAATCGGTGCAGCCGTTAAAGCGTGAAAGAGGGACAAACATACACACTTACACATTTACACACTTACAAACTTTCGCCTTTATAATATTACTAGCTGCGCCTTGCGGTGTTACCCACGTTAATCTTGAATAAAAAGTAGCCTATGTGTTAATCCAGGGTCTAAACTATCTCCATACCAAATTTCATCAAAATCGGTCCAGCCGTTCGAGCGTGAAAGAGGGACAAACATACACACACACTTACACACTTACACATTTACAATTTACAAACTTTCGCCTTTATAATATTAGTATGAAGTATGATATAGTATGAAGTATGATAGTATGATTAGTATGATAAAAAATCTGCTGTTCCATACATTTGTCGAAAATTTTCCATACTTTTGTATGGAACAGCTGATATTTTTTTTCGCGAATTGCCTATAGCTGTAGAACAAAAGTTGTTGGTATAGATGTACTAAAGCCACCCTTAAAGGTTATGCGTTAATTACCAGTAACCCTGTATACATATTAATATATTTTATTCGACACCCTGTATAAATAAGTTAAGTTAAGTTTACTGTATAAATTATTGATTCATATAGTAATAAGACACGCATGTTTAGCATTTTGAATAGTAAATTGTTTCTGGCCAAGTTTTGAGGTCAGATACCACACTGTGCAATTGTGAATCGTTCACTGCAGGTGTATTTATTGATTTCCTAGCTACCACTTCTATTACTAGGTAAGTAATCTCATCAATATTTCAAATATTTAAGTTTGTTTGCGTCTTGTTTAACGAATTCGCATGAAATTTTGCCTGAATATGTACCTACTTTACCAAAACCACAATAATCAACAACAATAACATCAATACTCACTAAATACGAAAAAAGATACTCACTGTGTAGAACTAACCCCAGAATGTGTTTGCTTCGATTCATCTTCACGTTTTATTCAGCTTTTATTACTTTTATAACGAACGGTCCATACGTCCACTCACGTCCACTATACACGGCCGACTGTTAGTCACTGCGCGGGGAGCGAGGAAGCTCGCTGACGCAAAGTGAGGTCGTATGCGTATTCGTCTTTATGGCGCGACGTTTGAACTATCAATTACATAAAATTTGATAGTTGTATGCACATACGTCCATGTGGCGTGACATTATACTACAGGTCTAATAAAAACCGACGGTCGTAAGCACATACGTCCATGTGGCGCGACATTATCCTACAGGTCTAATAAAAATCAATGGTCGCATGCACATATGTCTGTATGGTACGATACACAAATTCGTCGCTTGTGGATACAACCGTTGTACGTCTTTCTGGCATGATAATAATGTTTGACTGTCAGTCATACGTCAAAATAACTTTACTTAATATATTTAAAAATAATTGACCGATTTTTACAAAAAATTTAGGGATGATGTATCTAAAAAATTAAAAGAGATTGACATAATAAAAAAAAAAAAAGCATTTTTGCGTATACGCCCCTATGGTTTGAAGCCCGCGATATAGGTAAAATCTAGTAGTCTTGGAACTGGGTAACAATCTTGCCTTGTGATACTATTCAGTTTCCTAAAGTCACCTACTGGTCGGATTTCACTGTTCTTCTTTGCTACTAAATGCAATGGGCTGGCCCATTCGCTCTTTGACGGTCTGCATATGCCGAGTTCCTGCATTAATTTAAATTCTTGCTTTACCTTGTGATATCGGTCTGGAAGTAGCGGCCGCGCTTTTGCGCGAACCGGCGGTCCAGTGGTCTCGATGTGATGGTAAACGTCGTGTCCTGTGTCTTCGTCCATGTTCTTAAAAGAAACTGGCTTCGTAATCTCCTGTAATTCGGTCAGTAAGTCTGCGAAAGGATGGTTATTATCGACAGTGGATAATGATGACTCATCTACGCTCGAGATACTGCCCAGCGTCAGCAAATTCGTTTCTTTATTAATTAACTTCCGACAACTTAAATCTACAACTAATCTATGGTGCTCTAGGAAATCAGCGCCTAGTATTGGCTGATTAACGTCGGCTATTACAAAACACCACCTATACGGACGACGTAGCCCTAAATTAACATGCACATTTCTAGAACCGTACGTTTTTATCTCTGTTCCATTCGCCGCAAACAACATATAGTCCGAATGTTCACCTGATAATTTTTGTTTACGCGTGGCCGGCACTACACTATTGTTCGCACCCGTGTCTACTAAAATTTTAAATTGTTTTCTCGATAATATATATTGAGGCGATGATTGACACTCGGCGCAAACTTTCCCGCCACAGATGATTGCGCCGCTACTAGTTTTCCGACAGTTGAGGCGACTTCCCCCAGGAACACGGTTTCTCGCACGTCCTCGCACTCGCCCTGTACCGGAAATGCTATCTGCACAGCCAATTCGGGTCCGCTGGAGTTCTGACGGCCTCGAAAATTACCGCGACCACGAGTCGCAGCGCCCCGGTGCTGCGAGACTTCCTCCCGCAGTGCAGCGACCTCCAGGTTAAGCCTGTGCAGTTGCGCCATAATATCCGCGACTGGGAAAGCTGTACTGCTGCTCGTCGATGCAGAGTTAACTTCGGCTATCTCCGCCGATCGCACATTCTCAATAATTTTATCGGCGATATTTGCTAGTTAGCCCCGCGAGTGCGAGTATTCACAAATTCAAATCTACCGACTTTGCTATTAATCGGAGTGTTAATCAAAGAATCATACTTATATGAATGTATTTTTGTTTCTGAAGCTTGCAATTCTTTTTTAGTTGCACAAGTATCCTTGATAAATTCAACTTCCGACTTCAATACAACGATGTTTATTAGTAGTGCGGTGACATCGCAGTGATCAAACGTCACAGGCGGTAGTTTGTGAAGTTCTTTCGCCACAAATATAGGTAACTTGTCAGGATCTTGACTCTTCAATACTGTTATGATATCATCTAGATCTCTTTGAATTTTCCCTTCAGACTTATTCCACCTCTTGATCTTTCTAATGTCCGTACTTACAGCTTCAAATAATAAATTCTTTGACTTCTCAACTTCTGCCACATTAAAAGACGAACATGTCGACCACTTCGACATGTCGTCCACCGTTAACGGTTTTTACACACAAACTGCAAACACTTCCATGTCGAAAATGTTGAGAAGCCCCTGGGCAACAATATTATAATAATGTACACCTTTTATCCTTTCGTTTAATTAACACTTGACTGACGAAAAGTGTTCAATCCTTTTTCCTGTACTTCAGTTACTTCACTAATCTTTAATCTTTAATGAGCTCCACGCAATTTTATTTCTATATGCCTCTATAAACGAACACTTCATTAAGTACTTACATTTGTCAAAATCCTTGACGAACAACAATAATTTCCACGTGCCAGTGTTCATTTGTTTTTTTGGTACTCTAAAATATTCATAATATTCAGATTTACCTTCCATTTTTTACACGCAGTAGGTTAAAAGGTTGTTGATTTGTTTACTTACCTATTTTTTAGTTCATAGCCAGGATACTGTGATCTGGTGCTTCATTACGAGTATAAAAAGTTTACACATTTTGTGTTGTTAATTCTTCTGACTTTTTGCCCGACGAACTTACGATTTCTCATAAAAGAAAGTCATTAATTAGCTGTATGAATTTACTGTGTTTGATACTCATTGTAGATCTGATCTGTTTGACTTATTTTTCTAATTGATCAGTGTTGGAAATATACTAAAAGGACATTATTTTGACTCCTTTTGTTGTTCTCTATTGATTAAAATCATGATTAAGCTTTTTCGTATTTCTCATAGGATTGTTTTATGTTTTGATTTTTCCGGAGATTATTAATAATCCCTAATGCGTCTCATTTAGTATACTCCGGATAAAAACACGGTACCGCTCGAACACATAGGTATTTGTGCCAATTAATGAAAAGAAAAGTAAGGAGCTGTTTTAAGGAAAACTTTTCAATGTTTTGCTAATTTTTGTACTCTTTTTTTCGCACCTTTTATTGTGTGCTCATTTTGGTGGCTAGTTTGATTTTGGAATAAATTTTCTTTACAATGCCAGTATCTGTTATAAAACCAAAGAAGTGTTGGTACTAAATTATCATGGCCAATTTGATTAACATGGCCAGTTCGATTACCCATCGAATAAGATGTCATTACAATGCCCGCATATGTATTACGACGTTCGATAAATTATAATCAGTCTACTCCACCAGGGACTTTCATGTAATACTCATACAACATTATTGCCCTGCCATGGCCATCGAGATTCTGTTACGATAATAATATATTGTTTTGCGTTGAGATTGTATGAGTTCCTAGCCTTTGCCCGCGACTTGTCTGCGTAAAAGTAGAAAATGGTTCTAATACGAAAATATTTATTTGCCTTGAAATATAGGTACTTATAACATACTAATAATATAATAGTCCCCGCACTAGGGCTAGCCAGTATCACGGGAGACTGTACGCGATTACTAAAATATGTTAGAGAACTTATACTAAGTACTAGCTTAAAACCCGCGGCTTCGCCCGCGTTGTTTTACTACAGTGGTACTTGCTTAAAATGAAAATAGCCCGCGGTTTGACCCGCGTTGTCTTGATACTTGCTTATAACAATATCTCATAATTCGCGATTTGGCCCCCGTTGTCTTTATACTTGCTTAAAATTATAACAACCCACAGTTCCGCCCGCGTTTTCTTGGCACTTCTTTAAAGTAATAATAGTTTGTGGTTTTCCCCGCATTGTCGTAATACTTGCAAGGATAATTCCCAGTGCCTACGGCAGAATTGTCTCGGCATTTGCCTAAAATCATAATAAGACGCAGTTTGGCATGCGTATTCTTAGTACTTGCTTGAGATGGTAATTTATAACACGCAGTTTGGCCCACGTTATCTTAATACTTACTTAAAATCATAATAGCCTGCCGTTTGGCCTGCTTTGTTGTATTACTTGCAATGATAATAGCCCATGGTCTGGCCCGCGTTGTCTTTGTACTTGCACAAAATAATAATTGCCTGCGATTTGGCCCGCGTTGTCTTTGTACTTACTTGCTAAAAATAATAGCTCGTGGTTTAGCCCGCGTTTTCGTATTACTTGCAAGGATAATTGCCCACGGATTGGCCTACATTGTCTCAATATTTGATTAAATTTACTTACTTAATTTGCTTGTGTCTAAAGCGTATTACGGAGTACATACATTTTTAGATGATAAATTGCAGAATATTTGAAATCAATTTGATATGTAATAACAATTGTATGATTTTTCCACGTTCTTAAAATTATTTAATAGTCATATTGGACTTAACTGGTGATTCAATATTTTTATTAGAATTAAAATCTCAATGTAGCACAGTTAAACAGTAAATGTTCTTTGACTTTGAATTTAAAATGATACTATAATAGTTAACGGTTTGGCCCGCGTTGTTTAAACTTGTTCAAAATGATAATAGCCCACGGTTTGGCATATAATATAAAATAAATAAAATATTTTATTGGTATCAGTCATTGTGGTTTTCAATATTTTATTATTCAATGTTTCCTGTGGAAACCGCACATATTTAATGTGATTATGGAAAAGTAATTTATGTAATTGCCTACTCACATATATTTTCATCAAACCAATTCATTTTCAATTGAAATACTGATTTTTATGTCGTGAAAAGAGTATTTTTCGATATATTGCTCACTCATGAACTCATGACCCATGTCGTTTCCCACTCGTGTACCAAATTTTATCCAACGCTGTTTACATGTCATGGTCTACATTTCAACTGTTAGGTCCTGGGTTCAAATCCTGGTCCCAGACCAGTGACCTAAACTTATGTACGGAATTGCACACTACTGGCTTGTCATTGATGGAAAACATAGAGGTAACCTGCATGGGTACGTCCGCAGAGAAAAATATATGTCGTATGTGAATTCTGCAACCCACGCTCGTTCAGCGGGATGGATATGGCCCTTCGTGGGTAGGCCTACGTTCAGTAGTGGACAGTTAAAATAGGCCGGTACAGGTATTCGACATGTTTCATTAAGTCATTAATTTCGATTATCCTGAACTCATTTCCCGAGAGAACATTATGACAATCTCTCCCAAAACCATTCGAGTCAAAAACGATCGAGACACTTGTAGGACTTTCAAACGTACTCTGACCCCAGACAGATAAAAAGTGGCAAAAAAGTAGGTACATTTTATTTTATTTGAGAAATACATGGTGTAGATAAGACGACAGGCATGTTCTAGAATGCTATTATACTCATCATTTGACTAACTTTTACTATGGTAACAACCCCGAAATCACGTTAATAAAATCATCTGTTCAACACAAAAAGTTCATGGACCCGCGACAAAATGTATGGAATAGGTATTTTTTCTTTTTTAGGGTTGATTCCATAGTAAACTAAGTATATTGATCCGTATGTACCCTAAGTACAAGTCTATTGGTTCACAAAATAAAAACTTTCGTAAATTATTAGGGGCCCATTTTGCCCCATTAAAATATGAATCATTATCTAAATAATATTCTTGAGATACTTCACTACATTATTACAAAAGCGCATACAAGTTATTTTTTACGCTGTATAAGTGTTTGGTCTAGAGTTGGACGTCAATAGTCATTCATTAGTTAAAATGGTGGACTACTTTCAAACAAAACTTAGAATGTAGTTGCGGGCATATCAGGAACGTCGCGTCCATCATGATTTAAAATAGTATCTGGAGAGATTTGCGAGACATTTGTAGAAATTCGTGCATCGGGTTCAGTATCAAGATCGGCCAGCCAGCAGTCCGCCGGGACTATGTCCAGGACGTCAATAGACATTTATTAGTTAAAATGGTGGACTATTTTCAAACAAAACTTAGAATGTAGTTGCGGGCATATCAGGAACGTCGCGTCCATCATGATTTAAAATAGTATCTGGAGAGATTTGCGAGACATTTGTAGATATTCGTGCATCGCGTTCAGTATCAAGATCGGCCAGCGTGGATGTAGTCGCGGGTACAACAGACATTTCAGTAGATTTCCGAGCTTTATCAAGATTGACTAGTAGAGATGTAGTCGAGATCGGCAGTCGGGTCGCGTGTAGGCGAGAATTGGTACAACGCAGCGCGACGTAGTTAAAATGGTGGACTATTTTCAAACAAAACTTTATTCATTGTCAAACAGTCTTGTAGTATTTTTTGAGAAACTGATATCCCAAAGGACCCATCTATATTTTCCGGGATAGCAGTACCCTGAATGATAATTTATGTTATTGTCTAGCTTCGTACCGAATTTCGATAGAATTAATTTACCCGTTAGGTATATCTTAGCTTTGTATTTACTGATTAATTTTGGATATACCTAAAAAAACCTATAGATTTTCCGGTATCGTTCTTGTATTGAGACATGCTGTGTGCTTCTGTTCATTAGTTATTTTTTATTTATCATTTAGAAGTTATCGTGTCCTCCCCCTCTCTACGGACTTCAGACAACCCCACAATATCCCAGCGCAACCTACTTAACTCTTCTTCCAGCTCAGCAATCTTCTCGTCAGTCCTTAAAGTGCGCACGTTGTGTGTTACCAGGGCCAATCGTCGTTTGAATACTTTGGAGTGACAGCTGTGCATCTTCCAGTGATTCTTAGCACCCCCTGCTCCGCCGTTACAGGGGCCGCTGTCGTAGCCCGGACTAGCGGAGCTGCTGGGGACTGGGGGCCTGGTCTTAATTGTACTTGTCATAGGGGGTATTTGCCCTATAATCGCCTCGCTGGGCAAGCGTGGTGGCGATCGCAGAGACGTAGCTTCGCGACAGGGATGCTGCTCCTCATCCCTGCCCTGTGCCATTTTAGCTACGTCTGAATTGAATGGTTATACCGCCATTAGTCGGTTCCGCTGTACCTCAGTCGGCTCTTACGACACCTGGTACTGGAGGGGGGTGCTATTCTACTCTGCCGGCACCCCACGGCCAATAATATTTAAAATACAACCGTGATTTATTATGTCATAAGTAATTCAACAGAAAATAGCAATATGTTATATCAGTTATCATCGATAAAAGAAAATAAGAAATCCAATCCCTCTAGTACTGTGTTGTTCATGTTTTGAAATGATTGACTCGCTGTACGTAGACCGAAATTCAGTCTACTAGGGAATCCAAACAAACCAAATGGCGTTATTACTGCTGTCTTTTTGCGTCCTCCGGTGCAATTTTTATAAAATGGTAGGCTTTGATGATGTCTTATTTAAAAAAAATATTTCTTACCTGCCAATATATAGGTAAAATCTAGTAGTCTTGGAACTGGGTAACAATCTTGCCTTGTGATACTATTCAGTTTCCTATAGTCACCTACTGGTCGGATTTCACTGTTCTTCTTTGCTACTAAATGCAATGGGCTGGCCCATTCGCTCTTTGACGGTCTGCATATGCCGAGTTCCTGCATTAATTTAAATTCTTGCTTTACCTTGTGATATCGGTCTGGAAGTAGCGGCCGCGCTTTTGCGCGAACCGGCGGTCCAGTGGTCTCGATGTGATGGTAAACGTCGTGTCCTGTGTCTTCGTCCATGTTCTTAAAAGAAACTGGCTTCGTAATCTCCTGTAATTCGGTCAGTAAGTCTGCGAAAGGATGGTTATTATCGACAGTGGATAATGATGACTCATCTACGCTCGAGAACTTCCGACAACTTAAATCTACAACTAATCTATGGTGCTCTAGGAAATCAGCGCCTAGTATTGGCTGATTAACGTCGGCTATTACAAAACACCACCACGGACGACGTAGCCCTAAATTAACATGCATATTTCTAGAACCGTACGTTTTTATCTCTGTTCCATTCGCCGCAAACAACATATAGTCCGAATGTTCACCTGATAATTTTTGTTTACGCGTGGCCGGCACTACACTATTGTTCGCACCCGTGTCTACTAAAATTTTAAATTGTTTTCTCGATATATTGAGGCGATGATTGACACTCGGCGCAAACTTTCCCGCCACAGATGATTGCGCCGCTACTAGTTTTCCGACAGTTGAGGCGACTTCCCCCAGGAACACGGTTTCTCGCACGTCCTCGCACTCGCCCTGTACCGGAAATGCTATCTGCACAGCCAATTCGGGTCCGCTGGAGTTCTGACGGCCTCGAAAATTACCGCGACCACGAGTCGCAGCGCCCCGGTGCTGCGAGACTTCCTCCCGCAGTGCAGCGACCTCCAGGTTAAGCCTGTGCAATTGCGCCATAATATCCGCGACTGGGAAAGCTGTACTGCTGCTCGTCGATGCAGAGTTAACTTCGGCTATCTCCGCCGATCGCACATTCTCAATAATTTTATCGGCGATATTTGCTAGTTAGCCCCGCGAGTGCGAGTATTCACAAATTCAAATCTACCGACTTTGCTATTAATCGGAGTGTTAATCAAAGAATCATACTTATATGAATGTATTTTTGTTTCTGAAGCTTGCAATTCTTTTTTAGTTGCATAAGTATCCTTGATAAATTCAACTTCCGACTTCAATACAACGATGTTTATTAGTAGTGCGGTGACATCGCAGTGATCAAACGTCACAGGCGGTAGTTTGTGAAGTTCTTTCGCCACAAAAATAGGTAACTTGTCAGGATCTAGACTCTTCAATACTGTTATGATATCATCTAGATCTCTTTGAATTTTCCCTTCAGACTTATTCCACCTCTTGATCTTTCTAATGTCCGTACTTACAGCTTCAAATAATAAATTCTTTGACTTCTCAACTTCTGCCACATTAAAAGACGAAATACATATACGCATTAAACTTTCTTGGTCAATAACATCCATTTTATTTACGATATAGGAAAGAAGCTCGTCTATCACTACATTACAACTCGAACATTTCACTATTCGCGACGTCACATTTGCAGCCAGCGATCAACCTCTAATCGCGAGCGCACGCTAGTGCTGCCGCGAAGTCACTTCGACTTGTCGTCCACCGTTAACGGTTTTTACACACAAACTGCACTTTTTACACTTCCATGTCGAAAATGTTGAGAAGCCCTTGGGCAACAATATTGTAGTTTTCACTGACGTGCCGCATGCCTTTTCGTGGCGAAGGCTCGATCAATACTGATTTATTATTGCGCCGCAATAAGAACGCCCGCTTCTTTCGACTTCCCGCCAAAAAGTCACTCTTAAGATAAAAACTTATTGATTTCCATTATTACAGTGTACATTTTGTCGCAGGTACATAATGGCATATATACGTCACATATGCAGCCAGCGATCAACCTCTAATCGCGACCGCACGCTAGTGCTGCCGCGAAGTCACTTCGACATGTCGTCCACCGTTAACGGTTTTTACACACAAACTGCAAACACTTCCATGTCGAAAATGTTGAGAAGCCCTTGGGCAACAATATTATAATAATGTACACCTTTTATCCTTTCGTTTAATTAACACTTGACTGACGAAAAGTGTTCAATCCTTTTTCCTGTACTTCAGTTACTTCACTAATCTTTAATCTTTAATGAGCTCCACGCAATTTTATTTCTATATGCCTCTATAAACGAACACTTCATTAAGTACTTACATTTGTCAAAATCCTTGACGAACAACAATAATTTCCACGTGCCAGTGTTCATTTGTTTTTTTGGTACTCTAAAATATTCATAATATTCAGATTTACCTTCCATTTTTTACACGCAGTAGGTTAAAAGGTTGTTGATTTGTTTACTTACCTATTTTTTAGTTCATAGCCAGGATACTGTGATCTGGTGCTTCATTACGAGTATAAAAAGTTTACACATTTTGTGTTGTTAATTCTTCTGACTTTTTGCCCGACGAACTTACGATTTCTCATAAAAGAAAGTCATTAATTAGCTGTATGAATTTACTGTGTTTGATACTCATTGTAGATCTGATCTGTTTGACTTATTTTTCTAATTGATCAGTGTTGGAAATATACTAAAAGGACATTCTTTTGACTACTTTTGTTGTTCTCTATTGATTAAAATCATGATTAAGCTTTTTCGTATTTCTCATAGGATTGTTTTATGTTTTGATTTTTCCGGAGATTATTAATAATCCCTAATGCGTCTCATTTAGTATACTCCGGATAAAAACACGGTACCGCTCGAACACATAGGTATTTGTGCCAATTAATGAAAAGAAAAGTAAGGAGCTGTTTTAAGGAAAACTTTTCAATGTTTTGCTAATTTTTGTACTCTCTTTTTCGCACCTTTTATTGTGTGCTCATTTTGGTGGCTAGTTTGATTTTGGAATAAATTTTCTTTACAATGCCAGTATCTGTTATAAAACCAAAGAAGTGTTGGTACTAAATTATCATGGCCAATTTGATTAACATGGCCAGTTCGATTACCCATCGAATAAGATGTCATTACAATGCCCGCATATGTATTACGACGTTCGATAAATTATAATCAGTCTACTCCATCAGGGACTTTCATGTAATACTCATACAACATTATTGCCCTGCCATGGCCATCGAGATTCTGTTACGATAATAATATATTGTTTTGCGTTGAGATTGTATGAGTTCCTAGCCTTTGCCCGCGACTTGTCTGCGTAAAAGTAGAAAATGGTTCTAATACGAAAATATTTATTTGCCTCGAAATATAGGTACTTATAACATACTAATAATATAATAGTCCCCGCACTAGGGCTAGCCAGTATCACGGGAGACTGTACGCGATTACTAAAATATGTTAGAGAACTTATACTAAGTACTAGCTTAAAACCCGCGGCTTCGCCCGCGTTGTTTTACTACAGTGGTACTTGCTTAAAATGAAAATAGCCCGCGGTTTGACCCGCGTTGTCTTGATACTTGCTTATAACAATATCTCATAATTCGCGATTTGGCCCCCGTTGTCTTTATACTTGCTTAAAATTATAACAACCCACAGTTCCGCCCGCGTTTTCTTGGCACTTCTTTAAAGTAATAATAGTTTGTGGTTTTCCCCGCATTGTCGTAATACTTGCAAGGATAATTCCCAGTGCCTACGGCAGAATTGTCTCGGCATTTGCCTAAAATCATAATAAGACGCAGTTTGGCATGCGTATTCTTAGTACTTGCTTGAGATGGTAATTTATAACACGCAGTTTGGCCCACGTTATCTTAATACTTACTTAAAATCATAATAGCCTGCCGTTTGGCCTGCTTTGTTGTATTACTTGCAATGATAATAGCCCATGGTCTGGCCCGCGTTGTCTTTGTACTTGCTCAAAATAATAATTGCCTGCGATTTGGCCCGCGTTGTCTTTGTACTTGCTAAAAATAATAGCTCGTGGTTTAGCCCGCGTTTTCGTATTACTTGCAAGGATAATTGCCCACGGATTGGCCTACATTGTCTCAATATTTGATTAAATTTACTTACTTAATTTGCTTGTGTCTAAAGCGTATTACGGAGTACAGTAAAATCTCTTTATTCGCGGGGTACTGTTCCATAAATATGCCGCGAATACAGAAACCGTGAATACAGAATGGTAATTTATATCGGTTTATAGGGGATACGTTCCTAGGTGCCAAAATAAAAAACACAAATATATAAAAAAATCTATTTTATTGATGTTATTGAACATTTTGATTAATCATTATCCTCAGGCTTAGGCAATGGTTTGAAGAATTTTGTTATTTTCTCTTGCTAGGCAGTTTTTAATAGCTCCGACATTTCAGACTGATACTCAGCAGTTTCATTAGCAATTTGTCTCTTAAAATTAAGACTTCGTTCCATAGATGGATCAATGTTCACAAAGAAATCGCAAAGCTCATTTGCCATTCTTAAACCTTCATTAAGATTTTTCAGAGTAAATGTCACATTTTCAGTGCTAGTGGAAGCCTCTTCTTCAATGGGCTGTGAATTTAACATTTCCTCCAAGTCGGTTTCAGTCAAATCTTCATCTTGCGATTCAAGCAATTCCTGAATGTCACTTGATTCTATCTGTTCGAACCCATCTCGTCCTATTCCATTTGCAATTTCGGCTATGTTTGCAGTCAAAGTTTGAACTTGCACGGATTCTTCGTCATTTTCCGCAATCAGAGCAGGCCATAGTTTTTTCCAGCATGACTTCAATGTGTGTGGTTTCAGTTCTTCCAATGATTCTTTTATGTTTACGATGCATTTTGCTATGTCAAATTTCTTCCAGCATTCCATAACATTCATATCAGGATTACACTCCATATTATCCAATACGATTTTGAAGGTTCGTCTAATGTAATAGAGCTTAAAGGCCTGGATTATTCCTTGGTCCATAGGTTGAAGCAAAGCCGTCGTGTTTGGAGGTAAAAATGTCACTTTTATATTTGGATGCATAGCTTCAAGTTCGCGAGGATGACCTGGTGCATTGTCCAAAACTAGAAGTGCCTTAAAGTCTAAATTCTTTTTTTTCAAGTAAATTTCAACTTCCTTAACAAAACAATTCCGAAACCAGTCACAAAATACAGCGCTTGTTACCCACGCTTTCTTATTAGCTCGCCAAAACACTGGCAGGTTGTCCTTGTTTTGATTTTTTAAAGCACGTGGATTTAGCGATCTGTAAAGCATCAGTGGCTTAACGACACAATCTCCAGAAGCACATAGCAGCAGTGTAACTCTATCCTTTGCTGCCTTAAATCCAGGAGCAGACTTTTCGCTTTTAGAAATGAATGTTTTGTTCGGCATTCTCTTCCAAATCTGCTGATGCAGCTTCTCCTACAATTTTAATGTTATGCAATGATTGTCTTACTTTAAATTTATTGAACCAACCTTCCGATGCCTGAAATCCTCCATCTGTACATTCACCACTACCAACTACCATCAGGTTCTTTAAAATGAGCGTAAATACGCTTTACCTTCTCCCGGATCAATGGACCACTCAGGGGAACCCTTTTTTGGTTGCGGTCTTCTATCCATAATGACAACGCCACTTCCATTTTTTCTATTGCTGGATCACGAACAATTTTCGCCGACAATGAAGTTGAAGCTACAGATGATCTTATTTTATCTTCGGATTTTTTTATTGATCGTACAGTTGATTCGTTGACATTGAATGAGCGTGATATGGATGCAAATGACTCTCCAAGGCGTAAACGATCAAGCATTTCTATTTTCACTTTAAGCGGTAACACAGATTTTTTTCGTGTCGAAACGAGTTTCTCAATTTTTTTAGTTGACATTATTAATTACGAAGAACGAAGAGAGCAGTAGAGACGTGTTACTCGATCACAATTTTTGTAACGAATGTGAAAGATAAAACAATAAAATAGGCAAAGCGGCTTTTACCAAAGAACGGAACAGCAACATTTAAAAATATACTTTATTCCTTCAGAAATAAGGTTGCTTTCTTCTGTTTGTTTACATTTTCAAAAACGCCGACCGCGGTGTTTGCGGCAAATGCGACAAAGGCGGCTTAGGTCAAAGTGCTCGGCGGTACCATTTGACGGCACTTGCAAAAGATATTGCGTTAAACACCTATTGGAATTTTGTATGAAATTTTAGATCCGCGAATAAAGAAATTTTTTGCCGCGAATAAAGAAATTGGGTTGCATTTTTTTAATCCGCGAATAGTGAAAGCGCGAATAGGGAGCTTTTACTGTACATACATACCTCCGGTAAACGATTGTACGCCGCTGGCCCCATTTCATGCGGTGAGCTTACTCGAACTTGTGAGGGAGTGTTTGATGCCCACAAGTTTATTCGTGTTACGCGTGTTATAGGCGTGCAAGTCACGATGCCTCTTGTAGTGGCCGAGGTTCTCTCTCACTTACAGCGCCACCTGGAATATCAGGAAGGCTGGCAACGTGAGAATCCCCAGCTCTTTAAAGTAGGGCTTCGACTGAAGTGACTCGCGACACCTACAATCACGGCGCGTTCCTGCACTCGGAACTCGCGCTTCCATTCGGCTGCGCGTCCGTAGAGCTCTGCTCCGTATTGCAATCTCGAGTGTACAGTGGAGAAATAGCATGCACGATATGACGCTCCCACGTTATGCCAATGTCGATCTCGAAACCCAAGAACGTAGTGCTTTTTACTTGTTCCACCCGAACGCCATATGCAAATACAAATGCAAATCATTTATTGGTCATTTTCATTATTACATGTCAAATTAAAAAAAAACTAGTACTTGTAACCAGTAAATATAAACATAATGTCAAAATCAAAATACGTTAAAACTTATAATAATACTATAGTCATACTGATTCTGGTAATTTTAGGAAGTCATCAATGTCGTAAAACAATTGTTCACTAAGCCACGACTTAAGTTTATTTTTAAAAGACACGACGGAAGGTGCACTACGCACGTCAGTAGGTATCCTATTATAGACAGCCGGTCCCCCAATTTACGCCGATTTCTCTGAGCGTGCTAACCTATGAGTCGGTGTCACTAGTTGGTCCCTTCTGACGTTGCTCCTCAAAGCAAACCTCGAGTACGTTCCTCTTCTATGAAAGATGTCCAGGTGGGTGTGCGTAAACATGGCTATCTGTAAGATAAGTTCACACAGTACAGACGTTCCGTGAGATGGCCAAGCGTTGAGCGTCGTGATCGCTCAGGTGGTCGTGTGTTCACACAAGTAACCGCCGAGATTCGTTCCACTGGAACGTTTGTGTAAACATGGTCTAATAACGTGCTTCTACCATCTATTTGAACTCGCGTGGGGCTGTTAATTAGCTGAGTAAAGTTGCAGCTTGAGAGCAAATCTATCAGCTGTTTTTGGACATTAGAGCTGTGTAAAAAATTTATAGGTATTTATATCTCCCATAATTATACAGCAAACTCCTTCATCGCTTACTTTACACAGTAGTCTTTCAAACAACTTGAGGTAGTGGGGGTCGCTGGTTAAATTTGAATGATACAAACCGACAACGAGGATATTATCATCCATCAGTTGCACGGCACAAACGTCAAAAATCTGCTCTTGTGGTAGACCACAATAATCTTGTCTGTTAATTACCTTAATACCTGACCGTGCGTAGATACAGCTACCGCCGTGAGCAATAGTTTCCCTACAACTATAGGACACTAGGTCATAATTAACTAACGTCACTGAGATCATTGATGTTTACGAAGCCAGTGTTCTGTCAACACTAACACGTCGCAGGAAAGCTCCCTGGTCAATAATACTTCCAATTGTTTTGTCTTATTAGTTTTACATCTAATATTCTGGTGGCATATAGTTAGCGGCGTACGATGCATGGAGTGATTAGACGGCAGCGCGCATGGTCGCAGCGACAGCGACGTCGGCGGCGGTGGTAGCGGCTCGCCCGCGGGCCTGTCGGCGGGACGCTGCCCCTGCACGTCCAGCGCTCCGACGAAACCACTCGCTGACCTCAGTACAAGCCGGCCAATTCTCCGCGGTCATGAAAATATCGTAGTGCGTGTCCGGTACAGACAATGTAAATGATGCATAGTAATTGTGCGTTAATGTTAGTTTCCGTACTTGATACCGGTCACAATGTTTTTCCTTTTTATAAAAGATACGATGGCCTCGGCAGTTGTGTCAGGCGCGAAAAAACAGGCGTGAATTTTACGTATGCGATTGACGGCTTTTAGTTCATCGTATGTAGTACCGGTACCTTTAATTACAGCTCGCTTCTGTTGTCCGCGTCTCCTAGCCGTACGGTTGCTTACAGGTACCCCACCATCATACTTAACGCTGTTGTCAGCGGTCGATGTGTCTATAACGGGTGTCATACCAACGTTCTGCGGGGTCGGCCGCGGACTGGCGCGCTCCCGGACGGCGGAGGTCTTCGGGGGTGCAGCGGCGGAGTGCGGTGCTGTGGTGACTGCGCTCGCGCATGCGCGACGTAGCTCATGGGCTTGTGTGCGTAGCGGCGGCTCCGATGTGTGGAGCGACGTCAGCGGTGCAGTCGTTGCTACAGTTGTAGCACTTGTGTTAGCTAATTCTTCGCCGGTGCCTACCTTCTTATTGATCGTTGTCGTTTTTTATTTAGGCTTTAATTTTTCTACTTCTTTCCTTAGAGACTTGAGTTCTTGTAAGACGCACGATAGTTTTTCTTCAAGTAGGACAGTATATTTTGTCAACAATTTCTCCAGTGTTTCAACTGTCGATTTCGCCATTTTTGTTACGCGGTATATATCTTTCAAACAATGTTTCTTGGCTTATTTGAGGCACGCAATAGCAATTTGAAAACCTTTCTATTTTTGATAAATTCAAGCGTTGCAGCTGCAGTTGCACAAAAGTCCGCCACGAGCGAGAGCTATGCTATCAACCCTTAGTGGTCTCGTAGAGTGGCCTGAAAGACAGAAGTGGACGAAGTCTGTATTTATTGTTCTGACTGGACTACGGCGAATTAGTGAATCTCCGGGTGATAATTTAAATAAAATATGGGTAAAGTGTTTTGAAGAGACTGGTTCAACGTTTAAACCACAAGCAAAATGTCTTTCTAGAACATCTACCGAAGACATTATTGAGACAGTTATGCAGTCTGAACGAGAAGATCCACGTTTGTCTACTCGCAAGAGATCGTCTTTCTTGCATTTATCGCGACAAAGTTTGCATCACATTTTAAACTTGGATCTTAAATTGCATCCTTACAAGCTGCAAATTAACACAAGAATTGAAAGAGTGTAACTTCAGAGAAAGGCTCGCAAATGCTAATGAAATGCTTAAACGATTTTCCAATTTTGACAATATCTTTTTTCGGATGAGGCTCATTTCCATGTGTGTTCGTAAATGGGTTCGTAAAACGTAACAGCGAGAATCCAAAACTCAAGCACCAGAAACCTACAGTCTACAGTAATAAACCGAAAAACATCGACCAACTTAGAGACTATTCGCGGTGTGGTGAAATGGCAGCAAGTACATCAGCATTACTGAAGAAACTTTCCAATAATTTCCGTTTGCGATTAGAGGAGTGCCGTCGTAGAGAGGGTCATCATTTAGACGATGTTATTTAAAAAAAACTTCACTTATTACTTAAAAATTTCCTAGTTGAATTTTAATTATGCCTATCTTGTTTACTTTTTAATCTATTTTTTAAATATGCACGTTTTATTGCGGCCACTCTGTATTAATGGCAAGTGCTTAAAAAATTAGCGTAGCTTATGTGATGCTATCGCACTTGGTACCTTTATTTTAAAACGACTTATTTTTACGCTTTATTGATAACGACCGCTGTAAAAAAACAGTCTTTTGTCACTAAAAATTTCTGTGAAATGGCTAGACTAGACAAATTGCTTAGCTTTTATCGCTAAAAGAACTCTCTTCACTGACCTACAGCGCGAGTACCGTTCTTATACAATCGTTAATTTGACATTTAAATCGCTAAAAATCGGTATTTTCGAAGTATTTTCTATCACTGCAAGTACACTATGTCGATCGGTTGTCAAATTTCGCTAAGGATCGTAAAAATTTCACCATAGATCTATTACTTAACGAATTATCACGAATATGCAAGTATGAAATCGCTAAAGAGACATTTGAAATTGGCAAGGGGTGTCATTATAACGATTGCTTTATCGGGTTTTGAAACGAGCAAAGTCGCTTCCCGCTGTCTGTCCCCATGCATGCTAGTTTAATAATAAGTAGGTTCTTAAAGATAATGGACTCAATCCTGGTTGTGCATCCTTTTAAATCCTAGTCCTAATTCTGTGGTGCTATCATATTCTCAAATATTAAATAAAATAATATTATGCAGATATTTTTCGAGCTGTAGTTTAGTTTAGGAAATAAGGCACCGGAATCGACATAGTGTATTTTCTCATATGATACCCACCTTATACTATAATTTTGTTACTCGCTGGCATGCACCCAGCAACGTCGTAGATGACAGACCAGTATGTCTAGTACCATCCATCCATCCATCAGCCGTAAGACGTCCACTGCTGGACATAGGCCTCCCCAATGGATTTCCAATAAGGCCGGTTGGAAGCGGCCTGCATCCAGCGCGTTCCTGCGACCTTTATTATATCGTCAGTCCACCTAGTCGGTGGACGTCCTACGCTGCGCTTGCTGGTCCGTGGTCGCCATTCGAGAACTTAACTGCCCCATCGGCCATCCGTTCTCCGAACTATGTGCCCTGCCCATTGCCACTTTAATTTGCTAATCCGCTGGGCTATGTCGGTAACTTGGGTTCGTCTGCGGATCTCCTCATTTCTGATTCGATCTCGCAGAGAGACGCCGAGCATAGCCCTCTCCATAGCACGTTGGGCTATCCTGAGCTTATTCATAAGGCCTACAGTAAAAGACCACGTTTCAGTTCCATATGTCATCACTGGCAACACACAACTATCAAAAATATCCAAAAGTCCAACACCACCTTGGGACTTTTGGATATTCATGTCTAGTACAATAAGTACAAAGTACCTACATTTCAAGATAACAACACTTTATTGAGTCAAGTAAATGGTCACCCTCGGATAGACTTTTGATTATGGACTTCCGAGTTGGCGGCTGCAACTTTTATGGCGTAAAGAGTATATCTAAGGAGTCACTAACCAAAGTTAAAAGCTGCGGAAACTCGTAGTTTTTTAGTAATTAAATAAACAAAATTCGTTATTTCAGGTTAGATTTCGACTTCTTTTGCTTGATAAGTTTGAGTGTTGTCGACTTTTGACGTAATTCTGACGTGACTTTGACAAGTATGACAGTTTTTTTTTTTAGAAATAAAAGTTGTTTAATTTTTTAATAATATTGAAGAAACGGAACGTAAATTTAATAATTTTGAAGAAACGAAACGCAAAACGCAGCCCGAACATATGGTGAATAATTTATAATATATTGATTGGTATAAAAGTCATTGGGTTAGGTTACTTGTGACCCTAACGCACGAGCCGAGCGAGCGAAGCGAGCGTGCCGCGGCAGCGGCCGGCGAAGTGCTAGAAACGAATTGGCCCCTGGTTACTAGTCTAGGCAGACAAAACTTGTATCAAAAAATAATAAAATATATTGGTATAAAAGTCATTGGGTTAGGTTACTTGTGACCCTAACGCACGAGCCGAGCGAGCGAAGCGAGCGTGCCGCGGCAGCGGCCGGCGAAGTGCTAGAAACGAATTGGCCCCAGGTTACTAGTCTAGGCAGACAAAACTTGTATTTGCAAGGCTTTTTGCGTGTTTCATATGAAAACTTAAAAAATTCATATCTCAAAAACTACAAGTTTCCGCGGGGGGGGGGGGGGTGGTACAGGGGGTATTACCTCCCCTCCCCCTCCCTCCCCCACACCCTTTTCGGAAGTTCATAATCCAAAGTTCAACCTGAACTTTGTCCTGCCCGTGACTCAAGTCCGATGCCCTGCCGGGAATCGAACCCTTGCACTGAAGTACTCCCAATCGCGCCAGGAGAGTATTTCGTTGCATTGTATCCTCTTTGAATATACTGCCTGTTCTAGACTTAAACCTCGTCACAGTTTTCTCTTCTTCATAAATCGTATTGACGTTCTAAATTCAATTGACATAAAATATGATTCTTTTATTTTGTCATGTCAGCTGTCTGTCAAAAAAGAAGTGACTCAGGAAAGAAAATATTCTTTGGGTTTTTACGAAATTATTATAAAATCAATTAGTGCATTGGTACTGCCATGAAGAAAAGAGAACTTGTGTTCACACTATTATTCAGTGAGTCTATAGTTTCTTAAGTCTTGCGGGTTCGCCGTCTCATACATTTGAGATACTAGCTCAAAAGTGTATGTGAGAGTGACGTGCCACCGTGAAACTGTTTAGTGATCTTAAGCACGGCTAAAGCAAGGTTGGTAACAAATTTTCTGTTAGTAGCGAACACTTGTATCATTTACCGAAAGCTGAGGTTCGTGTACCGAATATACTCAAATAATACCTTAATTTCCCTTATGTATTCAAGTCCAAGCACACTTCTAGTGTACAGATATCAGTTAATCGGTTAATTTTTATTTTAAATGAAAGCTTATTTCATCATCTGCATGGAGCTTGCCTTTTACTTTTACACTCCTTCGGCAGTCAAGTACCTACTAAGTTTATAATTATCTAAAAAAAACATGTGAAATACACAAGTGAGTCATGATCATTAGTCATCATGTTACTTTATTTCAGGGATTGAATGTGATTAAAAAGCAGTAAAATGTCAGATAAGCAGGATAAAGATAAACCGAAGCCGCCGCCGAAGTCTTTTGTGAAGGATTTCTTGGCGGGTGGCATTTCGGCAGCCGTTTCCAAGACAGCCGTGGCGCCCATCGAGCGCGTCAAGCTCATTCTACAGGTGCAGCATATCAACAAGCAGATTCCGCCTGACAAGCGCTATAAAGGTGACGCCGATATATCTTAATTTTTTAACCCACTTCCAAAGAGGATGTTCTATGTTCGTTTGTATGTATTTTTTTTGTGTATGTCCATCGATAATTTCGCCAGTGAACCGAATCGAAAAATTATTTTTTTGTTCGAAAGGGTATACTCCCGAGGTGGTCCCATTCAAATTTTACAGAAATCGGCTGAGCCGCTTTTTAAAAAAATCAACAATAATAGGTATAAGCAATTCGAGCGAAATATCCGAATTTGGACACGATGAATATCGATAATTTCGAACCGAATCGAAAAAATATTTTTTGGTTGAAAAGTCCCGAGATGGTTCCATTTAAATTTTGCAGATATCTGCTGAGCCGTTTTTGAAAAATGAACAATAATGTAAACAATTCTAGCGAAACATTCGAATTTTGTACACGATGGAAGACGGTTTTGCCATTTTTTGCGAAAAATAATTATCCGTTCCTTAGGTAATGAGAAAAAAGTAACTATCCTCACTCGTTGTCAGGGAATTAAGAACAATGAATGTCCTTCTTCATTCCTTCGTGTATGCGAGGGTGAGGTGATGAATTCAATACTACCTGACTAACTTAAGCAGGTAATGCAACACTTTGTACGCCACGGACAAACCCGGCTGATAACTTTGGTTACCACCATATCGGTTGTTCATCTTTCTGTCGAGTACTTTTCTTACTAACTAAGATATCAACTTGAAATTTGTATTAGATACTCAGATCACAAGATGGATCCAAGCCGCTTCAAACCGGTCGTTATTTTCTGGATAATTTCCGAGTTATAAATATTATTAATAGCTAATCTACCCACATCCTTACATAGTATAAAATAAAGTCGCTATTTTCGTTTGTTTGTTTGTCTGTATGCTTAAATCTTTTAAACTACGCAACGGATTTTGATGCGGTTTTGTTTTAATGGATAGAGTGATTCAAGAGGAAGGTTTAAATGTATAATACACCTGTGCGAAGCCGGGCGGGTCGTCTAGTAGTAAATAAACATACTTTTAACCCAACTAAGTATACAAGAAAAAAAAAATGTAATTTAAGCTAATTTGTTGTAAGGCATTCTGCGTCTCTGGTTAGGTTAATGATGTCTTCTTCCGATTTTACGACGAGATGTTTATCATTATCGTTTATGCGTATTAAGACCTTGCCATCTTGAAACCATACATATTTGTAAGTGGGCCCTAATTTTTGTTGAGCATACCACAGTAATGATTTATTGGCATTAGTTAAAGCTGGGCGCAGCATCACTCGCGTCTTGGCTGTAATCAAAGAAGCCCCCTGACGATATGTTTTACCAACATTTTTGTTTTTCTAGTGGCTCGTACCCACATTTTAGCATGTTCATGTTGTTGGAAACCTAACTGTACGACACTATCGCTTCCTTTACGACGATCTACTTGCTTGATATAGGCAACCTCCGTTTTATTCATCTTTAGGATATGGGATAGCTTGGAGGATATGTAGTTTAGGTTCTCTTCAGGTAACTTAGGTAATCCAGACAGTTCTAACACACAATCCAAACGATGCTGATCAAGTTTTTGTACATACTGTTTGAGTGACTTTAGTTCGAACTGTAGATGTCTATGTTCATTTTTAAGCTGAGAGTACTTACAATCGAGGTCATTTATTTTCTTACTGTATTTGTATTTCCACCGTCATTTGTCAAATCATCGATTTTACTACAGCATACAGTCAAAGCAGTTTCAAGGGGTCGCAGTGCTTTTTTTTGGTAATTGTTCCATTTCGGCCGTAATACTTTTCACAAACTTATCTGCATCGACGCAATAACGTTCTGGATATCTCGTCTTTATCATACTCTTCAGGAATTATAAAAGAAGACTTCCTAAGTGGTGAATTATGCTGACTTTCTTCGCATGTCCAGTCGATGGCATCTGCGTTGCGCAATGCCGCGAGCTGCTTTGCAGATAAATTTGAGCAACTTACATTTGCATGAACTATGTTCCCACATGAATTACAGTCCAGCCCAGGTGATTTATTTGTGAGACTTTAGTCACATTTGAAACACTTAGATAAAGTATTCAGCATTTTAGACATTATGAAGTCACCTTGTAAGCACGTACGCACTATAGGTATAAATAAACACGTTCGTTCAACACGACAGCGCAGGACCACCTACTGAGTGTTATAGCAAAAAAACATATACCTATTTTATAATAATTATTATGTACAATAATCAACTTTTATTTACATATTAACAACAGCGAGTGTTTTTTTCCTTTGTTTTAAGGCCACAACGAACTGTTAGAAGGGAATTTTACATTGCTATAACAGCAAAAAACATATACTTTATAATTTTATTATGTACAATAATCAACTTTTATTTACATATTAACAACAGCGAGTGTTTTTTTCCTTTGTTTTAAGGCCGCAACTAACTAGTTTGAAGGGAATTATATCTTGTTAAGATCAAGATAGAAACGCAGCATTTATAACAAACAACAACATCACACATAAAAGTTTCTTTAGATTAAAACATTTGCATTATATAAACTTCTAGCTAATAATTTATTTACATTATAGGTACCTTCTTAAAACAGCTTATTACTTAGTGTCAAAATTAAAAAGCAATGTTATTAAACTATCTAACTATATTTAATGTAAACTATCTATCGAGTCGGTTTGTTAGTTTAACACTAGATTTGAATTGCAGGTATCATAGACGCATTCATTAGAATCCCCAAGGAGCAGGGGCTCGGATCTCTTTGGCGCGGAAACCTTGCAAATGTAATACGATACTTTCCCACGCAAGCGCTGAACTTTGCGTTTAAGGACGTGTACAAGTCCATTTTCTTGAAAGGCATAGACAAGCACAAGCAGTTTTGGCGGCACTTCGCGGGAAATCTGGCGTCGGGCGGCGCCGCCGGTGCTACTTCCATGTGTTTCGTCTACCCATTAGATTTCGCTAGGACCAGGTACGCGCATACTTTTTGTTGTTTATATTATATCACTAGCTTTTGCCCCCGGTTTCATTCTCGTGTTGTTTTAATTTTTGTGCTATCCCTATGGGGACCTTTTATTTTTCCGAGATAAAAAGTAGCCTCTACAATCTTTGAACTACCTCCTTGCCGCAAATCAAGTCTATCCATTGCTGCGTGAAAGAGTAAGAAACCAACAGACTCGCTTTCGGATTTATAATGATTAGTTAGTAAGGATTGTATTTTTCTGTCTTCCACGTAAGTCTTCGCCAACCGATTATTATAAAGTATGTATATGGGTACATTGGTAGACTTCTCATACCTAATACAGAAAATTGCTTGTTTATAGACTAGCAGCAGACATGGGCAAGGGCCCTAAAGATAAAGAGTTCAACGGCTTAGTGCATTGTATCACAAAGACATTGAAGACCGACGGACCTTTAGGCTTGTATCGAGGGTTCATCGTTTCCGTACAGGTAAGCAGTGTAATCAATTAACACAATTACTGCTAAAGTACTGCCCGCGTGCTTTATCCTAGACCGTTATTTATTTACTAGCCTACACCATCGCACTACAGTACAAAGCCCATCACTTTCACTCTACTTCCATAATGAAGGAAGTTCTGTGTTAATCTGTATGTATTTTTTTGTGTATGTTCATCGATATTTTCGTACCGATTTTTTTGTTTGGTATATCATTTTCAGGGGTGGACCTATTTATATTTTAACGAAATTGACAGAGCCGTTTTTGTAAAATTAATAATCTAATAATTACTACATCTATTCATGCAAACTATTCGAATTCTGTACACGGTTGAAGTCGGTTATGCCATTGTTGGCGAAATAGAATTATATCCTGAAAAACATGTCTACGAATGTCGGGAAAGGAATCCATTTTTAAAACTGCTTTCGGTTTTGCTTACCAAATGGATGCGATCGACGCCTCGGACTGGTGAACTGCACGGGCACTAGCTCAGTGTGCACGGGCGTAGCAGGGCCTGCAGTCTCGACATAGAGATCGATTTGCGACAAAAATCAGTCTCTACGTCCTAACGATCCGATAATAACGATTTTCTGTAGTCTTGGCTGCCAAAGCTACCGACTGACATCGCAAACTTATCGAATATTTTCGCTGAGATATCGATTTTTCGTAGTTATGGAATTCACTTGCGACCATTTTTGACAGCTCGATAAGTGTTCGCTACGTTCGATAACTTTGGATTTGAGGTTACAAAAACAACATTGACAGTTTGTCAAGTTCAACGTCTGTGTTGCATTGCAAGGAAGCGAACTCTTATTTTCCTTGTTAAGTGTTTTCATAAAAACAATTCATACTACTTACAAGTTTCGATGCAAAAAAGTGTTAATATAATAAGGTTTACCTGTGTTTTGTACAATTTTCAAAGAAAAATAATTATTTGAGAATATCTTGTCCACCAAATTTCCCTAAAACAGAAGAATGGTTTTAACTGCCAATTTTTTACCATAAAACCACCGCGCTATGAATACGGTTTTCGTTAACGTATCGACGTCGCTAAGTCAAGTTAGTGAGCGATTTTTTTCGCTATCTCGGTTGTCGAGACTTGCATTTATCGTTATCGTCGTTATGGCAAGCGAATTTTTTCGTTCATACTCGTATTTAACGATCGGTAGTTTGCGATCGCATCGCTATCTATGTCGAGACTGCAGGCCCAGATCAAAACCTTTTCACTACTCATGTCGGCCTGGTATGTGTCAATGTCTAAGTCGTGGCAATTGTTATCTTTGAAGGGCATCATCATTTATCGTGCCACGTACTTCGGCTTCTTTGACACGGCGAAAGATATGCTACCGGATCCAAAGAACACTCCGCTCGTTATTACCTGGATGATTGCTCAGGTTTCACATTTTCATTATTTAAAAGTAAAATAGCACAGTAATTTACACTATTCCATTCAATACAAACAGCGAGCAACAAATTCAGCCGGAGTTCCAGAGGGAATTTGTTGCTCGATTATTGGAACATGTTGGAATCATTGATCGTAGTGTTTGAGATGGTTTTAGCTCTCAGAATAAAGATTAAAGTTATAGAAACCGTACTGATATTTTATTTTATTTATTTCTTGTAATCAACAGCGTTACAATTCATAATTATCTTACTAATATAAAAAAACACATAAGGCCAAAACAGATTACAATAATTTAGAACACAATACATCACTTTGTCCCATTTTAGTTATGAAATTTAAAAGTTGTTAGAAAAAGATGCACATAACCCGAACTTACGTAATATCAAAGGGAAGGGGAAGAAAGACAAACTTGCACTGAGCTATCTCGGCTCTCCAAATTGAAAAAGGTAAAAAATAGGAAGGTTAAATGATCAGATTTAAACCTGCTGCTGGTATCTAGTTCCAGAAGAAGAGTTCAAATTTCCGATCATATCGCGAAAGACAAAGTGAAACAAATTTTAACCATTTTGATATTCCAACTTACAGACAGACAGACACTGCGTTTTTTTTGTTCCACTCACTCTAGCGTATGCATGACCAGATATATAAGACAGCTGTAACGTAGTTTTTATTTTAGTAAAATTTAGCAAGGTTTCTATTACTTGTCATTATTCTGAGGTTCTAGCAACAATCCTATTTAAATAAGATCTGTGAATCTAAAAACAATCTAATTTCCATATTATGTTTAATTTTCAACTAGGTTTACTCGATGCATGAGCTATCATATGTGGCAGTATTCATCCCTTTGTATTCTTGTCCTTATCCCACTAGGTGAGTTTGCAACAGCGCGTTTCCTTTCACCTTTTCACTATATCATACGTTATCTCAACTCAACATTAAAACATCAATTCATCTGTAACGCATATCGTCCTTTCACGAACTTCTTACATCTTTTAGTCTTCCTCCGCCACTGCAACTGCTTAACGTCATCATGGCTTTTCGCATGGCATTGTTAACAACAGAGATTAATGAACACATTGTTATTGCGCAGTCGGTAACGACGCTGGCGGGCATCACGTCGTACCCGCTGGACACAGTGCGCCGGCGCATGATGATGCAGTCTGGCAAGCCGCCCAGCGAGCGCCTCTACAAGAGCACGGCCCACTGCTGGGCTTACACGCTCAAACACGAGGGACCCGGAGCCTTCTTCAAAGGCGCCTTCTCGAACGTCCTGAGAGGTACCGGCGCTGCCTTCGTACTCGTCCTGTACGACGAGATCAAGAATTTAATTTGATACAAACTAATCTTGACCATACTGTGAAGTGTCTAATCTGTCATGTTTATTGTGATGTTTTCAAGTTCTGACGTTTGTAGACATTTCATGGATTTTGAATACATTTATTTGAGTATCTTGTGAGTTTGACTCACTGTTCCTAAATGTTACTGAAGCAGTTCGCTTAGGGTTGCTACACACATATTCGGTTCGGCACGATTGGCACTCCCGGGCGGCAAAGCCGAATATGTGTAATCATTCGGTTCTGCAAATGCCGAACGTGCCGAATAACTTTCTTTAGGCCGGGTGGCCGGCACAAAACGATATAAGCTGAATCAGTGTAGTATGGTTGTTCGACAAATCCTGCCGACCCGAACATATGACTGTGTAGAAAGCTTTAATTAACTTCATGGTAAATAGACCAAATGTCTTTCCTCCAACTTCATACATTGTATAAAGTCAAGTTCAGTTTATTAAATATCTTTAAATTGTTATTTTTATGTCACTTTGGTTTAAACTAAAATACTATGTTCAGCATATTATTATTAGTCTCAATAAAATTATTATTTATATTTATACAGACCAGTAGCGTCGCGACGACACTATTCTGATACCGTGACGTGCAGTCATGTACATGTACCATGGTAAACTTCCTTACCAATTACTTTAAAATTACTCCACGGATTTTTTAGTTTATAAAGTTCCCGTGTACAAAAATAGTCATCGTCAGTATGTACTGTGTAACCAACATAACAGTCCTCAAAATCGGATGAGTCTTCAATCGAAACTTTTTTTTTTACCTTGAGGTAATTACTTACCTCAAGACAGTATTTCGTAAGTAAATTTGTTACTATACTTCCGCCAAATTCGATGTGAAAAGTTTACCAACAAAGCGTTGCCTAGCAACCACTAACAGCATGGGTAGAGAACTTTTTTTTCTAATGCTCAATTGCTCACGCTTCTGCACGTGGCTTCACTCGCTTTATTGTAAGTTTATAATGAGAGAGGGATCTAAAGGATCGTACACAAGAGCGCCGAATCGTATCGACTATATGCATCTCGATTATATTTAACGCGATTTTGTATTATAAAAAACTAGTTAAGCTCGCACTCCAAGGCTTCCGTACTGGCATGTAAGTAGGTAGGTATATAACTCAAACTATTAACCGACTTCAACATTGGATGAATGTCACGACAAAACAAACTGAACTTTGCAGTTGATTAACCTTATAGATAGATGTACGTGACTCAGCTGCAATGATAAGTTTGTAATCGAAAAAAGTACTTTTTTCGTGATGTAATAAGAAAAATAGTACGTAGAAACAAAAAAGTTCCCAATTGTTTGAGATTTCTGCACTCAAACGAAAAATTGGCTAGGGTTGATGCAAATTTTAATGTAAGTAATTACTGAACATTCTGATTTCTTTAAAACTCACTTCTTGGCAATTTGTTATTGCAGTTGATCTATAAATATAGTAAATATGACTTTTCGATTGAAATTACGAGAAGTCTGGACTATTTATATGACAAACTATAGAAATTCTGATATCCGTAACACTGTCTTGAAGTGATAACCCTACCTGCTGTCAGTGGTTGCTAGGCAACGCTTTGTTGGTAAACATTTCACATCGAATTTGGCGGAAGTATAGGTATGAAAGATAGATGGCTAAGAAATGAAACCCACAAATGATTATTGCCATTAACCCTTAACCAGGAACCGTTGGTGGACCCATTTGAATTTTTAAAAATGTGGCTTGTATCAAAAGAGATTTTTAAAAAGAATACTAGAAGACTAGGTATATATTTTAATAGTAGTTGTGTCACAAAGAATAGCTAAAGAATTTAAATTGTACATAGTTGGACTTAGTTGTGCCATTAGGAATACGCTATTTGGATGTCCAACTAGTTGTGCGAAAGCTGTTGGTCCACCAGGAACTCCTAATTTTTAAAAGTCTTATATAGATACAATAACATTCAGCATAACCAAGATATTAAACGGATTTCTAATTTTTGTTATTTTGTGTCGTACTGTCCATAGAATACTTAAACTCACTCTATTTGCTCTGTTTGCACCGCGTTTGCGTGCTACGAGGCCGGCACTAAAAATTTCGGGAATCAAGTAAGTGACACAACATTACTATTTAAAAATATATTTATTGCTTTTCGAAGTATTCTTCGCGAAATTTGACACATTTTTCCATACGATGGAACCAATAATTGAAGAAACCATTCCATTCGGAAGTTGGGGTCTCCAAAATGGCCGTTTTGTAGGCGTCCACAGCTTCTTCCGGTGATGAAAATCTCTGAACACGCAATTTATTATTTATTTTAGGGAAAGTATAGAAATCATTATCATTCCGGGGAAATACCTGAAGACTGGTTGAAATCTGTTTTCGTCACGTTAACTAAGAAAGCCAATGCTAGGAAGTGTTCTGATTTTAGGACAAGAAGCTCAATGAGCCATGTACTGAAGATATTCTTATCAATAGTGCATGAACGTATAAGACCTAAATGCGATAATCATCTAGGGGCTAGTCAGTTTGGTTTTCGGTCCGGAATGGGGACAAGAGAAGCTCAATTTGCTCTGAATGTCTTAGTTCAAAAATGCGGAGATATGAAACAAACTGTGTTCCTCTGTTTCATAGATTATGAAAAAGCCTTTGACCGTGTTAAACACGAGATACTAATGGAGTTATTGAAAAGTATAGATCTAGACAGTAGGGACAAACGTATTATCGGCAATTTATATTGGAAACAAACTGCTACAGTGCGTGTGGATGGCAACCAGACGAAACCGGTGTTTATACAAAAGGGGGTACGACAAGGTTGTGTTATGTCTCCTGTTTTGTTTAACTTATACTCGGAAGCCGTTATCAAAGAAGCGCTTGAAGACGTGGAATATGGTGTTATAATTAACGGGCAAACTATTAACAATTTGCGATATGCCGATGACACCGTGCTTATAGCAACCACCGAAGGCCTTCAAGAGTTAGTTAACAGGGTTTCGTTGACAACAGAAGAAAAGTTGGACTAAATTTGAATGTTTCAAAAACGAAGGTTTTATGGTCATATCACCCTCACAGAAAATCCGTGCGAACATTAAGGTAAATAATCACATGCTAGAAAACGTTGACAAACAGAAATACTTAGGCTCGTGGTTAACGGACACATGGGAGAGCGATACAGAGATCCGCACACGTATCGAAATAGCTCGAACTTTTTCAAATATGCGTAAAGTTCTTTGTGGTCGTCAACTGTCTATTAAATTGCGAACCAGGCTCCTCCAATGCTACATCTGGCCCGTTGTCTTGTATGGGTGTGAAGCATGGACCATGAAGGCAGAGATTCGGAAAAAATTGAAGCTTTTGAGATGTGGTCTTACCGTCGCATGCTCTGCATCAGTTGGACGGACAAAGTTACAAATATAGAAGTTTTAAACCGTATGGGGAAGAAATTAGAACTTGTCCGAACGATAAAACAGCGGAAAGTCGCCTACCTCGGTCACGTACTGCGACATGATTGGTATGCCCTCCTGCAGACCATTATGATGGGCAAAATACCGGGTAAACGCAAGAGTGGAAGGCGGAAGATGTCATGGCTTCGGAACATCCGGGAATGGACAGGCATTAAGACTGTTGAACAACTGTTTAGGCTTGCCCTAGACAAGGAAAATTTCAAAAAGCTGACTGCCAACCTTCAGTAATGGAGAGGCACTAGAAGAAGAAGATAGAAATCATTAAGGCTTAGGTCGGGGCTGTACGGCGGATGGTCTAATAATTCTAAGTTTTCTTGCTCTAAAAACTCTTTTGTTCTGTGCAAGGTGTGAGAACTCGCATTGTTGTGATGGAGGATGATGCGGCGATTGCAGTTCTCTTTACGGAGTTCAGAAACGACCTGTGGCAAACAAATGCTAGCATACCATTCTGCATTAACCGTTCTTTGTCCCTCAAGAGGAACAGTCGCAACATGGCCGGTTTTGGAGACAAACGTGGTCACCATTTTTTTTGCAACACTCCGTGAACGAACAATTTTTGTTGGCTTGTAACTCATTTTCGAACACCCAAACTCGTGACTGGTTTTTTGTTTCGGCTTCATACGCGTATATCCACCGTCACCGATTCGTCACCTGATACGATGTTGTATACACCATTTGAGGATCCTGCGTGGAATCTTTCGAGAGTTCTGACGCACCAAGTAACGCAAGTCGCTTATTGCTCTTCACAGAGCGAATGCGGTATCCATCGGGAAAACAACTTTTTTACACCTAATTGTTCATGAAAGATTATTTGTATTTGACTCATGCCAATGTCTAAAGTTGCCTGAATTTCGCGGTATGTCACAAGTCGATCTTCCTCAATCAGCTTACGCACAGCATCAACGTTTTCTTGGGCGACTGCAGTTTTTGGACAACCTTGACGGGGATCATCACTGAGCTTGACACGTCCACGTTGAAATTCAGCAAACCAGCGATAAATAGTGGTTTTGGATGGGGCTTCATCACCGAATGCAGAAATCATCCGGTCAAAACACTGTTTTTGTGTTAAACCACTTCGAAAAGAAACCACTTCGAAAGTCATAATAAATCATCGCTCTTGAATTTTCTCGAGACAATTCCATTTTCTCAACGACTAAACAAGTATGACAAAACCTTGTGACAAGAACGAGAATCTTTTTTTAAATAAATAAATGGTATTCGATTTTTAAAACCAAGAAGTTTCGTCCTATGACGCTCACCGAATACACACCATTGCTTCACCAACATCGATTTTTGTCTCAGGCAATAATGGTAATGCCGTACATAATCCGATAATAAAATTCTCCTTTCATATCTGGAATTCACTTTTAAATTGTTTTTTGTTGCCATTTTCCATATACTTTTTGTGAAATGGTAGTAGCATTTTTTCTGTACAATTTTTGGAAAGACTTCTGTCAATGCATTAGAAACTGCCATTTCAAAGTCTTAAGTGCACTTTTTTTGGTTGCCATCCAGGAATTTGTGATTTTATGACTTGAAATAACGCTATTTAAGAATCTTGCTGTTTGTCCGACATTAGAGCGTAAGCGCGGTATAACATTCATCGTAAAAGCATATAACATTGTAAAAGTTGTATAACATTCGTTTCCTTCGACGACCTGCAAGTGTCTCCATGGATGGAATACAGCTGTATAAATGGCCTACGGCAGCTGCTAAAAGTTCCGTCCATGAAGAATTCCTCTATATCTTGCATTTGCCTTCGCCCTTCCTCTGAGCTAAATACAAGGATTCGACCATTTGCATCGCTGTAGTCTGCGAGCATAAAACTTTCATAATTTTTAGGAATTATTACGTCATTTACGTCTTTAAAATTTGTTTTGTTTCTTTTTGCGTACAAAGATGTTTTTAATCTTTTCAACGGGGGTAAATCTGTCACAAAATGTGCACCCTTTTCTTTTAGAGTTTGCATTTTTGATTAAGGGAATCGGAGCATCCGTGACTTAGGCCTGTTTCTTCATACGATCAATTGTCTTGTCGATATCATTTTGTGTAAAGTTTGCTTGACATGTATGTCTTATGGATTCGGTCTTTTTATCCTAAAAGTGATATTGAATAAGTTAAGATTCAATTAAAAGGTATTTTCCCATAGTCTGTCTCACTGGTATAACTGAGGAACAACATATCAATTATATTAGATAACAATTATTTACTTACCTGGATAGTAACTGACCCACGGCACTTATCCTTCCTAACACGGCTACAATTCCAAATTGTGCTCCCAATTTTGTAATCACGTTGTTTATAATACTGGCGACCGTGCAACAACAATATGGTCCCCCGTTTTCTTAAAACTAATTCAACCATAGTTATTTTTAAATAAAATAGGTAGTAAGTAATAAAGTTACATTAAACGCGCAGAAATAGTAAAATGTACTATGTATTTACACATATAGTTCAAAGTAAATTAATTAAATATTATCACTGAGAAGAACAAATATTCCTCTATGGAGAAGAAAAACCAAAATGTGAAAAAACAAAAGAATTCGAGTACGGACTCCATACATATTCTAAGTTTAAAAATCTTGTGCGTGTGGTCCAAGAAGGTTGCACACGTCGCCTTTTTTCAAAAAATGACAATGATGACAATGAAAAAGACTGTTAAAATATTAGACACCCACAGTCCATCTACATTTATTAACGTTATATATTGTATTTCAATAAGTCTTGTTAAGGGACCACAGATCTCCGAAATACAAGCAATGCTTAGTTTGGAGATCTGAGGCTCATTGTCATCATATACTATTTGTTTTAATGTCAATAAATGAATTTGAATTTTGAAAAAAAAAAAACATTCTACCTATGTAAGTGAGTTTCCTGATCTGGTCTTCACTCGAGAACTTTGTAAAACTTTGGCCATCAGTTCTACTTCTACGAATTGTGTGCCCTACCTAAAGCCTCTTCAACTTGCTAACCCAAAAAGCTGTGATGGAAGGAATCGAAGCCCTGGTATCCAACGTGTTCCGGTGGTCTCGACCAGATGTTAGATTCACGTGAAGATCTTCGCTATACTTGCCAATACATTGTCTACAAACTTTAAGGTCCCATCGACCATTCGTTTCACAAACTATGTGTCAGAACATACACCTTCAGGGCAGTTCTTTCCCACCGTCCACCTCCTGTGACTACCTGGGTGAACCGTAGTAAGTTTTTTTTTTACAACGGTTCACCTCTCAGATAAAACTTGAAAGCCCTTTATTTGATATTGGTGACGGCACACCTGAGAAATTTTGTGTTGGCCAGCTATGGATGACAGTGTAACGTTTGAGATAAAAAAAAATGTTCCTTCCTGAACCTATTTTGTGTGCCTGTTTGTTACCACTTTTCTTATTATTAATCACATGTCTTAATTTATTCATTATTTAGGTAATAAACATTATTTTACTTCAATAAAAGAAAAATAAAAAGTAACCAAAACCTAAAGACTTAATAAAACTTATTTCATAAATACAAATTTGAATAAAATATATTTAACGCAAATTTTCTAATGTGAATCCCACGCTAACTTCATTACATATAAATACGTAAGTTGTAGTTGATAGAACATTATTATCATCATAATTTTCAATATTTATTTTCCTCCTATTTTAAGTTTGAAATTTCACTTTGGACCTATATCTTTAAATTTTACTAAAAGTCTCAATATCGACGTATTTTTTTTGATATCTTTTTTCAACCGTGAATTAAATGTCTGTGCTAAATTGTTGGTTCTGTGAAGCTCACCAAAAACGTTCAAAGTATAGGTTGGTATAGCACTTCAAATCTGAAGAGATTTCATAACTAGGTGGACGGTGGAAACTAAATATTTCCCAAGAAACATCCAGGTGAACAAAGGTGAGCCGTTGTAAAAAAAAACTCCTTCACCCAGGTGGTCACAGGAGGTGGAAGGTGGGAAAGAACTGCTTCAGGGTCGTAGCTACCGCAGTATCAGCCGTATCAATTATACGGGGCACCCGAGTTACTTAGCCTTAACGTATGTAAGCAAGACATAGTAAAATATTATCCAGAATGTCACTTAATCTCGTGCTTCCTGAAAAAAAAATCATCTCCCTTTTTCCCGGGTCAAGCATTCGCCCAAAAGTTGTCTATAGCGGCACAAATTTTAGAACAACTGAAATCTTCTTCAGCTATACTTACTTACTATTATAGGTAATTATATTATCTTGAATCAATTTGCCGAAAAAGGCAAGAAAAGTGTAGAAGTAATTTAATTTGAATTGTTTGGCTAGCTCAATTTCTAGGAGGAAGTGACAACTTATAAACAATAACCGTCTTACCACAAAAGTTTTACGCACGCTTTAGACAATGTATAACAGCAGAAATTGCACGGTTAAACAGTGTTTAAAAGTGTAAACACGGGAACATCTTTTGTGGTAAAAGGTATATATTTATTTCAATTTAATGCAAGTACCTATTTTTGTTTCTTATGTGAGAAATGAGTGATTTAGGCTCTCCAACCGACAGTTCCACATATACCTACTGATCTATTCCTACTGGTAGAGAAGAATGGATTTTTTTTCCACCTATTACTACTAGGGGGGAAACGTGGATATTTTGGGTCCAGACTCGTGGTTACACCGCTTTGTTACACCAGTGTGACTACGAGTAAACTTTTTTACTCGTGGTTACACCGAGTGGTGTAACCACAAGTAAACTAATAAAACGTAGGACTCGTGGTAATACTGCTAGTGTGGGGAAATAAAACAAATCTGTACTATGTATAAGATGACCTTGTAAACCCAGAGACTAAATATATATTGCTTAGAATATATACTAGTACTATACTATATTTTCTTTGCTAGTACATACTACGTGTTTAACTAAATTCTAAGAATTTCCGATCCCTACTCAGCAATAAAAAAATTATGTAATTTTTTAAGTAACAAAAATAATAATTGTAGGTATTTTAAGAAACAAAAATAAAACAATTATGAAATATTGCGAAATATGAATAACCCGTATCCATCTGTGCGCCGGCCATTTTCGTCATTATTATAAATTCTATAGAAAAGGAACTATAATATGAATGCATTTAATTCTTTTTGTATAAATGTTAGAGTAACATATATATATATATTAATTATTAAAAACAAAACAAACAATATTATATTATTTTTTTATTAAAATTGAAATTAAAAAGACCTTTCTACAAAAAATAAAAAATTTACTACGTAACCGCGCACTGCGTAAGGGATCGCCAATCAGCCGCGGATCGCCGAGTCGCCTCTCCCCCGCTTCATCGTTTTTTAAATGAATCGCTTATGTGTGTGTAGCTAAATAATGCAGATACATATTGAAACATACGCCGATAATGGCACAGCGTCGTGATTTTAACGAACGTTATGAAAAGCGTTAATTTTATTGTAGTTTAAAAGAGCGCATTGTGAAAGAGCAGTGCACAAACCTACTATTCGGCGATGAAGTTTTGTCTTTATGCCTATAAATTTTGTTTTTCGCCACAAACTATTTGTGAAATGCTAGTGGCATTTTTTTATTTCGATGTTTAGGAAAATTATTTTGATAGCTTGCTAAATTGAAAATGAAAATTATTTTGATAGAGATTGCTAGTTCAAAATCTAGATGGATCTTTTCCGGTTTCCATCCGATTTTTTTTAAACTATTTTTACCATTTGTTGTTTCACTTGGTTTTCTTTGAAAAGAAGCTAAAACACTAAAAACTCTATACTACAATGTTAGTGGGTACATTTTATTTACCATGACATTACTAAACAGTTTGCAACAGCATAACATCTTGACCTTTAAAAGATTTTCAACTATCAGGCACATCACTACCTACCTAATATATTGTTTGGTCAAGCGCGATCCTTTTAGAGTAGTGTAACCACGAGTAAAAAATTTTACTCGTAGTCACACTGGTGTAACAAAGCGGTGTAACCACGAGTCTGGACCCGATATTTTACTTCCACGTATTTCTACTATGATTAAGTACAAATAGGAAGAAAAATCAAAAGAAAAAATTTAAGAAATGAATTAGGTTAATTTTATTCTATGGGTTTTGAATTTAATAATGAGTCCAACTAGTCTAATAAGAAATCCGTAGCAATGTAGGTAATATTATATTTTATCTTAACATGTCTAAAAAATGTCCAACAGTGATCTCTCCTGTGATAAGTTGCATTTGTGCATTTTGTATTTTGTGCACGTAATCACGGGTCACATACTTTTCCTCTCTCTTTTTTGGTGGATTCAGTTTCAGCACGTTCCCGATGGACTTAATGCGATTCATTTGAACCACGGACTGGCTGTATTATAATATTTTTTTCAACACACTTGCTCATAAAATGGCTCTAACTTCACCGCAATTAAGCACATAATGACACCTGTAATCAAACTGTGACTTTTTCATTATTCATAGTTTTTTATTTTATTTTATTGGTTGAATTGCTTTGTTCTTAAAAAAGTTTCGATACAAAAAAAATCGTGTTCAATCACACAATAGTAAGTAAAAATCACAGAGGGATAATGTGGTCGATCGAGAAAAGAAAGAAAGAAATGCAATGATTTAAGATGGCATGAGTTAGAAAGAGACAAAAAATATCTCGATTGAGTGGCTAATTGCCGTGTTTTTCTCTCAGTAGTGTCAAATTCCAGTACATATTTGACAGCTCTGAGCCAGATTTTCCACATTTAAAAATACAATACATTGTGGATGAGAATTGCCTCAAGCGACAACAGCGCTATCTCTCAAGTTGTAATAGCTCTGTGGTACAAATATATTGATGTACCTATAAAACCTCATTCTTTTAGTCTATGGCCGATTGCTATTGCGGGCTCATTAGAAAACTTTAATTTTTCCCGCGAGTTTTGACGGGATTGCGGAAAAATTATATCGCCTAATTGTATTATTTTGTTAAACTTTTGTTTTTATCAGTGATGATTCGTAAAAAAATGTGATATTTCGTTGATTATGAGCTGATATACGTGCATGAGTGTAGGGAAGTGATATAATGTGACGCATCATGTTGTTCCATGTTGTTACCAAAACTCCATAGACGCCTGTAGTAAAGTCTCTGCTTTACTGAGGTATGACATTTTTCACATCTCGTTTTCACTGTTGAGAATATTTTTTTAGTATTATTTTATTCACAAGTGTGTTGAAAAACGTCGTATGCTACATGTGTGTATTGATGATTACCGTCCTCGGCTCTCATAAGACCCTCGCCTGCGGCTCGGCTCAATAACGCCTCAGCGGTAATAACCATCATTACACACTTGTACCATAATGTATTAAAATAATTTGATACCGCTAAATTATATGTTCTGTGCCTTTTTCCAAACACGCACCACTGTTTCTGGAACTTTTCATTTTTCATCCAAGTTCTTTTAAAATATTTTTTAAATACTTCCATTTTCAATTCATCTAAAATATGACTCTCAACGAATGACCATCCTTGTTGTATTTTATCCAAAGGCAGCAGAGGCAACGTCACGATAAGTGATAGTACGAGTAGTATTCTTCTCTTGTCTCTGTTTTTCATTAGTTTCAGTTGTTTCCCCTATTTCCATATAGCTTTATGAAAATGAAAGTAACACCCCCATTTTTCAGTATTTGGAAATACGATACTGATGGCTTTTGCAATAGCTGCCTCAAAGTCAGCCATGATATAGGTAGGATACCAGTCTATATTAACATTCTGTTGCATTTGGGATTTAATAAGCTGAAACATTATGACATACGTTTCAGTCTTCTTGTCTGGAAGAAGTGCGTAAAGAATTGGGTCTATATTTGTATACTCCATCGTACTTTCAATATCGGAGTGAATTGTAACAAGCTGAGTGAAAGGTTCAGGAGAAATGTTAAAAGTTCCATCTATAAAGAAAACTTTCCCATCAGCTAATAAGTCTTTGGAACTTTCATCACCAAATATTAAAATTTTATTACCATTGAAGATGTACTCAGCAAACAGGCATTTCCGATAAACTGGTGGCAACTACCTCTTCAATATTTGTAAAAACATTTTACTTGTGCCTGTCTCTTTGTTTCTCCAAATCTCTAATAGGCAGACTTAACATTTTTGAAATTGGGTGTTGCGACTATTATGTCCAAACCATCGTTGGATATCCCATTAAGAGTTTCTTCGTAAATTTTTGGAATCGGAACCGTAAGATCAGCGATAATTTTTTGTTTACATTTATTAAGCCATAACATCAATTTCATTTTTGGCTATATCAGGTAAACATACCGGATGGGCTACCCTTTTCACAATGATACATTGACTTCGTTGTGTAATATAATATTGTTCCATCCAAGAAATATAACTACTCTTATGGATCAGAATCCGTGACATGTCAGTGAAAATTGAATTGCTCCATACATTTTTAACGCACCGGGGTCAGTGAACGGATAAAACAGTGCTTTTATCCGTTCACTGACCGGGGGCGGTCACTTCACTGACACGGCACGGATGGCAGCAGATTTTGCATTTGTACCTACTTTGACTGTGAGGGATCCAACACACTTGTCCTGTTTGTTGCAGCACACTTCCAATACTCCTGTCCGTTTGCATATTTCTTTTTAAATGATATTGATAGCCGTCATTAAGTACAACAGATCCTCGGTCTCTTGCTAAAAAAATAAGTTCTTCGCACATTTTTAATACATTAAATAAAATCCTTTTTTATCTTCATTATTTCAATAATTTGATATATTAGTCTCCAACTACTTTTGATTCAGGGCTCCTCCAAGGCCAATAAAACATAAATCGACATACTAATGGCGGAGGTATACAAGGTGTAACAGAACGATTCAAAAATACTTAAACCACACATGCTCAGACATATTTAAAACTTACCCCATAAGGTCTCATAATCCTCAGTATGTTAGATTACGAGTTATACCAAGTTAAAGTTTTGCGTAAAATAACCTGATGTCAACCCTAAATGTATCAGCTGACGGTAGTGGCCTTGACTGACAAAGAATAATAAGTAGTGCTGAAACATTTTATTTTTGCCTACGAAACCGTGGACGGGCTTTTACACACAAACATTTAGGTAAGTAGGTACCTACATGGTCATAGGTACAAGTTACAAGGTCATAGATTGATGTACCTAACTCATCTGAACTGCCTGGACTAGAACATGTTGTAAGTACCTACCTGTCGCATAAAATGATTACATCGTCTATGTAACACCCTTTCTTATGTAGCAGGACTATAAAAAAATGATTCACAAATTTAAATAATTATTTTTTTGTCACTCATACCTATTTGCATGTGTAACTGTAAGTAGCATTTACAAAAACGCAACAGTTACTGTCGTAAAGATGACATGGTAAATTGTGAATTCAAGTTGTACTACCTATGTTCTAATAAAAAACAGTCACTGGCCGTGATATTTTAAGTGGCCTAAAACTGACAATAGGTCTAAGTACTCAGCGTATTCTACCGGCTCCACGTCATGTCAAAATAAAAAAATACATACCTACCCAACTACATTGAAAGTTAAATTTTATTTCACTTTAAAAGCTTAGCTTTAAAAAAACATTAAACACGACACGGAAATTCAGGTATTATTTTAACCATAAAAAGAGCGAGACGAAATCCAAAGTAATATTAAAGTAAAAATGTTTTTCACTCCCCAGATACATTTAATTGTTTAATTTAGTTACCATAAAAAAATACTGCATTAAAATAGAAGTCACGCGTAACAATAGGTATCAAACCAAAGTTGGAGCATTTCAACTACGCATCTTTATTTTATTCTTTGGTGATCGGCTATAAGTCCACGTTGACTGGCGGTGCGGACCTTGTGCGGACAAACGTCGCCGTCAAGGGCCCAAACAAACACCGAACCAATTACGAACGAGTGGGCATTATGGCGGCTATTTAAGCTCCGCCCCCAAAAATTATGATATTTAAAAATATGGGTTCCGTACAATTTTTTGATCTAGTATTATTTTATTATGGTAAAATGTTGTGTGCTTAGTTATTTAGTTTCTACTACATCCATCCATCAGCCATAGGACATCCACTGCTAGATACAGGCCTCCCCTAAAGATGTCTAATAAGACCGGTTGGTAGCGGCTTGAAACCAGCGCACATACGGGTATTTGATACAAAAAACTGGCCAAAACCTTTTTTTGGTAATTTTGGGTCAATTGTGCCTCCTAATTATTTTTCATATTAATTTTAGTATAACCCAATCATTTCTATACCCTTTTCTCCAAAGGGACTTACGTGTGAAATAAAATCGAAATAAAATAAAACATTATTTTCTATTTCAAGCATTATGGTGATTTATTTGTACAATAATTAATAAAAAAAGCATTTAAAAATACACAATGATTTAAAAATAACGCTTACTTTTTACATAACCTTACAAAATACATAAATGAAAAGCTATGTACAAACTGTAATTTACATCGAAATAAAAGTTAAATATACATTTTCTTGTAATATTTACAGAGAAACTTATACAGCTAATATTCGTCAGACTCGCTATCGCTATCTGCTTGATCAGTACTAGTGCCCGGGTCAGCATTATCAGTGTCAGTGTCCGCGGGACACTCGTATTCAACTTTAAGAAATTGTAGAATTTCTTGCGATAGTGGTTTCCTGTTCCTTTTGAATTGCATTCTGCTGCTGCTACTAAGAAAGACATCAGAGGTCAGAAGAAGGCGGTTCATGACATCTTGGAGGCAATTCTTTCGCGAAAACTTTCTTGCAAAGTTTTGCCTGTATAGGCGGAAATGTTTATTCCGCGACTCAGCTGCCTCCTCTGATAATTGTCCAATCGGCAAAAGAGCATGTTTGATTACCAAAGCCCCATGACACAAAACTTTATGCAAAGTTGGCGTCATGGGGTGCCAGTTGTATAACTGCACATATAGTTCGGCTGTTGACTTCAGAAACACCGAAAATTTTTCCGTGTCAATAGAGAACCCACTCGAAATAACTTCTAGAATCAACTTGAGGTTCTTAAGGAAGTTTATATCAATCCCTGTTATTGAGGCAGTTGTTACAGGATCGGCAAAGAATCTCCTAGAAGTATTTCCATCGTTAGTATTTCCAAAGCCAGCTTTCGGCACGTCTACAAGCAAGCCCATTTGCTCTCGAAAGGCCTCTTGAATCTCTTTCTTTTTATCTGCCGAAAGCTGCTTTTCCTCCTTGTTAAGCCTCCATTTTTTGATAGGTAGTTTGTAGGCTATATGGAGACATGTTTCGAGAAATCTAATCCGAGCGTGCAATATTGATAGTCCAAATTTGAGCGAGTTCGAATCTATCAAACTTTCGTCGGTTTTAAGATTGTTGAAATCTTTGCTGGTCTGCTTGCATATGTAGCACTTCATTGTTGACGTGGTATTAGTTGCGGCATTGCACACTTTACCATCTACCATTGTAAGCACAAGTGTGTGCGACACCTTTATGACTTTATTGTCAGCCTCAACTTCAGTGGGGTTTATGTTTTGTGCCTGGTTTTCAATGTGTGCTATTTCGGATCGAGTCACTTCATTATTTTCATGCACAAACTGAATCCTTATAGGACGGCAAAATCGGCAAGATGAAGGAGCTGGATTCTGCCACCAAATCTTCAGTTGGCCATTCACATTACTTGTCAGTCGTAGGGGTACTAATGAGCTTATAAAAACATGGGCATCGGAGCCTGACTCATCTTGGAATTTTTGTTTAAATTCTTGTGCTTTCGAGCCATCACATCCCCATTTGCAAATGAGTTCCATATTCTGCCCTTCAATTTCTGTTGCTGTCATTAACACTTTCTGGAGGTACAGGCAAAGGCGTTGAGTGGTGTGGTCAAGAAGATCTTGTAAAGTAATTTCTGCTATCGATTCGGAGACAATAGATTTAGGATAGCACTCCGTTTTCGCTCTCTGTAGGAGAGAATAACAGGGGTATATATCCTCCTGCCCATCTCTTATCACATTATATTGTTTGCGCGTTAGGTCGGCTTCCACGTATTTAATCAGTGCTTGTGTTATCGTTAACTTGCCGCTTTTTGAACTTTTGTCGGCTGAACTTATGATTTTGCGGAATCTAGTGGCTCGTCTCGGAGTCGCTGAAGCCTGTTTTATTATTTGAGACAAATCATTGTTGCCTGCGGCTCGTTCACTCATCACGGCAGCATACGTCAACTCTTCATGCGATATTTCTGATCTCACTTTCTCTGTTTTGCGCCTTTTGCTTCTTTCACTACATTCTTGGAATTCCTTAAGAGGTCGGCCGGGTTTATTGTGTCGCCAAACAGGTAGAGAAATTTTTTCTTTAAGCCATTGTTCATTCGTTTTTCGGAAACGACATTCTTTGTAGCTTGCTGAGGTCCATTTTAGCTTGTAATGATGTTTAAATGATTTTAAGCAATGGCGGAGTACTTTAGTTTTGTCCTCGGGGCATTTGGTCATTTCAATTAGTTTATGCTCAAGAAAGTCCAGTTTTTTATCTAAATTTTTGTAGTCGCACTGTTTTATTACGTTAAACATATCCTCTCTTGTTATTGTCATCGATGACTCATCATAAGGACCTGCCAACAAGAAAAAATCTATGTTAAAATCAAAGAAACACAAAGTGTTGTTTTTTTTTCGAAAAAAACCTATTTTTGTTCAGAGGCTATAATTCATAGGGGCGGAAAGAGGCGGAAGGTTTTTCTCTTGATATGAAATCTAGAAGGTTCAAAGAACACGATTATGTATAAACTTTAGCTTAACTATGTTTATCTGATACTTAATTTGACTAAGGAAACCTATTTTACGTGTTTTTTTTTGCATAAAAATACTCATGACTTTATGGTACAATTAAAGAATGAAAAAGTGATCCTAACAGTAGCACAATAGATTCAAAATAAAGTACATACCTGTGCCTGAAGATTCCATGGTGGTTTTTGGGGTTTGCACTAAACACAACAGTATGATTAGTCTTAAACAGCAATTGAAATTTGCGAGCGCCGAGAAAACAAACGTGTCACTAGCACAACAGATGAGTTCCGACTGACGTTGAGGGCGCATGGAGCGCTCTAGCCCCTTCTGGGTACCGGTTTCTTAATGAATAGAGTGTCCCATTGTTAAAACATAACAAAGGATAGCTGCGCGGTTACTATTGTAAAAATGACTTTTGGCCAGTTTTTTGTATCAAATACCCGTATGTGCAGCGCGGTCTCGCGGTTTTGATGAGGTCGTCCGTCCTAGTGGCTGGTAGTCCAACGCTGCGCTTGCCGGTATGTGGTCTCCACTCGAGAACTTTTCGACCCCATCGGTCATCAGTCCTCCGTGATATGTGCCCTGCCGATAAATTTGGTTTTTCTATGGATCCCCTCATTCCTGATTCGATCTCGCGGAGAGAGTTAAGCATAGCCTTCTCAACAAGCTATTGTTGGGCTTTTAGGAGTTTATTAATGACACCACATCACGCCACTTCCACGTGAAACTTTTACGTCGTACTCGTACTTTTCGGGCGCTTGTTAACGAGAATGTTTCCCCGATCCAGCGCCGGGCCGAGGCCGGCTAAACTTGTTAACGAGACGGTTTTTCGCCGGAGCCGTGCGTAGTGTGCGTGCGTACTTTCGGTCGTCGGTAGAAACATTTCTCAAAAAAAAAAAAAAAATCAAGTGCTGACTTAGTAAATCCACCTTAAGTTCCGTTCCGTTGAAACCAGTTTCAAGAATAACAATCCATCTATCCACCCAAGACTCCACTGCGGGACATAGGCCTCTCCTATGGATTTCCAATAAGGCCATTTGGAAGCGGATTGTATCCAGCGCGTTCCTACGATCTTTATTATATCGTCAGTCCACTTAGTCGGTGGACATCCTACGCTGCGCTTGCTGGTCCGTGGTCTCCATCCGAGAACTTTACGGCCCCATCGGCCATGCGTTCTTCGTACTATTTGCACATCAAAAAAAAAAACTTTAACTAAAAACGAAATGCAAAATATGAATACTGAACCCTAAAATTTTGATTTCAATTTTAAAAGAAATAATAAGTATGACATTTTAGTCAGTCGCTCTCTGACCTTGCGGAAGTGAAGACGTTACCTATCCTATCTTTCGATTCCACGATGATGGCAGTTTAGCATAATATTCTCAAATTCTTAATATTATGCGTTGGTGATACAACGGCAACGACGAACTGTCATTTTGAAGAAAGCAGGCCGCTTTCTGACCGACGCGGGCGCGGCGGCGGCGGCGGTGCGGCGGTGGCTGACGTTTCCTACCTACGGACTTAGACGGATGTTTCTACGTCTGCCCAGTACTGTGAACTTTCACGGAAACAGAAATGAAGGACGACCCGGTGTTCGAGTTGGTTCAAATCTCCAGACGCGCATTTTGCAGCATTTTGAAGATAGCCCAAGGACCAGCGTCGGGCAGGAGCGGCGTTGCACATTAACTAGATGCGCACTATGCGCGTCACGTTCGCGAGCGCCTGGACGAGCGGTATCCGGGTCGGTGGATACGACCCGGGGGCACGGCTGGCCACCCAGGTCTCCGGATTTAACGTGAATAGACTTTTTGTGGATGTACATTAAAAAAGTTGTTTATTCTGTGCCGTGCGACTCCAGAGAAGATTGTCCCTCGCATCGTGGCAGAATTCCAAGGTGGTGAACGTGAGAAAATCTATGGCTCGTCGTACTCGGTTGTGCAGCATTTCGAGCCACTCCTTTGACTTTTGTTAAGTGTTTGTGGACGCCCCTGTTGTGTGTTAAGTTTAAGTACCTAGGTACCTAAGTAGTTATGTGGCAAATAAAAAAAGTGAATTAAAAAATCTATTAATTTGTTTTTTTCTATCACTTCTGAGTGCCCTATGGACCTAATTACCTAGTAGGTAGGTAATTTTATTACCCCGTGATAAGATAGGGTAAGTACCTACAGTCCTACACGTATAGGCCGCGCCACACAAGTTGGCGGATGTAAAGTTAGCTCCAAAATTCCAATCCTGACTGAAGCTTACACAAAGTCGCACATTGATTGGCTATTGCGAAGCTTGTAGCTAGCTAACTTTACATCCGCCAACTTGTGCGGCGCGGTCTATACCTAACATTTGTTTACTTTCAAGAGTGCCAAGAAACCTTACAATTAGGTACTTAAGTAGGTACTTACCTAAATAGGTATTTGCCTAAGATAGGATTCTTAAATTGGGTATCTACACAATGTAGGTACTCGTAAGTATTCATAATTATGAAAATTCTTAGGTATTTCATTTACGCGCTAAATTAAAACATTAGGTAAGTAATTATGGAACTGGATACGATTAGGTACTTATCTACCTCAATTTCATTTTGCAATAGTTTACTGAATTAGGTCTCGACTAGGTACTAGGTAGGTCTAAGTATCTAAAGTAGGTAATTAGCCTCCTTCCTAAAACAGCATTACGTAGCCTAACTCTAGCATTTCCTCGTTGATTTACTTTAAAAAGTAAGGCCAAGTTCGCGTGACGGGCCGACGGCAGCGGGGGGAGCGAGCGGGGCGCGGAGCTACGGCGCGGTGCCGAAAGGCGACGGCGCCTTGTCGGCGTGCGGCGGCGGCGACATGAAACCGATTGACGCGAGCCGGGCCGCGCCGCGCCGCGCCCGGTCACCGAACTCACTACTTTAGGTAGGGTTGTCCAAAATAATAGGAAAAAAATATTTTTTAGTTTTATATGGAAAAAATAAGTTGACTTGAGAAGTTTAAAATTCATACAGGTGATTCGTGACTGGATACACATACATGCCGTTCAGTATTGTTGAACCTTTCTGTTACACGTTGTATAGACGTGGTGGTCTAATGGTAGTAACGCCTGTCCTACAATCGTGAGGTGGTGGGTTCAAATCTCGATCCCGTATCAATGAGTTTCATTGGAACGTTCTAGCTGCTGGGGACTGGGGGCCTGGTCTTTTTGATCGTTCCATATTGGGTATTTGCCCGTAATCGCCGCGCTGGGCAGGCGTGGTGGCGATCGCAGAAACGTAGCTTCGCGACAGGGATGCTGCTCCCCATCCCTGCCCTGTGCCATTTTAGCTACGTTTTTATTTGAATGGTTAAACCGCCATTAGTCCGCTGTACCTCAGTCGGCTCCTACCACACCTGGTACTAGAGGGGAGTGCTATTCTACTCTGCCGGCACCCCACGGCTAATTTTATAGTAAACGAAAACTATTATCGCTGTCGCTTAGTTTCATACATTGTTGTTAGTTCTTAGCCCGTGGCGCTGTCCAAAAATGCATGTAGCTACACGAAAACTACGGTAGTTTACGTTTATGTACATTTTGATAATAACCCCTCAGTTTCTTATAACATAACTAGCAGCAATAATACCACCATTGGGTGGCTTTTTCAAGTGACAACTCGTTAAATTTTAGGTCCCGGATACTTAAACCGTTTAGCCATGACAGAGGCCTTAAAGCGGCTTAAAAGCTCTGACAGGGCTAGCCTCCAAGACCTGGCAAATACAAATTATCTTTATTAATCTTTACACGTTTACAATTTACTTTTTAAAATATCGCAACACGGTGTTCGATGAAATGAATGTCGTACTATTGAAAGTCGGTTCAATGAAACCGGTTTAAAAATTGTAGTCTCCAGAAGTACTTAATTCAATACTGATATTTACATTTTGTATTCAGAAAGTTCTCCGAAAGTTCCATCTTTTAACATCAGTAAGGGGTCGTCCATCTTAGTATCATCAGGTGGATTTCCGTTAATATATATATTTTTTTTGTTACTTTATCTACACAAACGGTATTTCCTGCATTGGATGTAGTTAAAAAAACCTTTCAGGTCCCATAATAGTATCATAAAATACGGCGTGCGTTACTTATGTGTCCTACCATTAAAGCTTGATAGTTACCCACGCCTGATCTCCAGACACAAGGTTGTGCTTGTGTCATTTATCTGATAACGAGTACATTTGCTTGGTTCTCGTTGGTTTCCGTATTTCTCAGAGCAATGTTATGATGCGCCCGACAGACAGTAACAATTTCCGCTTCTTCTTCTTCGTCGTGTCAATGATCCAAACATCATAAGACTTTTTTCCAGTAATTCGCCACAGCTACTCCACGAGGGGATGCGTCGTAGAGGTCTTGGAAAGTACAGGTTGGTGACTCAGGGCATGAAAGCAGGTGCAGCATGTTTTGTGCCGGAGCTCCACATTGACACTGAGCGTTCTCTGAATATCCCCATTTAACTAGGTTGTCCCTACAGCCGCCTACTTGGGTCCGGAGCCGATTTAACGACTTCCACGTAGGCCACGGGAGGTCACCGCCTGCCGGGAGTTGTTCGGAAGGTATGACGTAATCGGCTTGTGAGGCAAGTGTGTCTTTCCATTCTCTAAGGCGGGCTTCACTGGGGTGGAGATCCAGTGAGTTGGTTCCTGTTAGGAAGCTATTACGACTCTTCAGGCGGCTTCGTGGAGGGTTTGTTTCGAACATTGGGTGCCTGCTATCGGTCTCTTGTTTTCGTTTTTCTAATGCACAGGCGACATTTCTGCGAGTAGATGGTGGAGCTGTACCCGCGAGAGGGTAAAGCAAATTGAGAGGGGTGTGTTTCAGGCAGCCTGTTATTTTTCTGCATGTTTCGTTGAGGGCTATGTCAACTTGTTTGGCATGAGTGGAGCGATGCCACACTGGGCAGGCGTATTCTCCGGCTGAGTAGCATAGTGCCAGTCCTGAGGTCCGAAGCACGTGTGGAGAGGCAACCCACGTTGTTGATGTTAGGCGGGAGAGTAAGTTGTTGCGTGCGGTGACCTTATGTTTGGTTTTGTAACAGTGTTTTTTGTAAGTAAGTGACCTATCGAGAGTCACTCCTAGGTATGTGGGGGAGTTGGAGTGTTGGATTGTGGTGCCTCGCCATTTAATATTCAATGTCCGGTTAGCCTGGTGATTTCTGAGGTGGAAGACACAGGACTGCGTTTTTGACGGATTTGGCCTTAGAGCGTTCTCATCATAATAAGCCCCAAGATCTACCAGTGCATGTGTGAGGGTTTCCTCTACTTGCTCAAAGGTATCGGATTGGGCGGTGAGAGCGAGGTCATCTGCATATAAGAACCTGTTGGTGTGAGCGGGGAGAGGTTGGTCGTTGGTGTAGATGTTGAACAGCATGGGAGCCAGGACACTACCTTGAGGTAAGCCATTCTTCTGAGTTCGCCATCTACTGCGTTTCGCGTTCAGAGACACTTGGAAGCGGCGGTTACGGAGCATTTCACCTAAGATAGCTATGAAGCCTTGATCATCTGTCATAAAAGAGAGTTTTGTGAGTAGCCGTTTTATGTTGACAGTATCGTATGCTGCAGATAGGTCGACCAGGACAACACCGGTGACGAGTTTATTCTGAAAACCGTTCTCAATGTGTTGGGTAAGGTGAAGAATTTGCCCTGTGCATGACTTCCCAGGTCTGAATCCTGCCTGTTCCTTGATTAATTTAGGTTCGATTATTGGAATGAGACGATTTAGTAGCATCCTCTCAAATAACTTGTAGGTGTGACAAAGAAGTGAGATTGGCCTGTAGTTTTTGGGGTCATCTGGTAATTTACCGGGTTTTAGTAGTGCGATCACTTTAGCTTTCCTCCATGCTTTAGGAATCTTAGTGTTGGAGCCAAGAGATTGCAGCTGGGCCCAAGTGTTTAATCTGCTCTACCGTAAGGTCGTCGACACCAGCAGCCTTACCGTTTCTTAGAGTCTTTATGGCCACGATTATATCGGCTATTGTAAACGGCTTGCTGATATCGTTAGAGTGCTGAGTTCTTGAGGGCTCAAGATGTTTCAAATGATGTTTATCAGTTTTGGGGAGTTTGCAAGTAGCCCCACCCGTCTTACTCAAGATTACTAAGAAAGTAGTCGATTTACTGGATCTAATAATAATAATAATAATAAAGCTTTATTAGATTCCACAGTATTTAGATTAGATTAGTTGATGATAAATAAGTTAAAAATATTTGATATTTAATTAAATTACTACTCGTGCGATTTCATCTTCTTTTAATGTGGACCCCCTCAGGGTAAAAGCCTCCCCCAAAGAATTCCATTTATCCCTATCTTTAGCAGTGTTCATCCAGTCTCTTCCTGCTACGGATACAATCTCGTCCTGCCACCGGGCGGCCGGGCGACCTCTACTTCTCACGCCATGCGGTCCTTTCCATTTTGTGACGTTAATTGTCCATCTATTGTCACCGTATCTCCCAACATGGCCAGCCCATCTCCATTTGAGACTTTGAGAGAAGTGTAGAGCATCCTTTACTTTGGTTATTTTCCTAATTTTTATGTTTCTTACTCTATCTCTCAGTTTTATATTTAAACAGCTCCTTTCCATTGCCCTCTGAGTTGTTTGTATTTTTTGTCTTGCCTTGTGATCATAAATCCACGTTTGGCACCCATAGGTAAGACAGGGTAAAATTGTTGTGTCCAAAATTATTCTTTTCAATTAAATCGGTAGTTGCGATTTGAGAATCTCCTTTTGTGCCCAGTACTTTCTCCATGTAATAGCTACTCTCCTGTTTATTTCCTCTACGTTTCGATCTTTTCTAAATGAAATTTGTTTTCCAAGGTAAATGTAGCTTTCTACGTACTCGAGTGGCTCTTGATTAACCAGTACTGGTGTCATCTCGCTGTTCGTCATGATTTTTGTTTTTTCTAAGTTCATTTCCAGGCCTACTTGAACACTAGCTGTGTGAAGTTCATTAATCATTGTGTTGAGCTTATATGGACATTACAGATTATGTTCATGTGCGTACTGAACCAGTCGTTCTCCTCTCTTGTTTCTGTTTCCAAAACCGTCAATGCCTGCTATTTTGCTCTCATAACTATTCGGTTTGCCTATCTGTGCGTTGAAGTCGCCCATGACTATTATATACTGTGTAGAGATCAAATCATGAGCTTCTTCTAAGTCTGTGTAGAATTTATCTAAATCTTCTTGTGTTGAGCCATCCGTTGGTGCGTATGCCTGTAAAATTGCGAAGTGTAAGCCCCTTAGGTTTATTTCCAACATGCAAACTCTTTCAGATATCCCGGAAAAGTTTATAATATTTTCTTTATATTCTCTTTTGATTATGAAACCTACGCCATATAGACCCTTCGTTTGTCCTATGTAGTATATAATATAGTTTTCGTCTTCTATTATGTTTTCACCAAGCCGGCGCACCTCGCACAGGCCCAGTATATCGTGTTTTATGTTACTGAGAGCTGTCTTCAATTCTAGTAGTTTTTCAGGTGTTGATAAAGATCTGACGTTGAGGGTACAAATATTTATTGAAATTTTCTTTCTTGAATGAATATTCTTTGGAGGGTTGTGGTCTGACTCTCCCGCGGTGACCAGCCGTGGTGGGAGGTGAGTGGGGAGTAGGGGGCCAGTCTGTTGTTGCTATTCTAAATTGGTCTGAGACATATGTGTTTGATTTTGGGGTATCGGTTTGATTGTAGGTCAGTTTAGGTTTTTGTAGTATATAATCTCTCATACTGGAAGTTTTATTTTTCTTCAGTGGTTGTTTGTTGCTGTGTTGAGCTTTTTGGCTACCGGAGTGTGGTGGTATTATCTCCGGGGATTCAGACAGGTTCCTCTTACTTATTGGCTGGCGGTAGTTGCTCTTATTATTAGTTACTGGATCTAAAGGCTTTCCAAAATATACATCGTCACGTCGTAGAACAGGAGACATTGAAAGACGTTCGAGTTGTTCTTGAACGAATCGTTGATGAAGATCTACCAGAAAGTGCGCGGCCGGAGCCAGTTGTCGTTCAGAAGATCAACCAACCATTTCAAAGCCAGATCCCGTTATCTTTTCGAAAGTGAAAAGACCAATCACCAGAAGCGCCATTAAAACTCAAAAGGAGAAAATCATCCCAACAATCGCTAAGAGGACAAGTCCTCGCCAAGCTCAAAGCCTCTCCTCACCCAACCTCCGAGCCTCAAAACGACTGAAGAGCAAAGAAATCAGCCTGCCTAAAAAAAAACAAAGAGGTCATAATTGAAAAAAAAAAAAAAAATAAGGGTTGAAAAAAGAAAAGTCCAGCAGACGCAGCCAAACTCGGAAGACAACATATGCAGCAGCAAATCAGCATCAACTAGTAAGCGGTTAACAGTGCGAGCCCAGCAGAAATATGCCCATAAGGCGTACGTCCTCGGGACTCCTGAGACGTCATACCGCAGAGATTCGGAGCCTCCAGAACTGGAGACGCCCGCGCTGTCACCAGCCCCACCCGTCTTACTCAAGATTACTAAGAAAGTAGTCGATTTACTGGATCTAATAATAATAATAAAGCTTTATTAGATTCCACAGTATTTAGATTAGATTAGTTGATGATAAATAAGTTAAAAATATTTGATATTTAATTAAATTACTACTCGTGCGATTTCATCTTCTTTTAATGTAGACCCCCTTAGGGTAAAAGCCTCCCCCAAAGAATTCCATTTATCCCTATCTTTAGCAGTGTTCATCCAGTCTCTTCCTGCTACGGATACAATCTCGTCCTGCCACCGGGCGGCCGGGCGACCTCTACTTCTCACGCCATGCGGTCCTTTCCATTTTGTGACGTTAATTGTCCATCTATTGTCACCGTATCTCCCAACATGGCCAGCCCATCTCCATTTGAGACTTTGAGAGAAGTGTAGAGCATCCTTTACTTTGGTTATTTTCCTAATTTTTATGTTTCTTACTCTATCTCTCAGTTTTATATTTAAACAGCTCCTTTCCATTGCCCTCTGAGTTGTTTGTATTTTTTGTCTTGCCTTGTGATCATAAATCCACGTTTGGCACCCATAGGTAAGACAGGGTAAAATTGTTGTGTCCAAAATTATTCTTTTCAATTAAATCGGTAGTTGCGATTTGAGAATCTCCTTTTGTGCCCAGTACTTTCTCCATGTAATAGCTACTCTCCTGTTTATTTCCTCTACGTTTCGATCTTTTCTAAATGAAATTTGTTTTCCAAGGTAAATGTAGCTTTCTACGTACTCGAGTGGCTCTTGATTAACCAGTACTGGTGTCATCTCGCTGTTCGTCATGATTTTTGTTTTTTCTAAGTTCATTTCCAGGCCTACTTGAACACTAGCTGTGTGAAGTTCATTAATCATTGTGTTGAGCTTATATGGACATTACAGATTATGTTCATGTGCGTACTGAACCAGTCGTTCTCCTCTCTTGTTTCTGTTTCCAAAACCGTGAATGCCTGCTATTTTGCTCTCATAACTATTCGGTTTGCCTATCTGTGCGTTGAAGTCGCCCATGACTATTATATACTGTGTAGAGATCAAATCATGAGCTTCTTCTAAGTCTGTGTAGAATTTATCTAAATCTTCTTGTGTTGAGCCATCCGTTGGTGCGTATGCCTGTAAAATTGCGAAGTGTAAGCCCCTTAGGTTTATTTCCAACATGCAAACTCTTTCAGATATCCCGGAAAAGTTTATAATATTTTCTTTATATTCTCTTTTGATTATGAAACCTACGCCATATAGACCCTTCGTTTGTCCTATGTAGTATATAATATAGTTTTCGTCTTCTATTATGTTTTCACCAAGCCGGCGCACCTCGCACAGGCCCAGTATATCGTGTTTTATGTTACTGAGAGCTGTCTTCAATTCTAGTAGTTTTTCAGGTGTTGATAAAGATCTGACGTTGAGGGTACAAATATTTATTGAAATTTTCTTTCTTGAATGAATATTCTTTGGAGGGTTGTGGTCTGACTCTCCCGCGGTGACCAGCCGTGGTGGGAGGTGAGTGGGGAGTAGGGGGCCAGTCTGTTGTTGCTATTCTAAATTGGTCTGAGACATATGTGTTTGATTTTGGGGTATCGGTTTGATTGTAGGTCAGTTTAGGTTTTTGTAGTATATAATCTCTCATACTGGAAGTTTTATTTTTCTTCAGTGGTTGTTTGTTGCTGTGTTGAGCTTTTTGGCTACCGGAGTGTGGTGGTATTATCTTCGGGGATTCAGACAGGTTCCTCTTACTTATTGGCTGGCGGTAGTTGCTCTTATTATTAGTTACTGGATCTAAAGGCTTTCCAAAATATACATCGTCACGTCGTAGAACAGGAGACATTGAAAGACGTTCGAGTTGTTCTTGAACGAATCGTTGATGAAGATCTACCAGAAAGTGCGCGGCCGGAACCAGTTGTCGTTCAGAAGATCAACCAACCATTTCAAAGCCAGATCCCGTTATCTTTTCGAAAGTGAAAAGACCAATCACCAGAAGCGCCATTAAAACTCAAAAGGAGAAAATCATCCCAACAATCGCTAAGAGGACAAGTCCTCGCCAAGCTCAAAGCCTCTCCTCACCCAACCTCCGAGCCTCAAAACGACTGAAGAGCAAAGAAATCAGCCTGCCTAAAAAAAAACAAAGAGGTCATAATTGAAAAAAAAAAAAAATAAGGGTTGAAAAAAGAAAAGTCCAGCAGACGCAGCCAAACTCGGAAGACAACATATGCAGCAGCAAATCAGCATCAACTAGTAAGCGGTTAACAGTGCGAGCCCAGCAGAAATATGCCCATAAGGCGTACGTCCTCGGGACTCCTGAGACGTCATACCGCAGAGATTCGGAGCCTCCAGAACTGGAGACGCCCGCGCTGTCACCAGCCCCACCCGTCTTACTCAAGATTACTAAGAAAGTAGTCGATTTACTGGATCTAATAATAATAATAATAATAAAGCTTTATTAGATTCCACAGTATTTAGATTAGATTAGTTGATGATAAATAAGTTAAAAATATTTGATATTTAATTAAATTACTACTCGTGCGATTTCATCTTCTTTTAATGTGGACCCCCTCAGGGTAAAAGCCTCCCCCAAAGAATTCCATTTATCCCTATCTTTAGCAGTGTTCATCCAGTCTCTTCCTGCTACGGATACAATCTCGTCCTGCCACCGGGCGGCCGGGCGACCTCTACTTCTCACGCCATGCGGTCCTTTCCATTTTGTGACGTTAATTGTCCATCTATTGTCACCGTATCTCCCAACATGGCCAGCCCATCTCCATTTGAGACTTTGAGAGAAGTGTAGAGCATCCTTTACTTTGGTTATTTTCCTAATTTTTATGTTTCTTACTCTATCTCTCAGTTTTATATTTAAACAGCTCCTTTCCATTGCCCTCTGAGTTGTTTGTATTTTTTGTCTTGCCTTGTGATCATAAATCCACGTTTGGCACCCATAGGTAAGACAGGGTAAAATTGTTGTGTCCAAAATTATTCTTTTCAATTAAATCGGTAGTTGCGATTTGAGAATCTCCTTTTGTGCCCAGTACTTTCTCCATGTAATAGCTACTCTCCTGTTTATTTCCTCTACGTTTCGATCTTTTCTAAATGAAATTTGTTTTCCAAGGTAAATGTAGCTTTCTACGTACTCGAGTGGCTCTTGATTAACCAGTACTGGTGTCATCTCGCTGTTCGTCATGATTTTTGTTTTTTCTAAGTTCATTTCCAGGCCTACTTGAACACTAGCTGTGTGAAGTTCATTAATCATTGTGTTGAGCTTATATGGACATTACAGATTATGTTCATGTGCGTACTGAACCAGTCGTTCTCCTCTCTTGTTTCTGTTTCCAAAACCGTGAATGCCTGCTATTTTGCTCTCATAACTATTCGGTTTGCCTATCTGTGCGTTGAAGTCGCCCATGACTATTATATACTGTGTAGAGATCAAATCATGAGCTTCTTCTAAGTCTGTGTAGAATTTATCTAAATCTTCTTGTGTTGAGCCATCCGTTGGTGCGTATGCCTGTATAATTGCGAAGTGTAAGCCCCTTAGGTTTATTTCCAACATGCAAACTCTTTCAGATATCCCGGAAAAGTTTATAATATTTTCTTTATATTCTCTTTTGATTATGAAACCTACGCCATATAGACCCTTCGTTTGTCCTATGTAGTATATAATATAGTTTTCGTCTTCTATTATGTTTTCACCAAGCCGGCGCACCTCGCACAGGCCCAGTATATCGTGTTTTATGTTACTGAGAGCTGTCTTCAATTCTAGTACTTTTTCAGGTGTTGATAAAGATCTGACGTTGAGGGTACAAATATTTATTGAAATTTTCTTTCTTGAATGAATATTCTTTGGAGGGTTGTGGTCTGACTCTCCCGCGGTGACCAGCCGTGGTGGGAGGTGAGTGGGGAGTAGGGGGCCAGTCTGTTGTTGCTATTCTAAATTGGTCTGAGACATATGTGTTTGATTTTGTGGGGTATCGGTTTGATTGTAGGTCAGTTTAGGTTTTTGTAGTATATAATCTCTCATACTGGAAGTTTTATTTTTCTTCAGTGGTTGTTTGTTGCTGTGTTGAGCTTTTTGGCTACCGGAGTGTGGTGGTATTATCTCCGGGGATTCAGACAGGTTCCTCTTACTTATTGGCTGGCGGTAGTTGCTCTTATTATTAGTTACTGGATCTAAAGGCTTTCCAAAATATACATCGTCACGTCGTAGAACAGGAGACATTGAAAGACGTTCGAGTTGTTCTTGAACGAATCGTTGATGAAGATCTACCAGAAAGTGCGCGGCCGGAGCCAGTTGTCGTTCAGAAGATCAACCAACCATTTCAAAGCCAGATCCCGTTATCTTTTCGAAAGTGAAAAGACCAATCACCAGAAGCGCCATTAAAACTCAAAAGGAGAAAATCATCCCAACAATCGCTAAGAGGACAAGTCCTCGCCAAGCTCAAAGCCTCTCCTCACCCAACCTCCGAGCCTCAAAACGACTGAAGAGCAAAGAAATCAGCCTGCCTAAAAAAAAACAAAGAGGTCATAATTGAAAAAAAAAAAAATAAGGGTTGAAAAAAGAAAAGTCCAGCAGACGCAGCCAAACTCGGAAGACAACATATGCAGCAGCAAATCAGCATCAACTAGTAAGCGGTTAACAGTGCGAGCCCAGCAGAAATATGCCCATAAGGCGTACGTCCTCGGGACTCCTGAGACGTCATACCGCAGAGATTCGGAGCCTCCAGAACTGGAGACGCCCGCGCTGTCACCAGCCCCACCCGTCTTACTCAAGATTACTAAGAAAGTAGTCGATTTACTGGATCTAATAATAATAATAATAATAAAGCTTTATTAGATTCCACAGTATTTAGATTAGATTAGTTGATGATAAATAAGTTAAAAATATTTGATATTTAATTAAATTACTACTCGTGCGATTTCATCTTCTTTTAATGTGGACCCCCTCAGGGTAAAAGCCTCCCCCAAAGAATTCCATTTATCCCTATCTTTAGCAGTGTTCATCCAGTCTCTTCCTGCTACGGATACAATCTCGTCCTGCCACCGGGCGGCCGGGCGACCTCTACTTCTCACGCCATGCGGTCCTTTCCATTTTGTGACGTTAATTGTCCATCTATTGTCACCGTATCTCCCAACATGGCCAGCCCATCTCCATTTGAGACTTTGAGAGAAGTGTAGAGCATCCTTTACTTTGGTTATTTTCCTAATTTTTATGTTTCTTACTCTATCTCTCAGTTTTATATTTAAACAGCTCCTTTCCATTGCCCTCTGAGTTGTTTGTATTTTTTGTCTTGCCTTGTGATCATAAATCCACGTTTGGCACCCATAGGTAAGACAGGGTAAAATTGTTGTGTCCAAAATTATTCTTTTCAATTAAATCGGTAGTTGCGATTTGAGAATCTCCTTTTGTGCCCAGTACTTTCTCCATGTAATAGCTACTCTCCTGTTTATTTCCTCTACGTTTCGATCTTTTCTAAATGAAATTTGTTTTCCAAGGTAAATGTAGCTTTCTACGTACTCGAGTGGCTCTTGATTAACCAGTACTGGTGTCATCTCGCTGTTCGTCATGATTTTTGTTTTTTCTAAGTTCATTTCCAGGCCTACTTGAACACTAGCTGTGTGAAGTTCATTAATCATTGTGTTGAGCTTATATGGACATTACAGATTATGTTCATGTGCGTACTGAACCAGTCGTTCTCCTCTCTTGTTTCTGTTTCCAAAACCGTGAATGCCTGCTATTTTGCTCTCATAACTATTCGGTTTGCCTATCTGTGCGTTGAAGTCGCCCATGACTATTATATACTGTGTAGAGATCAAATCATGAGCTTCTTCTAAGTCTGTGTAGAATTTATCTAAATCTTCTTGTGTTGAGCCATCCGTTGGTGCGTATGCCTGTATAATTGCGAAGTGTAAGCCCCTTAGGTTTATTTCCAACATGCAAACTCTTTCAGATATCCCGGAAAAGTTTATAATATTTTCTTTATATTCTCTTTTGATTATGAAACCTACGCCATATAGACCCTTCGTTTGTCCTATGTAGTATATAATATAGTTTTCGTCTTCTATTATGTTTTCACCAAGCCGGCGCACCTCGCACAGGCCCAGTATATCGTGTTTTATGTTACTGAGAGCTGTCTTCAATTCTAGTAGTTTTTCAGGTGTTGATAAAGATCTGACGTTGAGGGTACAAATATTTATTGAAATTTTCTTTCTTGAATGAATATTCTTTGGAGGGTTGTGGTCTGACTCTCCCGCGGTGACCAGCCGTGGTGGGAGGTGAGTGGGGAGTAGGGGGCCAGTCTGTTGTTGCTATTCTAAATTGGTCTGAGACATATGTGTTTGATTTTGTGGGGTATCGGTTTGATTGTAGGTCAGTTTAGGTTTTTGTAGTATATAATCTCTCATACTGGAAGTTTTATTTTTCTTCAGTGGTTGTTTGTTGCTGTGTTGAGCTTTTTGGCTACCGGAGTGTGGTGGTATTATCTCCGGGGATTCAGACAGGTTCCTCTTACTTATTGGCTGGCGGTAGTTGCTCTTATTATTAGTTACTGGATCTAAAGGCTTTCCAAAATATACATCGTCACGTCGTAGAACAGGAGACATTGAAAGACGTTCGAGTTGTTCTTGAACGAATCGTTGATGAAGATCTACCAGAAAGTGCGCGGCCGGAGCCAGTTGTCGTTCAGAAGATCAACCAACCATTTCAAAGCCAGATCCCGTTATCTTTTCGAAAGTGAAAAGACCAATCACCAGAAGCGCCATTAAAACTCAAAAGGAGAAAATCATCCCAACAATCGCTAAGAGGACAAGTCCTCGCCAAGCTCAAAGCCTCTCCTCACCCAACCTCCGAGCCTCAAAACGACTGAAGAGCAAAGAAATCAGCCTGCCTAAAAAAAAACAAAGAGGTCATCATTGAAAAAATAAAAAAAATAAGGGTTGAAAAAATAAAAATCCAGCAGACGCAGCCAAACTCGGAAGACAACATATGCAGCAGCAAATCAGCATCAACTAGTAAGCGCATTCTCATGTGACATTTCACGGCGAGCGGACGGTTTATTCTTGTGTAGTTATGAATATTTAATTTTTTTAAAGCTTGGAGTCTACCATTTCTAGTTATCATGGACGAGGTCCGAGGACCTCGGCCCATCAGTGTTTTGAGCAACGTTACTGAAGTAGAATTCCGAGAGTATGGGAATAGCAGCGAAGATGACCTACCTGACTTACCTTTGAGTGGAAGAACAGCTAAAACATCAAATGATTACCTAGACAAAAGCGATAGTAATTCAACATTAAGAGCAGATAAAAGGATAAGAGATGAGAGTGATGATAGTAGTGATGGTTTTTCAGTGGTAAGGAAGAAAAAAGCGACAAAAAGAATTAAAAATATGGCGATTAATAATAATTCGCATGTAACTACGAAAGTCATTGAAAATTTTGAAGTACATATCTGTCACGGCTAATGAAGTTTTACCCAAACAAGTAGGTTTTGCCAAACTACTTAAAGGTGAGGGCATATTGAATATTCTTTGCATTAAATATAAATCTCCTTATAAAGTAGCCATACAATTTGAAAATAAAGAAGAGGCCCGGAAATTATTAGATAGTCATGTTTTCAAAGAATTGGGCTATAGGTGCCGTTTCACCGATGAGGTATCGACCACTTACGGTGTGGTTAAAATATAGAACTGGACCTGGATGAAAAGGAGCTAAAAGAGTTTTTCAAATGCAAAAATACAGAAATTCTGTCAGTCAAGAGGTTAAACGACTGAATGAAAAAAAAGAATGGTGTGACAGTGAAACAATTCGTTTTTGCTTCAAAGGTGCATTTTTGCCATCCTACGTTCACGGTTCGGGCTGTCGTTTCAAAGTAGAACCGTATACCTTTCCTGTCTCACAGTGCAGCTCTTGTTGGCGGTTTGACCATTTCGCCAAATTTTGCCCAAATCGAAAGAAAGTTTGTCCTAAATGTAGCGGCCAGCATGAAAACTGTGACTCTACCCGCTATCGATGTGCCAATTGTGATGGTGACCATATGGTTTTCAACCGGAACTGTCCTAAATTTATCAAGGAGAAACACATTCGACGCATTATGTCTAATCGGAATTGCACTTACAAAGTTGCACGAAACGAGCATTTGACGACCCAGAAAGTTTTACTTTCAAGCTTTGATGGTGGCTACATTGATACAGAAGAAGAATCGGAAGATCCTACCATTGAGGAAAAGGTCGAAAGTGTTGATACACAGTTTACAAAGGCGCAATCTACTAAAAATATGAAAGTCAAAAAACAAAAAAGAGTAGAATGCAATGGAAAACCTCTGTTCTCAGAAGTAGTTAAGAACACGAAACAAAATAAGTCCAAATTGTTAGTTGATGCTAGGAATGCTATCAAACACACACAAATCAAGATTAATGAGGTAAATGAGGAAACCAAGCGTGACGAGGTTACTAAAATTGACTTACGAAAAATTTTTGACAAATTAAAAAGCATCGTTTTTTCAGAAGGTAACTTGGAAGAGAAATTGATTACGGGTTTAAAATTTTGTTTTGAAGAAGTAAAGGATTTTATCTTAAGAGCTATCAATAGTGGTGATATGATTAAAAAGCTAATCAATTTCTTCCACAATGGATAGCTTATCTAACATAGTTTACAGGAAAACAACTTTCGGAAATTTTAATGCTCGTTTATGTGTTGGGCAGTGGAATTGTCGAAGTCTTAGCAATAAAAAGAATGAATTAGAGTCACTGTTAAATCAAGATAAGATTCACATTTATTGGTTAGTGAAATCTGGTTAGCTTCAGATAGAGAATTTAAAATTAATGGTTATAATATTGACAGATTAGATAGAGATGAAGCAAATGGTGGAGTAGCTATCATAGTGCATAGCTCTGTTAAGTCGCAATTGCATCTTATTCCTATTAACAACCCCGGTATAGAAATTATTTGTATACAAATTTTAAATTGTAAACATGTTAAATATGTTGCGTCTGTGTATTGTCCGTCATCTGTTCGTACTACTCCTTGTGACTGGGATGAACTTTTTTCTAATTTCAATGAAAGATCCGTTATTGCTGGTGATTTTAATGCACACCATTCTAATTGGTCTCACAGTTGTAATTATAGTGGTAAACAATTATATGACGTGGCTCTGGACCATAATTTTGTCAGTCTTAATAGTGGTGAGAGTTACTTATATGAAATTAGTCAACGGTATTTAACAGAAATCTTTCTCCCGACGTTACCTTTGTATCGTCCGACAAAGCTATTTATTTTAAATGGTTTGTCACAAAAGAAAATTTAGGAAGTGATCATATGTTTATTAAATTTTATCTAGAATACTCATACGTTTCTCATAATATTAGACGGCGAAATCTTAGATGTGCTAATTGGCAACTTTATCAGGAATTATGCCAAGAAAGTTTTTCTTCCAATAATTGTGCTCAGCTTAATAATGATGACGTTCATTTGATGTACAATTACTCGTATTTAATAAAAGAGATTAACTTCTATATAAGTATGTATTTAAAATATGTATATTAAATGTAGTATACCTAACAGTATCTGGGAGCCATATCACAAGCTTTGCTTAGTTTGGAGTCAGAGACCGTGTGTAAGATGTCCCCCAATATTTAATATTATTTCTGACCAACTACAGAACCAAAGAGCTCTGAAATCACGAAAAAGTCGGATTCGGAGTTGTTTTCCAAAGTTAAATCGGTAAATAAATATTTGGGGACATCTTACAAACGGTCCAAACTAAGCAACGCTTGTGATATGGCTGCCAGATTCATTTTATATATTCGTTTATTGCACAATGCACTGTTATAACATAAGTTCTTAAAAACTAGAGTCTTAACTTAGTGACATTGACCCCGTAAGGGTGTCGCAATTTAAGGAGGGAACATTTTCTTTCCGCTGCAACCCTCTGTTTCAAAAATATTTGGTTGCTGTAGTCAAACTTTTAATTTCGGTATGATGGGATTCCTTGCCTCAAAAGAGTTTATTTTTGTTACTTTATCTACACAAACGGTATTTCCTGCAATGGATGTAGTTAAAAAAACCTTTCAGGTCCCATAATAGTATTATAAAATACGGCGTGCATTACTTACGTGTCCTACCATTAAAGCTTGATACTCGTAGTTACCCACGCCTGATCTCCAGACACAAGGTTGTGCTTGTGTCATTTATCTGATAACGAGTACATTTGCTTGGTTCTCGTTGGTTTTCGAATTTTTAGAGCAATGTTATGCTGCGTCCGACAGACATAAACAATTTCCGCTGCGACCCTCGTTTTCAAAAATATTTGGTTGTTGTAGTCAAACTTTTAATTTCGGTATGATGGGATTCCTTGCCTCAAAAGAGTTAATTTGTGTTACTTTATCTACACAAACGGTATTTCCTGCATTGGATGTAGTTAAAAAAACCTTTCAGGTCCGATAATAGGATTAAAAATACGGCGTGCATTACGTATGCGCCCTACCAGATCTCTAAGACTTCGAGTCGAAGGTCGTGCTCGTGTTATAATTCTCTGATAACATTCGCCTAGTTCTCGTTAGCTTCCGTATTTCTCAGAGCAATGTTAAACAGCTTACGACAGACATTAATAATTTCCACTTAAACATTCGGTTTCAAAAATAGTTGGTTGTTTATGGTCAAACTTATAACTTTTCCAACTGTAACCCGAATCTTTATAAGTTCCATCCATCCATCAGCAAGAAGTCCACTGCTGGACATAGGCCTCTCCTATGGATCTCCAATAAGACCGGTTTGAAGCGGCTTGCATCCAGCGCGATCCTGCGGTCTTAATGAGGTCATCCGTCCACCTTGTGGGTGGACGTCCTACGCTGCGCTTGCCGATAAGTGGTCTCCACTCGAGAACTTTCCGACCCCATCGGTCATCAGTCCTCCGCGCTATGTGCCCTGCCCATTGCCATTTCAACTTGCCAATCCGTTGGGCTATGTCGGTAACTTTGGTTCTTCTACGGATCTCCTAATTTCTGATTCGATCTCGCAATCCGTAAGTTTATAAGGTGCCTCACGGTATTTCCTGCATTGGATGTAAAAAAACCTTTAAGATATATGTAAGTCATTGCGTCGTAGATTGTCATTGTGTTGTAATCATCTCTTATTATTATTTGTCTAGTTCTCGTCGCGGCAATACTATTCCAATTCTACGACTTGCTGTCAGATACGCAAATGTACCATGGAAATCTTCTATTAAACATTCTAACCAATTTTAAATTTACTTCACGTAATATTTAGTTTATGATGTCTCCCCCTTTACAAAAAAGTCATTGTTAAAAGCACTGTTTTATCCGTTCACTGACCGGGGGCGGTCACTTCACTGACACGGCACGGATGGCAGCAGATTTTGCATTTGTACCTACTTTGACTGTGAGGGATCCAACACACTTGTCCTGTTTGTTGCAGCACACTTCCAATACTCCTGTCCGTTTGCATATTTCTTTTTAAATGATAGTGATAGCCGTCATTAAGTAAAACAGATCCTCGGTCTCTTGCTTAAAAAATAAGTTCTTCGCACATTTTTAATACATTAAATAAAATCCTTTTTTATCTTCATTATTTCAATAATTTGATACATTTGATAACATGACAATAAAATAATGTCAATTTCTTAGATTTCATGATGAAAGAGTTTCTTCAGTTTTCGTACTGAAGGAAATTCTATTGTTTTTCAATAGAATAATAAACAAAACACTTAATGAAGCACTTATACTTATTCGACCTAATGATACTTATTTCTGGATTGAACAGTGCATATAAGTGGAAAAGTATCCCCCCTAGTAGTAATAAGTGGAAAAAAATCCATTCTCTACCAGTAGGGATAGATCAATAGGGATATGTGGAACTGTAATCTCCAACTATTTTTGATTCAGGGCTCCTCCAAGGCCAATAAAACATAAATCGACATACTAATGGCGGTGGTATATAGACGTGGTGGTCTAATGGTAGTAACGCCTGTCCTACAATCGTGAGGTGGTTGGTGGGTTCAAATCTCGATCCCGTATCAATGAGTTTCATTGGAACGTTCGAGCTGCTGGGGACTGGGGGCCTGGTCTTTTTGATCGTTCCATATTGGGTATTTGCCCGTAATCGCCGCGCTGGGCAGGCGTGGTGGCGATCGCAGAAACGTAGCTTCGCGACAGGGATGCTGCTCTCCATCCCTGCCCTGTGCCATTTTAGCTACGTTTTTATTTGAATGGTTAAACCGCTATTAGTCGGTTCCGCTGTACCTCAGTCGGCTCCTACGACACCTGGTACTAGAGGGGGGTGCTATTCTACTCTGCCGGCACCCCACGGCTAATTTTATAGTAAACGAAAACTATTATCGCTGTCGCTTAGTTTCATACATTGTTGTTAGTTCTTAGCCCGTGGCGCTGTCCAAAAATGCATGTAGCCACACGAAAACTACGGTAGTTTACGTTTATGTACATTTTGATAATAACCCCTCAGTTTCTTATAACATAACTAGCAGCAATAATACCACCATTGGGTGGCTTTTTCAGGTGACAACTCGTTAAATTTTAGGTCCCGGATACTTAAACCGTTTAGCCATGACAGAGGCCTAAAAGCGGCTTAAAAGCTCTGACAGGGCTAGCCTCCAAGACCTGGCAAATACAAATTATCTTTATTAATCTTTACACGTTTACAATTTACTTTTTAAAATATCGCAACACGGTGTTCGATGAAATGAATGTCGTACTATTGAAAGTCGGTTCAATGAAACCGGTTTAAAAATTGTAGTCTCCAGAAGTACTTAATTCAATACTTATATTTACATTTTGTATTCAGAAAGTTCTCCGAAAGTTCCATCTTTTAACATCAGTAAGGGGTCGTCCATCTTAGTATCATCAGGTGGATTTCCGTTAATATATATTTTTTTTTTGTTACTTTATCTACACAAACGGTATTTCCTGCATTGGATGTAGTTAAAAAAACCTTTCAGGTCCCATAATAGTATCATAAAATACGGCGTGCGTTACTTATGTGTCCTACCATTAAAGCTTGATAGTTACCCACGCCTGATCTCCAGACACAAGGTTGTGCTTGTGTCATTTATCTGATAACGAGTACATTTGCTTGGTTCTCGTTGGTTTCCGTATTTCTCAGAGCAATGTTATGATGCGCCCGACAGACAGTAACAATTTCCGCTTCTTCTTCTTCGTCGTGTCAATGATCCAAACATCATAAGACTTTTTTCCAGTAATTCGCCACAGCTACTCCACGAGGGGATGCGTCGTAGAGGTCTTGGAAAGTACAGGTTGGCGACTCAGGGCATGAAAGCAGGTGCAGCATGTTTTGTGCCGGAGCTCCACATTGACACTGAGCGTTCTCTTAAGCAGGTGCAGCATGTTTTGTGCCGGAGCTCCACATTGACACTGAGCGTTCTCTTCCTAAGTAAGTACACACATAACTATATTTCAGTAAAAAATAATAATAATAATAATTATACCTTATTTAAACAAATATAAACCAGGTATTTCATTTTAAGTAAAGCTACCTATAACAGCTTTTTTAAATCTAAGTTCAGACAGAGCAAAAATATATCTATATCTACGAAATGTCTATTGTACGAATCTACCAACCGGTGCAGGGGCGCACGTTTACCAGCGTTGGTTTTTATTCCAGGAGATTCAACACTAAGATGTGGATAGGTACGTGTTCTCCTACGAGTAACCATTCTAGAACAAATGTAATACAATTGGTTGGTGAGATCACAGCAGTCGTATTTATAATTAATTACACCATGTAAGAACGTTGCACCGAGCAACAGTCGACGAGAGCCGAGAGACATCATCTTGTATTTTTTGAGTAAAGATTCGTAATCAAGATAAGAATGACAACATCTATAATTTACAGAACGCAAGAACTTATTTTGTACCTTTTCAATCATTTCACTGTATTTGTGATAAAACGGATTCCATATTTGGGTGGCATACTCAAAACGCGGTCTGACAAGAGACGTATATAAAGTCATATATGTTGAGGGCTTTATGAAGTCCTGAGCGCACCTCATCACAAAACCGTACATTTTGAAGGCAGATTTAATTATATTATCTGTGTACATCAAGGTGCAGCTTAGAGTCTAGTGTGACCCCGAGATCTTTGACGAGCGGTACCTTGGTTAAAGGGCTGTTACAAAGAGAATATGTAAACTTGGATAGCTTTTTCTTCTTACTAAAGGTGATACCTTGACATTTTGATAAGCTGAAGTGTAATTTATTTTTGATACAATATTGTGATAGTCTCTCTAAGTCTGATTGAAGAAGTAAACAATCATTTATGTTTTTATACGTCTGAAAATTTTCAAGTCATCAGCGTAAAGTAGAAAATTAGAGAAGTTGAAACAAGTACTAATGTCGTTAATGAACAGTATGAATAATCGAGGACCTAGAATTGAGCCTTGAGGCACTCCAGACGTAACAGATATATAATCAGAGCAGTATACATTGATAACAACTTGAGTACGGTTTGTGATGAAGGAAGTGAACCATCGTAAAAGATTACCCCGAATTCCGTTAAAAGCCATCTTAATTAAGAGAAGTTCGTGGTCTACCTTGTCAAATGCTTTTTGAAAATCAGTATATATTGTATCAGTTTGTTGCCCATTATCCATGTCCTTAAAAAGCTGATCCTAAAAAATGGTTAGGTTAGTTACAGTGGAGCGTTTTTTTACGAAACCGTGCTGTTGAGTTATGATAAGTTTATGTAAAAGCGGATAAACTTCATTATGAACAAGTTTTTCAAAAAGCTTTGATAAGACAGACAAGATCGATATGGGCCTATAATTTTCAACGTTGTTTTTCTTGCCATATTTGAACACCGGTGTAATATTGGCCTGTTTCCATACTTCAGGGAAGCATCCTTCCCGGATACATTTATTGTATATTATGTAAAGTGCAATATGCAAGTGGTCAGCCGTCTGCTTAAAAAATAAGGCGGGTATGCCATCAGGGCCTGCACCCTTAGATATGTCCAATAATTTTAGATCTGTTAAAACTTTTTCAGGACTGATATAAATGTCCGTTATTAAATCACAATTGTCATGAAAGTTGTCAGGCGGTTTCCAGTTATGTTTATCAAATGTAGATTCTTCATATACTGACTTAAAAAATTAGAAAATAGATCACATACGTCTTTAGAAAGCTTACTTTGGTCATGATAGTTCCTTTAGCTCTTAAGGAGTTTAACAAAACGCTGACCTTTATGTAGGCCTATAAGAATTTGTTCTAATTTGATGCTAGTGCGTTATTCATTTAAGCACAGGTCTGTCAGAGTAAGTGTTAGGACAGCGTGACTTGGTGCAGTTGACTCCCGTGTGGACCATGTGTGTCCACCCGTCAGAAACCAGACCGGATCGGCCGTCGTGAGAGAATTCCTAAAGCTGGACTTACAGCTCGATTTACATCGATTATAGTGGGGCAACCGTCCGTAATTTACCCTAACGCTGCGAAGCGTATATGATTATATCAGATTTCGTAGTACAACACTCAATAGCGTTCTTCCCCCGGGGTAGGTACCATTTTATATTCAATTTCGAACAGAATTGTATGATTAGTTTGGCCAAACTAAGAAGCAATTGATTGGTTGGAGAGGACATTTGTGTTAACGAAGCACAGGTCTGCCGCTTCCCGCCACGGTCATGTACTGATTCTATCAATAAAGTTAGGAACTGAAATTACTAAACAGTTGTTTCTTAACTCGCTGCACACCCACTCATCGCGCCAACACTACAAGCCCTTAAGCACCTACATGTATATATGTATACATGTCCTACACCCTAAGCGTCTCTATGTACTTAGTGCTGATTGTATATACTTAACCACTTACGTGGTATACGCTCGAAGATCCCATGTCCAGGCTGCACTCGGGTTCTGCTTTCTACATCTAATAAACTATCTAAATTCGATTCGAACTATAATAAGGATTTCTCTATATATGCTAGCCTCTTATCTACTCATTTGTAGTTAAAGTTCAACCTAGTGATAACTAATGGTGATCATCTATCTGTATTTACTTAATGTCGAACTTCATATTGGGATTAATTTCATGAGTCAAATTTCCTGTCCTCCAAATGTATTTACTGATATGTACTCGTACGATTATCTATTATCAGGTATCGAGTGAATAAGTTACATAGAGATCAGCAAAGATTACATGCCCAAACTCCTATATTTAATTATATTGGAATCCAATGTAACTAGACAAAGTCACTTAGGCCGTCTGGCATTTGTTATCTCTGTTGCTCCCTTGATAATTAGGTAAAAGGTCTTAAAACTAAATGAATAAAACCAAGCACATAGTAGATCAAATCATTTAATTTTGTGATCTACATAGAATATTCATGACGAATAATCCATTTAACCGCTTTGGTAGAATTGGGTCGATTTTATTGTATTAAATTGTTAATCGACCAGCCTTTTCAGTTGCTACGGCATCAAATTTACGAGGAAAACGAAATGCCAGAAATAAAAAACCTCATAGCCGGCCTACAATGGACTTAAATTACTTAAGACTAGGACACAATACATATTTATACATTTTCTAATAATCCAAATATAATTCCACGCTTTAGTATAGGTAAGCTCTTCTATATTCCCTCGTAGATTTATAAAGCCTTTCGGCCTCCCCTTAATGTACAAAGGTGTTCACAAGTCGCTATAGTTTATATACTAAGCAGGAGCACAAACTTATATCCACGATCGTATTACATATTAGTATATCATCTCATTACCACAATATAGCCCGGAATTATATAGTACGTTAAATTACAGTGCAGATGCAATTCACTCGTTGCCCAGGTAAAATATTAGCATGGCTATGGTACATCTCCATTTTCAGTTGTAAAAGCTAAAGTGGAGTCCTTTGGTTTTACAAAACAATAAATCAATAAATGGGATTCGAACCCATTATTACTTTCCAGCCATATTTTCACATACAAATCTTAAGCTAAATTCACGAAATCGTCGAATCCACTCCACTACCTTTATACAGTGAAGATTGATAAAACAGGATTCGAACCTGTTTTGTGGTACGACGTACACTTGCGTATCTATATCGCTATACCTTAGTGAATATAGGCACTATCCCTTTTATTCTAAAACCCACATATATAAAAGAATTTGTATTTTTGGTATCAATTCACTGCGGTCACTTGACATACCTACTTATATATTGTGAATGACCTTCGAATACAACGAAATTAACACAATTTCGTGAGATATTACCTTTAATATCCCTGTTCTAAAATTATTTAAGACAGAGTACATTACCAAACCTCCCGCTATAATATTCTCCATCTTAACACCATCACTAACTTTCTTACAGACATAACAAACTCACTGACTCTATTTAAAAATAACTGAGCTTTCAAAGCCCGTAACACTTGATTAGAACCACTGAAGAGTTGCGCGGCTGGTCGACGAGTGCCCCCTTGTCATCTTTTCAAGATATCAGGTCAGTTCGCACCACCAAAGGTCCCGCCCCATCTGAAACTCAAACAACCACGAAAAAGTATGTCTTCATTGGTGAATCCCTAATACAAAAAAACAGGACTCGCCCCTGTCATACCAGGAAATGGTCAACTATGGTTCTTTCCATATTTTTTTGTTTAAGATTTATGGTTTCCAGCATGCCACTCAGTACGAGGATCCTAAATTCACCTATCTTTTGTTTAACTCGGAAGCGTTTTAAGAAATTAGTTCTAACCGTCACGCAAATTTTTGCAAATTCAATTACTCGATTAATTTAAAAAAAATCCGACAAATTGTAAGACAACATCTACGCAACGCAAATTTGAGTTTATATGAGTAAGTCCAGGGATAAGATGAGATTTTGAGTAAAACGCTTCTTCATATAACTTCCACTCGTAAGTATGGAGTGATAGCGAAGTTATATTCTTTGTGAATAGTGCTTCTATTACACTCGCGATTATCTTTAGAACGTCGTTGCCATCATCACAATAATCATATAGTGTATGTTGCAATTCCGCCATTGCTTAACGTGAAACCTTCCCGGCAGTCTACTTTCGATATGGTTTCGAATAATCTCGATCTGCCGAGACATCAACTCCTGAGCTTTAGTTGGCAATCTCTGTCGCAACATTTTTATGAATCGCGCTAAGTTTCTCCATGTGAGACGATCCATAGCGCGATTTTCTTTAGTGCCATACTCTCCAAAGTTTTTGGTTGTCGCAGCAGGTATCCATCTTCTCTAATTTTTATTTGCATGGAATATAAGAAAGACGGCGCTGAAGTCTATTGCTGACAGTTTTGGTTCTATATATAACATTATGTTTGTGATTTTATCAAAGTAGTCGTGTGCTTGTTGATTCGATTCGAGATAAGAGTTCGGATGATGAAGATGATAATAATATGATAATAATGATCAATAAACGATTTTACGCCTAAAATAGCGCGAGACGCGATTTAGAAATATGTATAGTTTTAATGTTCCATTTAAAATAGTTGTTGTATGATACAGTTATTCATGTTCACAATTATTTGCTTCCACAATGCGATACGTCAAAACTTAAGGTATACAGGGTTATTTCTAATCAATTAGCATCCTTTTAGGGGCTTATTCTGGTACATCAAAACTAGCATTGTTCTGCGACTTTTGTCGGAACTCAAAAAAAAAAATAGCAGCTGTTCCATATATTTCGTCGCGCGCGGGTGGGTGAACGATATTTTTCTATGAAAAAAAAAATTTTTTTGAGTTTTGACAAATGTCGCAGAACAAAAGTTGTTAGTTTTGATGTACAGAATAAGCCCCTAAAAGGATGCTAATTGATTAGAAATAACCCTGTACATACAATTTCGGAAACTGCTTAGTATTTTATTCCTAATAGGTGGAGAGGAGACCAGGAAAATTTACAGATTACCAGCTTCTGCCCGCGGTTTCACCTCTGTCTTGTATGTATTCATTTCATTTATTGAGTGTTACGCTTTTTTTACTATTATTCACTGTTTTTGTTATTAAAAAAATCTAGTGATTAAAGTTTGGCGTATCAATCTCGCTTCCGACAGGAAATCTTGATCTTCATCATCTGTCTCTCCTATTGCACCAAGCTCTGGTTCAATTTGCTGCAGTTCGTCTACCGTACCATCCTCATTGTTATCTGCAATGTGATATACAATATGATTATACAGATATCAATCTTTATAAGTTTCTTATTGTCAGGATCTGTCTGTTGGATAATTAATTAAGGACTTATTAAATGGTTTGAATAAAAAAGTTCTTAATATAAAAACTTCCTTTTATATAAATAATTCATTTTTTTTGAGGACTTCTATATATTATTAACTAGCGACCCGCCCCGGCTTCGCACAGGTTTAATATACATATAAACCTTCCTCTTGAATCACTCTATCTTTTAAAAAAAACCGCATTAAAATCCGTTGTGTAGTTTTAAAGATATAAGCATACATGGGGACATGGGGATAGCGGAAGCGACTTTGTTTTATACTATGTAGTGATTATATTATGCCAGTGCCATTGAGATTTACAACTAAGATTTAAATATCAGGGCTACTGGAGACAACTTGTTCAAGGAAGTTAATTTTCACACTAATGATATAGGTACATGTTATACAAAAAGAAATACATTTATTATTTTGATAATTATCTTACCACTGAAGGCATCGCTGAACATATTGTAGAGAACACAGCATGCCAATATAATTTTTGCTGCCTTTTGTGGGTCATAATGTAGACAGCGATGACGATGAATACATCTAAACTTATTTTTTAGACGTCCATTGCACATCTCTACCACATTTCTTGCTCTTACATGGCATGCATTGTATCCAATCTCCGAAAGAGTAGTTGGTTCCATTAGTGGTGTCAAGAGCCAAGGTTCCAATGGATAGCCTTTATCACCTATGGATAAGAAGTGATGACAAATGAGTATTAAATATACATACTCGTAGTTTACCTACATATGAAAACTTGAATTCTCAAAATGTCGAGTGCCATCATCTTGAGTGTACATGTAAAAATAACAAGTATGTACATTATTATTATTTCAGCCTGCGTTGTCCCAGTGCTGGGCAAAAGCCTCCCTTCCCCCTACAACAAGTACATACATATTTATTTCTTTAGATAATAATGTAGATGTGAAATATGTAGATACCCACTGATCACTGATTCCTCTGACAAACTCATCTCATCTCACTTGATAAATCGATGAAGGTCTGATGCACGCCATATAGCTGCATCATGGGTTGACCCAGGGTAATTTGGGTTTAGGCCAATTATTTTGCCTTTTGCACTGCACACCTAAAAAGTAAGTATAAAAGAAGCATTTAAAATTAGACCTGTTTAAAATAAAAAGGTTAGATTGACTCAGACTACTGATGTTATTACTTACAATCTGACAATTTATACTAAAAAAGCCTTTCCTGTTATAATACAGATTTCCTGGTGCAGTCGGATTTTGCGGATGGTTTTGCAATAGCTATATGAGTTCCATCGACTGCACCAAGGATATTTGGCATACCAAACATTTCTTGGAAACTGGAATAATAAGAAAAATAATTAACAACTTCAAATTAAAGTGTAACTTAATTAAAGTAGGAAAGATCATAACTCTGTCATTGCAGTTTGTTTGTCAGCTGGCGTCATTGGGAATTTGATGATTTTAGGGCCCAGTTGTGAGACGATTGCATTGACTGTAGCCTCAAGACATCTGCTGAAGGTTGGCTGGCTTAAGCCCAAGAAATTGTCTTGGCCAACTGCAGCCTGATAACTGCTGCCTTGGGCAAAAAAGTGAAGTGCACTAAGAATCTGAAACAAATGTTATTTTATTAAAATACACAGTTTGCTTATGCAGACATGCTGAATGGAAGACCACGGCGACCACAACCTCTATATGTTTTAGGATGCCTTCTCGAGATGTGCTTCTCAAATTAAGATCATTTATTAACTGTTGAGCTCCTGACTTCGGAACTCTATACAGCTTTCTAAATTTTTCCTCTTCTATCTGAAAAGGATCTGAAACGTCCCTGAAATTCCTTAATCGGAGTCTCTCTTGATGATGTCTGGAATTAATAAACGGATTCGAATTTTATCGCTGCAAAATTTGGAACCACACACGAACTCTCACTTGTTTAGTTAATCAAGCGAAATCATGTTTTTGGCATTATTTTACCTTTCCAATGGATCAACAGTTGGTGCCACAATGAATTCTTCCATCTTTCAGGATTTAATAGTGAAAATCTACGATGAAACCTCTATAAAACACATACAAATTCCCGAAACGAATTTTAATCGCCATGTTTTTCGTGACGACTAGTTTGACATTTGACAACTAAATTTTAGAAATAAATCATACTAAAATGTGGGCCGCCGAATGCATTTTGACCAAATTGAGTAACTAAAATCGATTTAGTCGACTCGACCTAAAATTAGTTTAATCGTGTAGCCATCCGAATACCAAAGCCTAGTTTGACAGGACTAAACCTATTTTAGTGAAAACTAAACTAAAATGCTTGAGTCATCATACTTTGCGGCGGCGCAGATGGTGATGCCGACAACAAAGGTGCAGTAGGGGTGGGGGTGGAGAGCGCGCTGCGGCTCGCCGTTGCAGCCTCCGCCCGAGTGGGAATGAGAAGAGGGGCACGTCGCGTCCTGTTCCGGCCTTTGCCCCACCAGTGACGATCGCGGCCGAAGCCCGAACTTGTGCTTCTCGCCTCGGTCGTTGCACAGTATTTGTTGACTCAGTCAACACCTTACCCACTTGTTCAGTAAAACCCGCAGATTTACCCGCATTTGGATTAACACGAGCACTTATAAACTGCTTAATCAACTTATTTTGTTCGAGCACTGTCTTCTCCAGTGATAAAATTTTATCTTGCATGTTGGCCACAGATTTTACTAATTCGCGAACAAGCGTATCGGTGGTTTTATCCGACATTTCGAATTTTTCCGATGCAAAAATCGCGCAGCTCAGTTAACAACCCCCGACCTCGGCGGTGGCGCGCGCGCGAAGAAGGTTTTGTCAATAACCAATAATTTTGTCCAGCCAAAAATCGTCGCAAAAAGTTAAATCGCCGTATTTCACTTCCAGCAAAATTAAAAGAAAACATATTCATCAACGCCTCGTTCCACTGGAATGTCCGAATCCGTCGATTTTCATTTCACTATCAAACTCCAAACTCCAAACAAATATTGTACATATATAGTGTTTTTTTGTACATTTAGTTCCATGCCGATTTAGTATTTGGCAGGCTTTGTGGTTATTTGAATCTTGTTTTAAGTTCTGCGATAAACTCATCACTTGCGCACGCCGTATTGTAAGCCACAAGGCCCATCGTCAACATAGAGAGCCTGTCTTAGATTAATGATGCTAAAGAAATCGGTTGAGTGGTTTTTGAAAAACGAACAATCCTCTCACCCAACCGATTTCTATAAAACCTCAATAGGACCACTTCTAAAGTATGGTGTTCCAAAAAAGTACTATTGGAAAAATGGTAGGTAAATCAGGTACCCACATATTTACTTCCAAAGGTTTTGAAAGAATTTGTCAGCGAAGAATTTATAAACTGGGCGGCAATACGTTTTCAATATTCTCAATTCTATTCCTCAAATAGTTTCTGTCTCTAACTTCTTCTCTCTCTCAATTTTATGTATAAATGTGATGGTACTGACTGCGATACCAGTCAGTTCTTTTATAGAAGTTACTGATGATTTGACTGAGTGCGGAACTGAGAGCGGAATGATCAATTTGCTAGTCTTTTCCTGTAAAAATCAGAATTTCGCTGACCACCGTTTTATTTGAATGCTAGAACAAATTAATTTTCACACGACGAACGTCTGGCCGTTTTCGGTTTGTGGGTCGACATTTTGAACTCGTTCTGTGCTCCTGGATCACGCTCCCGCATTCCTGTAACAAAAAGTGCACAAATCAATTGCAAAACCGTTAATTTGACAAAATAGGTAATATAGACAAATTTCAAACTGCAAATTTTAGAAAATATTCCAAATTATACTCGTACATATTTCGGGAACTTGCAGTTCTCCGGGATGTAGTTGTAAGTACTCGTCATTATAACCAACTTTCACTATGAGGCCAACCCGGAAATAATTTGAGTTTTCTATATTATGTCGTTCAGATTTCAACAAATAATGCTGTCATCATCAATCTTTGCGTGGACTGGGTATATTAACAATCACAAATTCATAAATCATTCCTCTACCTAACGTTGGTTTTGAAATGATGTTTTTTTAAATGTTTTCATAGGTAAACCTTGTTCTGTTACCTTAGAAATAATTAATGACGCGGGTTTTTTTCTTTTTTCTATCGACTAGCGTCAGGACATGTAGGCGTGGACCAGCGTTTCCACTAGTTCTGTAGAAGATACTAAGTTCCGATTGCGTTTTTCAAGTTTTTAGAAACTTTCGGTATTTATAAAGAAGGTGATAAAGGTAGAAGATTGTTGCCGTATCTAGCGTGGAAGTTTTTATCGATAGATGAATCATTGTCATCATAACGTTGATTCACCGATCGACTATTTTTATCAAACACTGCGATCCAAAGCTTCAGTCTTCTTTCGCAAGTTCGACCGGGACAAGGTCATGACCAGTTCTGATTGCAGCTTGTTGGAAATGTCCTCGTCGTCCAGCTTCGGGTTGGGTCCGTCAGTTTTGTCTCCATTGAGGAACTCCAGCTTCGTGGGCTCTCTTCGTGTCCCGCTCCGCCGTAAGCATACTCCCCAATGGTGACCGACACTGGGCGCGTCAGCTTCTTCATTGTCGTGGTCCCATTTGGCGCTTTTACAAAATAATTTTGCGGTGGTTTCGGCGCAACATTTGACGGGTTCTTTAGTTTATAAGATTCAAGCGAATCCAATTCAGCCTTGTCATCTTTGCCTCTTATCGTGTCGTTTTTATTATGTTAGCCGGGTGTAGGAGTTCGTGATAATGTTCCATTTTTACGGGAATTCGGCGCTTTGAGATCTGCTTGAGCTAGTTTTATGTGTTCTATTAGTTTGCGTTGGTTTCCATTTCGATGTCCGTTCGTAGTCGGCATCGGTGGGGGAGGAGGTGGGTTATACGTTGCTTGCCGTCTTGGCTGCGGATGATCATTTTTGACGACGCCATTCCCATTTGTTTCCGACGGTCTCCTAATTGGTTGAGCAGGCTGGATCTCTGGCCTTTTCACCTGAAGAATTTGATGATTTATCCCATTTCCATTCGTCTCGTTATCTTTATTGGAACCTGCTAAAATTAACCACAGTTTTACTTTAGATTTTGTTTGCACTTTTTGTGTTGTCGCTTGGTTTGGTTGAGCAGGCTAATAATAATAATAGATCATTTATTTCGTTGCCAAATCATGAACTTATTAATTACAAGTGATCTTAAATTTAACTTAAATAAAAAAATGCATGCAGGGGTACACTTTATCACTAAATAGAATTAAATTAAATTAAAATTATAAAATCATCTAAAATATTCATGTGTAGCCCTAGCTCCCGCAGTAGGATTCCCTGAGTTTGCGGGAGCTAGTCCTCTTCTGTTGTGCTTAATTTATGTTAAACTCGTGTCCATAGTGTCTCATGATTGCTGGGCAGTTACACGTAGTTCCAACCTCGGCTGGATCTCTGGCCTTTCCATCTGAAGAATTTGATGATTTATCCCATTTCCATTCGTCTCGTTATCTTTATTGGAACATGCTAAAATGAACCAAAGTTTTACTTTAGATACCACTTGCACTTTTTGTGTTGTCGCTTGGTATTTTTAGGGCTTTTGGTTGAGCTTTCGCAACCGCTTTCAAAAGAAACAATTGCCTTACACTGGGGACTTTTATGTCCTGGTATAATTGATACGTAGGGTAACGACGAGGTTTTTCAGTCAAAACCTTTAATACCGCGCGTTGTGCTGGCTCTAGGTCGATCATCAAGGACTTGCCAGTCGGACAAGAATGAATAGTCATTTAAAGTAGGATAAAATTATATGAAACTGTATTTGTGTATTTTCATCGAAATTAAAGGAAAGCGGGTCAAATATCAATTACTAGATTTGACCCAAAAAACAGGCGGGTGAAGTTAAATGAAACAGTTTAACATTTTGATAATAAATAATTAATAAACCTTTTTTTGTAAGCAAAACCTTAGTTGCAATTGAACATTAATCTCAGAAAAAGAAGCAATAATGCAAGCACACTTTAAATAAATGTTGCTTTTGACTAGCATTGTTGCAATAGGCGATAGTTTCGCTATCGATAGTCAGTCAAATTCAGTAATAATAATATAATATTACTAATAGTATTAATATACAATAGATAAGTTCTATCGAAAATATCGAAGTTCAGCAGTTTACTACGAGTATCTATAATAAAAATCATGCAATAGTTTTGAATATTAGCAATGCTATCGATAGTATCGAATACCTACTGTACTAGCCTTTTTAATAGTCCACTGCAGGACGTAGGCCTACCCAGGAAGGGTGATTGGGCCATATCTACCACGCTGGCACAGTGCGGGTTGATGGATTCACATACGCCATCGAATTTCTTCTACGGACGTATGCAGGTTGCCTCACGATGTTTTCCTTCACCCAAAAGCCAGTGGTGTGAAAATCTGTACATAAATTCTGAAGAACTCATTTGACAGACGGACAGCGGAGTCTTAGTAATAGGTTCCCGTTTTTACCCTTTGGGTACGGAACTCTAAAAAGAAGTCGCCTAACTTTCATACCAATATTATTATATTTCTTTGAAATCACAGTACTTATGATATAAAATAGGAATAGCGCGAGGTCCACGTCCGGGGTGGACTACTAGTAAATTTATGCTTGAATAACGACAAAATGCAAGACACATACAGGCACAGGTATATTTTGCTTCAACGAGTTTCGCCTTAAGTGGAAAACACAGACTCAGATAATAACTTTGGTTTTAATTTTAATTTTGTACCATTGTCACTTTCGAAGTAAATAAATCGGAGTAGGTACCTTTCATATATCTCGCAGTTAATCGGTAAATAAACCGAAAACAATTTTTGTATCAAATTTTATTATAAATTGAGCAGTTTTATGATAAACTATTTTTTTTTTTTTTTATAATCTTTATTTATTGGGAACTTTAGTCGCCAAGCGACTATGTCAGCTCCATTGTTACATTCTTAGATTTACTTTGCACTACTTATATAATATCGCACAATAATTTGCAAAGTGTTCTAACCGCCTCGCTTAGCGGAGCGGATAAAACACTTTGTATTTCACCAAAATCGAGAAGATTGGAACCGTACTGAGCCAACATGACCGCTCTGACCGACTGAGTCCGGGAGCACTCCACCAGGACGTGGTACACGTCCTCGGGCCGGCCGCAGATGTCGCAGGTGTCTGTTTCAGCGAGTCTCATTAAGAATTTAAACTTGTTAAGGGGTATGTGACCGGATCGAAGCCTGTGAGCCATCACTATCCACTGTCTCTTCATCCTGCTATTTGTGAACCATGGGATTTTGGGTGGTCTTTGAACTAGACTATTATACCAAATACCCTTTTCACGTGAAATTGTGTCAAAACATAATTTCCATTTTTCATAAATTTTATACCTGTAATGACATAATACTTCTGATATTTCAGGCATCATATATATTTCTGACCCTGTCAATATAGCATCTTTTGCGCATTTATGTGCTTCATCATTGCCCTGGATTCCGACATGTGACGGAATCCACTGAAGTCTTATATCTATATTTTTATTAGAAAGTGATAATATTTTCCTTAATATGTCATACGCTATCGAGGTACTTCTAGAGCTAGAAGTACACCGAGCAATATGTTGTAGTGCACTTTTGCTATCAGAAAATATTACCACTCTCCTACAATTTATATCATGTATGTAAGACAGTGCTTCAGTTATTGCGAGTAGTTCTACTGACATTATTGAATTACATTTTGACACAATTTTATATCCTGAACTGTAATTTTGACTAGGGTCGAAGAAAGCAGCACCTAGACCATCATTCGTTTTGGACCCATCTGTATAAATTTTATACCATCCCTCATATGCACCATTAATCATACCTAGTGTATTTGCTCTTAGTATTTTAGTATCGTATCTACTTTTTGCTTCTGCGATTCCTTCCACTTCAGTGTAAATACATTTTATTTCTATATTAGACGGCCATGTATTAAGACGAAATATTTGAAGAGGGGTGTCTAAAAATACTGCTAACGTAGGTGTGCGTTTAGTAAACCCTATCTGTATATCTGAAACTAACTGCGCTAAACAATCTGAACATGATTGATTTTTTCTAAAACCCTAAGTAAACTGCGGTAATATTTGATTACTTTCTACGTGCCATTCTAAACGTTTACACATCATTGAATGAAATATTTTACACACACAAGAAATTAGGGATATAGGTCTAAACTTAGGTATAGAATAAAATACAATTTTTATATCTCGCCATTGACTCGGTATTATACCTGTTTTATAAATTGCATTGTAAATTTTAAGTAGGTACATTATAGCTTCTAAAGGTAGGTTATATATCATAGAATAAGTAATTTTATCATCACCAGGTGCTGTATCTTTCTTTTTTAGGCAATGGCTCAACTCTGTTAACGAAAAAGCTTCGTTAAGAAGGTTATTACTGGGATTCAGTACTGGCCGCGGAGGGGTTACAGTTGCTGGTGCTAAAGATTGTACCAAGTTTTCTTTTACGTCCATAGGAACCTGAGCGTTTTGTTTTTTAAGACCCTTAACCCAGCGCATTCTATCGATTCTATCTACCGCGGTAAGTAATTGTTTCCAATGTTTCGATTTATGTTTTCGATGAACTTGCTGAGCAGCTGCAGTTTTTGACGAAAGTACTTGAAGATTTGCAGGAGTAGGATTGCTTCTAAATATTTTTAAAGCCAATCTACGCTCTGCTATTGCTAGTGATATCTCAGGATTCCAATAAGATTTCGGTCTGAATTTTTGAGTCGGGTCTGTGCAATTTTTATTAAAGGAATGCTTTTATCTGCCGCATAGTTAATTTCGTCAATGAATAAATTATAACTAAGCTGAATATTATTATTTTCAGAAACTGTAACTTTAAAACTTGTAAACTTTATATTCTGGTTAATCCTCTCTTTAAAAATATTTTTATATGTATGCCAATGAGCCAGTTTAATATTCCGCCCTGTGACGAAATTACGCGTATTTTGATATTGTAAAGAATATTTGATTATAAGATGATCACTATTGAGGTTCTCACGGGTCACTTTCCAGGACATTTACGTGGCTAAATCGGAGGATACAAAAGTAATGTCGGGGGCAGATTGCTGTAAGTTTCCATTTACAAGCTTGATCCGTGTATATTCTCCATTATTAAGCGTTACAAAGCCATTATCAATAGAAGCTTCCAGCAATTGTTTACCCCGACTGTCATTCTTATAAGACCAATTTGTATGGTGCCCGTTAAAATCGCCTACCAGAATTGTTTTCGTCCCAAATTGTGAAAATAGTGTATCCCAGTCCCTCTTTGTAGTAGCTGGAGATTGCGGTGAGTAAATGGCCACAACCTTTTCTAAATATTTACAATTTAATATCTTAACGCCTATTAAATCTGTGTTATTATTTAAGCCTTGAATAGAAATTATATGTGATTTTATTGACCTATGCACGTAAATGGCCACCCCTCCATAACCGTCAACCCTGTCACGTCTATAAATATTATAGTTATTAGCTCGCAGTACCTTATCATCGCTAAGCCATGTTTCACTCAGCACAGCGATTCCAATTTTCTCATGGTTCAACCATAACTCGAAATCATTCACAGATCACAATCATCATCAAAGTAATGATAATCAGTTATTTCTACTGCACACAAAAATACAAAAAAAATATCAGTCACTTGCTCAATTACCAACTAGTTCAGGAAAAAAAATCATATAAATAGGCCACGATTCCCGGGAGCTACATTCATTTGAATACGGGCTGTCAAGGAGTGAACATCAAAATGGAAAAACACGAAATCAGAGCTGTCATTAAATACCTCTGCTTGAAAAAAATGTCTACCAAAGACATACATAGCGACTTGGTGGAAACATTAGGGGACTCTTCTCCTCCATATTCCACGGTTGCAAGCTGGGCTAAGGAGTTTAAGCTGGGAAGAACATCGACGGAAGACGAACACCGCGAAGGACGCCCATCGACGTCCCTCACTGAAGAAAATGTGAAAAAAGTTGAAGAAGTTGTATTGGAAGATCGAAGAGTGACTATCAGGCATGTAGCTGAGGTCACAGGGATCTCATATGGCAGCATTCAAAGAATCCTTGCGAACGAATTGCATATGAGAAAGGTCTCCGCGCGTTGGGTACCGAAAATGTTAAACGACGAGCAAAAGAAGAAACGAGTCGACATGTCAAGAGCAAATCTCGAAAATTTCCAGGCAGACAAGGATAATTTTTTGTCACGTTTTGTGACCATGGACGAGACCTGGATCCATCATTTTGATCCTGAAACAAAACAACAATCGATGACATGGAAACGATCCGATGAACCGACGCCGAAGAAATTCAAAGTGTCAAGCTCAGCAGGGAAGGTTATGGCGTCTGTTTTTTGGGACGCTGAAGGAATAATCATGGTGGACTACTTGGAAAAGGGGGCCACTATTACAGGCTCCTACTATGCAGAACAAATAAGAAGATTGCGGGAGGCTATTAAGGAGAAAAGGCGAGGCAAACTGCGGGCTGGAGTGCTGTTCCATCAAGACAACGCACCGGTTCACAAAGCTGCAATTGCCATGGCTGCCATTCAGGAAGCGGGCTTTGAGCTGGTGGATCACCCCCCCTATTCACCAGATCTAGCCCCCAGTGACTTTTATCTCTTTCCACGACTCAAGGAACATCTCCGAGGCAAGAAATTTGACGATGATAGCGACGTGATGGCCGCGGTTGAGGACTTTTTTGAGAGTCAAGATAAAGATTTTTTTTCTAAGGGAATTTTAGGTTTAGAAAAGAGATGGACTAAATGTATAGACTTGCTAGGAGACTATGTTGAGAAATAAATTTATTTTTTTATTTTATTCATTGTGTTTGTTATTGATTATCATTACTTTTGGATCACCCCTCGTACTTCACTACGCCATAACTAAGGTCCACCTCTGTCGCGAATTGGCAACGGAATCCCAGTTCTGTCATTTTTAAATTATTAAGTATTTAATCTAACTCAGTGCATCATTCCTTTCATTTAAACTCACCACTACTTTGTAGGCATTTTTATATCTAATCTTCGACGCGCTTGCAATACCTTCAGATTTCAATAGTCGGGCTAACCCAATCTGTTTAGGCAGCATTTCATAAGAAGATAAGTAAACATCGTTTTTATTGGAGTCATTAATGAGGGTATTCGGTTTATTTATTAAAGAGCGTTTTGTTTTCCTCGAGACGGTTGTGTAACCTGCTTCGTCTACTATTCGGGCGCTCTCGTCGCTTTCCGCTTCGCGATGACGTTTGACTGCACTACGGGTAGGTACGGTAGGTATGATACCAGATGCCGGCGACTCGACGCAATGTAATTCATTAATTATTTTAGAATTTGAACGTACCTCGTCATCACTCATGTTGTCCGACTCGGACGGAGGCCTGGTGTGGACCTCGTCCATCGCTGATAGCACTTAGTTCACTACTTATGCAGAATTTATTGCTAGGATGTAGGATAACAAAAATATATACGTGCAACCGCTGTGCTGGCCGCCGCACGACTGAAAAACTAATTAATTAATTACAAGCACTCACCTCTTGTACTGGTTCTACTGGTATCTCCCTGTATGACTCTGCACATTTCTCTCTCAAACACCAGTAAATGATTCTGTTTCAGATGAGTTCTGAGGTTTGTAATTGTAGTTTTTAAAGATAAAGATTTTTTGCAGTAGGTAATTGCATTCCGCTTTTTTATCATTTTCGCTGATTATCTTAAAGTGGTCCCAGACTGGTCCAGTTCGAGGCATTTCACAATTGTTTTATAACAAATCACAAAAACAATCAACACTTAGTTCTCACTTCTTTGCTTTTTCGCGCTCTACTGTTTGTTTTGAAATTTAACGATCGATTTGAAATACCGACCACTGCGGCCAGATTTAGCTATATTTCGGAAACTTCAATACACAACACTATAAATAATAAATAAACAAATAAATATTAGGGAAATCTTACACATGGTCTCTGGCCCCAAACTAAGCATAGCTATGTCACTGTAACAAGGTTGATTTTTGAAGTGATATTATTTTCAATTCAGGTCATGCGTTATCATCTAGCGACATCTGTTGATGTTCAGAGGAACGACTTAGATAGGTATTGACTCCAATAGTTTTGTATCAAACTCATTCGAGACTCGAGTTGTTTTTCGATGACTAGGACTCGAGTCGTTAGAATATGAATCCGAGTCATCGTATGAATAAAATAATGGTTGCTTCGTACGTAATAAATCAATAAATTGTTCATTGCTATTTTATTTACTTCAAACTACAGCTATGGATTTTGAGGACTCAGTCTTTGAGTTCTTTTTGACATTAAAGTCTTTTTACAAAATACTCAAAGTCACGTGAAACGACATAGACTCGCCGGCCGGCGAGCGGAGTGTAAGCTTTGTTCTCACTGAACGCACGCATTATTTTCTACTGTAAGTTGGTCCAGAATTCAGGTTGTGAGGAGCAGAGTCAAAGTCGGTCGGGTGTAGTCCGTCCACTGTACACTGTCACCGCCGGGGCTCCGCGGGTGCTTTGCATTGGGTGGGTGTGTTAGCTGCATGCGCGTGTAGGGTGTCAGGTGCCGGAGTCTTCAAAAACAGCTCAAGTTATATTTAATAAGACTAATACTCGAGTCTCTTATTACATACAAGTACAACACTATCGATCGCACTCGCGCTGCGCCATCTAGTGTATAATATATTTGAAAACTACGCAAGATGGGTGAGTGCTAGATATGTATATGTGCGTGGCGCTGGCAGTGGCGAAAAATATTATAGCAGGTCGCGGACTCGCGGTATGAATAATTATCGTTCGTTAGTGCTCTTTTGTAAAATCAAATGAAATGTTTTACAAATGCATGACAATAATGCGACAGGTTGTAGTGACGAAACGTCGTTTGGATCGCGTCCCGGCTTAATGATAAGCACTACAGTTACGGCTTGTCATTGCGTAGTTACAGCGAAGTAAACACTTTCCATTTCTAGGAAGGTGTTTTAACATGGAATAACTAACACCATCACATCCAGGAGACCTCAACCTCAACCTTTAGGTTTATCCAGCCTTTGACCGGGCACAGTTGGTGTGGCAACAGGTTTAAATCTTCCAAATTAAATGCTTTTAGAATATTCTCCACATATTTCTCTTGATGTATCTTGATCTCTTTAGCATTTTGCTCTATTTGGATACCCAACATCAATTCAGCTTCCTTTAATTTAATCAAGGAGCATAAGTGGAGAAAGCAAATCTTAAAATCTTTAGGTTTATCCAGCCTTTGACCGGGCGCAGTTGGTGTGGCAACAGGTTTAAATCTTCCAAATTAAATGCTTTTAGTTGAATTTCTTTTATATTGAGTAAAAAAAACAAATATTGAACTTACTTGTTGATCGAACAAAACGATGTGAGCAAATCGTCTCAGTTTTGACTCGACCTTTTTTTTTTTTTCTGTCCGGGCGTTATCTTTCTATATTCTCTTCTACAGATAAAATTTTTCAACATATCTTGACGTAACTTGATACCTACACGGGCTCAAGTCACATAATAATATGGTTTCTTTGTCTCTTCTGTCCACAAATGCAACTGAATTCGATTTCTATGGCGTCGGTTAATATCTCAAATACAATTTTCCTTAGAAAAACAGTTAGTTCCTAAAAAATATCTTGAAATCTACACTCGCATCCGCATCTGCAGATATGAGCAGTCAAATATCCGCATCCGCGGATGTCAAAAAATACGCATCCGCAACATCTCTGCTCTGGAGATACTTGCTTGACTGTGAAGTCGTCATTAGTAACGCATTCTCAAAGAAGTGTTTAAGTTTAGTGTGCTTGGTGGTATTCATATTTAGGATTATGAGCAAGTTTTATAGCTGACTCATTGTCCAGATACAAAGTTGTTGGTTCAGTTTGGCTGCTCACAAGACGATTTAACCATAATATTTCTTCCGCACCTTCACTGGCAGCTACAATTTCTGCCTAAGTTGAAGATATCGAGACTGTTGCTTGTTTTTGGCTTCTCCAGTTAATAGCAGATCCTGAGAATAGGCACACCATAGGTCTTTAGCATGATCTGCGTCACTGTAACATATTAGGCTTGATACGCGCCCCACACTAAAGGTCGTCCCATCTTCCATGGCACCAATGTCATTCCATCGGGTCTCTTACCATCGTCCCGCGAGAGTCCATTAGGCTCTAGAAATGACGGGACGCCGGCACTGACAAAGGCCCGACGGATAATATCGTTTAAGCTGGCGTGCCGCGAAAAGTGTCCGTCCAGTGGTGTGGTGTCCGAATTGGTCAACCATATCGCCGCATTGACAGCGGTGCGGGATCAGACATAGCTGGGCACCTAACCGAAGAGATACGCCTATCTGGAAGGATCTAAAATTTTACCTACTTTATTGGAATGTATGTAACCGAAGCCCTGACTGCCATCTTGAAACAGCAAGCAAGCGAGCACGCTCTGCGGCGCAACTCAAACTTAGGGCTTGGTTAAGTTGTTCCAACTCACAGAGCGGCCCGTCCCACTGTCTCTGAGAAATGGGAGACTTGAGCAAAGTTTGGCTTGAGCATGATATTTTCCAGCTCTCAACAGCATCACTCAGATTGTTGGTTTCTAAATTTGGAAAAGAAGATGATAAAACGTCCTTTACTAATTTTTGAGTGTTGAAAACTGAGGACAAGAAAGCTGGCAAAGCTACACTGGAAATTTTGCGTATACCGAGACCACCAAACCTTACAGGCAGTGAAGCTTGGCGCCAAACGCAATCACCCAAAGGGGTGTTAAGAATGGTGGTGAGAGTATCCTTTGTATGTTGTCAAGCTGTTGTAAAGATAAAGGGTGGTTCCAAAGCTGACAACATCTAAAAGAATACATAAATTTTTGAACAAAAAGGCAGTAACGAATAATGAAATTAATAGACTATATGAATGTTAATCAATAAAATCTTGAATTGACTCTTCTAGAATAAGGGAACCTAAGAGACGAAGCGATCGGTTTTCTAGAACTTTTATATTTGGAGCTATTTTCTCGAAAAGGTTTTTGATCTGATTTTTAAGAGATTTATAGAATATTAGATATATATTAGAAGGCCTGGTGAGAAATTTGGAATGAAAAACTCGCATTTGGATAAATTTAGGGTGAGCCCTATATTAGTATTAGTATTAAACTCTGTGGCTAAATATTGCAAGTGTTTTAAAACAGTGTTTACGTCGTCTCCAAGGGACCCGTCGTCTAGGTACTAGACGTTAAATTTCGATTCTAATTTTTTTGATGATAGGATGAATAACTAATGAAAAAAAGCAGGCTCAAGGAGGTCACCTTGATGACACCTAGTTTCAGATAATAGGACATTATTTTTGTACATTAATTTGGGAGGTTCACCATAACATTGCCAAACAAAATTATACACAAAAAGAATTTTGTCTTTATTTGGGCCAAGAAAGCGTTTCTATTAACGGTATTAAAAGCATTTTTAACATCCACCTTCAGTAAGACTTCACCTCCTTGGTGGTAAAGCAAAGTTCTTAAAGTGTGCACTGCCGCCTCACAGCCGCCACGTGTACCAAAACCGTGTTGTAGAGGTTGGTATTCATTGCAAAGAGTTTTTTTAATATGCTTGACACAGATTTTGGCTGTAAGCTGACGGTAAACTTGACCCAACAGCAGTCGGCCTTATGCCGCTATCTTTTTTAAGAGCGCATATGTTTGCGCCGTATAAAATAACTTTAATGTCATTATTTGCTTTACTTGCGAGCATTACATTTATGAAAGCCGTCAGCTCTTTGACTAGGGAGTCCCCGATCTGGGATCTCTAGCCACAAACAGCTTGTGAGGTCTTTCAAATCGCAGCATTTGAAAGAGCGAATGAGTCGAGTCCCCCCGCTAAGCCGTTAGGAAACTACGCAATTGCGTACGTGATGTCGTCTAAGCTAGCTATAAGGCACTCTTCTTCTCCAATGGTCGCAGCTAAAGTAAAAGCTAGGTTTGCTGCTGAAGGCGGATGTTTGTGCTTGAGTGCCAGCAAAGTGTCCGAAGTGTTTGGTGCCAAAGTGTCGTCGGAGAACAAGAGTCTCGCTGAGCATCTAATGTCTCCTTCGCTCATCTTGTCTTCTACCAAACGATAGTTAGTAGAAGAAGACACCGGCTTTACCGCGTTATGCGGAGCGAAGGAAAAATTAGGGCAAGATTTTGAATTTTGCTGACAATTTTGTTTAATTTTGCTAGTAAGCGAATTGTGATCTAAAAAAGGGTTTTTCGAAATGTGGAGAATTCTGTGAGGGAAAGTCAACAAGTGCTCCCAAGCATCACTAGAATTACACGTTATAACATTTTTATCATCGTCAATGAAACATTTAGCCACGTTAAGTCGTGCGCCATGGGGGATTCTTTTAATAAATTGTAGGTTAGCTTTAAAATTTCCTAAAGTTTGTCTGAAATCTGGTTGGATGTTGAAATTTTGAAACTGTTGGCATTTTCCAAAGAAGGTATACGGTGACACCTACTCTTGTGAATTTTGAGTCCGCAATTATTCCCTTTAAAAAAGCGAGGCTGAGAGCACTGGCTACACTTTATTAGGTTTTCTGACGACACGTTGACACCACCTGAAATTTCATTGTCGGTCCGGATAGTCGTATCCCTTCGCAAAGAAAGAGAAAAGGGTACGTTAAAATTTGCATCTAAAGTAATAGACTCGGGATTTTTGTCTTCGTCCTGGTCTGTGATGTGGTGCTGCTGTCGCCTACCACGCCTAACATTCTGTGTCAGGAGTGATGGGTCATTCAATTATTGTAAATACGCTGATTACACTTTTTAAATACGCCTACATTAAACAACAAAAAGTGAATAATCGGTACGTTAATTATTTTTGCATAATTTGGATGTTTTAGACCTGCGGGACGATTCTGTTAACCGATCTCGTTGCTGATGTGATGCGTTCTTGAGCTTCTCTCGTTTTTTTGACAGCTTTGAGCTATCAGAACTGTCAGAAAAGTGAGAGGGGTTCGGGAGCATATCACTTCGGCGACGAAATCGGTTGACAGAATTGCCCCGCTGATCTACATACATACCTACGTACACACATAGGAGGTACCTACGATTTATTTGTTTTTAATTATTTGATGTGGCCAGTCCTAAGCCTGGTAAAGTTTGAAGGGATAGTGGTCTCTGTGTAAATACTGCCTACAAGCCCCGCGAGCCTACTATCTGGTGAAGAAAGTAGTTAATTTATTTTTACCTATTACGAGTACCGCATGCGCACGCGAGCGTCGCGACGGCGCGGCGGGCGGCGTGGTTTGTCGTCTTTTCGTTAGTGGGCGTTGGTGCTGATTTACATTTGGACATTTTATAGTACTTCTCCAAAACTTTCTTTGTATAAACTCTTTGTGAAAAAGTAATGGTACAGTGTTTTTTTGTACATTTATTTCCATGCCGAGATAGTACTCGTATGTGGCATGCTTTGTGGTTATTTTGAATCTTGTTTTAAGTTCTGCGATAAACTCATCACTTGCGCACGCTGTATTGTAAGCCACAAGGCCCATCGTCAACATAGAGAGCCTGTCTTAGATTAATGATGGTAAAGAAATCGGTTGAGTGGTTTATGGAAAACAAACAATCCTCTCACCCAATCGTTTTCTATAAAACTTCAATGGGGCCACTTCTAAAGTACGGTGAACTATACAATAATACTATTGCAAAAATGGTAGGTAAATAAGGTACCCACATATTTACTTCCAAAGACTTTGAAAGAATTTGTCAGCGAAGAATTTAGGAACTGGGCGGCAATACGTTTTCAATATTCTCAATTCTATTCCTCAAATAGTTTGTGTCTCGTAACTTTCCTCAGGAAATATTTTATTTATAAATGTGATGGTACTGACTGCGATTACAGTCAGTTGTTTTATAGAAGTTACTGATGATTTGACTGAGTGCGTAACTTAGAGCGGAATGATCCATTTGCTAGTATTTTCCTGTAAAAATCGTCGTATACCGCCATACTTTTTTTTTAAAGCACATAAATTGGCACCGTAAAGAACCTCAGTAATGTCACCATTGACTTGTCCTGACAACATCAAGTTTACTAGATCTGTGAGATCTTTTAAAAGAGCTTTTCCAGCTTCTCCAGTCGCACCACATATAAAATCCTTTAGGTGTTGCGAAGTCAGGGCATCCAGTCCACCAGCGAATCCACAATGGAAAGACATGACGGCTGCAGAAACTTCTATAGCCGTCACGTCATAAGTGACATCACTCTCTAACGGTGCTTCAGGAAGGGATCAATCCACTGCTGAAGGAGGATGCTTTTCTTGTAAAATCGAGTGTCTCAGCTTTGGCCGGGGCAATTGTGTCACTGGAAAAAAGGATACGTGCCGCACCTTTTATGTCTTCGTTGCCAAGTTTGCTTTCCACAAGTTAGTAAATAGCAGACGGTCTCGAAATAATATTAGAACTTTGCGTGGTATGCAAATTGACGTTTGACCGCACAGCATCTTGATGTGAGCCGTACTCCACCCAGTTCTGTTTGATTCGAGATGTTAGTGAAATTTTGCTATTGGCATCATAGCCGACGTGGAGTACAGAAAATGGAAAAAATAACAAATGTTCCCAAGATTGTTTATTATTTTGTTGTACTGCTTTCTTTATAGCGTGTGACTAAGCCAAGGCTACAGGGAGGCGTGCACCTCTTGAGATGCGTTTAACTACAGGTTTTTTTACCACGAACCAAAGCTTTCCAAAGGTGTAAACATTGTAAAGAGACATTGTTGTCCGCCGGCTGGTTTAGATTTGAATTTGGTGCCAAAAGAGTGATGTTAACGGATTTATGGCATCTTGCTTGGTGGATCTTTAAGCCTCTTTGGCCTTTAAAATAACATTCTTGGGAACAATCGGGACGTAGCACCTGTTCTCCTTGTGACACCGCCTGAGATGGTTCAGGCTCCGCGACATCCAATTGGGCGCATCGTGATTGTGATCTAGTTCAAAACATTGTATTAAAAATACTGTATAAAAACACAATTATAAAAATTGACCAAAAAAACGTTGTTTTTTTGGTAGGTTTTCAAAATAGTTTTGAAATGTTGTTTTTTTTTTCAACCGATTTCTATAAAATTTCAATGGGACCACTTCTAAAGTATGGTGTACTAAAAAGTACTATTGGAAAAATGGTAGGTAAATCAGGTACCCACATATTTACTTCCAAAGGCTTTGAAAGAATTTATAGCGAAGAATTTATGAACTGGGCGGCAATACGTTTTCAATATTCTCAATTCTACTCCTCAAATAGTTTCTGTCTCGTAACTTTCCTCAGGAAACATTTAATTTATAAATGTGATGGTACTGACTGCGATTACAGTCAGTTTTTATAGAAGTTACTGATGATTTAACTGAGTGCGTAACTTGGAGCGGAATGATCCAATTGCTAGTCTTTTCCTGTAAAAAATTCGAATTTCGTTCGAGAGAAAAGTTTCTATCCCAGAAGTTTCAAATAAATAGCCATTATCAATATTTGCATATTTGATCCTTTTGAGGCCTTCTCGATATTAGCCGCCGCGCCAGCCCTATTCTGAGTCCTTGGAAGATGGGACGGAGCGAGAGTATCAATGCACGTGGCGTCCCATCTCCCAAAGAATCAGGATCATCCCATCGGGTCATAGAGGTCTTGAGGCCACTTGGCTCTAGAGCCAATCTATCGCGGCTATCCTAGGATAGCCGCGCAGTCAGCGGTGGCAAGAGCCCGGCGAATGACGTCATTCAGGCTGGCGTGACGCGGAATTCTGCCTGTGCTCTTTATGCAGGAAAGATCGTGGTGACCTAGGTGGTCGACTACAACGCTACACTGGCAATAATGAGGAGCGCAATACGATGCGCCCAAGCGGAGGCAAGTTCCATTCTGAAAGTGGAAGAATCTATTAGAGTGCCGGTGTTTGGTGATGGCAAGACCTGTAGCCACAAACCCGATCCCTACTTAGCAACCGTTAATAGACGGGCACTATCTGCAGAGCTAAGGACGCAGAAAGTCAAAAGACCGAGCGTAATACGGTAATGATTTCTATCTATTACCGTGGTAATAGCAGGCGAGATAGTGCGAGCGGAACGAACGAATGACCATAGATCCGATTATTATTTGTCGCTATCTTTCGTGATATAAAATCAGTACAAAATGAATTTATTCTAGAATACATAAAATAATCCTTACCACTGTTTTAAAAAACCGTCAATTTGATATCGTAGAGGTCATGCCTATTCTTCAGGGTAGAGCGCGTCATCTTCCCACATTTCTCGAGTAGTTGTAAAGTCTGCTTTCGGATGTTTTCCAACGAGTGTCGCACATGCTTGCTGGCCGGGGAAGGTACTTGATCTCGAACATATACATCTCCACGAGATTTCCCTTCTTCCCTTGGGCCTTCTTCCTACAGGCTCAGCACCAGCTTAGCGAGCTGTAACACATAATATATACGGTTTTTTGCACTTTTGTAATGGTGCTTGCCACTTCTGAGAGTGACAGTGCGTGTTGAGCTATTAAATTTAATTTGTGTGCATATCACCCAAAATGTGGCAAGGCCAGTATTATGGCAGCACTCTCCATTTGATGCATGATCGTTCACAAAAAAGTTTATCTTTGAGGTTATTCCCCATTGCTGTGCTGCCTTCTTAATAGCGGCCGCTATATTTTCACCCGATTACGTACCGTCGTGTGGACTGCACTGCAGTAAAACAGATGTGATTTCGAGGTTGCTATTATTGATGAAATGGCCAGTAATGGCTATGTAGTGCTGCTGTGCTCTTGACTACAAGCCATCCACAGTCAGGCATATGCTGGTGCAGAATTATCTATCAATGATTTGACAGCTGATAACTTTGAATCATACTCTCGAGACAACAGTTTTGTAGATAATACTTTTCTGCCCCGCAATTCGTAATTAGGATTTAAGGCGTGGACAAAAGTCTTAAAACCTTCATCTTCGACAATCAAGGGCAACAATTCTGAGAAGCAGTTCATCTAGACGTTCCTTTTCTTGGCTGCTTAGGTTTCGTTTTAAATATGAACGTGTATGAACTGTGACTGCGGCGAGTTTGCTAGAAGCAGAGGAAGAACATGCTGCTGCTGGTCGAGCTGGTTGAGCATTACTTGGCAAAGCAGATAAATTATGTACATTCCCATCCCTGTTTGAGTTAGTAATTCCACCACCGTCTGTGTTAGTAATTCCACCACCGTCTGAGTTAGCAATTCCATCACCGCCTGTGTTAGTAATCACCCATCACCAAAGCCAGCAACTGTTACAAGAAATATGAAATACTTAAATTACGAGACACAACACCACCTCTTTTTTACATCAAAAGTTAAAAAGTATGTTCCTTCGGTCATCCTTTAAAATTAATAGTAGTAAATTAGTAATTTTAGTATTTTATTAGTAAATTATAAATTTATGCTTGAATAACGACAAAATGCAAGACACATACAGGCAGAGGTAAATTTTGCTTCAACGAGTATCGCCTTGAGTAGAAAACACAGACTCAGAAAATAACTTTGGTTTTAATTTTAATTTTGTACCATTGTCACTTTCGAAGTAAATAAATCGGAGTACTTGGTAGGTACCTTTCATAGATCTCGCAGTTAATCGGTAAATAGACCGAAAACAATTTTTGTATCAAATTTTATTATAAATTGAGCAGTTTTATGATAAACTAATTAATTAATTACAAGCACTCACCTCTTGTCTGGTTCTACTGGTAACTCCCTGTATGACTCTGCACATTTCTCTCTCAAACACCAGTAAATGTTTCTGTTTCAGATGAGTTCTGAGGTTTGTAATTGTAGTTTTAAAAGATAAAGATTTTTTGCAGTAGGTAATTGCATTCCGCTTGTTTATCATTTTTGCTGATTATCTTAAAGTGGTCCCAGACTGGTCCAGTTCGAGGCATTTCACAATTGTTTTATAACAAATCACAAAAACAATCAACACTTAGTTCTCACTTCTTTGCTTTTTCGCGCTCTACTGTTTGTTTTGAAATTATTATTCAGTTGTATTGTTCATTCATTTAGTTCGAGGGTTAAATCAGCTCCTTGCATTTTAGGAGGCATTTCTTTACTCAACCTCTCTTGTATTTGGTGGGATATGTTGCAGCTCAATGGAATGTTTTAGATAAGGATAGCGTGGTTAAATAGTTCGTGATTTAGATGACGTGACTCGTAATGCGTAATATTTAGCTGACCCTTTAGTAGGGAGGATAAAGGAGAGATCAGCTTTGGACTTGGAGCTAGATTTAACAAAAATCGAATATCAGTGGCTATTAAGATCCAGCTGAGTAGTGGGCGATATATCGTCAAAAACATCGATACTCTCCTGATTTTGCCATGGCTTCCGATGTTGATGTTGAGTCGTAGAAAATTGCTGCTATATTCTTGTTTTTTTTTTCAAACATCTTTACAAATGATAGTTTGCCTGTCCTGTAAATTGCTGAAGTTGTATCGCAGCCGCTAAAACTGTAGAAAAAGGACAAGCACACCAAAATAAAAGTTTTGGTGTTATTTGACGAATATATATTAGGTAGGGGAAAAAGTCTTTTCGCATTATAGTATGTACGAGTATGAACTTGTAATAAAATCTCTTTGACTATACTATTTGTATCTGACTGGTTTTGGTATCATTGAAAGTTTAAATTTTAAAGAACATTGTTAGCTGATGGGCTTAGTGCTCCAACAGCATCACTCAGATTCTAGTAGGACACTCAGATGATACATCATTGGACAATAATACGGACTTCCAATATCTCTGCAGTCATTACAAAACTCAAAGTACTTACAAGGCTTGCTCCAACTACTGGCTTATCAAAGTTGTTTCAGACTCACCCGTACACCACTGATCACTATCACCGACTGCCACTCCAGCCTGTCGCACAAAACCATCTCTCTGTCTACCCTCATTCCATATACTCCTCACCGTCGCAATACCGAAGAGTGTTGCGACTATGTGTAGGTACCCTCTTTAATAAGCGCAGCTAACAATCGGCCATCCGAAGCATTAGTGCGACCTCGCACTTTTAGTAACTCTGCTTTCATAATTGGCATCAAGCATATCGGGTAGTGAGACAGCATTGCGTACTTCACATAAACTCAAAGCAATTTGTACCAAATATTGCTTTGTTAAATTTGTACCCATCACAAATTTTATTTTTGTTATAAGTATACCAAGAATTTTTGATCTAGAATATATCCGACTACAATATATAAACTATTTTTGCTCGTAATTTCACTGTCTGGCATAAATATTAATTAATAATTATATAATTAATAATTAAATTAGATGGGGTTAAAATACATAGCACACTTACTGAAACATCACTACATATTTATTTTAATAAGCTCCTTAGTGTTAATAAGTTAAGCCAATTTCCTATTGTATTCACGTGTACGTAAATAAACAAGCTATAAAGATATACTATAATTGATGTCCTTGTACGAGTATAACAGTTAAACACAAATCAAATTGTTGATATATTATGGAGTGAATTTCTCCCAAATATTAGTTTCATATCATTGGTATACATACATTTCATATTATTAAAAATATTATTACTTTTAAACTATCAATGTTTCGGATAATACAATGTATCAAGGTTAAATCTGTTGAAAATATGTAACATAATAACACTTTTCAAGAAAATACTGTGTTGGAACCAGTAGGAATAATATTTCTGGTCAATTCATGCCAAATTTCTATAGTTATCAAAGTAATTACCAAGATATATCTCTATTGTATCAGATAATATACATATATACACATAAAATATATAAATGTGTGTGCTTAATCGTTTCCGATATCAGCATGAGTGTTTGCCGAAAAATATCAGAAACATTTTGAAAATGGACTACTTCTAAAGTTAGATAAGTAATAACGGTATTCGTTCTCGGCATTTATGTGATTCTAATTCCATCCTTCATTTACAGTAACATTTAGCAGGGGGAATCGCAATAGCCTTTCTTACGTCATCACGAGTAGTTCTTTGACATTTAAAAAGAATCTCCGTACCGTGCTATAGTTAAAACAAAAAAAAAATGGTATTTCTGGTGTATATCAAAAAACAGCTTTATTTTACGTTATTTGTAGCAAAATTGTAAATTGTACTGCAAAAGTATTAATGATTTACAATAATTCACTGTCTTTCATTCAATAATATAAATTTAAATAAAGAATTCGAACCTCTCTGAATCCCTGGTCTGTATCAGTGAAAAAAAAAAAGGGTCATAGTGGAGAAGCTGGTAATTGTACTAAGTGAAACGCAGAGACGTGGCAAAATCGCTAAATGTGTAAAAGTGTATAAACGCTGTATCAGATGGCGTATACGAACTCCGTTTCGAAACAAAATATGTAGAAAGCGGCTCTCTACCAAGTTTCAACAGTAATAATTTGTTTATTTAATTTTGACAAATAAATGATCTAGCAATCAAGAATCTAGTTCATTTGTTTAAAACAATTAAGCATCCTTAGTTTAAACTGATAGTAACAACATTACATGACTATTAATAGCCGCAACGATATTGGCAATAAGTTTAATTTTGTAGAAGCTCTACCAATGCAGATTGCAGAAAAAAAATTGAAAACTTAAAATAATAGTTAATAAAAGTGACGACTAACTTCAAGTTGTCACGTCACAGCCTGACCACACACAGTCTCCCACCTGTCTGACAGATATAATAAGTGGTGGCGCTTACGACTTACGAGTATATAACAGTCTCCTTTATTTAATCTGTGCCTGAAATTAATGAAATGTAAAAGAAAAAGAACTGTCGATATTCAAATCGTAGCGATTTGAGAGCTTCATATTCTTTGGTTATACGAAATGTGAAATCCAAGCTACGCTCGTAACATGCTTGTCAAAGAGAAGTCCTATGTATGTTAATAGTTCACACACGCTATAGAACAATGTCTACTTATTTTTCCACACATTGTGTTGCTTTTGTGACAAGAGTAACATCAAGTAGTCAATTGTAATAACAGTGTGGTAACCACGTTACTAGAATAATAACTCTTTACACTAGGTGTCATCATGTTACGTTATTGTTTATAAACAAATATTACAAAATGAGAATTATAAAAAAAAAGTAACCAACACATTTCTAATGACCAGTCACAAAATGATTTTTAAATTAAAATACAACGAAAGAAACATTTTGAGTTATTTTCTTTAAAAAAAACATATTTTTAAAGCGTTTACTTTAGTTTTAATGCTTTGGTTTCAATGTTAAAAAAAAATATAAACAATGTATTCTATAATTACATTTAAACTTAAGATACATTGATTTTTCTTCGGGACGAGATCCTCATTTTTTATGGTCGTCTAAGTTAGTCTTTTCTTTAATTTTGAGAGTTACTGTAACTGTAGTTTAACGTGACAATTAGTTTTCTCCTGTCGTTTGGAAAGATGCTGTATTCATCCCTTATTTACTTCTTGATCCCAATCCATAGCCGTATTAAGTCAACATTCACCCAAGTACTAGTGGACGGCAATTATTAGTTCAGATGAGCCCTCAACTGATACGAGGGTCAAACTGAAAGTTCTTAGAAAATCAAAAACTGATTACATTAGCCAGTTATTAGTTTTATTATATCTTTTCAAAATATTGTCCATTCACGTCAATACACCGCTGCATGCGATGGAACCACTGGGAAAAGCACTTTGCCCACTCGTCCTTAGGGGTCTCTTCAATGGCATCGCGATACGCAGCCACCGCTTCTTCAGCATTCATAAACCGCTTTCCTTTAAGTTTTTCTTTAATTTTTGAAAATAAATAAAAATCACAAGGCGCGAGGTCGGGGCTATACGGCGGGTGACCCAGTAATTCAACGTTTGATGTCGCCAAATAGTCGATCGTTCGCTTGGCGGTGTGCGATGAGGCGTTGTCGTGGTGAAGGAGGATCCTACTGCGAGGTCGTTTCTCTCGAACTTTTTCCAAGACAAGTGGCAAACAATTGGTAGTGTACCATTCTGCAGAAACTGTTTTTTGATCCTCTAACACAATTGTCGCGAAATGACCTATCCTTCCAAAGAACGAGGCCACCATTTTTTTCCCCGCACTTCGATCTCTCTTCACTTTAGTTGGCAACTCCTCGAAAGGAAACACCCACTGAGCAGATTGTCTTTTGGTTTCAGGATCATAACAGTAAATCCAGCTTTCGTCACCTGTTAGTATGTCGAACACAGCATTTGAGTCACCTCCGTTAAATCTTTCAATCATTTTACGGCACCAATCCACACGATGGAGTTTTTGAGCCTCAGTCAAATTATGAGGTATCCACCGGGCGCAAAGCTTCCTGACCGCTAAATGTTCGTGTAGGATTTTGTGCACTTGACTCATACCGATGCCTAAGCTTGTCCGAATCTGCTGATAGGTCACTCTTTTGTCAGTCTCTATCATACGCCGCACAACACAGATGTTATCTTCAGTCGTCGCCGTAGAAGGCCGTCCCTCACGTAAATCATCAGTGAGATTAGTGCGACCACGTTTAAACTCATTAAACCAGTTGTAAACAGTCGCACGAGATGGGGCTTCATCGTGAAAGGCCAATCGTAGTCTATCATAACTTTCTTGTTGACTTAAATGACATCGAAAGTCATAAAAAATCATTGCACGAAAATTTTCTCGTGTTAAATTCATGTTGACGTGACACAGACAATTTTCAATTTGCCGCCAAATCGTAAAACAAATGACAAATGAATGAAGTATATACTCAGTAATATTGGCAAAGAGTTCTATTTTCAAATTATAGAATTATTTTTTTATTATATTGTTTATAAGTGGCCAGTTCTAAGAACTTTCAGTTTGACCCTCGTATAATCAGTGACCAGGGCATGGTGTCTCGAAGATTTGATAGTCGCCAACGAGATCACAATGGCATCCTCAGAATAATATTAGTAATGGCATCTCGCACATTATCTTTTTTTTTGTAGTATAATACTTTTCGTTACGTTAAACGGAAGAATAAAAGTCGTCGCATATTGAGAACAATATGTTACGGAACAGCAATGGAACTTGAAAACCAATTGTTCCTTTGTCAGAATCGTTCCCATTTAAGTCGCTGTGACCAAAACAAAGTTGATACGACCACCAGAAACGTTATTATAGGATACTCGTATCTATATTTAATGCTGTAATATAACATTACTTAGTACAAAATAATCGGCTTCTATGTAATTTCCGAGAGTATCAGTGTAAAAGCCGACAGTCTCCGGCACATAGCGCGCACAAATAGCTCTATCGACTAATTTTAGTTCTTTTGAGATTGACAGCGAATGAATGGATATATTCGTTTTCACAGCATACAATAGATATATCTCGTCGGCACTCAGGTATGGAATAATAGTGGGGCAACAGTTCCAAAAGCTAAGTGTTTTTAAGGCCCAAAAAATGCATCAGGGCCATTGCAGGTTGAAACAAAGGGATACTTCTAAGCCTCACTTTCAACGTCTTAAAATTTTAAACCTTCCTTGCCTCTACATATTTGTGTAAATAACATACATAATGTATCATGTTTGTACGGAATAATTTACACCTGTAGATAGATAGATAGTCATTCATTTTCGGTAAGGACAACTACACACATTGGCATAAAAAAATATTCTATGAGTAACACCCTTCAACTCTTTTTCAATACAGGGCCGTGTGTAAGATGTCCACAAATATTTATTTTATTTAATTTGACAATAAATTAATTGAAATTCGGTACATTCCATAACATTAAAAAAAACAATATTAATGAAATGAAGATGTCAGAAATACTGCAACCGAAAAATCCGCTATAACTTCGTCAAAAATGTATGTATTTGTGGTGCAATAAAACGATTGAATTAAATTGAAAAAATCAGTTAGTTACATGTCACACAGCAGTTCCATGTCAAAAATAGCGCAACAGTACCTATTCCAAAATGTCGGCAACAGCATCGCCTAAACAACCATTCAATACAACTAAAAAATATCACACAGCAATCACATGTATATAATAACTTAATGTCACAACGTCATAAACGAAGATTGGCAATGCCTTACAATCAAACAGCATTACTAAACAACAGTATTAAATGTATACTTCCTCTTGTATCTTTAATCATGTACTTTATTGACAAAATCTTACCTTGACAGTATTGTATTCTTTTATTCCTTATTGCGAAATGGCTATTCAATTTATTTTATTTATTTACAGGCTATCAGCACAAACAATATTAACTTAATCGTATAAATACATTTAAACAGCCAATAGCAGGCCTAATCCTATAATTATTTATAAAAAGAAAGATAAGAAACAAGCCGGTTCTACCACATCTAAGTATTTTCATGTTTATACATATGTATGTAAGTATAACAACGATTTCATTTTACAACGATATCGATATATCTCGGAGTCAAGGTCGATGACTATGGTGTCAAGGTCGATGACCTTAGTGCCAAGGTTAGTCAGTCAGTCGAATTAGAGAACTCTGGGTGCGCGCAGAGGTTTTCCGATTCATATATTTCTACATCCCAGATTGCTCCAGATCGCACCTTTGGTATCCTCTGACCCAAGGGCACTGATGCAATTCTATTCTCGAGTTGAGAAGTAGTTCTGTCATTTGCAGTGCAGAGTTACATGCAGTACAATATTTGCGAGTATGAACCAAATCGGTCTAAATTATACGAGTAGGCTTATGAAGTTTTAAGTTAATAAAAATGTGCCGCGCAGTCTACTGTTTGGAGAACTACTAGTTTTAGATTTTATATTGTGTTGATCTTAGTTAATTTATCATTCTCGTTTGTTCATGCTTACATTCCATTGTCTTCTACCTAAGGGTTGATTGGCAGATAATGCTTTTTAGCGCCAAGTCCTCCTTTAGTACAAATGGTGTGCAATTAAATGGTAAATAAATAAACAAATGTTGTTGGCAACACTAGACTCTGCGCGACAGGGAAGCCCAAGTGTAGAGCCACCCAAGCGAATATTGTCGCGACAAGCCGAAGCTTCGCGTTGGCGCGATGTACCCGGCTACATTATCGTCCGCAGACGAAGATTCGCCGTAGGGCGCAGATGTGGCCATAGCATTATAAATAATACTATACAATTTAATAAATCGGCTATGATAATTTTTTGATTTTGAAAAGCTGTTTGTCATTATTTTAGTGTATTTATGTGTATCATATAACGCGCTATATCTGGCTATTTCGTGCCTAATCTCGTAAGATCTATGTCACGAACATTTTATCGGCTGTGCTAGCACACATGGTTGAAACGCTTGGCGACCGCGCCTGGCAGCAACGCGAATGCAGAAGCTCATGGCGGTCGCGCCTGGCAGCGGCGCGAGTACATGAGCGCTTGGTCGCGGCGCAAGTGTAGTCTTTGTAGCGGCCTTGCTTGATTGCTAGGACAGGTTGCACCGTCTTCATGGCAGCCTGGCTGGTTGCTAGCGGCAGTTTCTTCGAGACAGTCTGGTGAATTCCGCGAGCGAGCCGCAGCTTATCAGGTTCTTGTGGCGCACTCTGTGCGTGGTCTAGTGTTATGGCGCACTCTGCGCGTGGTCTAGTGTTGTGGCGCACTCTGCGCGTGGTCTAGTGTTATGGCGCACTCTGCGCGTGGTCTAGTGTTATGGCGCACTCTGCGCAATGTCTAGTGTTATGGCGCACTCTGCGCGTGGTCTAGTGTTATGGCGCACTCTGCGCGTGGTCTAGTGTTATGGCGCACTCTGCGCAATGTCTAGTGTTATGGCGCACTTTGCGCAATGTCTAGTGTTATGGCGCACTCTGCGCGTGGTCTAGTGTTGTGGCGCACTCTGCGTGTGTTCTAGTGTTGTGGCGCTATATGCGCGTGGTCTAGTGTTGTGGCGCAATCTGCGCGTAGTCTAGTGTTGTGGCGCACTCTGCGCGTGGTCTAGTGTTGTGGCGCAATCTGCGCGTGGCTACTGGCGCATAGTGTGCCTCTCGTTGCACACTATGCGCGACTCATGGCGCACTGAGCGCGGCTACTGGCGCATAGTGTGCCTCTCGTTGCACACTAGGCGCGACTCATGGCGCACTGAGCGCGGCTACTGGCGCATAGTGCGCGTCTCGTGAATACTTCGCTCTTCTCGGTGACTCTGGGTTGCCTCCTGTACACTTCTGTTTCTTGGTGGTCTGCAGCTATGACCCCTGGGTGGGGGTAGTAGTAGTAGTAGGGGTAGTACAGGATACATCTCGGATTCATCAGGACATTCCATTAGAGCTGAAAAACATGTTATCAGACTATCATTTCTAACTATTATCGCATCCACTTTCATGTACTCTTGTATGCCAACACTGATCGAGGTATTGAATTTCATAACTAGGAATCTGTTTTGGAACCGTCTTCACGGCATACTGTGAAAATATCAGGAGCCAATGGGATCGAAAACATCGGACACTGTATTTTGTGATATTAGGTATACCTCTTTGACATTTTATGGAATTATATTTTAGCAATTTTTTTTTTATCAGTTCAGTTATAATATCTGTGTGGACAATGTAAATAACTTATGTCATGCTTACCTTAATGTTGAAAATCGAACTGGAATTTGAAAAATATAGAAAGAAAAAATCGTGTATGGGTAGGTAGGTATATTTTTATACTCATATTATCAACTTATACGTACCAAACGAACTTGAGACAGGTGATACTCGTATACTAACTCGTAGTTGATTTGTGTAGTTTAGTACTTCAGTTGTCGATCTCACTCAAACATTGACTCGAATACGAAGCTATATCGCACTTTTTACAATTTTAGAATAGTAATCAATCTATTCATATTTCTTTATTGCTACTAAGTGTACATTTGAGGTCCTAATTAAATATATTGTTGAAACAAAGCAGACAATTTCAATGAAATTTCATTAGACATAATATTAAAATTATTATGAATAATTAGTAGGTATTTTATTGACATTTGCTGGCTTAGCATACGACCACGAAAAGCCATCAAAAGTGTCGTGTGAAACAATTAAATGGAATTAGCTACACCGATCATGAAGTTCGTTGAATGATCATTTGGTGTAAAAATGTGAAACCGAGAGAAAAATAGATCAATAATTGACCAATTAACTTCGGACTGATTTTCGGACCTTTTATCAACTTTGTGCAACGCACGAACCTGCTGATGTCTTCCAAAGCGTCTGTACCTATTCTTCAAACTGCATAGGTACTCACCATCTATGTTCAACTAATGCTGTAATAGCTAGTCCAGCATACGACTGCGAAAATTCACGAAAAGAACCCTTTTCGACGTGTGAAAAAGTGACAGATATAAACTTAGCCATAACGCCGTCTCGTTCTGACACGTCGAAAGAAATATTTCGCGGTGCATAAATCCTAGTCCGGCTGGTATTACCTCATACTACTGACATTCTGTAGTCTTACCTCCTTAACTTTAGGGTCGATATTTTAATGTGTTTTATATAGGTACATTGTTAAGTAGGCCTTTAACAAATTTAATAATTTTTGTAGGTAGGTACTTTAGAGAAAAGTAGGTATGTCGAGCGCTATTATTATATTCGTATTGCAAAATTTTATGTTTGGTATATCACAGTGGTTGGAAATTTTTTAACAATTATATAATATAAATTCATGACTGGACAGGATTATGTTGCCCAATCCATCCTTAGGCGTCCTTCAATAGTACCGTGATATTTTATAATGCATGCATTATGCATGTATGTAAGTAAGCTCTAATTTCGTTTCAACAAGTTCAGTTTATTTGCCTACCGTTGTATAACGACTGTCAATGCAATATACGCAGTGATGTCGCAAAACAACTAGTATTGTACTATGTGGCGTGGATAGTTAGAAAAAAAAAATATTCCAAATTCAAATTAGGAAAATGTGTGATTTTCATTTGTTTTTCGTACTGTCAAAATGATCGAATATAATGAAGAAATTCGATACATTTTAATATTTTACTACAAAAAAGGTAAAAATACAACGCTAGCTGGCAACAAATTTGCGATGTTTATGGACCTAGTGCAGTGTCTGTGAGAGTAGCACAAATTTGGTTTAAGCGTTTTCAATCCGGAAATTTTGATGTCAAAGACGCACGTCGCTCTGGTCGCCCCATTACGGATAAAATGGATGCCATTTTTGAAAAAGTGCAGCAAGATCGGCATATCAGTAGTTACGACGTAGCTGAAGAACTGAGAATTGACCACAAAACAGTTTCGGCGCATTTGAAATATTTTATTTATTTATTTTATTTATTCATCAAAGGTTACAAGCAACATTACAGTTAACACCAAGTTGATGCTGCCCTTACCAAACATGTGAAATATGAGACACAAATATAAAAAGTACAATCATTACGTAATAATCAAACTGAGAAGCAAAAACATTAACTAAAATAATTAACATTATGGTTTTTCGCATGTTTTCAGTGCCACTTCTGTGAAATTTGCCAGACTACATCCAAAAATATCAATCTCTTTAGCGATTTCATTCAACAATGTTAGAGCGCGCGACGTGGGGGCATACTTGACGAGGTTCGTCTTATAGCTAGGTACTTGCAGAGCGCGACGTCCCGCCTCACCCCCAGCTTGCAGTACCCCACCATGCCGATTACGAACAGGGTCGGGTACATCAGAGGATAGAATGGGTAGACACCGTATTCCTTTAAATACAGGAAGCGCGTAAATTTATTTTGGATTTTTTCCACCATACTACTGTATTTTTCTTCATGGGGATTCCAGACGATGGCGCTCGTTTCCAATCGGCTGCGAACGAACGCATTATATAAAATTCTTATTACCCCCGTACTACGGAACCCTTTGCATTGTCTCAGAATAAAACCGAGGTTTCTAAATGCTTTCCCGCATAGATCAGAAATGTGATAACGAAACGTTAGCTCGGGTACCATCTGCACGCCCAGGTCCCGCACGCGCGCCGAGCGCGTCAACACCGTGCCGTCCATCTCGTACGGGTACTGCAGAGGCACCATCTTGCGCCCGTAGCTCATCACCTCGCATTTGTTTGCGTTAAAACATAATTTATTATCGACACTCCACTGCACGACTCCATCTATGTCTCGTTGAAGCCGCTCACAATCCGATCTGTCCGATACCGACATGAACAACTTAAGGTCGTCTGCAAAAAGCAAGCATTCCGCACTATGCACCACCTCGGGGTGGTCGTCTATCATAAAAATAAATTCCAACGGACCTAGATTACTGCCCTGGCTTATACCCGACAGCGTAAAATATGGTTCAGATTCATGACCCGCGTAGTCTACATACTGTCGGCGCTCGCCTAGATAACTTGCGAAAAATTTTAGTAGCTGTGGGGTGTAACCTTTGGCAGCGAATTTCTCTAGAAGGATGTCGTTATCTACCTTATCGAATGCTTTTTGAAAGTCGAAGTACGCAGAGTCCACTTGCCCTCCGGCATCTACCACTGGCGTCGAGTACGCCATGAATGAGAGCAAGTTACTCCCCGTACCTCGACCCGGCCGAAAACCGTGCTGGGCGTCCGACAGCTGGGACCTCACTTGCTCATAAATGCATTTATGTAACGTCGCCTCGAACACTTTCGCGAACGCCGATAGGACTGCGACAGGACGATGTGCAGTTATATCGGAACCTGAACCTTTCGGCACCGGAATCACTCTCGTAACCTTCCATTCATTAGGGTAGCGACCCTCTCGAAGACACAGATTAAAGACGTGCAGCAGAGGCTCCTCCAATACAGCGCGACAATCCTTGACTAGGTATGGCGGTATACCGTCCGGACCCACCGACCGCTTGGGCTTGAGGCGGCGCAGCGCCGCGCGCACGTCGCGCCCGCTCAGCTGGCCGACGTGCACGCGGGCCGCGCCGGCGCGCGCGCCCGCCGCGCGCTCCGCCGCCTCCCAGTCCAGCTTAGGCCTCTTTTCGCTATACACCGATTTAAAATATGAAGCAAAGCATTCCGCACATTCCTGTTCACTCAATTCCCTGTCATCTTTTGTGACCTGTGATTTTTTGCGTTTAGATTGCTTACCCCTAATAAAAGTCCAAAAAGAATTAGGATCACTTTTAAAATTCAATTGCAATCTATTCTGAAAAACTTCATAATCCGTTTTCAGTTTATTTTTAACAAGCGAACGGTAGCGAGAAAACGTTTCATAATCACATTTCGCCCCGGTTAATTTAAATAACTTATGGTATTTCCATTTTTGCTTAATGTTAGAAATTAACTCTTTAGAATACCACTCCGGATAGTTGTACTTAGTATGGTTCCCTATTATTTTGCCTCTCCTAGGAGTACACTCATCTATAACTTGATTTAACGTCGAATATAAATAAGTTAAAGCTTGGTCTGGGATTTCCAGTTCATATAATTGTTCCCAATTAATGTGTGCTATATTTTCGTACAAGGTGTAAAAATTAGCTTTTTTAAAGTTCCAACTTTGTTTATTAAAAGTTAAGTCGTCCCGATCATGTCGGCTGTGTCGCTCCTGCGCCTCGTCGAGGCGTGAGATACCTACTGGGACGGTAATTCCGAGCGGTGGGTGTTGCTTATCAATACCTACTAGTGGTTCATCCGATAAATGAACCTCCACGTCGCTCGCCAACATTGTAGTAAATACAAGGTCCAACGTACGATCGTTACTATTACGAATATTATTTACCTGGCAAAATCCACAGAATGACTTCACGTACTCCATATAGCTATGAATTTCTAATGGCGCAGAATAAAAATTAAAGTCACCAATCACGATAGCGTTGTCATACTTTACACACAAGTTTTCCAATATACCAAATAAATGCATATACTCTTATATATATATATATATATATATATATATATATATATATATATATATATATATATATTTATCCCGCAAACAATTAGACGTCCCCTGAAGGCGAAAGTGCATTCAAACTGGCATCCACCTGCTTTTGACGTCCGCATATCGGACGCCACTTTGTTGGTCAGTGCGACTTACGTCCTATTGGTCCTAGCTAGCCGTAGTACAAATATCGACGGAAGCTGAGAAATCGTTAAAACGGTTGCAAAAAAATATTGAAAAGTTCCCGGAAAAATCTCAGCGCAGGGGTGGCGCTGCTGCAGCGCGTATATCCACAATTGTATATCTGAGAGAATTCCTGACTACACAATCGCGTATTTGGCGTCCACAATTGCGACGTTGCCAGCTTGCTTATGAAGTCTGTAACAACAACTCAAATATAATTCCTACCTCAATCAAAACAAAATATATTGTCTTCGGTTACATACACGTTGCGTAATATTCGGCGCCCGATTTAAGTTTTCTTTATATTTTTATATTGGCTTTCAGCCGCAACTTCGCCTGCTTCATATGAGGAAAAAAAACAAAATTTTACATCTAATTAAATATTAATATGAAAATGTATTATGACATGTTTTAGCTGACTTCAAAAAGGGAGGTTCAAAATTTGAATGTATGTTTTTTTTGTTTGTTCCGCGATTACTTGTCTAAATATCATGAATCGATTTCGGCCATTCTTTTTTTGATAGATAGTTCAAAGTTGGTTCGAATTTTGTACACGACTGAGGTTGGTATATATTATAATTACCAATAAAATATAATTTTACTGGTAGTTGGTTGCAACAAACTGATGTAAAGCTTTATACTTTGTGCGGACGCCCGATAGTTGTATGCGGACGCCTTATATCCATAGATGGACGCCAAATAGCTGTATACGGACGCTCAATAGCTATATATGGACGTTCAATCGCTTGGCGATCTTGATTGCAGGAATACGATACTATAAAAGAGTTATAAATGGCCACAAGCTAACAACTGTAACATGAAAGCACTGTTCCCAGTAAAATTTTCATCTATCTATTTATAAAAGGCAAAAAGGACTGACAGGTATCAACACACAGGTCAAACTCTTAAGCCTAGAAACTAAAAATTTCGCACACGTATTCCTTTCATGATTTAGAATCCACTTCTAAAGGGATACAACGGGCTCTTTTCGATTGTATGAAATGTTTTATTGTCTGGTCCGATTTGATAGGAAACTTGGCAAAAATATTTATGAAACAAAATTTAGAATACATTTTGATTCAATTTTTGCGATTTTAATATCCTATGGGTCAGATAGAGTCCAAAGTTTCCGAAATAAAACATCGATTACGACTAACGAAGTAAACGGATATAAATACAATCTGGTTTATGAGAAGCTTATAAGATGTACCTATCTGTACAGGAGCTACGATCTTCCTGCAAAATCCGCACCATAGGTACGTAGGCATAATGAATTAAATTGACAACTTTTTAACATAACCAATTTTTATTTCCAGTGAAGTTGTGTGTAGTAATAGACAATAAATATTACAAATTAGCACAGTGGCTAATGTTACCCCAAAATATTTAAAGTGTTCTTTGGGGAATTAACAAATAAAATAATTTGATAAGAGGCCCAAACGGAGTCGAATTTAACTAAATTTGAAAATAGCCTACAGAGATAGAGTACAAGTAACTGCAGGCTAAAACATAAACTTTGATGTCCCGGAAAGTATTGATGATTCCTTCAGAAAAAAAAAATAACTTTGTTAATAAATTATCCTATCACATTCAATAGGCTTGAATAAGGTATTTGGAGTAAGCAGTTATGTAGATTCGTTTTCTATAATATATTTGATAAATATAAAATATGAACAGTTCCTACAGGACATCGACTAAGGGAACAAATTAAAAATGGAGCAATATTTTAAATAAAATTTTACTAACTAGATGACCATAAATTATTGTTTTAAAAAATACTAAAAAAACATGGGCCAAATTACGGGCTATTGTAATTTTAAATTACTTAAATTTTAAATTACTTAAACAACGTGGGCCAAACCGCTGGCGATTAGTATTAATATGTACTTCGACAACGTGGGACACACCGCGGGCTATTATTATTTCAAACAAGTACTTAGACAACGTGGGCCTAACCGCGGGCTACAAATATTTTAAACAAGTACTTAAATAGCGTGGTCCGAACCGCTGGCTATTTAAATATGTATTAGCAAGTTCTTAGGAAATAAACTTTTGGTGTCCTGCGGGACAATTCTGTTAGCCGATCTCTTTACTGAAGTGATACGTTTTTGAACCTCTCTCGTTTTTCTGACAGTTTCGACCGCTCAAAACTGCCAGAAAAACAAGATAGGCTCAAGAACGTGTCACCTTAGTGACGAGATCGGTTGACAGAATAGCCCCGCTGGAATATATTGATGATTAGTTCATAACAACATCTAAGTATAACTTTATTAAGAATTTAATTTAATTATTGACGGGCTCAAATATAGATACAGAAGTAGGCATTTACATGGGTTAGCTTTCTGTAATCATAAAAGATGTTTTTTTATTTGCCAAAATAGCGCAACTGACTTCAATCGTGCTCAAAATTCAAATCGATGTCAACGTTTTAACATTATTGTTGATTTTTCAATAATGACTTATCCGATTTCGCTAAATTTTTTTTTTATTTGAATGTTACACTCCACAGACTCCAGGGTCTGTGCTTTTTAAAATTTACATTTTTTTTTTAAATGACATTTGAACAATATTGCTTATAACTAAAGGCTTTACAAGAGGACACTGAAATGAATCTAAATCTAATTATCTTTCTCTTTAAATACGATTTTAAACTACGATCAAATTATTTATTTATTATTTTCCAAATAACTACTTATACCGCTCAGGGCCTCCATCACCGCCGCGTTCCGGTCTTTAATGGCCATCTTTAAATTTCGCTAAAATTTAAATAAGATAACCTCAGAAGTATATCCTTTTGAACTAAAAAAGATTTTTTAAATCAGTTCTCAATTTGCGAAAATGTGCGAAAACTCTACAAATTTCCATATATTTTGTCGCGGGTGAAAGATATTTTTGGAACAACAATTTTAAGAAGAAAAAAAATTGTTAGTTTGATGTGCAGAATAAGCCCCTAAAAGGATGCTAATTGATTAGAAATAACCATGTATATAGGAACGGCAAAAGTGACTGACTAACGCACAGGCAAAACTCTTAGGAGCTAGAAACTTAAAAATTTGCACACGTATTTCTCTTAGAACGTAGACATTCACTAAGGAAGTATTTTCGAAAATTCGATTACTGAAAGGCTTAAACGAGACCTGAGTTTGTTTTAAACTTTTTATTCTCTCGATTAATAGACTTGAAATCTGGCTTAAGTACTCTTCAATCTAAAGAAAAAATATGTTATGTTCATTTTTTGCGGTTTTTTTTTATCCTGGAAGCCCAATTAAAATCCTACAGTTTGTATAAATAAAACATTTATTACAAAAACAAACATATGGACAGAAACAAATGGACGGATTCAAACTTATATAGCTATTGAACGTCCGTATACATCTGTTGGGCGTCAATATATAGCTATTGGACGTCCGTATACAGCTATTGTGCGTCCGTACAAAGTATAAAGCTTTACGTTAGTTAGTTGAAACTATATACCAATACTAGCAAATACAGGCCAAAGGCCAAACATTGGGCTATGTCATTTTAAGCAAATATTAGGACGAGGGTCAAGCCGTGGGCTATTGTATATGAAGTACCTAAGTGAAAGGTGAGCGCGGGCTAAGCCGCGGGCTATTACTATTTTAAGCAAATACTAAAACATCGCTGTTTAAACTGCGGGCTATTGTCGTACCAAAGTAATCGGTCACCGCGGGCCGCGGGCTTGAGCTAGTTCAATAATAAACTATCCTTTTATTATTATTATGAAATTTATAAAAATATATAATGTTTTCTTTAAATTTCATTCAGTAAGTGTTGTGTGAAAGACGGACACACATTTACTATTCAATTCTTTTATCTATGCTCATCACAACACAACATAGATCAACAACTCGTAGATCTAGATACATTTAATAACATACGACTATAGGGCATCCGTATATTTATAGACCTTGTAGCTATTGGAACTTATTAAATGGAGAAACTGTGCACTACACACAAGCAATAGGAAATGAAAGAGATAAAAAACCCAAAGCTGGCAACGTCGCACTCCCAAATACCGTCCATCCTTCGATGACGTAAAATAATCGGTGCCATAGTTAAATTAGAATCAATATATCTAGGATGCCTAGAATGCATCACCATGATTCGGGGTTCAAAAATGTCTGAGCATGACTGCAAGACGAATATCGCGATAAATAAAATTATCGTAAAATGACGTATCCCACGAAGCTGGAAATCAAAAAAGCAAGTAATATTCATAAAGATATGATAAAAAAAGTAAAGGGAACTGGGGGACGTCGCAATTATGCACAACGAGCATGACGCCAAAATGACTTTAGGATGTAAATATATATATATATATATATATAATAAACTGGGTACATTAAAAAGCTCGATATTTGAGTACCTCACGAGCTCACTGAAAGAAACCTAATGAACCGTGTACTGGCACTGATATTTACACAACTAGTCACTTCACAATCACTGGTACCGCACTTGAACACGAGATGTTTTCGCTCCGGTATAAAACGCGATAACTGCCCCGAACGAAAACCATCGCCCTATTTATATCGGAATAAGGGTTCTCTAGAAATCTGTAGAATATTCGGCGCCATTGTGATTGACAAAGTAAACAAGTGTAAAGTTCGAGAATCCCGATTGTTCTCAATTATTAAGAAAACACCAATAAAATCTCACAATAGACGCGACACAAAGACCGGTGCCGCCTGAGTCATAAAACCATAAATCTCGCGATTAGGTGTAAACAACTCGCCGTCGTACCGCGCACGGCGCGGCGGCCTACTGCGTAACAATAAGTTTTTATTCCTGTAACCAAAATTCATTAAATTACTGTAAATTGGGGCATTTTTTTAAGTATAAAATACGTCAGGACACCCCGCTCTTCGATATTCATACTATGCTCATATTATATTATCTAGATTATTTTTAACAATATTTAACAAAAAAATTTTTTTTTTAAATTTACTCTAACTTGCAAAATCTCCGAAAAATAGAAACGGTTTTTAAAAAACAATTTTAAAGTTAAACCCTTTTATTTTAGTATACATAGTGATTCCAAAGCCTAGTGCTCACAAGGAAATCTGGATTGTAAAGTGTCTGAAAGTTGGTATCTGAATTATTAAGAAATATTTGAACTGACTCAAAATAACCAAACAACTGTGTAATGCCCTAAATGCGGTTTGCAGTCTAAGCACTTTACCCAGTGTGGCACGTGTAAGGTGTAATATAACAGTACCACTTTAGCAACACCAACCAAAAGGCCAACAGTGAGGCCGTCTCGTTCATCTCCCGCTCCAGAACGTCCGCGCTGGATGTTTAGACTACAGCAGCCACGTTATCAGCATACATGTATATTTCCGCTGTAGGCACAGCATCCGGCAGACAGATCGTTCAGCAGCATAGAGAACAGAATGTTCGAGACTGAGGAGCCCTGCGCCACACCCATTACTCGGTTGAGAGGCTCAGACCTCTCAGCTCCGCCACAACCGACAACAACCTGCGTGAGGTCCGACACCAGGTCGTGCGCCGCGCCTCTTACTCCGTACTCCTTCATTTTCACAGCGAGTACAGCGAGATTGGCAACGTCGAACGCCTTCGACATATCACAACATAGGACAGCCACATGACTTCTTCCCTCCCGACCGTGGTGGACCGGCCCTCGCGGTACGCGTACTGCCGGTCGGAGAGAGCATCAGTTGACGACAAGAACTTTATAAGGCGCGTGCTCAGTCCATTCTCAAATATTTTAGCTACGTCAGGGATTATTGACACCGGCCTGTAGCAGTCCATATTTTCACGTCTAGTGAAGTCGGGGGAATTATACTTTCCTTATTGACTATTGCTCAAATCTCCTTAGACGCGTTCTTGCCACTTTGTAATTTATTAGTGTAATGATCAGCATTAGCAGTCCTAATCAATCTATTATAATATTCAGTCATGTCAGACTTTATGTCATTGTATCATCATTATTACTAAAGTCTAATTTCGCGATGTCAATAATGTCAAACAGTAAAAGCTTATAATGTTTTTACATCGGGAGTTATCTCTATTCCTTTATATTTATAGACTTCAAAAATTCGTTTGGTTTTTTTACGCAATTAAGTACTCCGTCAATTTTATGAACCGATTTTGACGATTTTTTATTCTTCAGCTGTAGTTCCATTTAAATATTATTGAAATTGGCTGAGCTGTTTTTGAAAAATCAATAGTAATAAAATCAGAAAGAGGTCGATTCTCTCGATCTATTCGAATGTTGTACACAATTGAAGTCGGTTATGCTATTTTTGTTTAAAAATAATGATTAGACTATTATGAATGTTTTAAGTTTAAATTAAGATAAACGGTATTTTTTCCTCAAAGCACGGTCATTCTCAAAGGAAATTATACATCTATACGTTGCATTTTTGCCGACTTGGTTTTTTATTTCAATTATAATAGTTATGTACAAACCCTTTTACAACTTCTTCACGTTATTCGTGTGACCGCGGAAATTTTACGAATTTGTCTGTTTAGGACCTCCGTCACCTCGTTTATTGCCCGAGACACACTTGGTTGTGAATTGGAATGGCACTGGCCTACTATGGTCTGGTAAGGCCCAGGGGCGTAAAATGACAATGCCACCATGATCTGAAAGGAAAAATATTAGACTTCACTATCTCTACATAATATAAATCAAAGTATCCTTTTTGTGTTTTCTGTATATCTGAAATCTTCTAAACTGCCCAACATATTACCATCCGGTTTTCACTATTTTTTGAATGTTTCTTTCGAAAGGTTCATAGCTATAATTTGTTCGTGGCCGGGCGAAACCGGGACGGATAATAAATAACTTCATCTATCAGTACTCTCTGTCGCACCTACTGGCGAGAAATGGCTTCGAAAATTCTTGCCTGTATAGAATTAGGTGAAATTGAGATGAATAAAAGAAAATAGACTTTGATCTACTAGGTGTGGATGGGTTATTTACATAGGTAATTAATTAATAGAGGAAATCTTCAGTGCAAAAAGTCGTACCTTTATCGACGGATCAAAACCGTCAATTCTTTGTGGTTTTTTCATTAATGGCCCAATCAAATGTATGTATTAATTTGCAAGCTTGAATTTTAGTAAATCGGTATCTTTTCACAAAAACTCGGTCACTAACATCAAAATATTAATTTGGCCACTGAGATTCATTCAAACCTACCGACTCACCTTTTTCAATGGCAGCCGGCGGAGCTTCTACGTTCTGAACGGCTGTAAAATTATAACCCAATTATAACATCAACACGACTATTGAGACAAAGATCGTCGAGTCAACACCTCACATAGCGGAAACCAATGGACTAAGTCCAGGTATTTGCTGAGTTGGTCCTTCCCGAGGTCCTTGAATTGGGGAATGGCGACGTCGACAAGCACTGCCTTATTATTACTACAAATTATAAATGCTTAATATACATCGGATGAAAAATGTCGATTCTTACTTCTGGTATGGGGCCCACATCCCTCCCTATAATGGATGCCAAGCTGTCTAAACCCCCTATTTTTTTTTACCAGGGGAAATCTTTTATAGATACCACCACACCTCGAGGGCAGGCGGGTGGTTATGTGGGAGTCCTGCCGACTGGACAGTATACCTACCAAAACCTCTGGGTGTTCCACCACTGCGCCTGGTGTCGGGGCCAAGGGCACGCTTGCGCACTCCTCCGCGGCACCCGACAGCGCTGGTCCAACTTGGGCCCCACCACGGAGCTTCGGCTCCCGCCAGAATAACTATGTGCCGAACACCAGACACATCGTCATCCACCACCTGGGACCAACCAGCACTGGGCGTCAGACAGCACCCGTGTCCGACAGCCCTGGTCCCGATGCAACGAGTCAATTAAAGTGGCCCCGCGCCTGCCACTACGGCTGCAGAGGATAGGGAAAGCGGCCATCGCGATACCAACACTCCTCTTCCCCTGCAGCCCCACCGCCTCAACACATCGGCGGCACCCGTTAGGGCCGCTGGCAGGTAGGAATAAAATCCGTCCCGCACATACTTTATTACCTTGTAAGGACCTCTCCAGATGCACTTGTAGTGTTACTGCTTTCCTGATGTTTTCTGGTAAACACACTACTTTGTTTCCGACTTTGCCGGATTTAAAATAGAGTTTTCCATCTTCCCTACAAGTATCTCGATAATTCGTGATTCTGAATGCTACTCAACTCATTTTGTTCTTCTAGTGTTTGGATTATTCCTTATAACACTGGATCCCCTCGTTGCATTTTGGGTAACTCTCTCAGCCCTTTCCTTAATTTTTCATTTCTCTCACTCCCATGTAAGCGATTTCCGGTGTCCTAGTTTTTTCTTCCTGTAAAAGTTCTCCTTCCGGTGGATATCGAGATAAAACGTCAGCAACTACATTCTCCTTTCCTATGATATGTATCACTTCGTCCACTTTGTGACTCGAGCATTATACAACGTCCAGTTTTTTACAAAACTTAAACGTTCTTATGATCAGTCTGGATTATTACCTTTGAACCTCTCAAGTAAGTTTCAAGCTTGTTGATGCAACAAATGACCGAATAAAATTCTTGTTCAGTTACAGTCCAGTTCAACTGGGCTCCCCGCAAAACTTTGCTATGGAAACGAAGTACCTTCTCCTCGCCGTCGTTATCCATTTGGAATAGAACTCCAACTAATCCTATTCTTGAGCTACGAGTATATGTTCGCTTCAAATCTGGATGGTTGAGCTGAATTGTTTCAATAAATTGAACCTTCAGTAGCTCGAAGGCCTCTGGCGCTTCTTGTGTCCATTTCCACTCTACCTCTTTTTCAGAAGCCTGCATAACGGTTGAATTAGCACGCTATACCTGGGGATAAATCTCCGATTAAAATTGCACAATCTTAGAAACGCTCTAAGTTGTTTAATTTTCTTCAGTATAGGGAAGTCTTGAATTGCTTTGACCTTATCTGGATCAGTCCTGTGGAAAAAATAAACCCTAACATCGTAACCTCCTTGCACAGTAATTCACATTTGTCCAGATTACATTTAAGCCTGCGTTTCTAAACTTTCCGAGTACTATGTCTAGATGTTCTAGGTGTTCACTCAAATCCCCAGTTGTTATGATTGCTAAATCATCTAAATAATTTACACAAATATAACGGTTGAATTAGCACGCTATACCTGGGGATAAATCTCCGATTAAAATTGCATAATCTTAGAAACGCTCTAAGTTGTTTAATTTTCTTCGGTATAGGGAAGTCTTGAATTGCTTTGACCTTATCTGGATCTGTCCTGTGGAAATAATAAACCCTAACATCGTAACCTCCTTGCACAGTAATTCACATTTGTCTAGATTACATTTAAGCCTGCGTTTCTTAACTTTCCGAGTACTATGTCTAGATGTTCTAGGTGTTCACTCAAATCCCCAGTTGTTATGATTGCTAAATCAACTAAATAATTTACACAAAAATCCCGAACCTAATGTACCAAGATGACGTCCATTGCTCGACTAAAACTTCCCACAGACGTTTTTAACCCCAGCGGCAGGACGTTGTACACACAAGATTTTCCGTTTAATGAAAATCCGGTATAATCTTTGCTATCTTCACTAATTGGTAATTGGAAGTAAGCGTTATTTAGATCAACCACACTTATATAATTTGCTCCGTGAAATGAATTTAATACATCTAGCTGTAACGGTGGCTTCTCTGTCTCTGGAACCATATATTTGTTAATCTCCCTGGCGTCTAGTAGAACCCGCACTGATCCATTTTTTTAAAGTGAATGTTAAAGGACAATATGGAGTAGCCCGCCTCTCTATAATTCTTTGTTCTTCCATTTCCTTTAGTTTTTCACTTATCTTTTCCCTGTACGCATAAGGTATTGGATAAGTTCTTTTGATTATGGGACCATTATTCTCCATCTTAATTGTATGTTGGTAACAATTAGTCCTCCCTAGCCTTTTTGTGAATAAATCTATATATATTTTTCCAACAATACATTTAATTTTTTCTTGTTTGTTTCTACCTTTTCATCATTTGATTTGGTTATTGATTGCATTGTTGGCTTTTCTACAATTTCACATTCATATTTACCCATATCTTCTGTAATATACACAAAAAGCTTGATCACTTCTTGTTTACCGCAACTTTTGAGTATTATCCCTCTTTCCGGCTTTCCGTGCTAATCACTACCTCATTGTTTTTCAACCAATCGAATCTCAGAATCAGATGGTTTGTTAAGCCTGGTACTATAACAAAACCAGTATTCATTTGAATAGATCCTAGCTGTTTGGGGAGTAAAACAATATGACGTATGTGCACACTTTTGTGTCCTTCCGCGGTCCTTATTTGAAAAGGTTTTATAGGCATCTTAGGTATTTCGCTGTCCCATTTTAATGCCAGTTCCTTCCAAAATTCTTCGGAAATACATGTAATATTACTTCCGGCACCTACCAAAGCATTGACTTCATACTCAAATACTTTGACCAAAATGATTCAACAATTTTATCTTCTTCAAAAACTCAGGACATTCATAGTTAACCAACCTGCATACTCTCTACATTTGATGTGAACAGTTGCAGCCATCTTCTATACTCTTGTTGGTACGAACTCCTCTTCTTCTGGGCTTCCTTAATGCTGGCCTTTTCAGGATGGGTCTGTTGACCACTAATGTTGTCCACTCCCCGGAGATATTCCGCTGTTCCCATTATTTATTAATATTGGAGGTGAACCATCCCTGTTGTACAAACTTGGGATAGTGCCGGATTATATTCGCAACGAGCTGGCTTTCCGGAATTGAAACTTAGAGCTTGAGCTTTTCCCACGACCTTTAAAAAGTGACTTAGCATAGTGGGATTCTTCTTCCGGTCCCAAGTTCCCTGCACTCGATCTCGTTTTGTTCGTTCTCTCCCCAATACGTGGTTAGAATATGTTCTTTAAACTCCTTGAAATTGGTCCACCTTTTTTTTTTTGTAAATCCGGGCCCAGTCTCTTGTTTCTACTGTCAGACATTCAAGAATTAAGTCTAACTGGCGTCGTTCTTTTCCGACCCTTTCTAGGTAGAACTCCAAATTCTCAAGAAATGTGACTGGATGCACCGCATACCTATCGCCTAGTTTTTATTAAAACAAGGAAGCTAGTTTTCAATTGACTGATTTTTTGTGCATAGCTGTCTCTGGACTCCCGCTAGAAGTAGGAGTCTCCTGGGCGGGTGCCGACACCGGAGTTATCACAACTCCCGACGATGATCCTGGGTGACTTGCATTGGGTTCTGTACCGGCGTTAGGCGCGTCAGATAACGCATCCAACCGGGATGCTAATGTCCCTACTGTCCTCCGCACCATTCTATACATAATGTCAAAACTTTTCGCTTTCCTTTTCAGTGGTGGCGCCTCCCTAGTGTGGCTTGTGCTTGCTAAAGTTGGCTCCATAGTTGAGCTCCCTGTTTCCTTTAGAGATTCCAAGTTGCGATTTGCTGAAGTCTGCTTAGCGCGAACCCTGCTGGATTTTTTTCCTTGTTCGAACCTAACCGGTAACTTCCGCTTGCGGGTTGTCCTTTCCATGATGCCGATATGTTCCTTCGGCAAGGAAAATTAAACCATCCAATTTTCACTCAAACACAAAACACACACTTTTTAAGTCCACAAAATTGGAAAAGTCCTTAAATAGTCCACAAAATACCACAAACACTTATAAAAAAAAACACACCGAAGTTTTATAAAAATGGGCTGAGTAACGTCCTGCTCCCGCGGATTTAGAAATTAAACTGTCCTTTTTTTTGACAGGATAGCTAGAAAAGTAAGATTTTCGATTTATTAGTTTTTTTTTAATTCAAATTAAACACTTAATGACTTCTTGCAATATTTTTGTCGTTTCCCAGTTAGTTCTCTCGGATTCCAATACTAGTATTTTGTAATTTGCACGCTTTAATGAGCTACTCATCTCATAATTAGAGTACTGTTTGTCCAAATTGGATCCCTGAATGTGGTCTGATAGTTTGAGAAGTATCGGATCTCTTCCTATGTGACTGCAATTAAGGATCTTATTCATATCTTATTGATTTCAGCAAATGGAGTCAACGAAGTAAGAGGGAATTTAATATTGCAAGTTGCTGCGACTCTCCTGGCTTCATTTGCTTCTCACCCGAAGTGTCTATATAACTTCAAAGATGTGTCCGTTCCTTCATGGCTCAGCGAGTGCAAGCGTTAAATACATGGTATCCCACATTAGAGGCAACGTTTTGCATAGTACATTACAAGTGTATACTGCTAGAACAATTGAATCCTAGTTATCTAATAGTACAATAATATTTGAACCGACTAGCATTCTTTTCAATAAAGAAAAATTTATCGTTCACATGTATGTTTCAATAACTTTTGTTGATACATTTAAGCCATTTCAAGCTGGTAGCACTCTGTTGACCGAGTTACTTGCTAGATGTATTACTTGATTCAGCTACAATGTTATATGATATATGATATGTGGAGACTTGTTTCTGCTACATACAAATATCTATAAGTTCGCATGTGTGGGCAATGAATGATAATGATATGTCACAAAGCGGTATTCTGCCGGCGTTAGCTGAATAGCACAGCTGGGACCACCGCCTGTGCCACTATAGTCCTGGTTTATTTTGGCCACCTTATTTCTTGTCCTGCTTTTCCAATCCGACCAAGTCGAGTAAGCAGAATAAACTTTAAAGAAAATGTAATAAATAATACATCAGCCAAAAATGTGTTACACGAAAATATTATTTCACACAATTTAATAAAACTCACTTTGCTCCATTCTTTGACGCTTTTAGTGGCCGGGCCCACATCATTAATAAGCTGGTTATTTTCTGCGCATAAACGAGTGGAAGTTGCCCGCGCCTCGATGGTGCGTACCCGGCCCAACGCGAGCCCTGTGTGAGTTTCCATAAATTCGATTAAAATCGTTAGTTGTTCGAGCGACGTGTTTCTTCGCCCGCCCCTGCTCGACCCACAGCGTCTTACCGGCCCAGCTATAGAGCATGGAGAGCCTGGTTCTTTGATATTGCTACGAAGGTTGGAGGATAAACATCACATAACTCATTTAAACGGGCATTTTTTTTACATTTAATTATATTTGTTTTTTTTTTTGTCAAAGTTCGTATCTCGAAAACGGCTCTAATAATTATGATTCGACGACTTTATGAAAACTGTTGATTTCTTGTTTTTATTGATCCGAGCAGAGATCGTTCGCTTTCTAGTAGAGAATAACACAATGATAAGGCTGATAGCCAAATAAAATGGAAGTTAAGCCTGGTTTTTCACTGCGAACCCCATGAATAATAATCCATAAATCATTAATGAAGAGGACAATGCTTAGTCTCTCTGCGAGACCGAATCTGGAATGAAGAGATCATCTAATATAATAAGGAATAGTGCATCTAATAGCATAGTGATCGCTGAGATTAGTGATGACAGGCTGGGCGGCGAGCGCGCCCGCCGGCAGGTTTGTGTACGCGTGGTCCAAGCTGGTGGACGTCGTCACCCTGGTCGGAAAGTCAACCTCATTCCTCACGTCATGACATGACAATAGATCCGAGAGTGTTCTTAGATCACTCTTAGACGTAGCCGCTAAATGTAAGTTAAAATCCCCAACAATTACATAATGCAGGCCTAATTCCGAATTTTTTTCGAGCAATCTTTCAAAGTAAGATAAAAAACTTTTTGTAATAACTATGTTTGTTCTATAAACACATACAATTGTCATGCTATATTCAACAACATCAATAGCGGATATTTCCATGAATTGTTCGACTGACAACGATGTTAATTCGACATTCTCAACGCATTTTACTCCGTCTCTGACAAATATACGGGATCCACCGTGATCATACTGTTTCCTACAATAATAAGAGATTAGTTTAAAACCATCGATGTTAATACACTTTAAATTATCTTCCTTTTGAAAGTGTTCCTTCAAAGCTAGCACGTCACATTTTAAATCCCCCCGCAGTTGCACTTCGTACCTACCAGTCTTATTAGCAATAGATCGAATGTTTTGATGACAAACCACGAGTGTCCTTGGATCGGGTGCAGCATTCGAGACATGTTGCACAGACGTGCATCCGCTAGGCTTACGTGGACGAGGACTGGCCGCCGCAAGTCGCGCCCCTCTCTTCGCTCCGGCGGCGCACGAGAAACCAGTCCGACACTTTCACTAGGGATGGCCATGTACTCGGCGAACTAATTAACTCGTACAAGCGTTCAGGAAACCCTATAACAAACGCGGCATGCCTGTCTGATTTTATGTCGCGCTTTATAACTGTATATTGATCACACGGCTTTATCTTGAGTAATTAGTTCATGACATTCTGGGCTGTAGTTTATGGTTTGAAAGACCTGCAGGGCAATTCCGTTAGCCGATCTTTTTACTAAAGTGATACGTTCTTGAACCTCTCTCGTTTTTCTGACAGTTCCGACAGCTCAAAACTGTCAGAAAAACAAGACAGGTTCAAGAACGTGTCACCTTAGTAACGAGATTGGTAGACAGAATTGCCCCGCAGGCCTGTATATGTTGCAGTTGTTCCACGGTCTGGAGTTCGTCATCTGCCTTACCAGACCCAGTAATTATTTTACGCGCTTTTAGGCCCTGTCGTTTTTTCTGTACCTTTTTCCAGTCACCTTGATCTGTGCTTCAGTTCCCTAGCTCAATAATAGAAGCTGGAATGGTCTCATCGATAGCCAAGCACTTTAAATCACTAGCTGCTAGTGCCTTGTTATGGGTGAAGTTAATTTTGCCGGTGCCTTGCTTCAGTTCGGATTTACTAGCCTCTGGTGCTACCGGTGTTGACGACACGCCGTCCGTGTCCGGGGTGCGCGTACTGACAGCCCTAGTTTTTTTCTGAGCTGCTGCAACGTTGACAGCTGCAGTGGCTGCGTTTAATCTCACTTGTCTTATCGGCCGCTGCGCTGTTGGCGGGGTATCGGCGTTCGTCGGTTTTGGCTGTACCCTGGCCGGCTGGCTCACGGGCTTACCCTCCAATCCGGATTTTATTTGTGCGATGACTTCACCTTGGGATTTGATAATCTCGGCTTGTCTAGATAACAAGGTGTTTTGCTGCATCACCATGGATTTTAACGAGGACACTTCATCCGTCAGGTACGAGATAGACTTCAATAATTCCGGCATATGAATTTCGCGCGGTTTTGCAGTCATTTTGAAATTTTAGAAAATTAAAAATGTGTGCGCGTGCGTATCGTTCGGTGGTTACCCACATACGCTTTTTGGCCTACGTCAACTACACCTGTGATGGAACGCAGTGTTGTGTTTCGTGCTCTGTCCGTCCTCTTGATATAATGTACGTGAGATAAAATTCTACACGGAAATTCGATGATTCGCCAAAATTACTCGTACATTCGACGCGTGGAAAGGAAGGAAGAAATGAATAGCGGGGCGGGTGAAGACCGTGGGTGACCAATTCTGCCGAAGTGGGTTCTGTAAGAGCAGAACTGCACGTCATAAGCAGGCGGGAAACTTGGTGACTGCATCCTAGAGGAAGATGGACGACATCGGGTCGTGGCTCTTCAGAGAGGATGGAAGGATGGTCGCGTTATCCTGGGCGGAGGAACGTCGCTCATGTCAGGGCGAGTACAGGCTGTGGATCGGCGACATCCAAGCCGCTCCACTGCGGGCGGTAGCGAGCACGGGGGGTTGACGTGCCACACACAATGGGCGGGTGCGTGCAGCGCCGTGCTAGGATTGAGGATGAAACATGGGAACTTGATATGAAGTGAGTACGGTCTAGTACAAACAGTGGTGCTCGTCGCACCTATATGAAAGTGAATAATTCCGAGGAAGGTGAATGAACCTATGGCGGCCGAGCCGCTCCACCAGGCGCGGCCGGAGCGGCCTGGGCGAGCGTCACAGGCGTTGGCGCCGACGCGTTCAGCGCTCAGCCGCGTTGCGCTGGCGGCGCGGGTTTACACATCGGCCGACCCAGTGCCACATCGAGATGCCGATTATGACACAAAAGACGTGAAGTTTAAATTTTACAGAACTCGGCTGAGCCGTTTTTGATAAATCAACAATTATGTAAACAATTCGAACGAAATATTCGAATTTCGTACACGATGGAAGGCGGTTTTGCCATTTTTTCAATCAGGCAATTATCTACTTACTAATCTTTAGTTGTATTTTCTAAATTGGGCTCGGCTAGAGAGTTTCTACTTACCACATTGTTAAGCTAGTATGAAAAAACTCAGGTCATGAAAAAGCTATTACCTTCGGTGTTTTATGGCAGTACTATTTATGTATATAATACGTCTGTACTCTAATGCTTAATCCAGTCCAGCATGCAAAATGACGGAAGGACCTGACATATCTTTGCATAAAATTATGGCATATAGGTAAATAAGTCTACAGTTTTCCTTGTTTAGAATACGTGTATTATTGTTGTGATTATATAAATAGAAAATGTTATTCTCATGTATTTTTATGCTGTTATTGTTACCTTTGTCAGGCTATGTCAAACGATTCTATAGTGAAGACTAATCAGATTCGCTCTGCAGACAAGTTACGTATGGTAGGTACATGAAATATTTGTTTTATACACCTGGTATTCATGGGCGTAGCTGGAGAAAGCGCGGGTGGGCAATGCCCACCCTAGGACCTTCTTTGTCCACCCCAAAAAAACCTGAAAGTCAACATACCTTATTTTTCTGATGTGAATAAGAGTAAGAGCTAGAGCTACCCCCTAGGGAAAATCTCTAGCTACATAAATGATGTTATCGTTTAGATTGCTCCTTACAGCTATTTGCTATCTATTTCTATGATAAATTTTCTGATAAGATATATTGTACAGAGTACCTAAGATCCCTACACAGCACTGAGTCACAGAGGTACGATAATCGCAGAAGAAAGAGAGAATCTCAAATAACATGGTAATAAAAAATGCAATTCTTATTCAGGTTCAGTCTTTATTTTGGCAATATTAGGATCGTCGTCACCGTTATTAACTTCTAATGATGCTGAGGATTTAGGGCCATGGGTTCGAGGGTTTGACCCTGGAGAGTTAATGGAAGGCATGGGAGAGTATCGTGCACTAGTTGGGTACGTTGGAGATATTTCAATAGCGGTTTTGGATTTAATTTCGCCAATCAATTGCAACACTCTGATTTTGAATTCCCTGGTTTGGCTTTCAGACATCGTGTCAAATTCGTCAAGTAAGCTGAGGAAGAAATAGTGCATAGTGTTTGTATATGCAGGCAGAGTTTGTAATAGATCGTCTCGTTTCCTTTTTCGGTACTCAATTGGAAGTTTGTCTGGCATTGGCCGTTTTCTAGTACGCCCAGTACGATGCCGCATAGGAGTAGGTTCAGCAAAGAAATGCGATTGATCTCGCGCATTGTGACTGGCAGCTTCAAAGTTATCGTCTAGATCACTGTTTTCTTCTTCTTCCTCCTGTAACTGTTGTAGTTCTTCGTTATCTTCTAAATCCTGTTGTTGTTCAAATTCTTCTTCATAATTTAGAATAGGTATATCGTCTGGGTCTGGCGAATAGTATGTAGGTTTCAGGAAGGGTAGTAGGAATTCTAAATATTCTGCCAAATAATACATAATTTTTTGGCCTTGAACCGAGAGGTGGCGGTTTTTTACTTCTTAACCCTATACTTGGCATTGTATCTGTACGGAAACATAGATTTAAAAAAATATTGAGACTATTGACAATGTGTTGTGATATATTTTTTTGCACAATATAACAGCTAATAATGTATATAATTAGTAAAACAATATTTTCTTGCTGTTGGCAACACTGAAACGACAGTAGCTTGCAAGATGGCGAACCGTGCGCAGGCGTCTACTTCACGGAAGGTAAAAAAATTGATTTATTTAAGAATTTCCAAATGATTTGCTAAAATTATCTACTAATATTATGTGTCACAAACGTTACTTTATGCGTATGTGTTTTTTTTATTGAAACTGGGTCTTTATACTTTGTAATTTACCCATTTTCCCGAATGTATCTGTAGGAGCACACTGCCAAGTACGCAGTAAATTTGCAATCATTTGCTTAGTATCTGAGGAGATACACTGCCAGTTACGTATGAAATCATGTTGGTAAAATAAATTTTGTTTAATCAACAAGTTTTTTACGACAATTTTATTATTTTATTCTAGTATTCTTAAGTTTTGTTAATATTTGATCGAGCGAGCGAAGGGAGCGAAGATCTCTGAGTCTAGGGGGAACATTTGGCGTTTGTATGTATAAATGTATGTATATATGTTTACTATACATTGATATATAGATTAGCTTTGCTAGTATACTTAGCACTGTTGTTTTATTTGTAATCTCTAATTTGAATTGTATTTTGATATGCAGGTTCAACCACACAATCGTCAAATAAATAGCAGAGCTCAAAAAATACTTGCTCTTGTTCCCAAGGTGGGGGCTAAATCAGACTTAGAAGACAGTGACTCATCTGCCGATGAGTTACAACACTATCTATATCATTTTCAAACACACTCTGGTAGCAGTTCACCAGCTCCATCATTGCCATCGTCGCTTTTAAATTTGAATCTGTTGAATTCAGATGAAGATGAAGAAATAGATAACGTGTTAGCTTCAACATCCTTACAATCGTTTCTACCATCGCCAGCATTAGAAACTGCAAGCTCTCCCTCAATTCTGTCACCAAACCAATCTGGAGTTTAACATCATGGTAACAAATGCCTCAATCAGTTAAAATCATTTACACACCCACCTTCGCCGTTGGCAGTCTCATCTGTCCAATCACCGCAAGCCATCGCTTCGACTAGCTATGAACAAGTGCCATCACCATTATGCGTTCCTTCACCATCTACAGCTACGCGATCTAAAAAAGTCACAGCCCTGGCAAAAGACTTGCCAAAAAATAAACCGATAAAACGAAAGAAATTGGTGTTAAATTGGACCAGCAAAAAATTTAGTGGCGCAGCAGAAATCGAAGATGTATTATTTGAAACATCAAATGAGGGATTCACTCCTATTGACTATTTCAAACAATTTTTCTCTGATAATATCATATCTCTACTTACTGAACAAACAAATCTGTACAGTACTCAAGTGAAGGGTACATCGATAAATTTGACAGAAGATGACATCAAAGATTTCTTGGAAATTTTGATATTCATGGGAGTTGCAAAGTTGCCAGCTTATACAGATAACTGGTCTACTGAATGCCGATATAATAATGCTGCTGACATAATGACGTTGAAAAAAATCCAGATGATAAGACGTTACCTTCACTGTAACGACAATTTAAAAGATGACGGTGATCGATATTATAAAGTTCGGCCGCTTCTTCAAGCAATACGTGCCAACTGTTTGAAGATCGCGATTTAGTATCGACGAAATGATGGTACCTCACAAAGGAAATAGAGCGGGAAGTCTGAAACAATACATAAAAAAACAAGCCCAAAACATGGGTATTTAAAATCTTTGTACGAGCAGGAGTTTCAGGTATCGTTTACGACTTTTTGCTATATGGAGGAGATGACACTTTCCGATTTCACCGATTAAGTGACGAAGAAAATAGCATGGGCTTAAGGTCGAAAGTCGTTTTGGCTTTAGCTCAGTCTATTCACCAACCCGCATGCAAGGTGTTGTGCTTCGACAACTTCTTTATATCTATTGAGCTTCTGCAATATTTACGTAACCAGTATGGAATATTTGCTTTGGGGACAATTAGGCAAAACAGATTGCGAGGAGCTGAACAGAAACTGCCTACTGATAAAAATTTAAAGAAAAAAGGCAGAGGCTCTTATGCGCAGGTGCAATGCAACAAAAATAAGGTTGTAGTTGTGAAATGGTTTGACAACAAATGTGTGACCGCAGCAAGCACATTTGTGGAAGCTCGACCTATACAGGTTGTAATGTGATATAAGGAAGAGAGAAAAAAAATGCCTGTGACGTGTCCAAACATAGTAAAGGAATATAATTTGAACATGGGTGGTGTTGATTTGGCCGACATGTTGGTTGCACTTTTTAGAACACCATTTAGGTAACCGATGGTATTTGCCACTAATTGCACAAATGATAGATATATCAATGAATAACGCTTGGTTGATGTACCGACGTGATTTTGAAAAGACGCGACGTCGCAATATATATGGCAATAATAGCAACGAGCTGCAAAAGATGAAACCGATTAGCCTCAAAAAGTTTCGACTTGAGAAGTTTACAAAAGCCTTCTGAAATTAGGAAGAACTAGCCACGTAAAAACGTACCCTCTACTGCAGTACCTGTTATCAAAAACCCATCAGCTGAAAGGCCTGTTGACGCACTTCGGTTTGATCAATGTGGTCATCTTCCCACATTTTCATCCAAAGGAAGGTACAAATATTGCACCAAAGGACAAAGGAAAGTATTTTGCCAAAAATGTAACTTGAGGCTGTGTTTTTTGCCAGAGCGCAATTGCTTTCTAGCTTTCCATACAAAGTAATAACCTCGTATGATAAAATAATATGATCTCATTTTTGTAATAGATAACAGTAAAGTGTTACTTAATAGTAATAAGTGTAGTATTATGCTTATATAAAAATATAATTACCAGAACTTCAAGTTCTATAATAGTGAGACTGTTGATTTAGTTTATTTTATTTGATTATTTTTCTAAATGTTACAGCAAACTTTGAGACTGTTGATATGCTCAATTTATTTAATTTATAAAACTTATAAAGTAGTTATTGTGAAACAAGTATAACATTGTGATCTCCTAATTATGTAAAGCTGTTCTATGAATAAAATATATAAAATATTACAAATAACTTATTTATGGCACACATGGCAGTGTATCCACTTAGATAAAAAATTTTTTGTTTGTAGATTGCTACCAACTTGGCAATGTGTCTTGCAGGATACATTCTCTAAAATAAAAAGTAAATATTATAGATTTTATAAAATATTTTTTTTTACCATATTTATACGTCTAGCAATCCATATTACACAGAAAACATACATATTTAAAAAAACAAAATCCTGCCAAGTATAGGGACCGTATATTTCTACATTTTTCTTTGCAATCAGCAACTGAAATGAAGATTAAGATTAAAGCAATCGAATATATTGTCTACTATGAAATTTTGATAATGTGACTTGAAGTTATTATTTAGTGGGATTTTTCCTTTATCCATTTATCATCTGTAATAAGTCATCAGTAGGTAGATCCGGAACAAATTGCTTGTGCCGTGAATAAATAAAATAATTAATACCTGTATTGTTCTTATAATGTAGATACAATACAATACAATACAACAACACTTTATTGACACCAACAAGAAAACATAACAAAAGAAACAAAGACAGAAAAGGCACAAAAGGCGGTCTTATCGCTAAAAGCGATTTCTTCCAGACAACCTCTCTTGGATGCAAGGAAACATAAAGACGACAAGGACGGTGTAAACGTAAAAAAAAAAAAAAGTTAAATAATGAAGAAAGTTACTACAAATTCCTAATCAACAATAAAATAAACTACATAATAATAGCCATACATAAATACTTATAATAATACATACAATAAAAATAAACATACTTAGATGCATAAATATATAACAAATAAATTAATGACGAGGAGTGATATGAGTATCAGTCAGAGAGAGCTTTGAGAGATAATGTTGCTGAACCTGGGCCTTGAAAGATTCAACGCTCTGTGCACGTCTGATGGTCACAGGAAGGTCATTCCAGAGAGCTACAGCTCGGACACTGAAAGAAAAATCATAAAAAACAGTAGAATGAGATGGAGTGGAAAGAAGGAGATTGCTAGAAGATCTAAGATTGACAGAGTGAGTGTCACAAAGAAAAGTGAAGCAAGAGCGTAAATATGAAGGAGAAGAAGGTTTGAAGAGAATGCTATAGAGAAGGGAAAGTATATGAGTATCGCGGCGAAGACGGATAGGGAGCCACTTGAGCTTATTACGAAATTGGGAAATGTGGTCAAATTTCCGGAGGCCGAAAATGAACCGTATACAAAGATTTTGGAGTCGCTCAAGCTTGTCGAATTGCTCCTGGGTTAAGTCGAGATAGCAAGCGTCAGCATAGTCTAAAATAGGGAGAAGAAGGGATTGTGCTAACGCAACTTTGGTAGCCGTGGGAAGAAAATTGCGAATTCTTCGTAATGATGCAGAAGAAGCGTATAACTTGCGCTTCACAGATTGTATTTGAGGATTCCATGAGAGACAACTATCAAAAATAATACCAAGGTTTTTGACCTCGCTACTAAAAGGGATCGTAATACCGCTAAATACAATTTTACGAAGAGAAGTTTGATCGATGCGTGCAATCATCCTAGAGCTACCAATAATGATGGCCTGCGTCTTAGTGGGATTGACTGTGAGCCCGAAAGAACGGCTCCAACATTCAATACGGCGCAGGTCATCATTAACAGCTGCCACAGCCTCATCCAAGTGATCGATTGTAGCTTGAGAGTAAATCTGCAAGTCGTCTGCATAGAGATGGTAGAGAGAAGTGATGTGAGAAGTAATACCATTTATAAAGATAGCAAACAGGAGAGGAGAAAGAACACCACCTTGAGGAACACCGGCATCAGTAACGCACCAAGAAGAGAGCGTATCTTCAACACGTACACATTGCCGGCGGCCATACAAATAACTATGAAACCAGTCAACTGCTGTAGGAGATATGTTAATAGTGCGGAACAGAGCAAGAAGGATATCGAAATCAACAGTGTTGAACGCATTGCTGAAGTCGAGTAAAGTAAGCACAGTGAGTTTCTTGTCATCCATTCCCCGTCTAATGTCATCGGTAATTTTAACAAGAGCAGTGGAAGTGCTGTGGCCTGATCGGAACCCAGACTGCAAAGGATTAAGAAGATTGTTACGAGTTAGGAAGTGATTTAATTGCGAATGGACTAGGCGTTCAAGGACTTTGGATAGGAAAGGAAGAATAGAGATAGGACGGTATTCAGAGAGTGATTTAGGTTTGGGTTTTTTGGGGATCGGAACTATGTGGGCTTCTTTCCAGCAGGAAGGCACCGCACTCAAGGAAATGGAAGTGTTCAATAAGTGACATAGGATAGGTAAAATTTCATCAAGGATTGGGACAATCATATTACGACTAATCTTGTCACTACCAACAGCATTCGAGGAAATGGACAAAATACTCTTCTTAACATCACTAGCAGCAAATTGACTAATGACAAAAGGGGAATAGCTGGGTGTTGGGATGGAAGAAAGATAGTTTAAAGTGGCAAGTTTATCGTTCACATCAATATGAGACGCCGAAGAAAAATGTTGGTTAAGAGAATTAACATCAAGGTCACAAGGATTAGAAGTTTTTTGAGACTTCCCAACACCCAATGAGCGTAAAAATTTCCATACTTTCGCAGGATCACCATTTTCGACAGATTTATGGATATGGTGGCGTTGCGCATCTCTACACATTCTATTGCAGCGATTCCGAAGGACTTGAAATTTTTCCTTATTAGCATCACTAGGACAAGCTTTAAATTTACTCTTAGCCACCGCTTTTTGATGGATCATTTTTTTAATATCGTCTGTCAACCAGGGTGCAGGTAGATGCTTCATCTTGACCGGACGAATGGGAGCATGAACATCATAAAGTTGTATCAATATAGAGTTGAATAGGGTAGTCTTATCCTCAATAGATTTGGCATCAAGAACTGTCGACCAGTCAATTTCGCTAGCATCATTACGCAATTTCACAACATCCATGGCACCGAAGCTGCGTTGCAGAAGAATTTTGGGCTTATTTTTAGGAGGGCGAATTTTGTAAGAGAGATAGATAACATCGTGGTATGATAAATCATGAGAAGTGTGCAAACATTGTCCGTGTTTGGCAACATGCTGCAAGGAGGAGACAAACATCAGGTCTAATAAAGAGGGAGTGGAATTGGGGAAATGATGGGTGGCGCTCAGAGGTAGAATATTCAGGTTGCTAGCCTGAATAATTGATTTTAATTTAGAGCAACGAGAGTCTAATTTGAGCAAACAGGTGTTAAAATCTCCCATGATTATGGTGTGGGAGTAAGATGGGAGGAGATCTTCGAGAAGATTTTCAAAAGAAGAAAAATAGTCAACAGATTTATCAGGACTGTAATACACTCCCAGAAGTATTTTGGAATGAGAAAGGAGAATTTCCAGAAAAAGATGTTCACCAGCATTGGCAGGCGGGGGCTGTACGGAAGTGCTGACAACAGTGTAAGGGATATTAGAGCGTAAATAGATAGCTACACCACCGCCAGGCCTCCCAGTCCTGTCATTGCGGATAAGAGTGAAACCAGGGAGAGAAAAAGAAGTGGAAGGAAGACAGGGCTTAAGCCAGCTTTCGGATACTAGAACAGCATGCAAGTTTTTATGGTCGAAAGACGCCAGAATTTCAGGGTAATGAGCCGGAATACTTTGGGCGTTAATATGAACTACATTAAAGTTCTTAGGCACATCTGAAACTTGATTAGATATAATATCACTCAACGATGGTATACTCACAAAGCTAGAATCAGAGCAAGAATTATTATCTGACGATAAAGATAAAAATATATCACTACTACTACTATTGTGTTCGTCATTTAACATAGTTATAAATAAATAATAATAATTAATAAATATATATATTATACAAATAATAATAAAAAATAAAAAATAAGATAAATCATACATGTAACACACTTCATCCGCCAGAACTGGAAGAAATCACTTCATAAACTCACAACAAATAAACACAAAACAACATAAATAAACAAAAATAAAAAAAATAAAAACTGATGGCGAAAACAACCGGCTTAAAATTGATAGCTTTAAATACATCAAGAAAGATGAAAATTATAAAAGCTTAATGATTCGAATAACAACAGTGTAGCGTTTATGTAATACATCCATGAGTTTATCTACATGAATGTTCACCAAGTTTTGACAATGACAGTTCGACCAAGTAATGTCAAAGTCACTGAAAAGTAACCAATTTGCACAATTAATTTAAGAAAAGCTTATGTATTTATCACGATTAAATCAAATTTAAGGAAAATAAATCCAAAAAAATACGTATACATACAAGTGAATAATATAAACAGGGTATAAAAATATATCCGACATACCTACAAGTGAAATTAGACGCGTTAAATACCCACTCAAACTTTGCAATAAAAATAAAAATGACTATCACGATTAGATACCTATATAATGTTGTTATTACACGTATGTGTATGTAGCCTATTTTATTGCATAATTTTGTCTGTGTCGATGGTTTTCCTTATTCAGAAACACATGAAGGATCAAAGCCAACAAGGTAAATAGACCATCAAATAGACCATCAGTTATTATGGTCACTCACAAGGATCACTTGGATGAAAATGATCCAATTAATCCACTTGCTCAATGGAATAAGGGGTAATAATGATACTGTAAACGTAGTGTTATTTAACCCGACGGCGGGAACAAATAATGTAGTGGTGAAATATAATATATCGTCCGGTGATAATGGTCACTAGCTCATCAACAAATCAACCGTTGAGCAATCATGCTGCCATCGAAGAGCAAGATGAAATCTTAGTGAATTTCTCAAATAAAAATGAAAATCAGGTCTTGCTTTCAACTGCCACAATTCAGGTATCGAACCCAGCTGGCCACCAAAAGGTCACAGTTCGTGCCATGCTAGATTGTGGCAACACTTCATCATTCAATACCGAATCACTCAAGTCAAAACTGTCGCTAAAGTGTCTGCCCATTGATTCTCTAAAGGTCATAGGCATTGGCAACACCGCAGCAAACAAAGTCACTGAAAGCTGCAACATTCAAATCCGATCATTAAATAGCAATTTCAATGCACAATTTTCATGTCTTGTGTTAAATGAGTTAACAGGTCGAGTGCCTAAGGCCCCTGTCGACATCAGCTCTCTAAAACTAGCAGCCGACATCGAGCTAGCTGATCTTAACTTTTATGAGCCAGCCCCTGTAGACATCCTGATTGGTGCGGATATGTTCTGGGATATCCTGGGTAATGAACAAAACTTCTTGGGCAAAAACAATCCTAAATTATGAAATTCCAAGCTAGGCTGGATTATATCCGGGCCAATTCGATCCAGTCCAATTCCAAACAGCAATGCAAATAAAAATATACAAATGCAATGCCATCCTCCTTTATTGGCTAACTAGCAGCGCCCCGCGGTTTTACCCGCGTTGTGCCCGTTCCCGTGAGAATTTTGGGAATTTTTATACATATAAACCTTCCTCTTGAATCACTCTATCCATTAAAAAAAACCGCATCAAAATCCGTTGCGTAGTTTTAAAGATTAAGATTTAAAGAAGAAGAGATTGAAGCAAACAAACAAACGAAAATAGCGACTTTATTTTATACTATGTAAGGATTCAAATGAAAACATTAAAATGTATCAACAATTTTTTATAACCTAGAAGAAATACCCTCAAGAAGAACTTTGCAACTGTGAACATAAGTGTGAAAGGCATTTTCGCGCTCACACTACTAGAGACGAACATGGTAGATTGTGTGTAAAATTACCTCTTAAGAAAAGTGCTTAGGCTAAACCTACAACTTAGCTAAAAAAACGTTTATAAACCTTGAAAAAAGGTTCAAACGGAACCCACAAATAAAATCTGAATACACAGATTTCATCAATGAGTATGCAGAACTAGGGCATTTATCCCTAGCTGATCACAATGAGTGTTGTTCACGGCCTAGCTTTTATCTCAGTCACCGAGCAATTTTTAAGCATAGCGAGAGCAGTTCCTGTCGCGTCGTATTCGATGCTTCAGCTCGCTCTAATTCCGGTTATTCTCTCAATGACATTTTAATGGTGGGTCCAAATGTACAAGATTCCTTGTTTTCAATTTTAATACGGGCTAGTCAATATAAATACTTGCTCACCGGTGATATTTAAAAAAATGTACAGACAGGTATTGGTGCACGAGGATGACCGCCCTTTACAACTTTTTTTGTGGAGAGAGAATGAAAATCAACCAATACAAACTCTAGCTCTCAATACACTCACACATGGCAGCAAATGCCAGCTTTCAAAGCACTCGATGCTTGTTTGAGATAGGGAAGGAGCAGGACGACGACTTAATTAAAACTATTATACAGAGGGATTTCTATGTAGACGATTTAATAACAAGTGGAGACAGTAAAAAACAATTACATACAAAGTTCTATAGCCAGCGCATTGAAAACAGGTTGTTTCAATTTAAGAAAGTACAAAACAAATTGTCCTGCCATTTTCGAGGACATTTATGTAAATTAGAATGATAATTTAACAATAAGCGAGTCTTCAAGTACACTTGGACTTAGTTGGAAGCCCAATAATATGTTACATTTTCCGTCCACTATTACGAGCAAGAAACAACCTGAAGTTTGCTCGCGTAACTTTGCCAGGCGTTATCAAACCGATTCACTGCGAGTTGTCGACAAGCGATCCGAGACCGTTCCTGCCTACATCGTTCCGAAAAGTTTCCTTCAAAGCGCTTTATGAACTGAGTCACCCAGGCATACGAAACTCAAGAAAACAGATAGCGCAGCGATATTTTTGGCCGAATATGAACGCCGATGTTTCAAGATGGGCTAAAATTTGCCTTGACTGTCAGAAGAGCAAGATACATAATATAAGTTTATTACCAAAAAGAAATACATAACAAAAGTAGTACATAAAAAAAAAGTTAAAAGCCAATACAATGCAAATAGCTATAGTTACAAAGATTAAAAATACTCAAGTACAGATCAGCGATAGTTTAAATAAAAGGCTAGACGGCGAGCCCCAAACTAAGCACAAGCTTGTATCTTGGGGCTCATATGAATAGAATAGAATAGAAACGCTTTATTGTTCACACAATCGAAAATATTACAATAAAAGAGTACAATATAATTATAATAGTGCGACAATCGGCGGCCTTATCGCTTAAAGCGATCTCTTCCAGGCAACCTGATTAAGAGAGGAAAGGATTATAGAGGAAATCAATCATTCCGGCGAAGTCGAATAGGAAGCCATTTGAGCTGTGCGCGAAATTGAGATACATGATCATACTTGCGTAGACCAAATATAAATCTAATGCAATAATTTTGAAGGCGCTCAAGCTTCTCAAGCTGGATCTCGGTGAGGTCAATGAAGCATGCGTCTGCATAGTCTAAGATGGGAAGAAGAAGAGACTGAGCGAGCGTACCTTTAGTGGCAGTGGGTAGAAAATTTCGAAGACGCCTAAGGGATCCGCCAGAAGCAAAGATTTTGCTACTGATTGTTTTGATGTGAGAATCCCAACTCAAAGTACGAGTACGATCAAAAATCACTCCTAAATTCTTAACAGAATTACTGTATGGAATTGTGATTCCTCCAAAAACTACGCTAGGAACTGTTGTCCAATCAATTTTGCAGATCATCCGTGAACTAGCTATGACAATGACCTGTAAGTAAGTAAGTTCGTATAGGCCGGGTGGCTAGCCCTGGTGTCAGAGTTTTTAGGCCGCCTGAAGGCCTCTGACATGGCTAAACGGTTAAAACAACCGGGGCCTACAATTTAACGTGTCATCCGAGCCACGGTAGCGCTCAGTTGGAAAATGCCACCCGCGGTCACCCATCCAAGTACTGACCGTGCGGAACGTTGCTTAATTTCGGTGATCGCTGACAATCACCTAGTCAAACTACGCTAGACAATGACCTGTGATTTCGTAGGATTCACGTCTAAGCCATATGATGAGCTCCATTCAGTGATTCGGCGGAGGTCATCGTTTATGCAAGTAATGGCCAAGTTCAGGTCTTTAAATGAAGCTTGCGAATAAATTTGCAGATCGTCTGCGTAGAGGTGATAGGAAGAAGTGAGGTATTGGGCACAGAATAGGCCCTATTGCACAGGGCACAGAAGGAGCCTCTTCATACAAACCAAGACTTGGAAATGTGAAAAATACATTTTGTACCATAGACAACTTTTGAGTGAACTTGCCACTTCAAAAGTGATTACCCAATTTTTTTAGGGGAAATATTTACAAATAGAATTATTAAAGAGAAATCACATGACTATAAACAAAGCGTATGCAACAACAATGCTATGTCGAGTCTCAGCAATAATTAAAGAACGGGACGACATTTTCGACAAAAAGTGTTGGTTGGATCTTTTTCGCTTGATTGGTTCGAAATAAAAAGGCTACTTTGATGTTAATGAAACTTTTTGATCAAATTCACACATACTTACATATTGATAAATAGTTACGTAATGACTTATTACAATAAGTTGTCTAAAGTTATAGTATCCGGCATTGAGTTATCACTAAAGCAGTATTCGGGAATATAAAATAATTAAAAACAATTTTAAAAAATTGACAGCTGCTTGTCATTACATGCTACGACATATGGAATATGCTAGTCTGTCTTCCTGTCTGAATGTCTGTCTGTCAGTTTGCGTGTCTTTTTTTATGAGACTAAGTGACGAGATGAACAAGTCGCTTGCCTGATGGTAAGCGTCACGCTTGTCCATAACAGTTCATTGCCACCCAGAATATGTAAATTCTGTGCGGAAATGCACTGTGCTCGTCACCCTGAGTTATTTGTTTATTAGTTGATATATCATAGTATTTTTTAAAACCCTTGCAGTTGTAGTTGTTTCCTGAATAACTGTCTTTGATACGGCGTTATGGGACAAATTTTTCATTTTCGCCAAATGATGAAGCCGAATTTTCAGGTAAATTTCGATAATCAGTTTGGCCAAATTGGTTTCGTGGAATCGTGGGTGGTCATCCGAAAAATTAAAAATTGTTTTCCCGATTAGCCGAGACTGAATTTTGATGACAAGCATGTTGTATTTTCGTTCATTTATCACTTCATGTAGTTTTGCAAACATTCGGACCATGTTTTCGGCCTCAATACAAATGTCATATACTGGCCGTGATATATATACAAGGCCGCCTTTATTTCTGAGGCCGACAAGTTTATGAAACTCGAGTAGGTCTTTGGATATTAGTTCGGCAACACATTGTAAGCAGTTAATTTTTTTTATCACACTGCGCGCGACACATCCGCCTATGTAACCAACCACCTGTTGTTTAAACTCGTTGCATTCCGTGGCATCCAAAATATTGGTCATTTCCGATTCATCCTCATTCATGTCAAATTCGGTTTCTCCCCTTTGGTCCTCCTCGTCAGTTTCATTATATTGCCGAGTGGAAGAAGTGGCGTTAATGCATTTAGATGCTGATCGGCATGATAAAATAGCCAGTTCTTCTACAGGGACACAATTTCCCGTTTGGCTGGCTTGAATTTCGAGGTGACACAAAAGTTTTCTATAAACGCCTTTGAGCTGCCGAGCGTTTGGGTTATCATTATGACCCCCGTGCATGCTAATGCAGCCAAAGTACATCTCAAGATGGTCTTGACTGAGCCGGTATGTTGAAATGTATTTCTAATCACCTGTTTCGGCAACGGAACTGTCGTACAAATATTTCAAACTTTCAATGTCAAGAAACCCTAAAAAGTCTGTCTTAGCCTGAGTTTTCAGAACCGGTGTGTAATTTTTTAGGGTAATAATTTTTTTTTGTTCGTTTTCGGTAAAAGTCCTCTTTCTGGTGGCCTTGACGCTTAACTTCAATATATACTCCTTGGCCTCATTGAGGAACAAACTTATTGTTTCAATGTTAGTTGGTGCCAAAGGACGGCAAAAATCATAGGCCTGAAAACTACGCGAGTTAAATACATCAAAAAGATTGTTGAAAATCAGTATAAATTTTTCTGTTGGTTCACTGTCCTTGAATTTTTGCAGTTGCAGTTCCTCTCTACAGCAACACAATGCTGCTGCAACACTCCTACTCATCAATTGAGTGGCAAACTTGACCTTCATTATGGCATTTCTAAACATTATATGTCTTTTGGATAATTTATTTGCTAAATGAAGCCCCATTTGCTCTTGAAGATCATTCAAAACTACTAAAAAATCCCAAGCCACTACACCGCCATTTAAATCGAGGATTTTTTCTTTTGATTCTAAGTGATTTCTTACCAACTTTAGCATGTGGCAAGGGTCCATTATAACTGCCACTCTGTGATCTGAACTTGGGTGTTGGAATGTGGTTACTAGGTTTTCGGGGTCTTTGATTCTGCAACCTAATATTTCCATTGCGGAAATATTGCTACTATGACCATCGAAAGTCATAGAAACAACTTTTACTCCTACTTCGTGGCATTTGGTCAGGCAAATTTTTATTAAATTAGCTTTTTGTTCACCTGATAGTCCGTGAATAAGGAAGTAACCCAACGGAATTTTCCATTTTTCATTTAAGCAGACAAGCATTAAAAAACCGGCCAAGTGCGAGTCGGACTCGCGCACCGAGGGTTCCGTACAAACCTGCAAGGTTTACAAAGTTCGTTCATTACGACAAAAAAAGTAATAAGTTTATATTTATTAAAAAATATATATTTTGTAATGTAACTAAAAATTTAAGGTTTTCGGAATTTTTCCTTTATGTGTGCTATAAAACGTTGCTTCATGCCAAATTTCAAGATTCTAGGTCGACTGGAAGTACCCTTTAGGTTTTGATTCCCTTGCGAGTACTTGCAAGTGTCGAAAATTTGCGGCATAAACGGCTGTATCTTTTGATTGCGTTGGCTTAGAAGTTTGATTTTTTCACAGCTTCAAGGGACAGTAGACCTGAGTAATTGATATAAATTTCAGCTTCATACCTCCACGCGTTCCTGAGAAAAAGGGTCTTGACAGACGGACAGACGGACAACAAAGTGATCCTATAAGGGTTCCGTTTTTTCCTTTTGAGGTACGGAACCCTAAAAATACGCTTCTGTTGCTTTTTCAGAACTATCCACTGGACCTGTACCCATGTCGACGTAACCATGGTTTGTTTTTCCATCCCATAGTATTTGTTGTCTAATGGCCATTTCATCAGCGACAAGAGAACACACCAATGGCTTTTCACTTTTTCCTGATTTCTGTTTCAGTACTTCAAATGATTCGTTTGTGAATCCCGGGGCTCCGTCAATGCTGCGAAACCAGTTAGACAATGTCTTTGGGTGTGGCAAACAGGTATCAAAACTTCTTCTAACAAAATTATATGCTCTTGGAGAGTAATAATTCAAGGTTAGGCAAAACTTTTTGAAAGCTGGCGTGTATTTTGGCAAAGGCCTCTTCTTAGTTCTCAATTTTTTTTTATACATACTACTGAATAAATCCGCTGCAAAAGTATTTTTTGTCAACACATTCCTAACATCATTGTCAATAAACCGTTTCTTTTCCAAAATGTTTACAATTTCTTTTAAAGAAGCAACTTTTTTCTTTAGCCGGCGATTTTGAGCCTGTAATCTTTTTATTTTGAGTGTGTATTTTTTTTGTAACTCGACTTTTTTTCTTAGTTGAATTCGAAATTTTGCTTGTTTCGGGCTGCCAAATATAGACTCGAGGTCCGATGAATTTATTTCCTGAAAAAAGTAAACATTTTAAGATCCCTCAAGGTTCAATAGTAATTACATATAATATTCTATCTTTAACAATGTTTGACTTTGTTTGGCAAAATCTTTAACTTTGTTAAGTGCTTAATTCGCATGATATTATTTTATATACATTTATTTAGTATTTCTTACATTGTCCTGCATTGGCTGCAGTTTCTGTGGTGTCATCATCTATGTTTTTAAAATCAATATCGGAACGTCGTAGTGCCTCTTTTAAAATATCATTTCGTTGTGGGTAGGTTTTATTTACCTGAATTGAGACAAATAAGTAAAACATATTTGAATTTTTCATAGCATCGGAATGATAATTATGTTAAAAGTAGGTAGTAAAATATTATTACGTTATTTGGTGTTTTGTATTTAGTTTTCTGATTTTCAAGGATACCCGAAGTGCTCTGTAAGGAAATTAAACATTATGACACTACTGTACGTATAATTTAAATATTTTGTAAGTAAAAGTAATACATACTGGTCCATAATATGGGGATTCCGATCGGTCTGCAAAGTGTGAAATCAAATTTGTAGCGGTGCGACTTTCAACTTCTAAATTTTCTTTTTCTGAATCTTCACTATCCGGTTCTTCTGAATTTGGAAATAGTGCCTTAAAATGAAAATATTATTTAATTTATTGACGTCTAAATCACAGAAGTACATGGTATTCTAAAAGGGTGTAGTAATACTGAAGGGTGTTGTTCTACCTGTTAAAGCTAAGAGCTTTTAGAACATAAGTTTGCTAAATTCGAGAGAAAAATAACTCAGTCTCCATACAAAACAACCAGTCACAATCAATTTTGTATGGAGACTCACTTTTTTCGAACTTAAAAAACTTGTGTTCTTAAAGTCACCCTTAAATATTACTACATACTATACAGGTACTTACTTTGATATCGGCTAAATCTTGGCCTACATTTTCTCATTTAACACTATATATATAAACTATATTAACGTCTCAAGAGACAATCACTGCAGGAAAGTATAATAGCATGCATGTGGTGTAAAAATATATAATTATTTCAAAAGTAGCACTTGCGGGAATTATTCCGAGTTTAACTTGTGATGTGATCTCTCCCTTAAGTGCTACTTTTGAAATAGTTTAATACCGAGATAGCTTAAAACAGAAATATACTCGTATAAGTACTACAATAGGCCGGTTGAAAGGAACAGGTTGGTTGTAAAGGGCTATTCAATGGAAGGCATGATCAAATAACACCGTTTTGGATATGTCATAATCATAATATTTTTTATTGGTAATGCATATTAGATGTCACAAACAAAGAAAATACAAATAGTACCTACATAATAAATCATACAGTTTGGTAATTAACTAGGAAATACTCGTATTACATAATAAAAATTTAAGAAAAATACAGTTATATTTAAATATATTTCGGTATAACTTAATTGAATTATATTATTATGTAAATATAATCACTTAAGTGTAATATCGATTCAACTGTCAAGAAAAATAAAAATGTCAATACAAATAAAAAATGTCAATAAAAATAGAAATATCAGTGTCAAATATAAATAAATAATGATAAAAATTACTAGTGTAGAGATTTCCAACATCACGTTGTAACACTACATTATTATGTCGTGGTGACACATTAAATTATTATAAATAGCTATTACTAATTATTTACATTGCTAAAACAATATCTTACATCTAACTACTATTTATACTACAACTAATAAATGGCTACCAATACCAACAGTGGCCAACCTTTGAAGGGATTGCTCCACGTTTTATTCTTTGGCGGCCACTTTTGGTTAAATATTTGTCTTTGATGCGGAAATGCGCAGAACAAATTGTCGTTGAGGGACTAGGTTTCCAAAAATAATTATTACTTTGGCGAACTATTTTTATCCACCGATCGGCCCAAACTGGATCTCGAACAAATCTAAACAAAATGTATAGGGAAATTACAAAAATATCTTGTGGCAACACTGAAATTACTTTGAAATAGGGATTTCAAAATATATGATGAAAAGAATCGATTCCTAAATTTATTCGAGTCTAGCATGACGTCATGTGACATGTCATAATATCAGATGTTAAGTTGGACTGGTAATGAAATTTCGATTAATCTATTCACAATTTATTCTTTTTAATCGATGGACTTATGTAATTATAAATACGTTTTATCGTTAATTCCAGAAGTTATCGACAAAAAGTCAATAACACTAGTATTAAATAACATCTGGCAGCCTTAAGTACCGCTAAATTCGATCGCTTCTCTTCCAGAAATACAAAAAAACATTTGATTCGTGAACCTACAAAAAATAGAAACAGACGAACATAGAACCTTCTCCTTTTTGTAAATCGGTTATAAAATGAATACATCACGTGAAACACAAATCGTTCCGATTCGTTGTGTTTAAGAATTAACAATATGGATTGTTAAATCGATCTAAAACCAGTAGTTCGACCCACATTGACCTTGCAACTTTATTTCTTTACTTACATCGCCGGCCACCCGGGTCAAAATCAATTTTGACCTTAAAGTTAATCGATTGGACGAGTCATTATTCGATCTCATACAGCCATTATCCGACATTCCTAACTGACCATAGAGAAATTTTCTACTCTGTTTACATTTTCAAATGATTTCATTTTATTTATTTTGCTTGTAAATCACAAAGATATTTATTACTTACCGGTGGTATGTGACAGTGCCTTTCGTTATTTCTTTTGAAACCGTGTAATTTTTGCAAGATGAAATGGCGCAGTTCACCATATTTACCTCGATGCTTTGAGACGCGACCGCAACGCCAGTCTGTTATAGACTAATTATTGGATTGGTGGATTTCTCTATGATTGGTTGATATTGGTCGGCGACATTTCATTTTGTACGATTAGGTGTCTATCTTTAAGGTCGCTGGTATTGGGATATAGAATTTATAAAAATTGCAAAAAGTAATGGAGACAATACGCCGCCCTGTGGCACCCCAGCATTTGTACTACACCAAGAAGAAAAATAATCTTCGAGGCGAACACGCTGCCGGCGGCCACACAAGTAACTGCGAAACCAATCGATCACCAATGGAGATATGTTAAGAGAGCTTAGTATTGCATATGCAACGTTACCAGGATGTCAGGAATTATTAAAGATCATAGGTAATTCTAGAACAAATTTGCGAAGACCAAAACTTTGTTATATAATAAATTAATAATACGAGTATTACAAAAGTTCGTACTAAGGACCTTGAAGAATTGAAAATAGGAATTTCGGGAAATCTCATGTGTTGTGAAATTTGTACGTTTTACTAAAACGATTATTACGTGTTTTTAGCTCTTGACTATTGCAGTCATTCTCCATACAGGCAACTTATTAAACCCTCAGTCTGGTCGTTGGATAGACTTAGGAGCCAAGCCTTTAACTTTCTCTTAAAATCATATTTTGACAGATCATTGTATCAGGCTAACGCCGAGCGAGCGTTGTTATATGTGCAAAGCAGATAATAAGCTGGACTGCGTTTAGCCAGCAGGTGGACGCGTGGGAGGGGAAATATATAAAAGATCTGTTTGATCTTTTTGATGTTGATGCGTTGTAGTCGGTGCAGGATTTTAGGCTGTAGTGATTTTTCAGAGCAGCGTTATAAAAGAAAAGCTGTCGAACCCTTAGCACTTTGAAATATTCATATTATACCAGATCGGTTGAAAAACGAAAAGGATTCTTTCTTTAGTAAGACTTTAATTACGAGTAAAGCCCGCTGCGCCCTTTCTACAGCCAGGAAGATGGTCTTGCCGAAGCTGCCCCAGACCGGGATACAATATTGTATGATCGATTAACAAAAAGCAAGATTAATGGTTCTCAGAAGTCGCGAAGGTCTTTCATAATGTGTATCAACCGGCGAATTCGGGCAGCTAGATCCGATATATGCTGCCTGTAAGTCAGATTTTCGTCTATAGTTACGCCTAAATATCTAATTATTTTCTATTCGTCGATGGTGCCGCAGGAGCAGGAGAGAGTGGTCTGTGATCGAAATCAGATGAACAATAATGAATCCTGATACGCAGCTGAACCTGGGGTCGGCTAACGTTAGTTAATATGATAATAGCCGCGGTTTGGCCGCGTTGTTTAATAGGTATAATATTATAATAGTTTTTCTACTTGCTTAAAATAAGAATAGCTTGACAGATTATAAAAAATAATTGTGGTAATAAATAATTGAGTACTTATTACGGATATTCATTATTTATATGTTTTACTAAGGACACCGTATTCAGGTTTATATTTTCCGGAATTACAGAAGACCATACACTAAATCACGTTGTTGCATACTCACTTAAACATAATTTGGGTTGGGTTTAGAATAACCGAACACGAACTTGAGGATTGTGACACTGTGGGTTGGGTCACGGGGGTGTTTTTCAATAGTCCCTATGAATTCTGGCTGTCGGAGTTGCGCTGAAGAAAAAAATAATACAAAATGTTGAAAAATTTGATTTAGAGGTTAGCAAAACACTTCACAAATTACTTCTCAACCCGTAAAACGAAACGTATATTTAGCAAAATTCTTACACTTTTCAAGTTAGGTCTTTCAAAATACTAATCAACGCGTAAAACGGAACGTATATTTAGCAAAGTTCTTACATTTTTAAGTTGGGTCTATCAAAATGAAACGTCATTTCATTGACATTGACAGCTAATCTGTCATTTGATTGACAGATAACTGGTCGCTCGCTCGACAATAGTTGTAGTTTGGTGTTTTATTTGATAGTACCTTAAAAATGAATATTTTATAACAAAGTGTAATATAAAGCGGCGAGAGTTTCTGGCGGGAGCCTACTAGGAGTTTAGTGTCACAGATCCGACACGGACCGAATTAGGTTAGAAGGCAAACTACTTTTTACTTACTCTTTTATTTTTTAGGTTTTCTGTGGGAACCGTTAATATTTAACAGGATTATAGAAAACTAATCCATTCAATTGCCTATTTATAATTTACCCAATTAATTATTTTCTCGAGGAAATCATTGATGTTTCCTGGACGTTTGTAGTCTCCGAGTATGTCTTAGTGAATCTTAAAACGCTGTTTTTGAACAAAATTTCATCCAATTCTGATAAACTTTATTCGCAAATTGTCGATTCCTTATTGAATAGCTTACAATTTTAGGGACAACAGTAGCACCTATGCTAATCTGTTTTGTTAACTACTCCTATACCAAATCGCATTTAAATTCGTCCGTTTATTTCGTCAAAACAATTTTTTTGGTGATTTGGCTATCCCGAAAGAATAGGACTGATTTTTCAGTATTAATATGACTCCAGTTTTGGTAAATATTATGAGCTTCTCCAATACCAAATATTATCCATATCAATTCAGCGAGTTGGACATAATTGATGTTTTATTTCACAAATAGGAAATTAATCGGCCCCCCCAGGATGAGAAAATTGCAAATGTTGAACAAAAAGTGTTATTTATTTTGTTAGAAGAATATTGAAGCCAAGTTTCAAGTCAATCGGGTCCAGGCAATAAAAAGTTTCGTACAATCGAAAAGGGCCCGTTTTACCCCTTTAGAAGTCGTTTTTTTTAAATCCTTCCTTAGTGGATGCCTACGTCAAAAGTAATACCTGTGCAAAGTTTTAACTTTCTAGCCTTAATGGTTTGGCCGGTGCGTTGATACCTGATTCAGTCAGCTTTGCCCTTTATGTTATAGAAGATAGCAACGCGATATATTTATCAGTCATAACGTTATAGCAACTTGCGCAGGACAGGGTGTTCTTAGATGAATTGTAATCATTTATATTTGTTCAAAAGGGTCACAGAGCCGGCTGTTGCTATACCATTGCTACATCACATTATTTAATTATTTGCCGTAAGTGCCACTTAATCAATGCTGAACCTTCATCAGTGTACAGAACTCTTGAAGCCAGATAGAGCTTGGACCTGTACGAGTATTTCTCATTTCCGTAATGGAGGGATAACCCGTGTCTGTATTAAGAGTGTAATTTCTGATCACTTTGAAACAAAGCTATTGATAGCTTATTGATTTGAATATCCTTACTTCCTTACTCATATTATAAATCCGAAAAGTTTATTGGTTTGTTCCTCTTTCATACACCATCGGAGCAACAGATTGACTTGATTTTTGGCATGGATATAGTTTAAAAGACGGAAAGTGACTTAGGATACTTTTTATCCCGAAAATTTCATGATTCCCGAAGGATAGGACAAAAACGTTCGATAGAAACTGTCGCCACTATCACAAAGACGCTAATATGTATTGACGCAACGTAATTAGATGACACGTGACATTAGGCCCAATTATGAAGGCACCATCGTAATTATAATAGCTAATTTAGAATATTTCTGTTTCTTTTTTACTCTTGGCATTCGATAGAAAGAACACTTTTGACGTTGCTATTAAATTTACGATGGCGCTTTCATAATTGGGTCTATTGACTGCAGACTTTTATAAATATCACGCTTAGCATAGCAAAGCGACAAATTTTCTTTCCACCATTAAATCTCCTCGAAGAAGAAATAAAGTATGGATTGACAATGATAACTGACATTAAAGTTGGATAAAATCACAGAGCTATTACGACTAGAGAGATGGCGCTGTTGTCGATTGTGTCAATTCGTGGTCAATTCTCAACCACATAAATATGAATTAGAATTTGACACTACTGAGAGAAAAACACGGCAACTAGCCATAGAATCGAGATAAATTAATGTCTCTCTCTTACTCATGCCATATTCAAAATTTGCTTTTCTTTTTTTCTGTTCTCAATCGACCACATTATTCCTCTGGTATCTCTGTGGATAAAATGGATTTTCCGTTTGCCATGCTACATATTACAATGACGTCCGTCATTTTGTCTGACATTTAAAACATTTTCTACCACCTTTAGAGGTTTAACATGTTTCTTTATTCTACCTTTATTACAGAACCTACCTTTGGTACAGAATCCATACTAATATACGAAGCAACGAATCGACTTGATTTTTGCATGAGTAGTGTGGCATTCAAATTAATGACTATTCGAATTTTGTGCACGGTGGAAGTCGGTGTTCCGATTTTTTGTGAAAAATAATTATTCTACAAGGGAAAATCATACTTATATGGATACTACCACACCTCAAGGGCAGGCGGGTGAAAGTTCCCGCAGGCTGGTCTGTATACCCACTGTAAACCATGAGTGTTCCACCTCTGTGCCTGGTGCCGGGGCACGCTTTCGCACTTCTCTGTGCCACTCAACAGCACGAGCCCAGACTCGGGCTCCATAACGGCGACACATCATCATTGTGGCGGGAGCTTTCGCTCCCGCCACAATGATGATGTGTCGGAGCACAAGACAAATCGTCATCTACCACTCGGGACTAACTGGTGCCGTTGCACTGGGACAAATTAGTCCCAAGTTTCTATCATTGACCCTTTGGTCAACGATAGAAGCCCCGCGCCTGCCACTTCTGACTGCTGAGGGCAGGGAGAACGGACATCGCGATACCGTCACTTCTCTTTGCCTGCAGCCCCACTGCATCCGCCAAAACATTGACGGCCCCGCGGGAGGTAGGGTAGGTGTACCACACGCCACCAGTTCCGTCACACCGCGGTCCCTAATCCTCGGCTGCAGCGTCGCAAGGGCGCTGCAGCCCGCCTCAGTTGCGGCACTCCTCATAAGGCACGGAGCTTACCGGCCAGCCTCTCAGCTGCTGCTTTAGTTAAAAAGCCCAGAGAAGCGGCCCAACCTCGAGTGCAAACAGCCTAGGGGGAAAAGATCTAAAATATCGGGAAACCTCGAGCGCCGCCTTCTCAGCTATTTCAGAAGAAACCCAGAGAAGCGGCTCTACGCTACGATTCCCGCGCCGTCCATAAGCCTCGGCTATTAAGTCCTCCCGCCACGACAAGGCGGGAACCTACGAGTGGGTTGTACACTCTAACCTTATTATCTTAATCAGCAGAAGTATTTACATAAGGTATTTCGATGTCGGTCTTTTAGGTTAAGTTTGAACAGTGACAACAAGGTACAAAAGGGTACTTGATTTTATTTATAGGGCAAGTGCCTTTATTAACTACCACTAAATACATGACTTACAATATAAAACTTTATAAACTACTACTACATAACAATCAATTGGATCATCCAAAGACCTTTGAAGGTCTAAAGATAATCCAGCATACTGGCAGCATTTCCACGCTGAATGGCAATGCGAGCTAAATAAACACCAGCATTTTGGTCACACGTCGCGTTCACCTGACGCTCAAAAAGACTTTTAAAAACAAAATGAGCTCCCGGCCTCCACAGACACAATGTCTAAATTTCAAACGGCTGAAATATGTAACCAATGCCGAGGTTAGCATATTTACGCCATTTGTGTTGCTCCGCCAAATCGGCCACCACTCCAGCCCTACTCTGGAGTCTCAGAAAGATGTGACGGCGCCAAAGTATCGACGCAAGTCGCGTCCCATACTAAGGGCCGTCCACACTTCCATGCGACCAGCGTCATACCGTCAGGCCTTTTTTTTCGACTGCCTCGGTGGCTTAGTGGTTAGTGCATCCTGACTTATGGATCAAAGAGGCGTCAAAGACGCGGCAGCAAGATGGGTCAAGCCTGTCGAGCCTGGTCACCACTAGCAAATAGCGGAGGTAGATAGCACTGCAAGAGAGAGGCCTATACTCAGCAGTGAGACAAAGAAAGCTACGGATGATAACGATGGTGAAACAAATTAGTTGAGATTGACTGTTTTTTGGGTTTGAAAGTGTTATTTGCTACAATATTTGTTTATCGTTTCACATTGAATTGGGGCTAATATTTTGTGGCTACCTACTATTTTTGTTACCATATTTTTTGACATCATATTTTACTAAAATTGGGAAGTATGAATATGAACGAAAATTAAATTATAACGCGGGCGAAGCTGCGGGTAAAAGCTAGTTATTTTATATGGCGAAGTCGAATTTCGAACTTTTATCTATAGTAATCTTGGAGCTTTTCTTGTGAACACTCTGGAATTCATGCAAGTTTTGTGATTTTCCTGACTTTATGAAGTAATGTAAATAAATGGACAAAATAACTGACAGACACCCGCGACTCCTGGTTTTTATCTTTTTTGCTTTCTTTTTTCCAGGAAGGCGTTAGATTTACGAAAGCATGGTAGAGTCATTTCATGGTTTTCAGCTCTCCCGAGAGCCATGACAAAAATTAAAATAATCTCTATTAAATACTAACTGTCAGAAATAAATGTATACTATTCTGTCTGGCAATCTTATCTTTTGTTAGTATTCGTGGTTTGACAATTAATATTAGTTCAATAATAGAGTTTCTTTGTTCTAGAGTACTAGTTAGTAGTTTAATGGAATTTCCTTCTAATCTCATGTCTAATATTTTCTTATGCAACTAAATCAATATTTTATTTTATTTTATTGTAGCCTATATATGTAATACAAAAATATTCAAAATAAACATATAAAACAGAGAAGCTCTAGAATCATTATTTCTATATAGCTCTTGAGACATTAGTTAGGTACTTCATTTCACTCTGAGGTTAGTGATATACTTTCAAGTTCTTAGAAGGTCAAAATAGGTTAAACATAAGTTTTTGTTCTGATTTTAGGCAATCTACTAGGCAGATAGGTATTTCGAATCACCTTTACCTAGGGTTTATGCGTCTATAGCGCAGGATCCACTACTAGACGAACACTGGCCAAACTAACGTATAAGTAGGTAAATAAATTAGATAATTTGGATAGAAATCTCACTGCAGAATACTAGTTTCAAAATGTAGGCTGTCTTTTATCAAGTGAACCGGAAGCCATCTGCTTCCGGTTCACTAGGAGTAACTAATTGTAATTTGAACCTGAAAGGTTCACATTTTAGTATTCATATTTCTTATTATTTATCAATCCAATTAGTAAGCTGGGATCTTATTGAATATTTGTTTTAATATTTAATGCGTTTTTAAATATTTTAGGATATTTCTTTCATGAGGTTCAATTTATAATTTGTTCACAATCAGATGGGACCAGGACGCTTAGCTAGTTTGACTTAAAGCTAGGATTCATTGAAAGCAAATCAAGTTTCTCTGACATTTAATTTTAGACAGGTTTCTTAAAATAGTGGTTCTACTCTTCTAGGTTATACTAATGAGGTTAAATAGGCAGGCTAGGCTAAGGACTGTTATACAGCTGTTAAAGTACACAAAATAGTAAAGGTAAAGCTTGATGTTTGGTTTTGATTGCAAGACTGGTCGCTACTTGATGTCGCAGAGTAGCGCCACTCCCCGCAGCGTCCAGTGGCGCGGGTTGCTGTCGGTCTCGAAGTCTATGGAGCCGACGTACTTGGCGTCCGTGCGCTGCGGCTTGCGGTAGATCGGGCACTCGTAGAGACGCGGGTCCTTGCCCGCCGTCGTGTTGATGGCGAATATGTATATGACCGGCATCTGCTCGTACAGCACCTTCGCCTTAGATTCGATCAATTTTCCCGATTTGCGGTCTAGTGACGCACCTGAAATATAAAAAAGTTGAAATAAGAGTACTTTATTAACTACAACCGTTACAACAAAACAGTTGAAATATACCAAGTATATCAAGATTATTTTGTGATAAAGTGGCGTGATCGATGATGAGATGTAGCTTAATTATGTCGCGCTTATAGCGTAGTTGGACTAGGTGTTCGTCATTTATCAACGAAGTTAAGCAACGTTCAGTCTTCGGATGGGTGACCGCGAGTGCCATTTATATCTGAGCGCTACCGTGGCTCGGATGACACGTTTAATTGTAGGTCCCGGTTATTTTAACCTTTTAGCCATGTCTGATGCCCTCAGGCAGCTTAAAAACTGACACTAGGGCTAGCCACGCGGCCTATTTCAACTTACTTACTGTAGGTACTACTTACGAGGCTTGCAGGCCTCGCTTCGTCATTTTATAAAAGCTTAAAGGTTTTGTATAGATGTCCCCATTACAGGTGTATAAAAATGATTCTTAATGACCTAATCACGCTTCGTGAGAAGGTCTATTTTCAGCAATGGGCTATTAAAAGGCCGGTAAAGTACAGTACATTATACTAATTACTCAAAACAAGTTACTTTTTTGACATAAATAGTAAAACTGTACTAAAAAGTATACTAATAATCATTATGAGTCTTATTTTTAAGTAAATTATAAGTACGAGTATCCTGGAAAAATACGCGGTTTCAGGAGGGTAGTCCAGGCGGGTGAAGCCACGGGCAGAAGCTAGTATGAGTATAAATACATAATATCAAAGTTGTAACGTGATAAAATAAAAAAATGTGACGTTACCAGTTAGAGCAAAGGGGCAAATGATACAAAAGGGGGCAAATGATAAAAAAGGGGCAAATGATAATTGTTACACCTTATTAAAGGGCTTGAAGAGCTGACACTATCTTTGAAGGTGCTGGCCAGGCCGGATAAACTAAGTCGATAAGAACAAAGAACCTCTGTTCCCAAAACCGTATTATTATCTACCTGTGAGTTGTTGCCTGTGAGCCGTGGTGGTCTAGTGGTAATGACACTCGCCTTACAATCGTGAGGTCGTGGGTTCAAATCCCGGTCCCGTGCCAATGAATTCTTTGGAATTTATGTACGGAATTTCACACCACTGGATTTTCGGTGAAGGAAAACATCGTGAGGCAACCTGCATACGTCCGTAGAAGAAATTCGATGGCGTATGTGAATCCACCAACCCGCACTGGGCCAGCGTGGTGGATAATAGACCAATCACCCTTCGTGGGTAGGCCTACGTTCTGCAGTGGACTATCAAAAAGGCTGGTACAGATTTGTTGAGTGAGGACAAAATAAAAAGATTTGTTTTGTAAGTTAAATCACAACAAAGAACATAGTCCAAAGTCGGCCTCGTGTGGACAAGATGCTCTTGAAAATTTAATTATGTCAATAATTCAGTTTATATTATTTAAGAATTAACATCCATACTTTGCAAGAGTATGGAACGTGTCCTTAACAACAGGCTCCTGGCGTACCTGGAAGCGAATGACCTACTCAGTGACCATCAGTACGGCTTTCGCCGAAACCGGTCTACTGGGGACCTTCTGGCGTACGCCACACACATCTGGAGTGAGGTCATCGAAAAGCACGGGGAGGCGCTGGCTGTCTCCTTGGACATCTCCAAAGCTTTTGACAGGGTCTGGCATGAGAGCCTTATTGGCAAGCTTCCATCTTACGGCCTGCCTGATGATTTCTGCGCATGGATATCAGATTTCTTGAGGAATCGGTCGATACGAGTGGTCGTAGATGGCTGCTCGTCAGATCATATGGCTATCAATGCCGGGGTTCCTCAGGGGTCAGTGCTCTCTGCGACCCTCTTCCTACTGCATATCAACGATCTGCTAAAGCCCGGAATCTTTGGGTACGCAGATGACAGTACAGTCGTGGAGAGCTACACATCCAATGCAAGAACCAGCGGGCCACAAATCGAGTCTCACAGAGAGGCTATGGTCGAGCGGCTCAACTTGAGTCTGGAGGCGGTTTCTGACTGGGGTGATGCTAACCTGGTCAAGTTTAATGCCACGAAGACTCAAGCCTGTCTGTTTTCGGCCAAAAAGAGGCCCTTCCAATTGTCTCCCGCTTTCCGTGGTGTCTCCGTTCCGGTAACTGACAGCTTGGAACTATTAGGCGTTTCACTCTCATCGACTCTTAACTTTGGCTCTTACATAGAGTCAAAGGCCCAATTAGCTTCCAAAAAACTTGGTGTTCTCTCTAAGGTGAGACGGTATTTCACACCTGAGCAACTGCTTAGTCTGTATAAAGCTCAAGTCAGGTCGTGCATGGAATACTGCTCTCACCTTTGGGATGGCTCCGCCAAATATCAACTGGAGGCTCTGGAGTCGATTGAGAGGCGAGCCAAGAGGCTGATCGACAACGACACTCTGACTATGTCGCAGCTGCAAAGTCTCGAGCATCGACGTAAAGTAGCGTGTTTATCGGCCTTTTACCGGATCCACTTCGGAGAGTGCGCCCAGGAGTTGCACAATCTGGTCCCACCTGCCCCTTTCTTCTATCGTACGGCTAGACAGACGCGACCAAAGCGCCACCCTTTTATGGTGGACATTCCGCGCATTAGAACCAAGCGTTTCGAATCCTCATTCCTCATACGAACAGCCAGAATGTGGAACGCTTTGCCTGGGTCTGTCTTCCCGCTAAAGTACAATGTGGGCGTCTTCAAATCCCGAGTAAATAGGTATCTTCTAGGTAAGCGTGCTACAACCTAGACCGCATATCTGCTTAACAACAGGCAGTATGTGGTCAAACGCAAACCTATTCAGAATAAAAAAAAAAAAAAAAAAAATGCATTATTGTACTAGTGTCCAGGTAAAATAATTAAAAGTTTATTTTATTGGTATTTAAACTACCTAACTATTTAATTTCAAACCACAGAGCCATCACAACCAGAGGAACAATGTGTTCGATCGAGAAAATCTGAAGGAGATGTATTGATTTAATATGGCATGAGTTTGAAAAATATCTCTATTCAGGAGCTAGTTGCCGTGTTTTTCTTCCGATAGTGTCAAATACCAAATCATTTTTGACAGCTTTAGGCAAGGTTCCATACATTTTTGTAGTTGAGGATGGTCTCAAGCGACAACAGAGTTATCTCTCTGGTTGTTGTAACTCTGTGTTTCAAACGAAAATCTTTCAAACTCGCAGAAAACTTTGTGTTGCCAGTTTTTACTTCCCGTTTTCAAAGATTTTATTCGATCTTTTTTTTCTATTAATTTTTTTAATCGATACGAAATGTCACTTAGCGTAATTGGGATCGCAGTGATCCAGGGCGCCGTAAAGTGAAACAAACTGCTATATCTGCTTATGGCAGGATGATCTGATGTCTGTTCGTGTAGGGTGAAGCCATCGGTCGCAGCATCGAGCTTCCTAAAATCGACTATATGACCAATGCTAAAAAATTGCCAGCCCGGGGTCCCCACCCCGGTGGCCTGACCTATCTCTACAAACAACATCATGGCTGAACTGATACGTTTAGTTTAGGTTTTAGTTTTTTGTTGTAAGATTTTATTCGTTACTTAAAGTGTAGTTCAACATGATATGAAATAGAATAACTTAACATTTTTAACAATTTAATTGTCATAATACCTAAAAAGTTGTTACTAGTAAAATGTTATCGATTAAATAGTTAATCGATTTTTTAGGTAATTAAGTAATGGCAACACTAACAAAAACATCAACCTTTAAAAAAATCAATGTCATCGTAAACACATTTCGTACGTTAAGTTTGTTTTTGAGTTTGTATTATGTTTGTTTCGTTCGGTTTAAGATAATAATGGATTCTCACGACCCTCGCTTGCCCAAGGATGACACCACTATTCATATTGACCCTGGCCGGCCAATGGTGGATGATGGACTCCGATAATTCCGCTTTACTGGACGACCCCGGCCCTATGGACTCTGTTACCTCTGCTCATCTTGAAGACCCTTGTATGAGAATAGACATTTAACCCGAGATGCCTTCTCTCTCGATGCATTATTGTGGCACCGACGTCACAGAACGGAGGAGACATTGCTTAAATCTTACGGAAGTAAGTCAGTCATGAGGCAATGGAATATACCTACCTACCTATTCGAAAATATTGTACGCAAATGAACGAAAAGGAAGGCAAGCATTTCGACAATATTGCTGCAACTGCATTGTGGGCCGAAGGACAGTAGGTTGTTGCGTTTATTTTATGGCTGTGATATGGTTTTTGAGCTGGGCAAGGTATTGAGATGACCTTTATCTTCCTGCCTAGTTTCTAAATCACTTATTATTAACATATGAATCTGGTTAAATAGAAAAAATACAATGTTAAAAATGTGCTAGTTTCATTCTATACCTCTGTAGGTACATGAAGGAAAGTAGTCTAAGCAAACATTCGGATACTAACTTATTATATTATGTTATCTACTGATGTAAGTTATTGAATATAAATTAAAATTACATTGAAAGTCACTGTCCACGCCAGGCCAAAAAACCCTTATAAGTGGACATTGTCCTTTATTTGTAAAAATCTTAACTCGTTGAAGTTACATGCAATTGTCTTAAATCTAACGCGAGTATGTTTACTCGATTATGACCGGAAGGGTCTTAATGCCAACGGGCGTAAAATGACACAAACTTAACCGTTGTAAAGTGTAAACTAATTACTATATTTTCAACACTTAAATTAAAGCGAACCTAATTAAACCAAACCTCTAGCCATGTAGTAGGTAATTAAATTACAGAGTCGGTGCTTATACCGTCTGCGATGTTACAAAGAATACAAACTAATGTGATTTCAAATGTTAATTTACAACCAAGCGAACAAAACGGTAGCTAATAGTTTTGTCCGTGAATAAAGTGAATTCTACTTATGTTCACTAAAGCATAGATCATACAGTGAAAACGAGGAATGTCTCATACGTCTTAACTCTGTCCAGAAGGCTTCAAATCATGAAAATTTGTAGAAGAATATGAACATAGCTGTCATACAAAAGTGGCCATGTGGCCCTGGCTTGTGTAATGAAAACATAAAATCATATTTTGGCTCTGAGAAAATCCAGAAGGCATTTCTAAGAAACCTTTACAAGAAAACCTATGATGTAAACATATGTATCCAACGGATTTTTTGCTTGGACAGTTAGGGTTTAACTCGTTAAAGGTTAGACGTTCTCTCGAACAGCTACAGACCGGCTGCAAAGTATTGAGAGGAGTCATAGACTCACTTAGTCTGCACAATCGGATGTGCACCCTGTACGTACATACCAGACAACTACACGCGCTTTAGGCCTAGTAGTAGACCCAAGCTCTTTGATACTGGCGCTATCCGCACTACGTCTCGTTCTAACAGCCCTATCTGCAGAATGTCTCGTGGTCTCAACGCATTTCTTAAAATCTATACCGAATGCGACATTTTTTGTGACAAATTGCCTGTCATTCGCGGACTGTACCTGACTTTTGTCGAGCAATATTGTATTAAAGACTTGTAAATTTTAATTGTAGTATTTATATTGACTTACGGATATTATTTTATTTTTAAATTGTATGATTAAGTGTAATTGGCGTTATTAGCCGTACTTTTTTATATAACAAATAAACAAATAAAAGGGGTTACTTGTGATCCGTGCGCGTGGTACTTGCTATCTTGGTATGGCAGGTACGCTTGCAGGATAAAATCCGCAAGTGGAAACTGGTGTAGGCTTGCAAGTGGGTAACGAAGCTAGCCCGCGGTGCAAGAGCATTGAAGCGTGCAAAAATCAAGAAGCCGTAGTCGTCGCCTGTTCGTCGAGGGGATCAATCGGGTCGCGGGAAGAGGCTCTTTCGCCTCTTGTTAAATGCCTCCGCCCTCAGCAGATGAAGGTCCGGAGCACCAAGTCCTTCACGAGAGTCTCAACAAAAAAAGCAAACTCCATCGTTGATTCGAGAAGCTTTTAGAAATGTCATACCAAAAAAGATCATTTCTGTCACTTTTGAACCGTTTCGTCTATGACGTCACCACACTTAATCCACTACGCCTTGTAAACAAAACATTTTTATTTACGTTCCATTTTCCCAACAAGGTTATGTAAAATAATACAGATAAAAAAGACATTATTTCTATTCTCGTATTTTTACTGATCAGTCCAAAGATGACAGCGTCAAGCAGTCCAACCATGACAGCCTCAAACCAACTGTCACTTTTACTGTCTCATCACTTGCAAAGTTCAAAGTCATTGCTAGTGCTAGTCTGTGAGTGAGTAAACAAAATCGCATTCGTTATTCAATATTTTCGATTTAAATATCAAGTAAACAGTTAAAAAGTGCAAAAACTAATGACTGTGATGTTTAAGTGTCGTGCAACGAGAAAAAATAAGAAATGTATGTAAGTAGCTACGCTACATAGTATAATATCATATTTCTTACTGTTAAAATACATGTTTTCAACCTAGGCAGCTTAAAAAGCTATGTACTCGCCACATGTGATGTTCCCGCTTTCAAAACAGCTGAAAAGCTAGCTGAAATTATGAGAAAATTGCTAACAGAATGGAAAATATTAGGAAAATTTTTTGCTATTGTCACTGATATTGGCAGATACATTATAAAAATGTGCGAGTTGCTGAGAATACGGCACATGCCGTGTTTTGCGCATACCCTTAATTTAACTTAAGACGATTCTTTGAAGCTTTCTCTGGTGGAGGACATAACTAACAAAACAAATGTGAATCTATTGTGAATTGTTTTTAAAAATCATCAGTAGGATGGCAAGCCCTCAAATCAGCCCAAAAGGAAAGAAACCCTGACTCTACTCCTTTGAAATTAATACATGAGGTCTCTACACGGTGGAACAGCACGTTCTATATGATGAAGAGATTACTACAGTTATCCGACGTTCGTGCACTAGTGTGCAGAAAATTAGTCCAGGCGCCAGACTACTTAACTGCCTCCGAAGAAGAAGCAGATTGGGAAATCATTAAAATTTTGGAAACATTCGAAGAAGCTACAAAACTTGTTAGTGCTGATCAGTATCCGACTAGCTCATTAGTCATTCTTATAATATGTGGATTATTTGAAAAACTGAATGCTATTAAAATTTCCCTTAAAACAGATATAGGCAATATGAGTATCAGGCTTCTCTCATATGAGACAGGAACTGTTTCCCAAACATCTACATTTTTACATCCATCATTAAGAACGGGTTTTCGTCATTCAGAAAATATGCTGTCAGCAAAAGAGTTAGTAAGAAAAGAATTGTCCCAAAACATAAAAGATTCCGACAGGTCTGTGCCGTCCACTTCAACGCAAGTAAGTCATACGTCGCGGTCGCGTGTCGAAATAATTGAAGAAAAAAAAACGGGATTGCTAGATTTTCTGAAACAGAGAAGTCCCTACACTAATTCAACTGCTTCTGCATTAAATATATTACGTGTGTATATGGAGACCAATCCACACAGGGAAGAAGCAGAGATCAGAGAGAAGCAGCTGGAAGTGCGGGTTCTTTTTGGTCCAACAACAAACATTTAGCACCATTAAATACAATAGCGCTAAGTATTTGGCTATACCGGCGACGTCGCTACCTTCGGAGAGGATGTTCTCCAAATCTGGATATGTAATGTCATCTAGAAGGAGTAGGCTACAAGCAGATGCTGTGGACCAAATTTGTTTTATCAATCAAAATTATGATTAACAACAGAATCAAAATAAAAAATAAAATTTCTTGGTTAAATTTTGTGTTCGCATAATGATTGTTTTCTAATATATAATTGACTTGATTGTAATTGTGATTATTTTAAGAAAAAAAAATACTAAAACCTAAAAAAACACGTTTTTCCCCAAAGTAATCGGTTTAAACCGGTGTTGAATATCGTAATGGGTTAACATCACTAATTCCAGCATTGTACAATATTTTCTGCTGGCAACAACAGAAAATAACGATATACGATTATAAACTAACTCAAAGATTACTCGTGGCGCTAGTGATAAATAACTTTGCTATGTCGTTCCTTTCGACGTGCATTCATAAAACAATTTAAATTACTGTATCATTATAAATATAATTAACCCTTGACTATATTGCAGTTTTAAATAACTTATTTCAATGAAACGTTAGGTAATAGCTTATTTCTTTTAGCTAAAACTTATGTGTGAAAATAATAATTACATGAGCTGATGACAAGACAAGGGCTTCATCATCGCCAAAATATTGCGTTAGTAGAAACGTGAGCTGATTGTGAAGAAAATTAAAAAAAGAGGAATGTCAGATTATTGTCGTTTTGAGCATGGGCTAGAATCTTAAAAGAAAAAAAAAATGCCCTTAATTGCTGCCATAGACAAAGCGGGACGTTTGTGTTTGACATCCCCCTCCAAGCCGCCCGAGACAATTTTAAATCAATTGTCAATGTCAATCAGTGTTTTATTTTCAGTTTTCCGTTAAAATTTTTACTTGGTTATTACGTCTCAGTAACATTATATTAATGTTATTGTGATTTATGAGAGAAGTGTTCGTGCTTATCTTCTTTACTGAACTGTTATAAACCACGAATTCATTGAGTTTTGTGCGCAATACAGCGCAATACATTGTTTTTCCTTAAGGTAGGTTTAATTTAGAAAAGAAATATTAATATTTAATTGGGTGGTCGATTATACAGTACACAAGAATTAATAATTAATTCCGAAGCCATAAAGTATTTAAAAAAAAAGTACTGGATCTCCGTGGTCGCCATTTTGGTCGCCATGTTTTATAAAATAAATATATGTCCAACTCAAACGGCCCCGCTCGCTATTGGATGTTCGGAGATTCCTGTCTGATACATGTATCTCTAATAGTAGTATGTGGCTTTGAGCTTGAAAAATAATCTCTAATTTTGGTTGTAATCGTTCCATTTTTAGGATTTAATCAATTACTCGTAATTATGAATTAATGGTCTCTATTTATATCATTTGGGTTGCTGGGTTGCAGGTGAAGGCTTTTTATTTTAATCATAGACATAATGATAATTATGAGTCTTTTTGATATTGAGCACACATTTTTATTTTACTCCATTTTGACACAAAAAATCAACAACTCAAATATGACGACCTCAGGGTCTCTTCAGGTCTGAGTGATTCCCAGTTTAGTCCTCAAAACACTCCGTGCGTAAACCCAATTTTGAAGTACACACTTTTGTAATAGCCCTCTTAAGTCTTGGTTGCGGTAGTGCCGTGGTAAGGAGATCTGCTTCTGCTTCTTTTCTGATGTTCTCTGTGTATTCTGCCTATGAGGCTACTATTCTTTGTTTCTTGGCTTCATAACTTATCCATCCACCACCTTATTTGAAAATATATCCCGTGTAGGATCGTCTATCCATGGTGCAAGCTGCTCAATAAGCGCCTGCCATGCCATACTACTTCATGCCACTTTTTTATATTTTAGGCCAACCTTCTTGGTTCCTTTAAATAACGGATGACCCGTTTTGCGGCTTGCCAATGGTTGTTTCCGTAGCATGTATTAAATTGGCTTAGATACCTTACGGCAAACGTAATATCTGGCCTTGTTGCCACTGCTAGATACATCAAAGATCCGATCAAGCTGTGGTCCCGCGAGTGTTGGTTTGTTAGGAGAGCTTTCGTGTGAATACGCCAGGAATCATAGTTTTCTCGCTTAAGCGATTCTTTAAGACCATGACTCTTTTGATTTTTCCCACGATTTACGCACTGTTTTACGAATAATAAATCTTGAGTATTATGGATATCTCGAATAATGAGTCTTTTTAATAATGAGCACACATTTTTATTTTACAAAGAAAATACAAAACTACCTACTTTATTTTGACACACAAAATCAACAACTCAAATATCTCAATAGCAACCAAAACTCTATGACAACATATAAGTATATAGACTTGAAATAACTACAAAGTATGACGCATAGGACTCAATATGGCCGCCATTACATACATTTGGTTTTTCACCAAAAATGGCACAGCCGATATCAATGGTAGATAAAAAAAAAAAATAGTTTGCTCAAATCGATGTGTACCATTTTTTCATTATGATGATATTTCAAAAGCAAATTTATGAACTGAATGGAACCACAAACCACAACATCATTTAGGTTATTATTGATTTTTACGAAACTGCGAACTGAAACTGAAACCTATTTCGATTTATCATTATTTAATATATTTATTTATTTTATAATCTCAAATGAGACTAACTCTGAAGTACCTATGATCTAGCAAACAAAAAAATAATCAACAAAATCGGTTCATACTAATTACCCGAATAATCACGTTGCTTACATAAAAAAAAACATACTTATACCTCCTAACATAATTATACCTCCGAAATGAGAGAAAACCTTCTTTTTTCAACTCGGTTAAAAATATTGATATGCACTCATGCATAATGACAATGTGATTCCCGCACTTTCTTAGGTAAATTCGCGCTCGCAGTCACTATTAACCCAATTATTTTCGCAGTACGCAGTATGAATTACCAAAGAAATATGGGAACATATTATAATTTAAGTGTAGGCAGCAAAATGTCAAATAACTTATATAAATAACCTGTGGCCGCCTTCTCTATTTTCTCAAGTCATTGATACAATCGGACTGAGTTTACACGTGTCAAAATAATAAGTAATTAAAATCAAAGTTATTACTAAGTTGCTAAGGAGTATTGATATCACCTTCGAAGCAAATCACTCCCAAATTAACTTTCTACTCCTTTTTAACCCCGATAAGGGATGAATTTCAATACTATACGAAACACGTCTTCCGTCAATTCAATTACAGAATCTCTCTGTGTCTGGGTGTTATTTAGGTACTATCTATATAGGTATGTATTTAAAATATACATATGTAGTATATCAGTCTCTGGCAGGCATGTCACAAGCTATGCTTAGTTTGGGGTCAGAGACCGTGTGTAAGATGTCCCCTAATATTTATTATTATTATTAAAAAATTACAGAATGTTAATCCAAAATTTCAAGTCGATTGAACAAAGGAACCACGATGAACCATGACTCATAGAAACTAGAATTTCGAAAAATCCTTTCTTATCGGATGCCTACGTCATACAAAGAACCCACCCTCCAATTTTCAGGCTCCTACGGCCAGTGGTTTAGGCTGTGCGTTGATCCGTCAGTCAGTCATTCAGGACAAAGCATTTTTATATTTATAAGAAGATAATTATTTGATCCAAAAGTATTTTATTGGTTTTAGCATTTTTTTTTTCAAAATATCTACCGAAATACGCTTTCATTCGCTATGCAAAATTAATTTTCGATGATCTCTTGAGACTACAGGTTTATTTTAAACTGGTTACATGTACAGAGGACACTAATTATTATCATCCAAACTAATTCCATCTATAAAAACTAATTATTGTCATCTTTTTCATCATCACCTTTGTCTTAAAAGATCCTTTGATTAATTAAGTCCAATGAACAGAATAACAGTAGGACCAGAATATAACATTTTTCAGTCTGCGTGTCCCTGTATTTTTATTATTGTTCTACACTAAAAGTGAATATCCTAGGCTATGTTTTCGAGATTGTGGTCTCTGTTTAAGACTTATGACCTAATGATTTCCAAAAGAACCATTAGTTTGAAACAGTTTGCAGACATCGTGTTTTTAAGCATTATCTCATCCTCTGTGCTGGTCTCTGGGTAGGTTGCCTATACTATGCTTACCAGTCTTTTATCGAGATTAAAATATTTGTTGAAAAGTTTTACAACTTAGAATGCAAATTTGCAACATACATATGTTTATCTTGAACGTGTAGCTACATCTTCTAAAAGAAATTGACCGTTGAAACACTGTACAATTGTGGAATGATTACAAAAAAATATATATGACAAGGATACTGTGTTTGTTTATGATTTTGAATACTTCATCATATCTCTGATAAAGTTAAAAAATATCGAAAGAAATATAGATTTTTAAACATTTAGAATGATTGAATGACATGGTTAGTAACTTTGTTGAATGACAATAAAACATAAGTTTTTATGACGTTATCATTTAAAATGGGATAAATGACTTAAATAAAAAAATATTGTGCTTGAAAAACTCGGTGCGTGACACCGCGGTCACAAACGATGTAAGTCAAATTGACGTCACAAACGGCGGGTTAGAGCAAGTGAACATAAATTATACATTTTTTTTTGAAATCCTGCATTAAAAGTTTAGAAAATAAAACAACACTCACTTTATTAATAGTGAAAGATTCTTTGCACTGATATTTCCGTTACAAACAGCTCCAAAGAGATGACTCATTTTAATAAGTTTAAATACAGGTCACAATTTTAAATTCTTAATATTTCAAAATTATGTATTTAAGGGGGTAGCTCCAATTTATGCTTTAAATATAACTAATCTAGACTTCTTCTTCGCTTCGACGGCTCGACCAGAATGGTCTTCAAACCCACTGCGAGTTTCTGACCATGAATTCTTTTTAAATTAAAATAAAAATAATTAAAACTTACGACTTCCTCAGTAATAGCCAACCACAGCTAGTTTCCTGTTGCATTTACTCGTACTTTTTAAAAGTCTGTGGTTGACTACCACCTTCGAACTATCGTGTCCGTTCAAAAACCGCACATTTTTTAAAATATGAAGTTTTTGCCCAAATCTAACAGGAACGAGAGGAATCCGAAGAATGAAAACACTATCAACTATTCCGCATCCTGTTAAAATCTCTGCTTCTATCAGGTTTCGTTGTAAATTGGTCATTTTTAATCTTCATCATTCGTCGCTCGGTCGCTCCCGCGATCGCACGCGCATCGCATTGTACGTGCTTGTAGACTAAAAGTGCACAAATAGTGGTGGGATGAGCTATTATCGACAAGTTGTCGATAGTTTACATCTCAGCCCAACATGGACAAATATATGTACCTAATATTATATTTGACATGTAAATTTTTATTTATGAATAAACGATCTGTATCTGTATCTATCCAGATCATCGTCCAACCCGAATCTGGCCAGACGACGAGGTCTCACTAGACAAGTGGCAACGACCAAAGAAACTCGCTGCTTGCACTACGACGGACTCCAATAACCAGGAAACGCCTACCGATAATCGGTTCAAAGGTCTACCTATTGATGCTGTCGAGACTGATCCGGACTTCTTTGCTCAAGCAAGTAAAAAGAAGAAAATTAAAAACACTCCTCCATTCCTCATAGAACTGGTAGGAGGTTGGACCCATGAAAAAGTAAGAGAAGCTGTCGAGAAGCATTGCAAAGATTACCACATGCAGTTCAGAGGTCAAAAGTTGGTAAAAGTTCAGTGCTATACCGCAAAAAACCACCAGAAACTCAAAGATGGCCTCTCCAACGACAAAGTGTTTTTCCATACTTATACGAGGAAGGACGAAAAGCTCCCTAAAGCTGTGATCAAGGGCCTGCCGCGATTCATTCATGATAACATTCCTGCGGAGTTAGAGTCACTTGGGTTTCCTGGGGCCATCGTTTCCGAGCTCCGTACTATTGTCCCTTACGAATGTCCACCAATTCTGGTCCAACTTCCTTGTGGCACTGACATGCTGAAATTTAAAAATATTAAATATCTTTCGAACTGTGTTGTCGAGATTGAACGCTTTAAGCCTAACAAGAAAACGGGTACCCAGTGCTTCAGATGCCACGCTTTGGCCACGCCGCGCGGAATTGCAACCGACCTCCCCGTTGCTTAAAGTGCGCAGAAGATCACCCCACATGGGAATGTGCCAAAAAGAACAAAGAAAGCCCTGCTCGCTGCTGCAATTGTCTTGAAGAGCAACCTGCCAACTACGTGCAGTGTAAAGAACGGCAAAAGTATATTAACCGTATAGAAGCCAGACGTCAAACGCAACGGAAAGTAACAGGTAATGAAGCCGCACAAACAGCAAGAGCCATTGAGCATTCAAGAGCATTGTTACGAGGCAGCTGGTTGAAGATCGCATTGAGACCCCAAGCCGTCCAACCATGGACGCCCTTGAGCAGCTTCCTAAGTCACGCCAGCCTACTAAGACACCAATACCAATGCAACAAGCCCAAGCAACATCTCATGCAGGAACTACTTCTGGAAAAATCCCTCAAGATCTCGAAACGATGGAAATGCTCGAAATTCTTTCGACTATCCAATCTATAAAACAAGATTTCACTAAATGCAAATCTTTCATGGAGAAAGTGATCCTCATACTGACTCATCTTGGTCATTATGTCTAACGGGCATGAACTTCGTGTACTTTATTGGAACGCTGATGGCGTCCACAGGAAGCAGCAAGAACTCGCTGACTTAGCGGTAAGCAAATTAAACGTTGATATCATAGCACTCAGTGAGACCAAGCTGACAAGCCGACTTACTCTTAACATACCAGGTTTTGTTTGTTACCGCAGGGACAGGCAACGTGATAATGTTGGCCAGGGCGTAGCTTTAATTGTACGCTCCGACTTGATACATCACTTGGTCGAAAACTCTCAAACGCGCAATTTAGAAGCAATAGTCATTTCCCTTACTTTAATCAGTGGTAAAGTAACAATCTACTCAGTCTATCAATCACCTAATCTATCGCTTCTTACTAGCGATGTAGATTCTATTATGGCAACTGGCCCCAATGTATACTGGCTATGGGTGACCTGAACTCTAAGCACGCCCTCTGGTCTCCTAGCCCTAGTAATCCACATGGAAATAAGCTTTATTCCCACATGCTCAATAGTGATTATTTCATTCACGCGCCCAAAGACCCCACCCTTGTGCATTATTGTTCCAATTTTACCCCTTCAATACCTGATATATTATTAAGTAAAAATTTCTTACCCCCTCACGATATTCGTACGATCCCAGCATTGTCATCTAACCACTTTCCTGTGTTGGTCATGTTTGACAGTAAATTTATTCGCAAGCCAATACAAAAACTTAATTACGCTAAGGCAGACTGGGCCAAATTCCGCGAAATTCTCAATCGAAACACAGAACTGTCTTATAAGACATTTGTATCAACAGACGAGGTGGATGCGGCAATTCAGCGGTTACAGTTATTATTAATTGAAGGCAGAAATAAATGTGTACCGATCTCTAAGTTAAAACCGTGGAACTCTTGTTCTCTTCCTCGTTGTATAAAACGGTTAATTAATCATAGGAATCGTCTACGCAGATACGCTGCCAAAGAAACTGAGTTTTCGCAGCGCAAATTTCTCAACGCCCAAATCAACTATTTAAAAATTCAAATTCAACTTGCTATAAAACAGCACAACGACATAATTTGGGATGGTAAACTGAATAAAGTTGATAATCCTGGCAACGATCTCTGGCGTCTTGTCAAAGAGTTGCGTTCTTCTAACGTAACTACCATTCCTTCACTATTAACGAAAGACGGCTCTCTAACCACCAGTCAGAAAGAGCAATGCGACGTTTTAGCCAACTCGTTTTTGAACAATATGTTGTTGACCCATGATTGGCCCAGCGATCACTTGCCCGCGATAGAAAACTGTTTATCGGTGCTAAATGACCATGATATTGATTAACATATCGCCTTAGTTCGCCCAGTTGAGGTTAAGAAATGTATAAAAGAGTTAAAAACACGCAAAGCTCCGGGGTCCAGATCAGATTACTAACCTCCTAATCAAAAACATCCCCCAAAAATCAATAATTTTATTAACTAAAATCTTTAATGCTTGTTACATGCTGAATTACTTCCCTGTTCCTTGGAAAACGGCCAAAGTCATTGCAATCCCCAAGCCTGAAAAAGATACTGCTAATCCTAGTTCCTACCGACCCACTAGTTTGCTACCTTGCCTTGGTAAACTCTTTGAAAAAATTGTATGTAGGCGATTGATTCATGCCACTGACAACCTACTGATCAATGAACAATTTGGCTTTCGGGAAGGCCACAGTTCAACAGCTAGCTAGAGTTGCCGAAAATGTGTCGCACAATCTCAACCTAAAACAATCTACAGGAATGTTCCTGTTAGATATCGAAAAAGCGTTCGACACAGTTTGCCACAAAGGTCTCCTGCACAAGCTAATTAAGTCTGGTCTTCTCATTGGTCTGGTTCGCATGATTCAATCATATTTATCTGACCGAAATTTCAGTGTCCATATCCAAGACAACTTTTCGGAACCTAGACCTGTCCCTGCAGGCGTGCCACAGGGTTCCATATTAGGCCCTTGCCTGCTTCGCGGATCTTAAACATCTTCGGATATCGATCTTGTTATTGGGCGTCTCCAACTATCCATCGACCTACTTGTAGATTATTTTAAATCATGGAAGCTTAAAATTAATGCTTCCAAAACGGAAGCCATACTTTTTACTAGAAAAAGAGCTTTGCCAACAAAAACTTTAAAAATTGACGGTTACTCCAATCCTTGGAGTCGCTCCGTTAAATACCTAGGAACAACACTAGATAATAAACTCAATTGGACCGATAACACTGCAAAGCTTTGCCACAAAGGTATACAAGCACTAAATGCCTTAAGTCCATTATTAAACAAACGTTCTCGCCTTAGTAGCTCAACTAAATTACGAATACACAAAACCTTGGTCCGACCCTGTATCACGTATGCATGTCCCGTGTGGAGTAGTACCGGCAAAACAAACCTCAAAAAACTTCAGACCTTTCAAAACAAAGCCGTCAAGTACGCTTTTAAAACACCAATTCGTACTAATCTCCAAAAGCTTCACCTTGAAATAGGGCTAAAACGAATTGATGTATACATTTATAAACTATCCGAAAAATTTTACCTACGTAAAAATCCAAATAATAAAAACCAACTAATTAGAAACTTATGTAAGTCTCGTAAAAATAATATTCCATACATCGATACTTACGGTCGGTACAAATTACCCCATCACTGGTTCTGTGATGGGTATGTGACTGGTACTGTGAGAGTGCTATGAACATTACTGTCCATGTGAGCGCGCGCGGCCCGGCAGCGCGCTCCGCGCGCGCCATTCTCACCCGTATTACTAGCTAGTATGTCGGGCGGGGCTGGCGCGCGCGGCCTCGCCGGCCCGCGCGGGCTTGTGTGCTATAGGCAAACCATTTAACTCGCGGAACGCCCGCGAGGTAAGAGGTAGGTGGGGGGGTAGAGGCGGTACACACGTAATGACTTGTTTCGAGATAAATCCCGAGATATCTTACTCGAATGCAAAACAAAATAATGAACTTTGTCATTTCTTTTCACTTACATATAAAATAAATGTAAATGTTTTTGGAACATATTTATTTATTTTAAAATGAAACAAAATTAACTTTAGAATCATATATTATTCACACTTATAAATTAAACAGAATTGTATATTTATTTTACAGGTTTTCTTCTTCACTGATGTCCATGACACTTGAATCATCTTCTGTGTCTTCTTCTGTCCAGTTGGACGAATCCGATTCATCTTGTAAATTGATTATTATTTGGTCCATAGCATTCTTGAGTAGTCCATCGTGACTACAATACTCATCTTCAATTTTTTGGACATGACTGTCACATGCTGCCCATTTTTCTGCTGGAAATTCATTGAATAAATGCTCTAGTGCAATCTTCTTTTTATCTAAATTACTGTCCAGTTCGTTTCTTGCCAGTTGACCTTTGATACCCCCCCAAACCAACTCAATAGGATTTAAGTCTGGGTGGTAGGGGGGAAGTCTTAATACTTCGTGACCCGCAGCTTTGAGCAATTCATCAATCTTATAAACATTTTCAGAACCATTCTGCTTGATCAACTTGAGCAGGTCACATTTTCTTAAGGAATTATCAAATTCGACCTTATGTCTTTGCAACCAGGCCTGCATGTTAGCCTTTGTACTGGCCATCGTTGGCTTTTTATCTTCCTGCACTAAGTGATAGGCAGCGTTATCCATAACGATAACAGATCTTGGAGGTAAATTTGGCAATAATTTCTCTTTGGTACATTTATTGAAATTTACAAAATTCATATCATGATGATAATCTCCGGTTTTACTTTTCGATTTAAAAATTAATAGAGCTCCTTCTACAAAACCAGCTTGGTCACCTGCATGTACAATAATTAATCTCGGCCCTTTGCCAATATGTGACAGCACTCCACGTTCTTCTGCAGATTGCCAACAAGATGGAACATTTAAAGACGCATTTACGTAAGTCTCATCGAGATAAACAATGGATCTCTTGTCTCGTCGATGTTTTTTTATTGCGTGTAGATATCTCCATCTCCAAGAAACAATATTTGGTTGCTCAACAAGCAGCTTTCTTTTTGACTGACATTTTTTAAATTTAAAGCCAAGTTTATGCGGTAACTGTCTCAAATATTCTCGACCACAGTTTAAAATTCCTTCTTCTTTAAGTTTAGTATTTAGTGTTTTCAATTTGGGTACCTTTTTGTCTATGGTATAAATGGTTCTTTTTATTGACATATATGGCCTAAACCTGCCAATTCACATTCGCATCGCTTTAGCGATTGTGGCGCCGCGCCGTGCGCCCGAGCACCCGCGCTCAACACCGAAAGAAAGTCAGTTCTTCCGTGTCCTTCAACGACCGCAACCGCATAACGATACATAAACTTTTACCTAAAATACTACTACTTATGAAATTGTGTGGTGCTTTAACCAATGTGGTGACGTCATTTAGTGGTGTGTATGCAAATAGTGTCAAAATACACCTGTGCAACGGAACTTTAACAGGAACCACGAGCCACCGCGTGGTGATCCACTATAAATAGCCGCGCGCACCCACGGATGCTGGATTGGTAGGTACCATTTTATGTTAATAATAAAGTTATCGTCCAACCGGCATCAGAGTGTAACAGCTCCTCTTTCCCCGCATTCTCTCCTTTCCGGGAACACGCCGAAAATTATCTAAGAACCAGCTCCCCGCCGGTGGTGGAAATCGGCCCAAAGGTCAATTTTCATCGCCATCAATGGTCCTTCGATATCCAGATTTCTGGATATTTTCAGTATTCCCTATCTTATATCGCCCCATTTTCGTACAAACCGCTTAAATTATTTATTTTTCATACAGCCAACTAGGCCGCCATTTTGTGTGTGATCAAATGTAAGCCACGCCGTTTAACCCCGCCAATTAAACCAAAGTATAATTTGAAGAACTCCTTTGGTTACCGCTTGATTTGTTTCAATTCCGCATTAATTACTTTATTTGTAAATCAAACACAACGCACGTAATTACTTAACGCATCGCTTTTATTTACCTTTCGTATTCCAATTCATTCCGTTATATTTGATCGATCAGTCGCCGGTAGGTAAGCGCATACCTACAATAGGTATTTACAACTTGTTTACATCTCACGAGTGTCTTAACCCTACATGCTCGCTCGCTCAAATAATAAGTAATCATGGCTTCCGCAAGTAATGACCAGAAATTAAAACTTCTAGAAAGTCAAAAAGAGGTCTATTTTCAACGAATACAACAAATATACGATCTCTCGCGCAGTAATTTACATGATACCGAAACATTAAGGCGAGCCACCAGTGAAGAAGCGGAGAAAAACGTTTTGCTAGATCAAATTTTTTAGGTATTTACTACTAAATATCGGTCTTGCAAAAAATATACGATATACTTAAGGATATTGTCTAAGTAATGTGCTAATTTGTTACACGATAGGGTGTACTTTACTCGATCATAAAAAAATCCAAAAACAGCTTAATGTAAAAGTCTAAATCGAATTACTTAATAATGAAATTTCTGACTTTCCACATCATTTTTATATGGATATGTTTGTCTTTAAATACTACAGAGAACCTGCTAAAATTTGGGTTCCAACTAAATTCCTATATTTGAAATTTAAATATTTATCCCAAAACTTGAATATTTCCCAGCGGTTTGACATGACGCCGCGCCGCCCGCTACCCCGTCAGTTGCAATCGGGCGCTTGCCAACGCTAGACGTTTGCCAAATTTTCTCCGCCCGTTCATACATTCACGCAACAGAATAATAATTGAAAATGGCTAATAAAAAAAATAAAGTTAGGCAGAAATCAGTGTCATTATCTAAAAGAAGGACGGGGAAAGAGAACTATAAGAAACGGTAAGTACATTTTTTAATCATAAAATAGGAAATTTACTAAACTAAAGACATAACTATATACTTTATGGCCAACACGGCTTCATTTGTTTTTGAACAAACTAAAACTGCGAAATGTATATAGTATTTTCATCTCGAGTTTCGTCTAAAAACAAACGACACGCGATTATAGACTCTATTTGTGTACTGCGAGACATTATTGTTCCTATCACGTTCAGTCAGTGGCTTATTGTCGGTGATTCCGAAACGATAGATACCTACATAACGCGCGCGCCGTCAACGACTGCTGACGGCCTTGCGGCGGCCGGCGCGCGACGTCTAAGATGTACCTACCTACCTACCTACGCTAGAAATCGCACGATGCATCATCATCATGCACGTCTAGTAATAAAAACACGGATTAGAAACATTTTGTTTTTTGGCGTAAACTCTCGAAGCAACCGATGTGGCATGCTAACGTGTTTTTTTCTTTTGCAGACATAATGATTCTCGGAGTACAAACTCTGCAGCATCACTCACACTTTTAAAAAAATTTGAGGTTAGCTCATTAGATGGTAGAAGCACTCAAAATCAAAATTATGGGTAAAAATCACGTCTCACTTATTTATAACTAGCTGCGCCTCGCGGTGTGTGTGTGCCGGCCCCACATAATTTTTATACAGGGTGTCGGTATATCCCGAAAAAAAAGCTGCGGGGCCCCACATATTTTTAAAACAATTTTTATACAGGCTGTCGGTCAATCTCGAAAAAAAAGGTAACGGTTACGCTTGGATAGCAAGTGAAGCCACGGAACGCAGCTAATCTTACATACTAATATAGTAATTTTTAATAGAGAATGTTACAAAATTTGTCAAATGACAACATATTGAAAAAAGCTTAGGTTTATTTACAAAAATACTTCAACAATTGTAACCTCGCACATAAATAACATGGATTTTGTGCTTTCGGGTGCTTTTATTATTTTTTTTTGACTCCATACTAATCTTAAAATTTATTTTTAGAGACACGGATGATATTGCAATATCAACACCTGAAATGCAACTGGATAACAAAAATATAGATTCACCATCTTGCCGGTAAGTACATCCATACATCCTCATAAACGTTCGCTTATGTAATATTAGCAGGATGTATCCGTATTCTTCAAACGCAAGTAATATCGATCATCGTAGGTTTTCCTCGTCATTTAACAACACAATACATCTAATAATACCACTAATCTCATTCTATGCTGTATTGGACTAATATTATAACTGTGTTTTTTTTTTACATATTATATTTTTTGTGTTTTAGGATTGATGCCGAAGACCAACCGTACATCATAGAAACAGATGCTAAGGAAAATTCATACGTGCCAGTACAAGGCCGAAGAGTTGTAAATATTATGCATTTCATCCAGGAGCTGCAAAAAATTTCCAGTCACAGCTCTTTGTTTGACAGTAGCTTAAAAGATATGACACTTGTAGGAGAAAAAAGAAACGGATTGATTTGTAAATACAAATTCAGATGTAATATGTGCAAAGAATATTTCATTGTCACAAATGATGATCCTGAAAGAATATGACAAAAGTAATGATTTGATCATATTAAATAAAAACAGTAACTGGTATAACCAAATTCAGGGCCAACTACATGTAACAGGGAAAAAATACTGTTTATTAGCCGTCTGGAGTGGTGAAAATACTCCAGTGAGAACAGAAATTATAGAAAGAGATGACGTATATTGGGAGACAAAGTTGAAAGAAAAACTGGTTTCATTTTACATGGACTGGTTACTAGCAGAAATAATTGATTCTCGTCACGCTAGAGGCATGCCACTCAGAGAAAAAGATAAAGAAAATAAAACGAATCTTAAGAGAAAAATACCATTTGAAAGTTCAACAACAGCTCTTGTTACTTCAAATAATCATACTAGAAAGCATGAGCCGCACCTGAAAAAAAGGCGATTAGATTTCGAAGGACCAGCAACAACTTTGCTCTCTATAAACGAGAGTAAAGAAAACTTGCCATGTTGTAGCAGGCAGTTAAGTTTTGAAGAGCTTTAATTTAAAAAAATAAAAACTTAAAATAAAGCCTTGAAATGATTAAATAATAATTGATTTTATTTTAGACTAGCGACCCGCCCCGGCTTTGCACAGGTGTATTTTACATATAAACCTTCCTCTTGAATAACTCTATCTATAAAACAAAACGCATCAAAATCCATTGCGTAATTTTAAAGATATAAGCATACATAGGGACAAACAGACAGAACAGCGACTTAGTTTTATACTATACTAGACGACCCGCCCCGGCTTCGCACAGGTGTATTATACATATAAACCTTCCTCTTGAATCACTCTATCAATTAAAAAAAACCGCATCAAAATCCGTTGCGTAGTTTTAAAGATTTAAGCATACAGACAAACAAACAGACAAAAATAGCGACTTTATTTTATACTATGTAAGGATAGTGATTTAGAGTGACACCCTGTATAGATAGTGAACGTTGGTTATGGCTGCATCAGATAAACCTATGAGAGTCTATGGTTGCTGGTATCAGTAAAATATTGATTGGTTTGTGGATACCGCAATACCCAAATCTTTATCGGGTATCCAATAAAATACCTACCTACTGAGCAAATAGCAGATTAGGTACCTACAATAACACCAGGGTTATTTATAAATAAGTTAAAATTTCTGCGTCACTAGTCAGATTATTCAAAGATCTTAGAAAAATCGTGAGAGATTTCTGACACTGATACAGCATTGACCAAAATATGAGTTCGCCAAAATAGACACGCGCGCGGCGCGGCGACCTCGGTCGCTATAATATCGTACGTACATAAGTAGTGAATGGAATAGGTGCGCGGGGCGACAGCGTGTTACGCGCATCCACTGCCCCTGCTTCACCCCCTCAAATACCTAAAAGTTTACTGTAGCAGCGTCTTAAACGACTTTCTTTGTTCAGTTGAAACATTGGATGAATTGAGAACTACTTTCCACCAAATCATCAAAGATATTAACCTTATCTATCTGAAACAAGATAAAGATTCAGTGCCTGATTTTAATAAATGGTTGGCTTTTGAAGATCTTTATTGCCGCATAAAAAGAAAACGTTCTCAGTTCGAGCCCGCAAAGTCTGAAACAAAACAAGTAAACATGAGCTCGTCACAAGGAATTAAATTAGCTCGCATAGAAAATCCAGATTTTGATGGTAATTTCCAAGACTGGCCACTATTTTACGCAACTTTCCAAAGCGCTGTTCATTTGAACCCATCTCTTTCACCCACTGAAAAAATGTTTTATCTCGCAAGTAAATTGAAAAACAAAGCCAAGAATGTGTACGCTGGATTCATACCTAGTGCTGAAAATTATGAGACCATGTATAACGCTCTGGTTTCAAAATATGAAGATAAGAGGAATCTCGCTGCCTCATATCTCAACCAAATATTTTCATTGAAACCCATTGTTTCCCCCACCGCTGAAAGTTTAGAAAACTTGATTGACCAGTTTTCGAACTCGTGTTTCGCGCTAAATAATTTAAAATTGTCTGATTTATATGATTTCGTAATGACGTACATCTTATTACTACGCTTAGATAAAGATACCGCTCGCCAGTTTGAAACGGAAAATCGCGACAATGAAATACCTAGTTCAACGACTTGGTTTCATTTGTTCGTGATCGCATAAAAGTTCTAAACCGAACAGGTGACAGCACTAACAGCACGAAATCTAAAACTACTTGTACCATATCCAAAAATAGCCCGCGCTCATTCATCGTAAACAATAATAATATTTCTTGTCCCTTATGCAAAGACTCGAGTCATTCTAAGCTATATACATGTCCTAAGTACAAATCGCTTAACACACGTGAACGATATGATTCCATTAAAAAATTACGCGCCTGCATTAATTGCTTAAGTTTACAACATAACACGAACGCTTGTAAATCTGAAAATAGATGTTTTCACTGTAAAAAACTGCATCACAGTACACTGTGCTTTGCAACTGATAACGCGCCATCAGCTGTTCAGGCGCCCGGTAAGGAATGCCTACAGGGCCGCCGCATCTATAAGGCAGATAGTCCAGGATCCGCCGGTCGGATTCTTATCGCATCAACCAGTACTACTGAGATTGATCAAACGCATGAAAATTTAAAGCCATCTAATTTTTGTAGTATGAGTGCTACCGCGAAACCAATAAACCAAAAACAAAACGTTTTATTGGGAACTGTTTTAGCAAACATAAAAAGAAGTGACGGGTCAGGAATAAGTCAAATACGCATTTTAATTGATAACGGATCGCAAAATCATTTCATTTCTCCCCGCGCATGTAAAAAATTAGGTATTAGTATCTACCATGATAATTCCGAAACGTCCGTAAAAGGTATTGGCAATAGCTCCCAGACTATAATTGGTGTAGCCGACGTAACATTGATGTCTCAATACGAAACCAGTTTTTGTTTACAAGTAAAACCGCTCGTTCTTAAAACTATTTGCAGTAATTTTGCCTAGCTGTGAATTTGATATTTCGCCCGTGACCTACATAGGTAATTTAAAACTAGCTGATCCTAATTTCAATAAGCCCGCTGAAATCGACATGATACTTGGTGCCGAGATATTTATGGAAATATTGAGATCAGGAAAATGGTTAGGACCGCCGGGTCAACCCGACCTACTTGAAACAGCATTCGGATACCTAATCTTAGGCTAAATTGCATCGCTCCCTTGTAATAATAACTACGCGCGCGATGATATTAACCACGCCTTTTTTTCGTCGAGTAATGATTCGATTGAAACTTTAGTTTCCAAATTCTGGGAACTCGGATCGGTACCGAGTAAATCACACATGTCTAAAGCAGATAACGAATGTGAAGAATTATATGCTTTAAACACGCACCGCCATAATGAAACTGGACGCTATATCACCGCATTGCCTCCCAGACCACCTTCGCATTAGGCGACTCATTAAAAACCGCCTCACGTTGTTTATCTTCTGTTGAACGTCGATTCCAGATTAATACCGCTTTGAAACAAGAATATGATACCGTGATGAGAGACTATCTCTATCGAGATATTATTGCACCCGCTCCCGCGCTCACTGATAACGATTATTACGAAATCCCGCTCCACGGCGTAAGTCGCCCCGACAAGCCGCTACGCATTGTTTTGAATACAACCGCAAAATGTGTTGACACGAACACATCACTACAAGATTACCCGCTTCTGAACCAAATCATGTCAATTTGGTTGGTACCACATGTAAGGTCGCCCCGCTTAACTTTAGCTCCTTAGCTCGCCTAGGGCTATGCGCTATTTTGCTATTGTCGATACTACTTCGATTTGTTATCGATACCGCTTCACCTCGTCGTCACTTTGACGAAATCTCCGCATTTACTGATTCAACAGTAGCTCTTCACTGTGTTCAGTCACCCCCGCATCGCTTCGACACTTTCGTCACAAACCCCATCGCTCCAATACAGGATAATGTTATTTCCAAACATTGCGAAAATGCACAGAATCCTAGTGAATGTTTGAGTCGTGGCTCCACGCCCGCTCGACCATTAAATCAACCGCTCTGGCTCCATGGCCCTACGTGGGCTCAGAAAGCAATCCGCACTTTGCCAATCAATCGATTTCCATTTGATACCGCACAAGATGAAATAATTTTAAAATTCAAAAAACAGGCAAATGTCTTTACCGCTACAGGAAAAGAACAAGAATTTTTTCTTTGTACCCAGGCCAAGCGAGTATCGTCTTGGTCTGCATCTCTTAGTATCGCAGTATACATTTTCGTATATCATTTCTTATGCAAACTTCTACGCTCTGTCCGCATTCATCTCACGCATCTATAGTATGCAAAAATCGCTGTGATAAAATCGCTTCAAAAACAATACTTTCAAAGCAATATTTATGCAATTTTCAAAGACCGCCGCTTATTACAATCACTTCTCTCACTGTCTTCGTCCTCGGACAACCAAACTCTTCGCGCTGGTGGTCGTTTGGAAAAATCTTCGTTTTAATTTATAAATCTCTCATAATACATTTTTCTGTCTTCTTCACGTTTCTAACGATCTTATTAACATCCATAAATCAAAATTGTGATACATTTATCAATCGCTTTATTTCTTTACGCTTTTCAACAGTGTTTTACCTTTTAACGCTTCATAACCCGTCGATCCCGAATTCTATCGTTATTTTCGGATAACGAGAAGAATTTCATTGGTGCCAAAACCCAAACTTGATGAACTTAATGACTTTCTCGAGTGTCAAGCATTTCGAGATGCTTTTACACAAGAAACTCTTTCCCAAGGCATTGAATAGCATTTGAACCCACCCGCTGCTAGTCAAATGGGCTGTAGCTGGGTCAGCATGATTCATGTCTATAAAGTTCATCTTCGTCGAGTGGTAAAAGACGCCCGCATTCTCTCCTTTCTGGGAACACGCCGAAAATTATCCAGGAACCAGCGCCCCGCCGGTGGTGGAAATCGGCCCAAAGGTCAATTTTCATCGCCATCAATAAAATTGAGTTATTTTTCTTCTGATGACACCTTCAGTAAAATTTTATCTATTTCAATTCTTTTAGTTCGGTTCTGTTTTTTACTTCTTGGGGATTTAAATACTACACTTCTCTGGTCGCGTTTCAGATCATTTCCTTCTTTGATGATTTTACTCACAGTAGACTGTGATATTTGCGTTGCTTGGGCGACGATTTTGTGCAAGTTTACATCTTGTAAAAACTGTGTTGAAGAAGTGGAAGTTTGATCTTGTTTTCTTTGTTGAAAGAAAGAATAAACATTGTATACTAATTGTTTAGCTTGCTTGTTAATTTTTTTAGCAAAAATTTTGGACCGTTCATCTTGGAAAATATCTCAGGAAAAATAACCTCATGTAGATCTTGTGCCGAGCGTCCGTAACCAAAGAGCCGACTGCACGCCGCGAGAGCCGCTAGCGTACTGAGAAATGTCACTTGTGCCCCCTGTCGCGCGCGCGCGCGCCTTCACCTCCGAAACGTCTGAGAGTTCCTCCGCGCCCACCTACCTCTTACCCCGCGGGCGTTCCGCGAGTTTAATGGTTTGCCTATACCGCATGACGCGTTCTTGTTGCTACCTATGGACTGCCAAACGCCCGCGCACGTTCTAGATCTACCCTCGACTTTTGGGTTTTTCCTTTCGTTTAACATGATACATACCTACATAAAACGTATTTCTCCCTCTAAAGTGTACGCGTTCTTATCTTATGCCATTTAATACTTAAACCTAAATACTAAATTGAAATCAACAACATGCTTAATAAATTTGATATGAGCCTACGTGCTCGCTAAACTATGCACAATATATTGCAATGTACGACTAGGATACAATTTACACTAGTGTTTGTACTTTTCCTTGTAATTTTTATGTGAAATAAAGACTTTTTGAAATTGAAAATTGAATTGGTCATTTTTAATCTGGTACCGTTGAAAAGTTTTGGCGGGCTTCAATATCTAAGGAGCATTATGGTTACGCCGACTTAAATGTATTTTACTGAGGAATTCTAAAAAATCTACTGGGAAGCTGGTAGACTCTTCATCTTCCATAACAAAGCTCAAAATTTCAGAGTTTATTGCTGCTGCTTGGTCGTTTAAAAACGGAGTCTAATAGCTCTTTCGCAAAGCCAGGAATGTTCGCAAGTTGGTATTTGCGTTGCGTTTCCATACACTGATGAAAATAAGGTCTGGAATTAATGAACCTTTGCAGCATAACTTTTCGTTTAGAACAACTTTTCTTTTTCCTGCGGATACACACCGTTACCGACCTCAAGTAGCTAATCATTTAACTCTTGAGCATTTTCATTTTCTGTGCCTCCGATTTGCGCTCGCATTTTTATTGCCAAATGCAAAGGGTTGCTTAGCAATGAGTTGTAACAGGTCAAGTTTAATATCAGTTACTCTTGTTACTATTATACAACAACAACAGCCTGTTACAGAAATTTTTAACCATTGGTCATTGTGTTACAATACTAGTAATGCCTGAGGCCAACAACACTCGTTCAGCGCACGAATTTCAATTTTTTCTTGTTTTTTTTTTTTCATTTACAGATGAACTACTCAATGTGGGTGTACAAAAACTAGTTCATTAAATTAAGTGAATAGCACTTCAAAATCGAGCTGGCTAATTTTCAAAATTGATTATTATATTTTCATAATAGATATTTTTTTCAAAATGTGGTATGAAATGAACTACCACAATTCTAGATTCATAAACTGAAAATTTTCCTTCATGCTTTATTCAGGCTTAGAACTGGCAACAGAATTGTTGACGCATTTAAAAAAAATCTGTTAAATTTTAATAGAATGTTATCTTTATACAACTATACATTAGTGTCCCTTATTTTTAAAAGTTCTTTTTTTAACGCGTCTGGGGTATCCCTAATTTTGTTCTCTTAACAAATTTGCAAATAACTCAGAATGGTTAAAACGTGGCGGGGGGATTTCCAAAAATAATTGGATAATTTTTATTCCATACCTCATGCCCTAGAAATATAAAAATAGCGGAACATAAACTCTTTCTAGAAAATCAGAGATGATTAGGTTCAAATAATGTGCTGTCATTCGATAGTTTATAATATATATATTTCTCGTTATATCCTGCTGTCCAAAAAGTTTAGAGAAAGCTGGAATAACATAAATTTGTAACTTGATAGAAATACATAGGTACAACATGTTTCTGACGTGATATTAAAAGTGTTTATGTTATTGGGTGCCGATGACGAAAATCTGCTAGATTTCTTTATATCTAATATTTTTAGTTTTTCCTTCAGGTGCTAAAATTACCAGGCTACTGGATGCGCTTACTCTTGAGCATGCCACATACAACTGGCCATGGGAGAAACAGTTTTCCCTCAAATCTACTCCAACTATCTTAAGGGTTTGACCTTGAGCTTTGTTAATGGTGATTGCGAAGCAGACTTTGACGGGAAACTGCACTCTTTTAAATTCGAAGGGGTAATTTGAAGGTGTTAAAGGAATCCTAGGAATAAATACAGTCTCTCCTAGAGAACAATAGGTGAGTATAGTAGCTTCGATTACATTGCGATGCAGTGTTTTCACTTGTAATCTGGTCCCATTGCATAACTTTAGTGGATTTATATTGCGCAGCAACATAATTGACGCGCCAAGTCTTAAATTTAATGTGTGAGTTGGGAGACCGGGAAATTTCAGTGTGTTCAAGAACTCGACCGGATAATTAACGGCGTCATCGGTATTTATTACTGAGTCGACGGTATTGATATTCAACCCATTCAAAAAGATCTCAAAAGTATTTCATTTATGATGGAAGCTTGTTCGTTTTTTGGTGCTAAGATAGCGCGCTCGCATAACTATTTTGCAGGTTTATCATGAATATCATAACAACAAACATTACTTAAAATTGCTTATTTAGTTTTTCGTAGACGTCTTTCAACTCGCTGTTCTACATGTACAATCTACAATTTTGTTCATATCGGAACTGTGATTCTCTATACTAATCAAGGTGATGGCGCCGATATTTACTTGCAGCCTGCTTGTGTACTTCAGGGTGCTTTTTCTGATAATTCGCTGCATGTTTACGATGATTCGAAGATTCATTTTGACTATAATTTTTTCTTGCTTTCCTTAAACCTGACCTGAGCTCTGCGTTTCTTCGCTTAATTGCTTTGTGAGGTATTTGTTAAACTATTTTCATTTTCGACTGACTCTTGGGTGGTGAATGTAAGTAAGAGATTCTATGCAATTATTTGTGGACAAAGAAGAAATTAAATTTAAGTCACATTCGGATTCAATAATTGTGTAAGTAGGTGAAAGAACGTCTTGCACAACATAAGGAATTGGTGAAGGTTGAGTAAACGTCAGAGATACAGCCATTTCAAAGCGTTGTTTTTTGGCTATTGGATGCTCATCATTGTTATTCTTATCATCGGCATCAGCGTAGGCATCAATGTGACCATTAGAAAGATCTTGGGAAAAACGTAACCTTTTTATAGGTTGGTCTTCTGTACCGAATTTGGCATACAGGTTACCATTTCGATACACCTCAAATACAAATGGATATTTTTGCCCTTCTTCTTCTTGTAGTTCCACTCCTATCGGAGGTTGGACAACATCAGGGCAATTCCAATTTTTGGAGCTGCTGCTCTAAATAATGAGGTGGTACTGCAGCCGAACCAGTCCCGCAGGTTCTTTAACCATGAGTGCCGTCTTCTGCCAGCACTTCTCTTTCCGGCAATCTTTCCCTGGATGATGAGCTGAAGCAGTCTGTACTTATCATTTCTCATGATGTGACCAAAGTACGACATCTTCCGGTGTTTAATGGTATTCATAAGCTCCATCTTCTTTTTACGCCTGCTTAGTACCTCAACGTTGGTAATTTGGTCACGCCATGAGATCTTCAAGATACGGCGGTAGATCCACATTTCAAAGGCCTCCAACTTCTTTGTCAAATTTTATGTGAGAGTCCTTGTTTCTACGCCGTATAGTAGCACGGAAAAAATGTAGCAACGTACTATGCGTAGTCTTAAGTCAAGACTCAGGTCTCTGTCACACAAAACTTTGTTCATTCTGAAGAAGGTTGAACGAGCCATTTCAATGCGGACCCTTATCTCCTGCGCATGATCGCCACTTTCATTCATCCAACTTCCCAGATACTTAAACTTACTCGTAGCTACCCGTTCCACTAATTCTGTTCCGATGTAAAGCTTGGAGTCTTGTTGTGGTTTCTTAGAGATCAACAAGTATTTGGTTTTTGCAACATTGATGCTTAAACCCATGTCCTTACTTAATTCGTTAACATTATCAAGAAGTTCCTGTAATGATGCCAAATTGTCTGAGATCAAGGCAGTATCATAAGCATATCGTACATTATTGATAGGAGTGCCGTTTACAACAATGCCAGTATGACTAGCAGATAGTTTCCGAAAGATCTCTTCTGCATAAATATTAAAAAGGAGTGGAGATAAAATACGGCCTTGTCGCACCCCTCTTTACATCTCAGTAGAAACAGTTGTTTCGTTCTCCACTCTTATTGCAGCTTTTTGGTTCCAGTATAAGTTTTTGATAATTCTGGTGTCTCTCGAGTCTCTAAGCCTTTTGATTTTAAAACCTCGAACAACTTTTCGTGTCGAACTTTATCAAACGCAACCGGCTGCAACTAACTCGCAAAAATCGCCATATGTAGTGTTGTAACATATCTAATTTATACTCTTCTTTTGTACCATGATTGTTGCCATGACGTTCATGAGACATAACAGCAAATTCATCCCAATTGTTCGTCACGTAACGTACAACTTCTTCACGAATATCCATCGACCTTGCCTGTGTACCGTATAACAGATGAGATAGCGTTCGGAGAAGGCATGCTCCATCCCCCACTATTGGTACAACCCCTAAATTTACTAATGTACCATTTATGCTAACCAATTCTAACAGTTGCGTGTAACTCGCTGCGCACTCTGGGTTTACCAGTGGACGAGTCGGCGAATGTATCGTCGCCACTTCTCGTGGCGACGATACATTATCAACTCTTAGTATGTATGAGTCGTATGTGTCAGGTAAACCCGATAACATTAAGGTGCCTAACCACTCATCATTTACATCAAATCCGATGTTTCTTAGCTTATGAGCAGTGGTCATAATCTTGCTGACGTAGTCCTCAATGCCGCCACTTGATTGTAACCACGTTTTAACTAAGTCTTTTAGTAGACCCACTTTGCGTGTAAGGCCATTATCATCGAATGCCTTGTTTAAGCTTTCCCAAACATCTTTTGCAGTGGTACAATCTTGAATGTGTACATAATTCTGTGGCTCAATCAGCAAAATAATCTTCGATTTTGCTCTGACATCTTTGGTTACGTCGACGGGTTTTCCTTCCACTGGTTCTACACATTGCCACAAAACCTCGTGCTCCAGATATGTTCTAACACTGAATTTCCATGTAGAAAAATTATCACGACCGGTTAATTTATCTATGTGGAACATATTTGAGCCCATCTTGAACTTTCTTCACAAACGACGCGCCCGCGCCGTGTCGTATAACCTCGAAATTTTGCCGGTAAAACTTCTGAATATTTCACCAAAATACGTTTCCGTGGACTTTCAACCACGCTCTGCTACCATATTAAATTGCGGGAGCAATTAAACGGTTTTTCTAGTGAATATTTGTTTTAATGCAAGGTAACTTAGTTAACCACTTTTAATCTATCGGTTCGAGATTACAAAAGGTTGGAGGAAAGATGGCGGACGCAGCGCCTCTAACGGCGGGAAACGGAAGTATATCGAGGGTTGCGTCCACATAACGTTATTCTCTCTAACAGGTAAAACTTTAACTGCGATCGTACAGAACCACTATTCACACGTTTATCGATTTTCCACATTGGAGAATACCCGCGCTGGCGCTGCTTTTGTCTTGCTTGTTTTGTTACGAGTAGCTAGTCTCAACGTTCCAGGAAACGTTCGTCTTCAGAACAGAACACGAGCAAAGTAATGCAGAATAAAATCAAAACAAATTTTTGAAGGAACATCTTTATTAACCCTTAATTTATTTATGAGACCTACAGTCATCAACTACTTTGAAAAAATCTACTGCTTAATGTAATTATTTTTTTCGGAAATTACTGATTCGATTATAAAGATAGATTATGGCACATCACTAAAACATAAAATCCGGTTCATTTTTGGCTGTTGCACATCACTATTTTCATCAAACCTCAATCATGTCGCGACGAGTGAACAACAGAGCGGTAAGTTTCTTGAATTTATTTATTATTAGCGGTGGCAGCGTTGATATTTTTGTTGAATTCTATTGATATTGAATAAATGAAATGACGTCAGTAAAAATTTGCGTAAAAATAACATTTTCTAATACTTGACAAGCTTTCTAACCTACATGTTGTTATTTAGTCACTTTGCCAATGACCCTACAAAGAAGTGCATTTTGTGTTTGTTGTAAATAAATCACTTTGCCAAAAGCATGAAGAAATAGTCCATCATATTTTTAAGTCATAATTTAAACTTTTTTCATGAGTTTGCGCATAATTATTCTAAGTTAGCACTGCTTTGGGTTTTTAGGGTTCCGTAGCTCAACAAAGAACCCTACGACTTTACGACTTTTGTTTACGATTTTATTTATGCTTGGGTTAACTTTTTGGTTGCATGTGGTGCTTGTTTTTCACAGGTGCTTCAACGTGCAAGAACTAACAAAATTTTAGCGCTCATTCCAGTGGCTAATGCGCAGTCTGATGACAGCGATGTCTCAGACAATGAAGAGAATTTACCATCAAAAAAGAACGACCAAGACGATGAGTACTTTAGCTCCCCTCCACCTTCACTTGACTCATCCTTGGAACGGATGAACTTGCTTAGCAGTGACTCAGACTGTGAGACTCATTATTCTGATTCAGAACAGGATAGCTCTCTGCCTCCTATGACTCGAACACTTTTTTCAAATAAAGACCAGGATATACATCTTTCGCCAATAATTCAAAGTATATTCCCTTCTGAAAACGAAATTAATTACAGCCCCCTACCATCCATATCTTCGATTCCTTTTCTGCCAACACCACAAGTGCCGTTTATAGCATCACCAGCAGTCCCATCACCAGCCGTTCCTTCCCCACAAGGTCAGTCTGCACTCATCACCCCGACAACATCGCGACGTCCACAACAACGTTCTTTACGAGCCACTAAATCCAGAAAACGATCAATCACTACTACCCGGCCACGCTTACTTGCGAAGAGAACTAAGCGCATTGTTGTAAAATTCCACTGGACAAAAACACATTTTGCTCACCGAGCTTCCGTCGAGCCGATTCCCTTTTCGAACCCACCTGTTGATGAAATGACACCACGTGATTATTTTAACATGTTTTTTTCTGGAGACATCACTGATGATATTGTGGAAGAGACAAATATATACTCAGTTGAGAATTTAGGAAGATCTATAAACGTAACTAAAAAAGACATAGAGGACTTTATAGCTATTCACATCATCATGGGAGTGGTAAAGATGCCTAGCTACTTGGATTATTGGAGCTTGCAACTGAGATATCTTCGGGTTGCTGAAATCATGCCACTAAAGAGGTACCAACAAATACGGAGATACATTCATTTTACGAAAAGATCTGAAGAAAGTACAGATAGATTTTACAAGGTTCGTCCAGTGGTTGAAAAGGTCCGGTCAAACTGTCTTCGGGCTGCGGATGAAGAATGTCAGTTCAGCGTAGATGAAATGACCCTCCCTTACAAAGGAAAGAAAGCCGGTAATCGCCGTCAGTATAACGCTCGCAAACCAAAAAAGTGGGGCTTCAAAGCATTTGTCAGGTCCGGGGTGTCCGGGTATATATATGATTTCATTTTGTATGCAGGAGAAGATACTTTTCGCAACATGCAATTTACAGAAAAGGAAGAAGCGTTGGGGTTTGGAGCCAAAGTTGTGGTAGCCCTCTGCAAGTCCATCACTAATAGACCTTGCTTTGTCTATTTCGATAACTACTACACTTCGCTGGAGTTAGTAATTTACCTCCGTAACGAATTGGGCATATTTAGCCTCGGCACTATCAGGGCGAACCGTTTGCGTGGAAGCGAGAATGTCTTACAGAGTGACAAAGATCTGAAGAAAAAAGGCCGGGGTGCATTTTCCCAAATCGTGTGCAACAAAACTAAAGTCGCGGTGGTGAAATGGCACGACAACAAGCCAGTAACATTGGCAAGTTCCTATGCTGATGCCTATCCCATCACCAAAATAAAGAGATATTCGAAGGAGCACCGTGCCAGGACGGACGTAGACTGTCCTAACATTGTGAAATGTTATAATGCACACATGGGCGGGGTGGATTTAGCGGATATGTTGGTGTCACTATATAGAACTCCCATGAAAACCCGCAGATGGTACATGGGTATCTTTGCGCAAATGATAGACATTTGTCTCAATAACGCCTGGATTATTTACAGAAGGCATTGCGAGCAAAAGAATATAAAAAAGACTCTGTCCCTGAAACAGTTTCGGTGCGATGTATTTCTAGCACTATCACAGAAAACTAGGGTGGAAATAGATACACCTCAAATAACTGAAAAGATAAGAAAACCTGTGGTATCAAAACCTGTGCATGACGTAAGATATGATGGGATTGGTCACCTGCCTGGCATTGAAGAAAGAGGTCGCTGCCGCCTCTGCAAGACAGGGTATTCAACCATAATGTGCATTAAATGCAACACGCGGTTGTGTTTATCACGAAAACGCAATTGTTTTTATGATTTCCACGTGACAAATAAAAATATTTCTCATTGTTTACTTTTTTATTTCCTAACCCTAATTTAGCAATGTTGTAAAAAAGTCGCGTAGTCATAACATCATGATATCTATAGTACTTGGCAATGTTGTAAAAAAATCACATATGTTTTTCGAAAAACGGTGAGTACTTGATTTTTTTTTTAATTTTTTTTGGCTTCTTTGAGTAAGAAATAAATAGTATAGGTAGTTTTTTTTAAATTTTCTTACCAAATCTCTTCATGCCAAATTAAGGGTTAATCACATTTCACAATCACACAATTAAAATAGCACACAACACAACCAATAATCATCTTAAGCAGTTTACATATAGGAACTTTTACCAGCACTCGGAATCACATTTTTCATTTCACAAAATAAAAACATAATTATCTAGAAACAATGTTAATAGAATCACTCAAAACCACCAATAATATATAATTTTAAAACATCAGCTTATATAGTTATAGGAACATCAAATAGAACAGTTCTAACATAGTAAGTAATCTCCTTAACGCAAGAAAAAATCAAGTTTCGTAACTAGTCAGTCTTCCCGATCTACCATCAGGTCCGCAGCAGCGTTGTTCGTATATAAACTTTGCCAGAACAATAGTCTATTTGCTGGCATTAATGGTCCTAATCTTTGTATTATATTATTTTTGCGTTCACTCGTTATTCCTCTGGGTTCTGTTTTTTGTACATGAGCTGTGAAACCTTTTTTCGTAACAGTTTTTTTTTTAAACATTTTAATTGAATGTAATCGGTAGTGCTGAAATCAGGTTTGTGAAAAAAACACAAGCTTCCTTTTTGAAAGCGTATCTCACTCATATCACGCAAATAAGCTCGTGGATAAACTGTTGAATTCTGGCAGTAGACGTATCATCGGCAATTTTGTAAAAATCTGTTACAGCCATCTTCTTCACGACAGTTTTCCTATTATTTGTTGTTGCAACAGCATCGGCAAAATCGTCAAAGTCATACACTTTTTTCTTCTTCTTCAAGGCATGTTCTACTTGATGATGAAATTCATCAGCTGACATAAAAGTAAGGCCTGTTTCAAAATACTTCAATACGATTGTGTTGATAGTTGTCTCGTGAGAATTTATAAAGTTGATCATGAATGAAAACGATGTCCAATTTTTGTTTTGCGCAGCGCAATTATCAAGCCATAAAGTTATCTTATTTAAGTCTCTAAAAGGCACCAAAAAAGCTCTGAATGCACTTATGAAATCTTTCTTCCTGCCTGAAATGCCTTCATGCCATAAGCATGCAGGCATTTCAGGCAGGAAGAAGCAAGCAGCAAAAGACATAGCATCTGATGTCTTATACCCTAACGTCACAAAACTTTAATTGAAAACCACCAGGCGAGGGCAAAATAAGACCAGCTTAAACATATTAATTCTAGGTAACATTATCACCTTTTGCAGGTCTACGGAGAAATAACCTTCACTTGCTGCACCAGATTTTTGGCGATCAGCATCATAAGCTTGTTTTGCTAAGATATAACGTTCGTGATGATTGTCATAGGTTTTACAAGTGTCACAGTTTCTGTGACGCAGTTCTTTTGCGTTGGAGTTGTGAATCTCAAACTGCTTACAAACTTCACATTCTTCATGGCCCAGCTTCGCAAAGGAAATGTTCATTTGTTTTACGATTTTTCTGTACATATCGTATGAAATAGATTCCTCGGGATGTTGTTGAATGTAGTCAATGTACATGAGTTGTATAGATATTCCAGAAGAGAGGTACCTTTTATTTGGCGCATGCTCTCTTCTGTAGTGAGAAATACTTGGTTTAAAAGACTCAATTGCTTTGATGAGATCGTGATTATATCGAAGTTTTTTTTTTGTTATGACCTCTTCCTTCTCTTATAATAGGTACTTCGTATTGTTTGTTCACAGCATTTCTCACAGCCTTATCGTTGGTTTTGCAGTAGCCAAGAGTTGTCAAGAAAAATACTTTACAAACTTGTATTTTCTCTCCTATTTCGTTTTTAAGAAAATAGGACAGAGATTTTATTCTGTTTTTTTTTTGTTCGAATCTGCGGAAAATTTCTTTGTTCTTGCAGGTGTAACTCTAGAAGTATGGCTCGAGATGAACACTTTCTGTTCGCTCCACGTTAGGGACCAAAACAGTTCATTAATTGCTTTTCTTTTACCTTCATTAATCATAGAAGTGTATTTTCTTTTACAAGTTTCATCACATCCAGGTTTTAGGGCATAATTCTTAGAAATCTTCTCTTCCTTTCTAGTCTTCTTTCTTTCTGCAATGCTGGTTTCATGTATTTTTCTTTTGCGTAAAGTTCCTCTTTTAGTCAACTGATTCTGTTTTGGAGATGGCGATTATGGTATAATGATGTTTTGTGAGTTCGGAATAATGCAATCAGAATCGCTGTCATTTTGATCAACTGAACTTAAATTGTGATTTTGTGGCGACGTGCGGATTCAAAATATTCTCTCCGCACCACTTCCTACGCGTGTCACTTCAAAAAATATGAATTGCGAAGTTAGGGCTTTTGACTGTAGTAAATTTAGAGGTTTAGCTTATTTAAAAAGCCCTTATTGGTAATTGCGGCCTTCCAGACTATAAATACGAAAATACTAACACAAAAGGCCGTTATTGTGTAAAATTAAGGCTTTTCAGATTCAAAAAACAGAATTTATGTCGTAGTTAAGCCTAAAGTCCTTATGATATCTCTAATCTGATACGAGTTAGAGCTTTGTAAGTAAGATCATAAGATAGCATTTTCTTTGCTGATTCGCAATATATTAATAACTCATTTTTGACAAAGTTGTCAGTTAGGGCCTTTTTTCTTATGACGGCAGTATTGTGTGACGGTACTGAAATTCGACACTACGTTGGGGCCACAGATGGCTGGTACACTTATCCATACCCAGCTATACGCCTGGTAGGGATAAGTACACTTTTTGTAGATTTAGTTAATAAGTGATAAGTAAAATAAGATAAGTGCACTGATTATGGATACCAGAGGGATAATGTGGTCAATCGAGAAAGGAAAGAAAGAGATGCATTGATATGGCACAAGTTAAAAAGAGACATGAAAAATATCTCGATTTAGTGGCTAGTTGCCGTGTTTTTGTCTCGATAGTGTCAAATTCTTGTCAAATTCCAATACATTTATCTGACAGTGGCAACAAGTGATAGTGATTGTCCATACCATTTCGCGGTTGAAATGGAAAAAGAGCAATATCGTTTTTCAATATCAAATATGTTTTAATAAATATTTACAACTAGCTGACCCGGTGAACTTCATCTCACCATCTGTCATCAACAGTCCATGACAACTTTTACTTGGAACATTTTGTATGGGAAAATTAAATCCATGTTTTTACTATTTTTCTCGCAAGTTTTATAAATTTTCTCAACGTTTTAACCTTCCCTTAACTTCCACAAATATATCAAGATCAAAATTAGCCAAATCGGTTCAGCCGTTCTCGAGTTTTAGCGAGACTAACAACCACGATAAATAAATTAGTATCTACCTATCGTCGGTAATACGGAATATACTGACGACTGCTATATTCCACAATTTTTTCATTTTAGATAACCTTCCATGATAATAATTAAATACGTTTTCTTGCGCTTAGACAGGAGGACATTGATATCCTAAATACAGGGCAACCTAGTTAGGAGTTAGTGCTCAGACTTGTATATCGCATAAAAAACACTCATACATTTATATACCTACCGTAATTTGATTCCTTGTTTTTAATTGTAGGGTAGCTTCAAAGACAATATATTAACTCTCATTGAGTGGCAAACGTAGAACGTATGACTCTAATGAGCCATAAGTATGTGCTGTTTTCAGGAAGCTAAATATAGTTTGTGTATTTATTTAAGAGATGCAACACTGGAATTTAAACTCTAAGATCATGTTTTTTTTGTTTTTGGGATGTGTATTTGGCAATACTACTTTTAAATTAATACTAAATTTTAATTTAGAATTATTAGGTACCTATGCTTGTATGTAAATATGTTTTTGGTAATAAAACATTATTTATTTATTATTTGAAAAAAAATAAAAAAATGATTTTGGATCTCGGAAACGGCTCCACCGATTTTGAAGATTGTTAATGCTGATTTGTTTTTTGTAGTTCAATTGCACATCAGTTATTCCTAATAAATACGATTTATAGAAAAATCTTTCTCGTGGCTAATACTGACGATTACTTTTATCTACTGTCATCATAATTATTGTCATTTTAAAAAATAATTATTTTCAAAACTCGGTAACTACCCAGGGAGTGATTCTAGAGCAGGGATTCCCAAAGTGGTCAGCTCGATTGTTTCAATTGTAAACATTTATCGAAACATAAATTCCATGTTTCGATAAAAACAACATGTATAGTGCAAATATTCAATGAACTGTCTTTTATTAATGTAATTTCTGTAACTTATTTTAATTGAATATGTTTTAAAGTATTGCATGAGCTTGTTGCTGACAAAACATAATATAAATTAATGAATATGTGATATGAAATCCTTCATTCGTAAGAACTAAGAAGTTTCTGTTTAGTTTGATTGACAAGAGACGTTGTCATAATTTTAAATCATATCTTTTCATTGCAAATATTTACGTTAATTCTTTAGTTGAATAAAGCATAACATTTCTCCAGTACCTATTCGTATCTTTGTATGTATCAATTTATTCAACTAAAGTTTCTACAAGTGTACGTACAAATCGCATCAACATGCCCGACACAGAGGCGAAGTCTCCTCCGTCAAACTTGGCACGTTATCTCCGACCAGACCGGTTCGACATAGAACCATCATCAACGAGTGCGGACTTAAAGTGGGAGCACTGGCGTAAGTCTTTCGAAAGCTTCTTACAAATAAGCGGCTTCTGCCACAGACGAGGCAAAACTACTTTTGCTAATAAATCACGTAGCACCCACCATATACAATATCATCCGTGACTGTACACAATACTCTGACGCTATACGCCGTTTTAACACCACCTTCGAAAAGAGGAGAAATGTAATCCTAGCACGTCATCTCCTAGTGACCCGCAAACAACAACCTGGTGAGACTATAGCCGAATACTCAAGAGCTCTTTCCACTCTCGCTCACGACTGCGATTACAAACAAGTAACAGCCGACGAGCACCAGAGCCAGTCCATTCGAGGAGCGCTAATTTCTGGCATTTCCAACCAGAGAATACGTGAGCGTTTGCTCGAAAATTCAGACAAGTCGCTAGAAGAGACTTTGAAGCTCGCTTTGTCCTTAGAAATGGCAGAAAACTCGTGTCAAACTATACAATCTCCGACAAGTCACAACGTAACATCCCTCAATGCTGTAGCAGATGTTTCTCAAGTTCCTCACAACGCTGCTGCTGCTAACACCAACAGACCTCGTTGACGCTGCTTTTTCTGTGGAGGAAATCTACATCAGCGATCGAGCTGCCCGGCGCGCAACGCCGAGTGCCAGCTTTGCCCGCAAAAGGGCCATTACGCTAGTGTCTGCCGCAGCTCCGGGAAACTACGCCACAATGCTGCCATGATCGCTGAAGATGAGCCCCAAGGCACGGCGACCACATCATCTTACCCAGAAGAAACATGCGCTGCTGCTCCATCTAGCTTACGTAAGGCAACCACACCTATTACAATTAATGATCACAAAGTTGACGCTTTAATTGACACAGGGAGCTCCATAAGCTTTATAGACCGAGACCTAGCACAAACAATGAAACTTAAGATGAGAACATGCTATCAGACCGTAACTCTTGCCTCAGCGAGCAATGTATCACACGTAAATGGAGTATGCCATGCAACTATAAGAATCAATGAACACACCTACAAGCAACAACCTTTGTTCGTCATCAACAATCTTTGCGCCGACGTTATAATAGGCCATGATATCTTGAAAACGCATTCTTCTTTGGAATTGCAGTTTGGTGGAGATAAAGAGGCGCTGCGGATCTGCAACGTACTTCAAGCGTCCGTGCCCCCTGCGTCTGTCTTCACCAATCTGTCATCATCCATCAAACCCATCGCCATCCCATCGAGACGCCATTCAGAAGAAGATCAATAATTTATCGCCAAAGAGATATCTAGCTTTTTGGAAAACAAAATTATTGAGCCTAGCGTGTCTCCGTGGAGGGCACAAGTACTAATAGCAGGAGGAGGCAGCCACAGGAAAAGAATGGTAATCGATTACTCTCGGACAATTAATCGATACACTGAACTAGATGCCTACCCCATTCCTAATATCGACTCCATAGTAACACGCGTAGCTAAATATAACTATTTTAGCCAAATCGACCTCAAAAGTGCTTATCATCAGGTGCCGATTCCGGAAAACGAAAAGATCTACACCGCCTTCGAAGCTTGTGGGAATTTATACCAAATTTTTTTTTTAATGTTACACTCCACAGACTCCAGGGTCTGTGCTTTTTAAGATTTACATTTTTTTTTTAAATGACATTTGAACAGTATTGCTAATAACTAAAGGCTTTACAAGAGGACACTAAAATTAATCTAAATCTAATTTTCTTTCTCTTTAAATACGATTTTAAACTACGATTAAATTATTTATTTATTATTTTCCAAATAACTAACTACTTATACCGCTCAGGGCCTACATCACCGCCGCGTTCCGGTCTTTAATGGCCATCTTTAAATTATAGTCTACGATGACCTTAGGTGACGCAGTAGTCGCACGCCGCACAAAGCGGCTGATGGCGTCTTCCTCGTTGTTTATAATTTATACCAATTCACACGCATTCCATTTGGTGTAACAAACGGTGTAGCTGCTTTCCAAAGAACCCTACGCTATGTTATTAAAAACTGGACACGGAAAAACTGAAAGGCACTTACGCGTATTTAGATGACGTGACCGTCTGCGGAAAAGACAAAGCGGAGCATGATAAAAATCTACACAATTTCATGGAAGCCGCGAAAAAGTATAACCTAACGTTGAATTTGAACAAATGCGTATTTGAAACGGACTCAATTAATCTCCTAGGCTATTCAATACACGGTAACTCAATTAAACCAGATAAAACACGCCTAGAGCCTCTCGTCCAACCTTCCTGTTCCTTCTGATCCAGCTTTGTTAAAAAGAACCCTCGGTTTATTCGCCCATTACTCAAAATGGATCCACAACTCCTCCGCAAAAGTAAGGCCATTAGCAGAATCAAAACTACCCCTCTCGCCTGAAGCGATTGAGTGCTACTCCAAACTGAAAACTGAAATTACGAAATCCGCTTTGGCAAGTATCGATAATAAGGAGATATTCACAGTGGAGACCGACGCATCAGACTATGCAATCGCTGCAACACTATCTCAGAAAGGTCGTCCAGTAGCATTTTTTACGCGGATGCTCAATGAATCTGAGCGCAGACAACCCTCGATAGAGAAGGAAGCCTGTGACATTGTGGATGCCCTGCGCAAGTGGAGGCACTATTTACTTGGAAGGCATTTCATACTCGTCACTGACCAACGCTCAGTATCTTTCATGTTTGATCAATCGCATGCAAGCTAGATAAAAAACGAAAAAAATTGGAGACTCGAGCTATCTTGTTTCAAATATGATATCAGATATAGACCTGGAAAAGAAAATTTAGCCGCGGATGCACTGTCGAGAGTTTGTGCTGTAGTTAACGAATCTTCCATCAGCAAACTCATTCAACTGCATAAATCACTATGCCACCCCGGCATAGCTCGTATGGTTCACTGGGTACGTTCAAAGAATTTACCATTCTCAGTTGAAGAAGTTAAGACTACTAATAAAAGCAATCGCTCCTTTTGAAAGGCTAAATGTAGACTTCAAAGGCCCCTTACCATCCAAGTCTAATAATAAATACATCTTAACGATTATAGATGAATATAGCAGATTTCCGTTTGCTTTTGCTTGCAAGGATATGACTTCCGAGACGGTGATAAAGTGTTTCCAAGAATTATTTTTGCTGTTTGGCACCCCAGCGTACGAGTACATTCACTCAGATAGAGGATCTTCGTTCTTATCAGAAGAGATGAAGAGTTTTCTAACGAGACTGGGAATTGCCAGCAGCCGGACTTCACCCTATAACCCACAAGGGAACGGTCTGGTAGAACGTCTAAATGGAACCCTGTGGAAAACCATCCAGCTACACCTGCGGTCTAACAATCTAGACGGCGACGATTGGGAAAAGGCCTTTCCTACAGCTCTCCATGCTATTCTATCTCTCCTTTCAACTGGGATAAACACGACGCCTCATGAGAGAATGTTTAAACATCCCCGACGATCATGCAACGGTGCATCCATGCCGTCCTGGCTGGTGACACCCGGCCCTGTTTATATGAAGAGGAACGTCAAAAATTTCAAATACGAACCCAACGTTGAATGATTTGTAATTTTATTTAGCTAGGAGGCCTCTTAAACAACGACTGCAAGAGCTCTCGACTCTCAACAACAACTTGTGAACATCAACTAATATGAGTTAAAAGATTGCTCAAACTCGGTTCTATATTTCTCTCCGCGTAGTTCATATATCTGTCCTATTTTATTGAATATAGAAAAAATGAAAATCATGTCAATTGGTCGCTCCGTTTCGTAATGAAAGTAGACACAAACAAACAAATAAAAAGGCAACAGACACACTTTCGCATTTTAATAGTTATTAGTACTCGTAGATATCTATCATGTTTTAACAAGTTTTTGTTAAATAACCCGAATCGTGCATTCCTGTATCAGTCGGCTGGTTCATTGAATACTTGTTCGGACTTGTTGAGTACGATTGAGCGTCGAATGAGGTAAACGAGTTTATGCATGTTTGTTTTATTCCTGTCGATGCGTGCTGCTTAAGCATTCCTATATAAACAATGTAATATTTATTTTATTTTCATTTGTGGTCTCGCGCGCAATAGATGAGCAGTACTTACGCCTCCTCAACACTACTCGCGAAGTTGAACGTATTTCTCAAAGCAAAACAATGTCGGAAGTAAAAAAGAAGAGACGGAAATACTGTGCGGAATATATTAAATTCGGATTTATTGAAAATCCCACAAACCCATCGTCGCCTTTGTGTCTTCTATGTCTAAAAGCATTTTCGAATGAAGCAATGAAGCCTTCAAGGCTGCAAGATCATTTGAATAAAATGCATGCAGATAAGAAAGACAAGAATGTAGCATATTTTCAAGACCTAGAGAAGAAGCATAATACTCAGCCAAGTGTAGCAAAACTATTTTCGGCGGCTGCTAAGCAAGATTACGACGGATTTCGAGCTTCGTACAATATCTCTTTGTTAATTGCTCAAAAAGGCAAACCACATAACATCGGAGAAGAGTTAACATTGCCAGCAATAAATGAAGTAATAACTACTGTGCTTCATAAACCGGCCGCAGATATTGTCCGAAAAATTCCTTTGAGTAATAATTCTGTGCAAAGAAGAATTGATGAAATGGCTGAAAACATTGAAGAATCATTGTGCAATCACCTGAGGACAAGTCAATTCTCAATTCAGCTCGATGAGTGCACTTTACCAACTAATGAAGGATTGTTGTTGTCTTACGTGAGGTTTATTAAAGATGAGAAAATATGTGAAGAACTATTATTTGCTAGAAATTTAGAGACCGATACAAAAGGTGAAACCATAATCAATACATTGGAAAAGTTTTGCGATGAGAAAGAGATTCCTTTGAAAAATATTATTTCAAATGCTACGGTTGGCGTTCCGGCTATGACAGGGTGCCATAAAGGCTTCATAGCGTACTTAAAAAATAAAATTCCAGATGTCCTTGGTGTACATTGCGTTATTCATAGACAACATTTAGTTGCTAGAAACTTAAGTGAAAAACTATTTCAATCACTGCAATATCAAAGCAGTCAATAAAATCCGCAACAGCTCTTTGAATGATAGATTATTTCATCAGCTTTGTGTTACTAATGACGAGGATTTTAACCGTTTGTTGTTTCATACTGAAGTTCGTTGGCTATCAAGAGGCAATTGTCTGACTCGATTTTACAACCTGTTTGACTCTGTTATAGAGTTCTTGGAAACTAAAGATACAGAATTGCACGACAAGCTCATAACATCAAAGAATGATATAGCTTACATGACAGACCTGTATAAATTGTTCAACGACATGAATCTCCAACTGCAAGGCGATAAACTAAATTTAATTAAAACAAAAAACGTCGTTGCTGCTTTCGCAGCCAAACTGCTTCTACACAAAAAGAATCTGGGCAGATGTGAGTTTCACAATTTTCCAAATTTATCAGTATCATGCAGTAACGACGAATTGTTTGCCTACTGCCAACATTTGGAAAACCTCCACATTGACTTCACCGAACGATACCAGGACATTTTGAACTTGGAAATACCAGACTGGGTGTTGGATCCGTTTTCAAATGTCAACACAGCAATGTCACCTCAGCTGGAAGAAGAACTTATAGAATTGACAACAAACAAGGAAGTAAAAATCAAGTTCAAAAATGGTTACCAAGAATTTTGGCTACAAAAACCGATCCCGCAATTGTACCCTGGATTGTGGTCAATCGTTCAACGATTCTTGATAGCATTCCCATCGTCATATTTGTGTGAACGTGGATTTAGTGCTGTGACAACACTGCTTACTAAAAAGAGAAAGCGTTTGCTTGTTACCGAACGTGGCGACTTGCGACTGTTCTTGAGTAAATTGGAACCTGATATCAACAAACTTATTAAACAGCATCAGATTCATCCTTCACATTAGTTTTTATATAAGGATTGATTATTTTGGTTATATTTTTAATAAAAGATACTCTGTTTTAATACTATAAAGTTGCGTTTCAATAATCATTCTTATTGGCAGGTGGAGCCCGTAAGAGTTAACTTGAGACCTAAGCGCCGTTGTATGTTACCTACTGCGCTCAGGTTTCAAGTTGCGGGTTATAGTAAAAGTTTCGTTTAGAATTCTCCGTTAATATACATAATATACATATATAGGTCACAATAATTAATTAATTTAATTTGAAGTTATAGTGGTTTTTAAATAGGTAAAAAAATGGGGGCGCTAAAAAAAAATATTTATTCTCAAAGTGGGCAGTAGACAAAATAAGTTTGGGAACCACTGCTTTAGTTGAATAAAGCATAATATTTCTCCAGTACCTATTCGTATCTTTGTATGTATCAATATGTACTGCTAGGATTTAAATGTACACTAGTAACTGTGCATATTATTGTTATTTTATCATGTTAAATAAAGAATTTATGAAATTGAATTGTAAACATTTACCGGTAAATTTAACAGTTTATTATTGTTTTTTATTTAGGTAGTTTCTTATTTTTTTATTTGCAGGATTACCGAGAGTTGTATGATGGTGGACACGAAAAAAAAAATGCAGACAATACAGTTTGGACTACTTGAAGTTCGGATTTATTGCATCTCCATCAAATAAATACTTGCCGATGTGTCTCATATGTGAAAAAGTATTCAGTAACGATGCCATGAAGCCTTCAAAAATGGATTACCACTTATCAAGAGTACACGCTGACAAAAAAAGAAAGCCCTTGTAATTTTTTCAAGCACTTGAAAAAAAACTAGACAAAAGGCCATCCATAAGATCGATGTTTGCTTCATCATCTATTAAAGACGATGATGGTTTACGAGCGTCCTATAATATATCTTTACTAAGCGAAGTCGGGGAAACTCCTCACAATTGGAGAGCAGCTTATCTTACCAGCCATTGAATTAGAATTAGAATCGTTTATTGATGTATTGAGCTTAATACAAAAATTATAAATACAACAGTTTGTACAATAATGTAAAGTACCGCAAAATATATCTCGTCATTTCACAATACATAATAGCAACGAATATAAACAATTATTAAAATAAATAGCTATCTACTTGCGGAGGTCCTTAACAATGTATTGCACAAACCCGCACATGATATTTTAAAGAGAATACCTTTGAGCAATAACACCGTTCAGAGACGCATAGACGAGATGGGACGCGATGTGGAAAACATTTTATGCAAGCTTTTACAGACCAATAGATTCTCTCTCCAGTTGGACGAGTCTACATTACCCGGCAATGAAGCTCTGTTGTTTGGATATGTTCGATATATCAAAGATAAAAATATGTGCCAAGAACTGCTTTTTGCTACATATATTATTTAGAGACTGATACCAGAGAAGAATCGATTTTTCAGGCCGTGGAACATATTTTGACAAAGCTATTCCATGGAAGAACATTCTTTCTGTTGCGACTGATGGTGCGCCGTCTATGGTTGGTCGTCATCGTGGTTTTATAGCTCACTTAAAGCGACAACTGCCTGATGTACTGGTCATTCTCAGGCAGCATTTAGTAGCAAAAAAGCTGAGTCCTAGATTGCACAAGTCTTTACAATATGCAATAAATGCCATCAACAAGATTCGAAGCAATTCTTTGAACTCTCGGTTATTTGCTCAGCTATGTGAGGAAAACAACGAAGTCTTTACTCGATTACTTCTGCACACTGAAATTCGCTGGGTATCAAGAAGCTCTTGCTTAGAAAGATGTTCAGCCATTTTTGAATCTGTGTTGGAGTTTTTACAAGAAAAAGATCCGAATTTGAAAGAAAATCTGAACAATTGTAAAACAGATATTTATTACTTGACTGATATCTTTGGAATGTACAACAAAGTTAATTTGCAGCTGCAGGTGACGATCTTAACTTGATTAAAACAAAATAATATTGGCCTTCGTGGGTAAACGAATCCTTTATAAAACAAAGGAGATATTGCAAAAAGGGCTCAGACTAGGTACAGTAGCTCAAAAAATCCGATAAACCCATGATAAATAAATGCGCAGAGTGAAACAACCGCATTTAATGCTTAATTTATGAGTAATTTCACATTTTCCAATTTGATTTTTGCTCAGTTATTGAATACTGCCATTTTGGTCACATATAACCTTTTTGATATAACCTACATAGAATTAATAGCCTACATGTAAAAAATGCACTGAAGAGTTTAGCTTTGTTAGCCAAACTTTTCAGACGTTAATGATATATCAAATTGACACGTTTATAGGTACTATATACTTCGATCAAGACTTTATACGTTTCTTTTGTTTCAATTTGTCGTGTTTTTTCAGGTCCAATGAAGTTTATGCATGATACTTAAACTTTTCAGGCTTGAACATTTTTTATTTTTGAAACTTCCTAGGAGCGTTCTGGAAAAATCATGTCGCTGCATTGTATTATTTTGTTCAACCTGTGTTTCTATTAGTGATAACTAGTAATAAATTGTGGTATTTCGTTAATTATGAGCTGACTTACGTGCCTAAGTATAGACAAGTGCTTTATTGTGGTGTATCGTGTGGTTCCGTAGTATTACCAAAACTCTATAGACGCCTCTAGTAAGAGAGTAGAGACGTCTCCACAGCTATTATAAGGTATGACTTTGACTCGACCGTGACTTTTTTGGATTATGACTACGTCTACAATATGACTATTTTGATAAAATATCAATTCTAATTCATTTTCAATTCTATTCTGTGGCCTCTGTGAAGGTGTTTCACAATTTCATCAATGTCTTGAAAAATATTAAAACCTTATACTTGACACTTGCAAATGCATAAACCATGTTACGCCAACATATAAAAGAAGAAGAATAACATTCATTTTGGGTTTTTGAGAAAACTGTGATTTAGTTCGTATTTAAGCATATCATTATCATTTAACCACATTTTAAATTGTGGTTGTAAATAAAGAGTTTTGTCTGTTTGTCTATTTTTAAAGTACAGGTAAGTTTTATCCACACTAATAAGTATAATTTTATATTAAGTCACTGGGAAATAATGCAATCACTGCAATGCAACTAGCAGTGACACACGCATCTGAAAAATCACTGCCAAAAAATATTGAATTTTTGATGAGGGAAATATTTAAATGGTTTTCGGTATCACCGAAAAGAAGAGTTGAATATAAAAGTATATACCTACGAGACAATTAACTGCGGAGAAAGCCCGTTAAAAACCACGAAAGTGTGCGACACTCGATAGAGCCAGCTGTAAAAAACATTTTGTCACAATGGGAAGAACTAAAGCTACATTTTAACATGGCAAGACAAAAAGAAAATTGTTTTACGGCTGACGTGATATTTAATATGCTGAATGACGATAGAAATTATTTATACATGACTTTTCTGAGAGGTACACTAAATGACGTCCAAGTGGCTATTAAGGCATTTGAGAGTGAAGACTCGAATCCTTTAAAATTATTGAATACGCTAACAATTCTGTTGCAATCAGTTAGCCAAAGAATTTTTATGCCAATCCCAACTCAAAGAAACTTTTTGGATCCTATTACTGACAGAGATATAAATCCAAGGCCATATCTTGGTTATAAGTTTGAAACAGAAACTCGTCTTCAAAATTTGGACCCTGCGACAGTAAATGACATAAGACAACGGTGCTCCTCATTTCTAGTGAAACTATACAAAGAGCTGCAGCAAAGATTGCCGGATAACTACAGGGAATTAGAAATGATGGCACAACTAAGCCCTGAAGAGGCAATAAAAGCAACAAAAACAAACTAAATCATAAACGTTGCAGATATTTTAGGTTTCCCACCAGACAATATTGATAGAATGCTTCAACAGTGGCATTTACTTCATTTGGTGAAGTGGACATCACAAGACATAGTGAAATTTTGGGTGGAGGTCAGAAACTTTAGAAATGCGTCTGATGATTATGTTTATAGAGATATAAGTGAACTAGCTATATCTTGCCTTTCACTTCCGCACTCAAATGCAGAGGTTGAGAGGTTATTCTCTCAAATGAATTTAGTTAAAAATAAGCAGAAAAACAGAATGAGTCAGATAACTCTAAATTCTATGCTATGTATAAGAGACTCGCTCAGGAAAAAAGGTAAATGTTGCTTCAACTGTACTTTACCTTCAACAGTACTCCAACAAATGGGAACCGTGGAAAAATATACAAAATCACTTGATTCTCAAGATGCACAACCATGTACATCATCTTCCGTAGACTAAATATCATTAATGTTTTACCATAAAAATGTACCTAATTATGAAAGTAAAGTTATCCATTACACATTAGTTTTAATAAAGAACAACGATTTTATCCATTAGTTTTATTTTTTTGTCTACTTATTTCTAGCTACTTCTTGGGGTAAGAAAATGTGGGAATCTGCCAACTTTTTGCAAAAGATTTAGCTACAGAGATGATAGTACAGTTGGCAACAGTGGTTCCCCTTTTCAGACCTCTTGTAGCTGCGGAAACGACCGCACGTCTGTCGTGGTGCCGGTACGACCACACCCTTCCTGCCTCCAAATCGTTTTCTCTTAGTCATTTACGAGTATATAACCTAATCGTAGCCTTACTTAGATAAGCACTAGATAAAGTATACCGTGTTAATAATAAACGATATTCAGTGTGCGCGAGTCTTTTCTCTCAGACACCAACTTAGCCCCCGCTTCAGTAAATCATTTCGCATCTAGCTAGTTCTTTAAAAATACAGTGCACCTTCGCACGGTGGCACGGGCCTTCAGCCTGTCCGCCACACCTCTTGATGGACAAAGAACAGTTAATGCAGAATGGTATGCTAGCATTTGTTTGCCACAGGTCGTTTCTGAACTCCGTAAAGAGAACTGCAACCGCCGCATCATCCTCCATCACGACCATCATCCTCCATCACGACAATGCGATTTCTCACACCGCGCACAGAACAAAAGAGTTTTTAGAGCAAGAAAACATAGAATTATTAGACCATCCGCCGTACAGCCCCGACCTAAGCCCTAACGATTTATATACTTTCCCTAAAATAAAGAATAAATTGCGTGGTCAGAGATTTTCATCACCTGAAGCCTACAAAACGGCCATTTTGGAGACCCCAACTTCCGAATGGAATGGTTACATCAATGATTGGTTCCATCGTATGGAAAAATGTGTCAAATTTCGCGGAGAATACTTCGAAAAGCAATAAATACATTTTTAAATAGTAATGTTGTGTCACTTCCTTCATTACCGAAGTTTTCAGTGCCGCCCTCGTATTATACTGTTTATAATTATCATTTATGCAATAATTTTGTCACCAAATGGCCACAACCGGGTCAGTGGCCACAACGGGTACACCCACTATACCACATATAGTGGTTTCAGTATTATTAGATCTCTGAAAGATACACTGTATGTATGTATCTACCTTTCATGTATCTGTAATTTTTTTAAAGTATACTGCTGAACATAGGCTAGGCCTACGAGTCATATCCACTGCGGTGGCCCTCAGGAGGATTAAGTTGTAACTTGATTACGTAGTATTATTATATATGTATTCTTTGACTTGGTGAAGTCACGGCTCACCGAGAAAGTCGAAGGCAAACGTTGAAGAGGTTTGTTTTTATTTTCCTGTTTATCGTAAACAAACAAGAACAATTTGTCGTTTTATTAATTTTGTGAAACCATCATTAATAGTGTAATGTTGTTTATATTATCTTATAACTTATAAATTAAAAATTTAAAAAACCCCCGACACATTGACAACCATTTTGGGCACATTTTGTAGAATTTTGGTTCTTCCATCCCCACTTTAACCCACCATAACTCTTAAACGGCTCAATCGATTTTTATAAAATATAGCTAAGAACACTCTCGATTAAGTCTCCTTTCATCCAAAAAAAACTAAACTGAAATCGGTTCAGTGGTTCGGGCGCTATGATGCCACAGACAGATAGACAGACACACAGACAAACAGACACGTCAAACTTATAACACCCCTCTTTTGCGTCGGGGGTTAAAAAGTAACCAATATTTCTATATAAATGGATCTAAACAGCTGTGAATTATTTCGAAGTAACTTGCCCCGCATTCACATTGCTGTATTCTTATAATGGTGTATGAAGATCACGTAGCACATAGAAACCTCTTTAGTAATCAAAATTAGGGGACAAGTTAGATCGATGTATTTTAAAATAAAAAAGGAGAATGAAGGATGAGTACTTTTTGGCGGGAGAGCGGAATAAAGAAGAAGAAACTAAGGAGGATCAATGATTTGAAAATGGAGCGAGGAATAGAAAAATGTTTGTAACCATATATTACTAAGATCGGAGAATACTGCATAAAATATTTTGACTACGAGGTGTTTAAATCCTGTAATAGTTAACAATAAAAAATCATCCAAGGAATTGCAATGAAACGTATTCTTTTCGTTGTTATAAGAATCCAGGATAATATAGAAATCGGTTTTAAACAGGCCTGTAGCCTTTTTTTATTATTTGTGACATTTTATTAATATTTTAAAGTCGAGTATGGCCGCGTGGTTTCTGGCGGGGACGCGGAAAAATCATGTCGCCGCATTTTATTATTTTGTGCAATATATTTCTGTCAGTGATAATTAGTTTGCCGATGCTTTACTGAGGTCTAACTTGACCGCGACTTTTTCGGACTACGACGTGACTTAGATAGTAACTATTTTGACAAAATACAAAAAAAAAGTTTCAATACTTATAGGTAACACTAGAAAATGCATAAACCATGCGACACCAAAATATAAATGTATGGCCGCCTTATTTTTAAACAATGTCAATGTAATTTTCAATCCGAATACACTTAATTACTTTTAATGGACACTGTTATTGTAAAAAATACGGGAAAATAATTATCCGAAAGAAACGAAGCCAATTATGAAATACTGTACCCTTTGGTGGCCAAATTTCTATATTTTTTTGCAATATGTATCTCTTTTAGGCAGAAAAGAATATTCGCAGTTTCCGCATTTGTCAAAATTACCAGAAATGCTTAAAGATGATGACATTTTATAATATGTCATTCACTTGGACGCATTACACAAGGATTTTACGGAGAGGTTTGAGGATCTTTTAAATTTACAAATACCTCAATGGATAATAAATCCGTACAATACTCGTACCACAGCCATAGAAGAAGCCAATGGGATAATGCAAGAAGAGTTGATTACCATCAGCACAGACGAAGAGCTTAAGCAGAAGTTCAACCAAGGCTATCAGAATTTTTGGTTGCAACGCAACATTGAAACTCAGTATCCTACATTGTGGAACATTGCTGAAAAATACCTTATCGCTTTTCCATCATCATACCTAGTTGAAAAAAGCTTCAGTGTGTTATCAAATATTTTGACGAAACAAAGAAACCGTTTGAAAATCAACGAACGTAGAGATTTAAGGCTGCAACTCACCAATATTGAACCGGATGTAGCTATATTGGTAGATAGTCACAAGGTTCATCCATCACACTGAATGTTTTGTTTTCTCTTTGCGAATTAACACTTTTTTTAAAATAATTTCCTACTTACTTAAGATTCTTTAAGTACTTAATTTGTAATAATCATTATAAATTAAACTTGATATTTACCAAATTGTATGTCTTTTGATTTTGTTAAATTTTGATCAGAAAATTAAGTCAACTTTACTCACTTAACCAAGTGCAAAGTTTTCCAATTGGTACCTTAGTACCTATCTATTTTGTACCAATAGGAAAAACTAAAGATAGGCCCCCTTATTCATAATAGTCTGCTAACATAAAGCATTGATAATTCTCACTCTGTCTTCTTCTATTGACTTAGGTCAGAATGAAAAATAACATTCTGTAGCAGCTGTTTTAAGTAAGCGGACCATTATGAATAAGGGGGTTGATCTTAAAAGTAGGTATTTGGCCATGAGGGTCTGAGGTAACAGTTCATTTTGGAAAAGGGGTCACTTGTCCAAAGTAGTTAAGGGATCCCAGTTCTAGAGGGTTTATCATGTGGGGTAAAATGTACAGAATAACATGTACCTAATAATATTATATCCTAAATAATTGTTTTGGCCTCTTTCAGATGTAGTCCAAAATAAATGATGTCTTTATCTAGTTAAGTTGTTCAGAAAGTGCGAAGTAATGAGGAAAGTTATAAATATACGAGTAACATTTATGACAGTAGGTCCAATTATAAAGGTACCATCGTAATCAATTGAGCTAATTAGAATATTACTGTTTCTTTTTCAGTATAGGCATTCGATAGAGAGAGCACTTTTTACGTTGCTATTAAATTTACGATAGCGCCTTCATAATTGGGCCTAGTATAGGTTTAAAACTTACGCTTCATAAATTTAGAACATAAACCTACCTCGGCAGTCAGGTATTTCCCGGAATAATCGAAATTTTTTAATCAAATCGATTTTCGAACTATTGATTTAGGGCAACGCTTCATGGAGGCGGGGCAACATCGTCGCCATTATTCCGAGATTTGCTATGACGTAGCTATGACACGATTTTTCCGCGTTATGGCGGTCCTATGATTATGATTATAGAAAAATTACGTACTAGAATACTGACTAAATTTTGCTCATTTAAAAACTATGTTAAATATGTCTTTTTCAAATCTAGTTCTAGTTCTAGTTCATATCTAGAAACAAAACAAAACGCAACGTCTGCCGTTTAACGTGAAAATCACAAGTTGGAATGTCAAAATGGTTAAAAGTTGGTTCTAATTTGTCACAGAATAAACAATAGTATGAAGTATAGTGCTACTAAATCAAAAATAATACATACTGGAGCTGCGATCTTCTTTGTGAAGATCAACTGTCAATGGTTGCGTGGCTATGGTTTGTCAACACCGATTGCCGGTTCTCGAGTTTTAATAACATTTATTAGAAATAACTGTTCCAAAGTGCTAAAACGATGTAAATTTATATAAATTCTTTATGAATGGTGTATTTTATTTCACATGGCGTGTCTTATAAAAGGGTGCACATCGCATTCATTCCGAAAAAATAATAAGAGTGAAGTAGGTAGTGACTTTTCATCGGTGAAATTTGTTGGAATATTTACACTTTTTGTTATTTAAAAACAGCTACGTCTAACATAAATTGTTTTAAATTATATCATTACGAGATTTCACATACATTTTGGAGTAATTTGTGTAATTTTCATACAATATTTTTACAAAAAATAATAGTTCAGGTTATCACGTCATAGTGTTGTGGTAAAATGACTATCGATGTTTTTTTGATAATACTTACAATACTTTTTGTTTTAGATTTCCCTGAGATGAAGTAGTTAAAAATCAATGGATTACACTAATTTCAAGACCAAACTGGTGTCCACCAAAACCACACACACTCCACAGCCACATTTGTTTCTTATAATTTTTCGGAAGATTGCTTTGTGGGTGAAAATATTAAACATCGACGACTAAAACCAAATGCTGTACCTATGTTAAAACTAAATCAAACAATATTTCACTTCGAAGCAACTCCTCAAAACTGTAAGGTATTGTTATTACAGGTATCACTGTAGAGTGAGAGCTTTGTGGAAACTATTCTGATATATCAATGTGTAGGCTAATAATGAAATAATTTATACAAATTAGGTATGAATGTCAGACTGATAGATGATCTACAGCCCAAGCAGCTGAATATATAATCTTGAAAGTTGGAATACCTAAATAAACTTGAAACTTAGAACATTCATTGTTTTGCAAAAAGAATTTGATTCTAAGTGACTAAAGCGACTAGAACAACGCGAGAAAAACCGCGGGTTTAAAACTAGTTGAACTATAACGCTTTACTTTTAACGACATGCGGCGCTGCTTATGTTTATACTAATATTACTGAGACTTATTTATGTATTGAGAACTAAACTGACTGTTTTATTTTTTGACGACAATCATAGAAACGTGCTGGTTAAACTAATCTGCCAGTTATATTTAACATCTAGGATACTTCATCTCACTAAACAGTTATGTGAGCCTCATGATAGAATTCGAAACCATTTAACAAAAACTATTATTTTCAAAGAACAATGATGGGATGAGTAGATACTTGTCAATGAAATGTACTGAATTTAATTATAAATCTATATAAGCTAATCTGCACAAAGCCTATCTACTTGACATTTACTTTTATAAAACTTGTACAGTACACATGAGGTGAAATGTTTAATATTTTTAAAAAAAACTAACTATAATGTATTATGTTTGTTTGTGGAATAGCACGCATGGGCATTTGTCCAGATCCCATCTCCTACCTATACAGGGTTATCCAGATGATGAAATATAGATCAGAACACTACCGATTGATACACCTTTAAAAAATTAACTAAGAACTACAATGCCACAGATAGACACACAGACAAGTAAACTTAAAACACCCTATCGTTTTTGCGACGTTAAAATAAATATATTTTCTTATCGATATTTTAATCGACACAGTTACAACACTAGTATGTTTCTTATGGCATGACAATCTCATGTCACCTCCGATAGCTCAATGCTAGTTTGTGATACCCTTCGAAATTACGTAAGTTCGAGTTTATGTGCATCTTTTTCTAACACCTTTTAAATTTCATAATTAAAATGAGACAAAGAGATGTATTCTCTTGCTATTTTAGTACTATTTCTAGTACTTGTCATTTTTCTATGATTATGATGGATAGTTTGACACACTGTTTGCGATGTTTTTGACATTTTACAAATTTATTTTGTATTTATTGATATTGTAATGACTATCAATTATTCATTTAATTTGGTAAATTGTAATATGGACTCTGTTTTATTAATAATAATTTATAATAAACTAAATAAAATAACTTTTTTCGGTCCGGTCCGACTTAAGCAAATATATTGCTTAGATTATTAGAATTTATATTTGATTCCTATATTGTGTAGACTAGGTATTAGAATTTCTTTATTTGATTTCCTATATTGCTTAGATTATATTTGTGTTCCTACATAGCTTAGACCAAAGTTCTTATATTGTTTTGACCAAAGTTACTATATTGATTAGACTATTTTATAAGTTTTATACATTGTTTAGATTATTAGAATTTATAGATATTTGAATTCCTATATTGCTTAGATTATAAGTAACGATAAGATAAGTAACGCAATGGTTTATCTGTAATGTTATTTTTCTATAAGCAAATAAATAAATAAATAAGTGCGAAGTATTTCAATAAGAAATAATAGTACCTATTCGTCCCTGTATACGCAATTTCTCAAGGAAGCGTTCTTGGGTGTATTCAGTTTCTATTTTACATTAATGAACTACCATAAATTATTAACGACATTTGTATTCTATTTGTGGACGATATATCTATTCTTACTTCTTGCACAAATGATTTTAATTTGCATGACAATCCTAATGATATCTATGACAGCGTAACTATTTGGATGAGTAAGCATAATCTAGCTCTGAATTTATTAAAAACAAAAATATTGCAATTTGTATCCTATCAAAAGCCCCACTTGATATACATTTTTACTACTAAAACAATAAAATAGAATGCGTCAACTCTGCAACATTGCTAGTCATAGAACTAGACTCACACGTAAATTAAATAAAGCACACTTTTAAAAACTTAGGACCATATTAAGTAGTTTTACTTATGCCCTTGACTAGCTACAGACTTACCGACTGCAAAAAGTGCTTTTCACGAATTTGCGTCCTCGTGGCTCCAATATGGAATTATACTATGGGGAATAGTGTAAACGCACAAGAAATATTTATAATACAGAAAAAAAAATTCGTATGCTGGCAGATTTTTACCTCCCGACGTTCCCAAAAAACTTTCATTAACCATATTTTATAAAACTTAAAATTATGTCCCTGTCTATAAATGTTCGAAATATGTAAATTTGTCAATAAGCACCCCGACTATTTTAACAAAGTGTCTGATAAATCGCTCAAAATTAGATCACAATACAGACATCTCGTGGGGTCCAAGACCAACTTAGCAATGCATAGTTCCAGCCCACATTCTATGGCTATAAAAATATTAAATTAACTGCCAAATAATTTACAAGACAAGAAAAGAGAAGAATCAACTAAAAAATATTCTATTATCCAATTGCTATTACACTAGACGAATTTTTGAACGATAATCTAGGAAACATAACAATCGTTCCAATACAAATAATAAAATTGCCATAACCTTAAAGGGTCATATGTATAACTGTACACAAAACATGTTAATTAAGAACCGCTTGTAAATTTCATATGTTGCAATAAATGATTTGAGTTTGAGCTACCGCTAAGTGAGGCTTATTTATCGGAACAGATAAAAATAACAGATATTCTATATGTTACTCGTACACTATAATTATATCTGTGCCTTCCAAAAACTTAGGAACAGGAACATGCATTTGAACAACAATATTACGAATACGATTGTTGATAATATTAGTTTTTGTACATAACCATTTCTTATAAAAAACATGAATAATATCTATGCCCGGACTTCCTGTCAAACGTCAACAATTGAAACGTCAAACTCTTCTCTTCCTGTTCTGTTTCCCAAGATGGCAAGTAATATTAAAATGTGAAATGTAAAATACTAATCTACTTATTTAATAGCTAGTAAAAGTCCTAATAAAAAGTGAAAACAAGATCCACAAGTCTCTTATTCAAAAGTACAAATTAAATTCTCATGGTAGCAGTCCGTGATTTACGAAAAGAAAATACGACGCCACGTGTGTGAGAAAAAGCAAAAGAAAATGGCAAATAACACGAGATCAAATGATATCCATATACCGATCTTCGATGGAAGTGATTACAAAAACTGGAAAATAAGGATCCTGAAGTTTCTACAGTATAAAAAATGCAAAGATGTGGCTATGCGCGACATCATGTCGACCGACGACAAAACCGCATGGGAGGAAATGGATATCCAAGCTACAAACTATATTTATAGTGCGATAACTAACGCTCAACTGGAATATATCAGCGATTTACCGACTACGCTTGAAATAATGATGAAATTCGATTCAAATGTATTTAAAAACTTCAACAGCCTTGCAGATTGTATGCAGAAATAACCTAGAAAATCTCAAATTACAAAATTATTCAGAAGTAAACCTATTTTTTGACGACTTTGTAAAATCTGTAAATGAGCTAAAGCAGGCTGGGGCCACAATAAGTGAGTCAGAAAAACTTAACTATATGCTAAGGGCTTTGCCCTCTTCCTATAGTCACATTGGAGATCTCATAGATGTTCTCCCACAATGTGAGAGAACAGTGGAGTATTTAAAAAGTAAAATCAAGCTGAAATTAATCGAAGAAAACCCAGAAAAATCACATGTTGAACCGAGTAAGTCAAATGTTTTCAAAGCCGAGGCAAAATATTCACCATCAACTCACAACAAACTGATATGTTATAATTGTGGAAAACCAAACCATATGAAGAAAGATTGTCGATACAGAACAAATTATAATCGTGGCCGAGGTCGTGGATTTTCAAATTATCGTGGACGAGGATCATACAATCATCAAAGGGGCCGAGGTAACTTCCAGCCTCGACAGAACAATGTCCATCAAGGTAATAGCTTTCATACTACAACTATTTTGAATAATAATACTGAATGTGAGAATAAATCTTCAAATGGAAATGAAATAACATGGCTTTTGGACAGTGGCTGTACTGACCATATTATTAACAGCGATGAATACTTTGATACTTATGAAACTTTAACCAATCCTGTTAAAGTAAAGGTTGGTGATGGAAGAATGTTAGAAGCATCAAAGGTCGGAAACATTAAAGTAAATTTTCAAGTATATGGAAACAATTCAGAAGTTACATTAACAAAAGTTTTTTATGTGAAAGAAATGAAAGCAAACTTATTGAGTTACTCGAAGATAACTGATGCTCATTCTATTGTATCCAGAGGGCGCTTATCAAAAATATACAACCGAAGAGGACAAGTACTAGCTATTGCAATTAAACAAGAGAGGTTATACGTACTGAAAAGTTATTTGCAAAACAACTCTATTGAAGCAAATTTGACTACAATGACTGTGAAGGAAAAGTTACACAGAACATTAGGACATGTAAACTTTTATAACCTCAAAATGATGTGCCAAGAAAACCTACTAGAAGGGTTGCCAAATAAAATGGAAGAAGAATACATGAAGTGTGCCATCTGTATTGAAAATAAAATGCATAACTTACCATTCAAAAATAATAGAAGAAAAGCTGGAGACATTCTTGAAATCGTGCATACTGATTTAAATGGGCCGCATCGAACTCCTGGCTATCAAGGTGAGAAATACTTCCTGAGCTTTATTGATGATTATAGTAAACTGGCTAAAGTTTATTGCATCCAGTCCAAAGACCAAGTATATGATTGTTTAGTACAATATGTAAATGAATGTCAAAATTTAACTGGCAAAATGATAAAAGAATTAATATGTGATAATGGAAAGGAGTATATAAATGCGAGTATTTAGATTTCCCAGAGAAAAAGGAATAATTATAAAACCATGCCCAGCATATGTACATGAACTGAATGGAACTGCGGAGAGATTCAACAGAACAATAATGGATATGGCAAGATGTTTACTTTCAGAAGCCAAAGTTATTATTGTCTTTATGTAAATTCACATGGTGATGTACCTATATACATATTATTATTTGTAGACGACATGTTAATTTGTTGTAAAAGTAATAAAACCATTTCTGATACTAAAAATAAACTCATGAACAAATTCACTATGAAAGATATGGGCAAAGTAAAGAATTATGTTGGAATTGATATTGAATATAATTATGATGAATGTAACACAATGACCCTAAGTCAAAAATCGTATATAGAATCACTAGCTAAACGATATAATATTGAAAACTCTAAATTGCCCCAAACACCGATGGAAATTAATCTAAAATTAGAACCATCTGATGTCAATGATGATGTAAAATACAGAAATTTAATTGGAGCATTATTGTATATCAGCGCAGGCACTAGGCCTGATATAGCTTTCAGTGTAAATTACCTAAGTAGATATCAAAACTGTTATAATGAGACACATTTTAAACATGCCCTACGAATTTTGAAATATTTGTATCTGACTAGAGATTTAAAATTAAATTATAATAAAAATACTAATGCTGATCTATTGGATTGTTATGTAGATTCAGATTTTGCTGGTGATGTTGTAAGCAGGAAAAGCACAACCGGCTACGTAATTAGATTTTTTGGTAATACAGTATATTGGAAATCAAAAAAACAAAATTGTGTGACAAAATCTTCAACTTTTGCCGAGTATGCTTCATTATCAGAAGCTGTAACTGAAATTCTATTTTTAATTTCATTAATTCAAGATGTTTTTCAAAAAGAATGCAAACCTGTAAAAATCTATGAAGATAATTCAGGTGCATTAGCAATTGCCAAATATGGTAATTTTACCAAAAATTCCAAACATATTGAAGTACATTATCACTATGTACATGAAAATGTAAAAAATAAAAATATTAATGTTGTTAAAGTCTCATCTGATGAAAATGTAGCTGACATTTTTACAAAATCATTAGGAAATATTAACTTTGTAAAATTCAGAAAATTGTTAGATCTAGTAGAAAAATAAAATAAGTATTAGATAATAAGAAAATGCATGTTAGATTAACTGTTTAAATTTATAAAATAAATAAGTATGTAAGTAAGGTAAAATAAAATTCAAAAAGGTCAAAATAGTATGTTTATTGTAAAATTAAAATAAAAACTTTAAGTAAATGCATAAGTAAGTAAGAAGAAATAAGTTTTGAAGTACAGTTTAGATTAATTGCTTAAGCTAAGAGTAAGTAGTAAATTAAGTTTAAAGTTTTTGATGTTTATAAAATAAATGTAACCAGAAGAGAAGAAGTTAAAAAAGGTTAAAGTTAAAGTAATGTTTTTGAAAAGTGTTAAATATTTTTGAAGGGAGCCATAAAGTTTTTTGTAAAAGTTTTGATAAATTAATGTGTTATGAAGTAATGTATAATAAATAAAAAGAGAAATGATTATGTAAGGAGGCGTGTTGATAATATTAGTTTTTGTACATAACCATTTCTTATAAAAAACATGAATAATATCTATGCCCGGACTTCCTGTCAAACGTCAACAATTGAAACGTCAAACTCTTCTCTTCCTGTTCTGTTTCCCAAGATGGCAAGTAATATTAAAATGTAAAATACTAATCTACTTATTTAATAGCTAGTAAAAGTCCTAATAAAAAGTGAAAACAAGATCCACAAGTCTCTTATTCAAAAGTACAAATTAAATTCTCAACGATAGTTAACTAACCTAATATCTATGTTCTGTTCTGCCGTTACCTAGTGTTAGAATTAGTTTGCTTTCATTCTATCAAATGCAAAGAAAAATCACTATTACTCCATCTTTGCTTACCCGGTGATCTCATTCATACTTTACGGATTTACATTGGCCAAAGCAAGATGAACCTATTATTTATAACGCAACAAAATATTAAATTGTAGGATACTATGTATATTAATCAACTAAACTTGGTCGCGTAAGTTTACCTTGTTTAGTAAAAATTTAAATTATAAATATAAAATGTGTCAAGACCACGTCTGTTTCCAAAGTAAATTAGATGTAATTATCCAAATACAAGTTTTGTTTATTTTGACACATACATAAATATTACACTCATTATTTATAAACGGTTCCATTTAAAAGTACGGTGAGCGATATAGTTGTATTAACAGGAGTAACAGATATTAAATTTGACCTGTTACAACTCATCGCTATCTCAAACTTTGAGTTTATACTATAACAACTTAAGTAAAGATCTCCACTCCCAAACTTTGACACGCGTTATCTTGGTCATTCACGAGTATTGTTTGACTAGCTGACCCGGCGAACTTCGTTTCACGCAATAACATTATAAATTATAGTATATGTGTTATTCTGGTGTACAAGCATTAGTATTGCAAAGTTTCATCTTAATCCGTTTAGTAGTTTTTGCGTGAAAGAGGAACAAACATCCATACGTACTCACAAACTTTCGCGTTTCTAATATTAGTAGGATAGTAGGATTGACTAATAGGTCGTGGCCGTGGTCACGTGGCCGTTGACCCATGCAGAGTAGAACAGCAACCCTTTCTTGTACCAGGTGTCATAAAAGCCGACTGAGGTACTACGGAACCGATAGATGGCAGTATAACCATCCAATCTGGCGTAGCCTAAATGACATATGTAGGTAGCGGCCGGCAGTCGCCCCGCTACCACCCCCAACGGAAACTGGCCCTGGTAACGCATAATATACGTAGCTTGAGGACGGATGAAAAGCAGGAAATGTTGCGCTGGGATATTTTGGGATTATCAGAAGTCCGAACAGAGGGTGGGAATACGGTAGCTCTAAAGTCCGGCAACTTACTCTATTACCGGGAAGGCGACCAACGAAGGCGAAGGTGGTGTCGGATTTCTCGTCCACAAGTCCCTCACTAACAACGTCGTAACCATCGAAAGTGTTTCGAGTAGGGTCGTATACCTAATACTCAGACAATGACAAGAAAATAAAAATATTAAGACAATGTACGTCCCAGGAACCTGTCTCGTACCATCCTAATGTTTGCTCCTTTATTCGCTACGGAATCATTACATGGGGAAATTCGTGTGATGTTACTAAGGTTTTCATTGCCCAAAAGAAATGTATCCGCACAGTGTATGGTATAAAATGAAACGATTCATGTAAACCAGTTTTCAAAACTAAGAACTTGCGAACGGTTCCTTGTTTATACATTTAAAAGGCCAAAGGACATTGGGATGTTTCTATAGACTTGGGCGTCGATTGTTTTATCGGCGTATTGTGTAGCTTCCAATTTTTAAAGGATAGATACGAGTGATTTATCTTCGATATCACTGAACGTGAAAAATTAGATTTTTAAAGCTAAATAATGTATGAAGTAAAAACTATGAAATCATAAAATATAAGTACAAAATGACGCATCTGCACGTATGAAGCGATTCGCTTCCTTCTTCATAATGCTAACTGCTAGATACTGCATGGCATGCCCTACCTCCGTCATTGTTTTCTGACTACCTAACTAAAATCTGGGTATCTTTAAGGCAAGAGTAGGTATGTAACTTCTAGGTATACTTATTTATACTCTATCCTCGCTACAAAACCGCTTTTCACCAGGTGAGTTCAAAGCCGATTTACACAGAGGCGGGAAGTGCGGGAAAGCGATCGCGATCCGGGACGAGAGTTTTTGTAATATTCGGGTTTGTATTCAACCTGAAACATAAGAAGCGGGCGCGATCCGGCGCGATGCGATCTCCCGCGCGACTGGATCAGGACGACAAACAGGAGATCGCTTCGCGGGAAGGACGCGCCGGGATGCGGGACGGGCGGCCGGCGCGGGAGCTGTATTCTACGGTAGTCAGTACAAGCTGTCACACAGGGCATAACGATCGCGGTCCGATCTCACGAATTGTATGTATTTTTTTACAACTTAATTATTCGATAGTTCCATTTTAATTATAAATCAAACAGAAAAACTGATAGAATTAGTTAGACAACACCCATGTCTATATCATACTACAGACACGAATTAAAAAAACGCTTTAAAACAGGGTTATTCTTTGGGAAAAGATAGCCGAGGAACTCAATCAAAGTCGTGAGTACTTTATGACTATTTTAATTATTATTATTAAAGTAATTTTTTCTCTTAACTTACTAGCCAAAGTGGACGGAAAAATCGGTCCTCGTATGAACGCAGCTCTTTACACAAATGGTGGTACTCTCCAAACATATCTCGTTTCATATTTATGTCGTGAACCCAAATCCTATTGGGTTTGCATTCTTTCTTTTGGTACATTCCTAATAAAAGAAGAATTTCTTCTTCTTCGCTGTCCACATGATGCTGCGTTACGAAAGGTTGTGAACAATTTGATCGCTTTTGGTGTCACACCGGCTATGTTCTCGCTACCTTCCCGCCGCGGGCTGCGGGCGGTAGCCCTGTGTGACCAGCGACCTTAAAGATAGACACCTAATCGTACGAAAATGAAATGTCACCGACCAATATCAACCAATCATAGAGAAATCCACCAATCTAATAACTAGTCTTCATTAGACTGGCATTGCGGTCGCGTCTCAAAGAAACAATGTAAATATGGTGAACTACGCCATTTCATCTTGCCGAAATTACACGGTTTCAAAAGAAATAACGATAGGCACTGTCACTTACTCGTACCACCGGTAAGTAATAAATATCTTTGTGATTTACAAGCAAAATAAATAAAATGAAATCATGTGAAAATGTAAACAGAGTGGAAAATTTCTCTATGGTCAGTTAGGAATGTCGCATAATGTCTGTATGAGATCGAATAATGACTCGTCAAATCGATTAACCTTAAGGTCAAAATTGATTTTGACCCGGGCGGCCGGCGATGTAAGTAAAGGAATAAAGTCGCAAGGTCAATGTAGGTCGAACTACTGGTTTTAGATCGATTTAACAATGTGAAGCAATTCTTAAACACAACGAAGCGGATCGATTTGTTTCACGTGATAGTTCATATTTTAACCGATTTACAAAAAGGAGAAGGTTCTATGTTCGTCTGTATGTATCTTTTTAGGTTCTCGAATCAAATAACGTTTTTCTTATTTCTGGAAGAGAAGCGATCGAATTTAGCGGTACTTAAGGCTGCCAGCTGTTATTTAATACTAGTGTTATTGACTTTTTGTCGATAACTTCTGGAATTAACGATAAAACGTATTTATAATTACATAAGTCCATCGATTAAAAAGAATCAAGATGTGAATAGATTAATCGAAATTTCATTGCCAAGTTTAACTTAACATCTGATATGACATGACGTCATGCTGGACTTGAATAAATTTAGGAATCGATTCTTTTCATCACGTATTTTGAAATCCCTATTTCAAAGTAATTTCAGTGTTGCCACAAGATATGTTTGTAGTTTATATACATTTTGTTTAGATTTCCTAGAGATCCAGTTTGGGCCGATCAGTGGATAAAAGTAGTTCGCCAAAGTACAGTAAATTATTTTTGGAAACCTAGTCCCTCAACGACAACTTGTTCTGCGCATTTCCGCATCAAAGATAAATATTTAAGGAAAAGTTGCCGCCAAAGAATAAAACGTGGAGCAATCCCTTCAAAGGTTGGCCACTGTTGGTATTGGTAGCCATTTATTAAGTTGTAGTATAAATAGTAGTTAGATGTAAGATATTGTTTTATCAATGTAAATAATTAGTAATAGCTATTTATAACAATTTAATGTGTCACCACGACATAATAATGTAGTGCTACAACGTGATGTTGGGAATCTATGCACTAGTAAATTTTTATCATTATTTATTTATATTTGACACTGACATTTCTATTTTATTGACATTTTTTATTTGTATTGACATTATTATTTTTCTTTGACATTTGTATCGATATTACAATTTAGTGATTATATTAACATAATAATATAATTCAATTAGTAGACTTCAATTAAGTCATATGGAAATATATTTATATATAATTGTATTTTTCTTTAATTTTTAATGTGTAATATTTCCTAGTTAATTACCAAATTGTAATACTTATTTTTTCTTTGTTTGTGACATGTAATATGCATTACCAATAAAAATTATTATGATTATGACATATCCAAAACGGTATTATTTGATAATGCCTACCATTGAATAGGAGTGTATCCCATCTGGCCCGGTGACTTGGCCCGGCACCGGGCCACATTAGCCCTGTACAACCAACCTGTTCATTTCAACCGATCAGCATCTAAATGCATTAACGCCACTTCTTCCACTCGGCAATACAATGAAACTGACGAGGACCAAAGGGGAGAAACCGAATTTGACATGAATGAGGATGAATCGGAAATGACCAATATTTTGGATGCCACGGAATGCAACGAGTTTAAACAACAGGTGGTTAAAAAATTAACTGCTTACAATGTGTTGCCGAACTAATATCCAAAAACCTACTCGAGTTTCATAAACTTGTCGGCCTCAGAAATAAAGGCGGCCTTGTACGAGTATATATATCACGGTCAGTATATGACATTTGTATTGAGGCCGAAAATATGGTCCGAATGTTTGCAAAACTACATGAAGTGATAAATGAACGAAAATACAACATGATTGTCATCAAAATTCAGTCTCGGCTAATCGGGAAAACAATTTTAATTTTGCGGATGACCACCCACGATGCCACGAAACCAATTTGGCCAAACTGATTGTCGAAATTTTCCTGAAAAGTCGGCTTCATCATTTGGCGAGAATGAAAAATTTGTCCCATAACGCCGTATCAAAGAGACAGTTGTTCAGGAAACAACTACAACTGCAGGGGTTTTAAAAAAATACTATGATTTATCAACTAATATCTCAGGGTGAAGAGCACAGTGCATTTCCGCACAGAATTTACATATTCTGGGTGGCAATGAACTGTTATGGACAAGCGTGACGCTTACCACCAGGCGAGCGACTTGTTCATCTCATCACCTAGTCTCATAAAAAAAGACACGCTAACTGACAGACAGACATTCAGACAGGAAGACAAACTAGCATATTCCATATGTCGTAGCATGTAATGACAAGTAGCTGTCAATTTTTTTTAATTGTTTTTAATTATATTATATTCCCGAATACTGCTTTAGTGATAACTCAATGCCGGATACAATAACTTTAGACAACTTATTGTAATAATTCATTACGTAACTATTTATCAATCCTTACTAATATTATAAATCCGAAAAGTTTGTTGGTTTGTTACTCTATCACGCGCCAACGGAGCAACGGATTGACTTGATTTTTGGCATGGATATAGTATAAAAGGCGGAAGGAGCTTTAGGATACTTTTTATCCCGAAAAATTTCATAGTTCCTGTAGGACAGGACAAAAACCCTCGAAAGCGAAACTGTCGCCACTATCACAAAGACGCTAAGTGATTAATTCCTCTATGACGCTAATATGGACTAACGAAACGTCACAGCCAAACGTAATTAGATGACAGGTGACATTGTCTGCAGACTTTTATAAATCACAAGTAGCGTGGCAAGGCGACAAATTGTTTTTCTACCATTATATCCCCTTGAAGAGGAAATAAAGTATGGATTGAAAATGACAACTGACATTAAAATTGGATAAAATGTTATTTTCCCTCTGCATGCTACATGTTACTATGACGTTTAATACCAGGCCGTCATTTTGTCTGACATTAAAAATATTTTTAAAAATTCTATCATTAGAGGTTCAACATGTTTTTTTTATTCTACCTTTATGGTACAGAATCATCATACTTTAATATTATCAATCCGAAAAGTTTGTTGGTTTGTTCCTCTTTGACGCAGCAACGGAGCAAAAGATTGACCTGATTTTTGGTATGGATACCTATGGTTTAATAGACAGAAAGTGATAATAGGATACTTTTTATATCTCGAGAAAATTCGTGATTCCCATGGGATAGGACAATAACTGTTTCTCAGCAATGGAGCAACGGATCGACTTGATATTTGGGGTGGGCATAGTTTGGAAGACGGAAAGTGACATGGGATACTTTCCATCCCGAAAAAATTGTGGTTCCCGTAGGACTTAACGATAAATTTTTCTCAGCAACGGAGCAACTTGCCTTGGCATATTGCATGAATATAGTTTGAAAGACGAAAAGTGACATAGGCCACTTTTTATCGCAAAAACTTTAACAGTTTCCGTAGGATAGGATAAAAACTAAGTGAGTGGGCTGCGGTAGCAGCCGTCTAAGCGCCAGAAATAACCTGTCATGGCAAGTTTAGGACGTTCTCACATATTTCGCACTCCTTCGCGGCACTCAACAGCACTAGCCCAGACTCGGGCTCCATAACGGAGCTTGCGCTCTCGCCATAGTGACGGAGTGTTTCGGAGCACAAGACACATCGTCATCCACCACTCGGGACTAACCAGTACTGAACGTCAGACAGCATTCCAACGCCCTGGTCCCAGTGCAGTGGGTCAGTCATAGTAGCCCAGCGCCTGCCTCTTCAACTGCAGAGGGCAGTGAGAACGGCAATCGCGATACCGACACCTCTCTTCCCCTGCAGCCCCACTGCGTCTGCCAACACGTTGACGGCCTAGCGGAAGGTAGGGTAGGTGGCGGCACCCACACCACCAGTTCCATATATCCCACAGCGGCCCCTTATCCTCAGCTGTTATATCAGAGTCCAAGAAGCAACCTTGCTTTATGAAACTAAGAAAGGTTATTCCCAGCAAGTAACTGGAGATAGAGAGACAGAAAAGAAGCCACACCCAGCGCAGCAGGAGGAGCCGGAGTTCATATGCCTGGCAGACGGAGCAGCACTAGAGCAAAATCTTAACCGAGAAATTAACATATTTACAGACGGCAGTAAAATTAAAGGGAAAGTTGGGGCGGCATTATCCATTTGGGATGATGCCGCTGAGATCAGTACCCGCAAGCTGAAATTGGCCGATTGGTGCTCTGTGTAACAGGTCGAGTTATTGGCACTTATTGAGGCTACCGAAAAAGCAAAAATCTTTTGTGACTCCAGGTCTGCACTGGAAACGGTAGTTGGCGTATCTTCCCTCCATCCCTTAGCAGTAAATTCAAAGCTAACATAAAGTTACTACACGCACAAAATAAAATAGTGAAACTTTATTGGATTAAAGCGCACGCGGGGATGGAGGGAAATGAGAGAGCGGACCAGCTAGCAAAGGAAGCAGCACTGCACTCGAAGTGCAGACCTATTTAGGATAACTGCCCCGTTTCATTCGTCAAGCGAGAAATCCGAAAGAACTCTCTTGACGAGTGGAACCGGCGGTATCAGGATGGACACACAGCGGCGCACATACGTCAATATTCTACATTTACGCGGCCAAAATTATTTGTTGACTTATATCACGTCTGCATGATATTAAATATCTCTTAGGAGTATTTGTTTTTATTTAGTTCAGTTTTTTTGTAAATTAAGGTAAAAAAATCATAAATTAAGGTAAAAAAAACCATTATTTCACATAATTATTTATTTAATCCAAAGAAATACACACAAAATAAAACAAAATTTGTACAATATTACAAACAAATTAATACAACAAAAGAATTTTACACAAAAATAAAATATTATAACGTAATGGATTCATCTTGCTGCTCGCTATCCGAGTCTGGTTCGTCGGGATATTCTGGCATTAACATGTTTATTGTTTCCGGGCAAAATGTTCTGGGGATTGATCTCTTCTTGGGACACAGGCTGCTAATAAGTGGATCCGAACTCAGTAGTAATCTATGCTACACATGTGCTTGAAGTATCTAAAACAACGAAAAGTTAAGATTACTTAACTAATAAAAAAATGGTTATATTTTCATATAAAATCTTAATGATTTAAAAGGTCCCCCGTTTTGTCATCTGCACTCTTCCGCAGCTGGTTTTTGTATTTTCTTTTAGTCAAAGGATTGTAGTTTTAAATAAACAAAGAATGATGATCGTATCTCATCGAGAAATACAACAAATTGACCTTTGAAGTTCAAAATTACTTCAAAATTTGTCTAAAACAACCCATGTGTTTGAAACCCTCAAATTATTCGAATTGAGCATTTTGGGTAAGTAAATAATAATAAAAATAAAGATCCATACCTGTGTTATTGGAATCCATCACTTTCACTTCAAAAACTGACACAGATTTTTTTTTATTAATGTTGTCACTTTTGTTGTGTTTGTAACTTTAAGCAGTAAAACGAGCGCACGGGTTGACGGTCAAGTACCGACTACCTGAAAGCGGTCGGGGTGTATCGCAGGTAGGTGGTGGGGCTCAGTTAGGATTCTTGGAACTGTCTTCTAGCTCTACATGTGCTATTTTATTTGTTTACCGTAAGTTTTTAAAATTCAATTTTGGCCGCGTAAATGTGGAATATTGACGTATGTGCGGCGGTAACCAAAACATATTTTCCGGATGCAAGGGCGGCATACAAGATCGTAAGAGAAATAGCACCAGTGGGAATCATAACTCAAGTGCTGACGGGGCATGGTGAGTTTTCCCAATACTTACATCGATTTAAGTTGAGGGAAAGCCCATCGTGCATCTGTGAACCCACAAAAGAGGAGACTCCACTGCACATAATCTTGGAATGCCCAGTTTATGGAAAGTAGAGATTTGATTTAGAACAAAAAATTGGAATTAATCTAACACGAAAAAACCTTAGAAACAATTTTATCGAATTTTTGCACAAATATTTGTAAAAAAGCAATACTTAATTAGGAACAAGTAGGTATAAACTTTGCTGTACCATTGTAATGTTTATTATAACTGCAAACAGCCAAAAACATTGAAATATAGGTATACTTAGTTTTTATTCATTTGTAATTAAGACCCCTGATCATGTCAGGGATATTTCGCGATATAATAAAAAAAAATCCTCGGATGCAGCGTCGCAAGAGCGGCACTGCAGCCCGCCTAAGTTGCGACACTCCTCATAAGGCATGCAACCTACCGGCCATCCTCTCAGCTGCTTTAGTTAAAAGCGGCTGAAACTCGAGTGCCAGCCTCTAAGCTTCCTTGGGGGAAAAGACCCAAAGAAGAGGGAGACTTCGAGCGCCGCCTTTTCAGCTGCCTCAGACCTCCCCCACGACAAGGCGGGAATACACGGGGGGGTCGTATATACACTCCAACCGTAACTTAACCAACAAAAGCATTCCTCTAAGGTATTTTGATATTTGTCAGTTAGGTTAGGTTTCGCAGCCGACATAAACATAAGCCAAAATCAAAACACAACGCGGGCGAAGCCGCGGGTAAAAGCTAGTATGTAAATATGTGTGAATTGGATCAAAAATTTTCATTAACATCAAAGTAGCCTTTTTATTTCGAACCAATCAAGGGAAAAAGATCCAACCAACACATTTTTTCGAAAATGTCGTTCCGTTCTTTAATTAATGCTGAGACTCGACATAGCATTGTTGTTAACATACGCTTTGTTTATTTATAGTCATGCGATTTCTCTTTAATAATTCTATTTAAAAAAAAAAACTTCCTTTATTAAAGGGATTCCCTAAAAAAAAGGGATTCCCTTTAAGCAAGATATGCCTGTAATAGGAGTCCCCGCTCTTCCTTAGTATAGCACATCGTAACACGAATTTTTGATGAAAGTTATTTAGTTATACAATGCAAAGCAAGTTAAACAAATACAACAACTTACGTTTCATACAAATTCTTAGTGTGTGCGGTTGTATGTGTGTGTGTATATGAGTGCAAATTTATGGAACCTGAATCAGTTTTTCAACTTCACTATAACTAAGTGGAGTTACCCACTTGCTGATACATTTCTTACAATCGTATAATATCTTAGGATATATATCTAACTCTTTGTTTAATTTATTATATAAAGTAGCCGAACGTGCGTTACACTGCTTACAAGCAAATTCAGTTTTGCATCTAGGTATCTGTGTCACTGAGATCTTCCTTCTTTTTGTTGGGTTCTGTACATTAGCATCATATGGTAATGTTTTATGTTTTTTAAGAATTATATTGATGAGATAAAGTTTCCTAACTGAGAGTAAGCCGCTGATCGAATAGATGGCTTCTGTGGAGTATCTAATCTTTTTAAAATACATTTTAATCATAATACTTTAATCAGTGCGCGCTGAGCCCGTTCAACAGCTATAAATTTAGTTTTAGATGCGCCTCCCCAAATTGGAATACAGTATAACAAAATTGATTGCGCCAAAGACACATATTTATGTGTCTTTGGCGCAATTAATTTTGTTAAATTGTGTTGTTAAAATATCGTTTAATAAGTTTCGCGGTGAGTCATTAGTTTTTTTAGGTACCACATGCCTTAGTGATTTAAAGATCCATATCAATTTCCTAATTCTGTTAGCTACTTGTTCCAGATGATCACACCAAGTCAGTCTATAATCTATGACCACGCCCAGATATTTAGTCTTTGATATTCTTTCTATCGTAGGACATCTACAGTCTGTCATGTTGGTACCATCACATTCATGAACTCTAAGGTTAAATTGATCAGAAGGTTGAGTACGATTATTGATACTGAAACATATAAAATTAGTTTTAGATAAACAAAACTTAAAACTAGTTATTAATAACAACGTAATATCAGAGCCGAAAACAATCGCTAATACTTTCAATAACTTTTTTTCATCTCTAGGCACAAATAAAACACAAACAAACTCTTCAAAAACAAATACTCCCCGTCCCCCGCAGATCGGGCGGCTCGGCCTGCCGGTCATTAACCCTACTGAGAATACTATGTACCTATCTCCCGTAACACCGGACGAAACTTTCAAACTCATAAAAAGCCTTAAAAATAAAAATAGTCATGGCTTAAATGAACTCCCACCGAGTTTGCTGAAGCTCTGTGCCAAAGAACTAACTTTGCCTTTTTATCTATTACTAAATCAATCTTTTTAACAAGGTGTTTTTCTAGATCAACTCAAAAAGGCTATAGTCAAACCCATATATAAGAAAAACCTAAAGACTGACGCCAATAACTACCGTCCCATAGCTTTGCTGCCATCGGCATCAAAGATATTCGAAAAAGCAATGAGTAATCGCGTTTACTCCTTTTTAGAAAAGTACAAAATCCTTGACACCTGCCAAAATTGTTTTCAGAAAAAAAGGTCTACCACTCTGGCGGTTTATAAATATATGCAAGAAGTGCTAAATGTAATAAATAAAAAAAAATATGCGGTAGGATTGTTTCTCGATATGACGAAAGCATATGATTTTGTATTATTCGAAATTTTATTAGATAAATTATATGGGGTAGGTATTCGCGGCCTGGCTCTCAAATGGTTCCAATCATATTTAAAACACCGCGAACAGTTAGTTGAACTAGTACACTATGACTATAAAGATAGAACTATACGCAATATTATTATACGCTCGGATCCAACCAAAATACTCGCTTCTATTCCTCAAGGAAGTGTTCTAGGATGTTTACTTTTTTTTATTGTACATTAATGATCTCCCAAAAGTGATAAAAGAACATTGTGTATGTTTTGCGGACGATATTTCCCTTCTTACTCAAACAAAAAATGAATTAAACTTACATTCTAAACTAGACGGCATGCTTGAGCAAACAGTCGACTGGATGCGTCAACACAACCTTGAACTAAACTTAAATAAAACTAAAATAATGATATTTCATCCCTATCAACAAACTTCTTTAAAATTAAAATACACTTTTCATAGCACTAAAATAGATATAGTGAAAGAATTTACTTTGTTAGGAATCACTATTGACACGCATATGAACTGGAAACCGCATGTTATGAAAATTAAATCGAAATTGTCGTCACTCACGTACGCGCTTCGCGAAATTAAAAAAACAACTGACCTGAAAACTGCAATTTCAGTTTACTATGCCAACTGCCATTCGAGGTTGAGTTATGGGATTATTCTGTGGGGCAACAGCCCCGCTGCGAGTGAACTGTTCACTGCTCAGAAGAAACTCATTCGCATCCTTACAAACATTGAGCAGACTGATAGTTGTAAGCCTTATTTAAAAAAAAAATCATGACATTAACTTCCTTGTATTTATTCGAAATTTGTAAATTTGTCCGCAATAACGTGCATCTATCTATATGTAAGAAGAAAAGATTTACCCGCAAATCGTTCACTTCGTCACGGTAATAGATTAATGATACCCAAGTCACGACTTCACATACACTCATCTGGAACGCTATCAATGTCGATAAATATATTTAACAAATTGCCTAATGAATTAAAATTTGAAAATAAGGACACAATATTTTTAAATAATTTAAAACAATTTCTAATAACTAAAGTTTATTATACAGTGGACGAATTTTTAAATGAAAAACATTAACATTATTTATAGTATTTTTGTCATTTATTTTTTGACATTATAATACCTATTATGTTTTTGTGTTTTAATTTGTAACTTTTAGTGGACATTTATTTACTTACCATATGGTGTTTTTGTTTCATGAAATATTAATTAATATGACCTATTTATGGCGCCTTCCTCTGTTCTGTTTTTGCTGCGCCCGACGGGGTCCATATGCTACTTTGTACTCTTTATATTTTTACCATCATGTACTTTATGGAACAGAATAAATGAATTAGCCTTGGCCAAAAGTATTAGGCACCCCCATAAAACACGTGCAACTCATAAAATATTAGAAAAATAACTAATCTGTTAAACAATAGTGAGAGCAGCAATATCAAACGTTTATTTTAAACAATAGATAGTGCAATTGAAGGTATCATAAAACACCTGGTACACAAATTGTGTCTCGGGTGACTCGAAGAGAAAATTTCAAAAAAATCGTCAGTCTATTTTTGACCTCCGTCGTGTTAATAAGTCATTGTGTGTATTTTTTTTTTGTGAAGTATTTGAAGTGAATTACACAAAATGCCGAAGCAACGAGAACTTGAATTGCAAAAACGGATGAAAATCCAGATTTTGTTTGAAGAAGGGAAGAGCCAGGTAGAGATTGCCAAATTATTAAAATGTTCCCGCTGTGCCGTGCAATCTGCTTTGAAAAGGTTTGCGGAGACTGGCTCTCACGAGAATAAACAAAGAATGGGTCGAAAACGCGTGACTTCTGCCCGCCAGGACAGAATACTTATTCGGGAGTCTCTAAGGAACCGTAAAAAAACTTCTTCCGAGCTGGCTGCTGCTCTATCAGAGGCAATTGAGAAACCGATAAGTTCTAGAACGGCAAGAAGAAGGCTAACTGAAGCAAGCCTAAGAGGCGGCAAAGCCAGAAAGAAGCCATGGCTCTCCGACAAGAAGAAAAAGAATCGGCTGCAGTGGGCTTTGAAGTACCAACACTTTTCAGAAGAAGATTGGTCGAACGTACTTATGGTCCGACGAATCCAACTTCGAGGTAAGGTTTATACTACACTTCGCATACTATAATAAATGTAATAATAACAAATAACAACGTAATAATAACAATAATTACCACATAATTAAGTAGCTTTCTAACGAAATGTCTAAAACAAGTGTTTTGCTTTCATTTCAGGTATTCGGAACTCCAGGTGTCACCTTCGTAAGGCGTCGTATCGGCGAGGAATACCATCCCGATTGCGTGGTGCCAACTGTGAAACACGGAGGCGGCAGCATTATGGTTTGGGGATGCATGGCTGCCAGTGGTGTTGGCGAAATGTTCGTGTGCGAAGGTCGTATGGACAGCCAAAAGTATATAAATGTACTTGAAACTGTCTTGATGCCGTCGCTAACGCGTGTTTTTGGCGATACCAGTTTGGATGAGGCGAGATTTCAACAAGATAATGCTCCATGCCACAAATCAGCAATGACAATGCGTTGGTTTCACGACAATGATGTGGTTCTGTTGGACTGGCCAGCACAGTCACCAGACCTGAACCCAATAGAGCACCTTTGGGGTATACTGAAGCGCAAGATACGGGAACATAGCATCACCTCAAAAACAGCCCTCAAAAACGCTTTAAGAGACGAGTGGAATGCCATATTCACAACGGAGTGCACAAAACTGGTACGCAGTATGCCCCAAAGGATTGCTGCAGTGATAAAATCCAAGGGAGGTCCCACTAAATATTGATAGTTTTTAATATTCTAGTAAATATATATCTATAAACAACAAAATTGTTTTCATTTTTTGCTGTAAACATGTGTAAATCAATTTTTTTTAGGGTGCCTAATACTTTTGGCCAAGGCAAGCCTTCAAATCGCATAATGTACGGCATACGGTCGAGTGGTTACTACCGTACGCTAAAATACGGTAATTTCGTCACATCTAATACAAACAGGTTTTTCACAGGTTAAAAATGGAGCAGGTTTTATTTTGGAACGCAACTTGATGCCAACAGTCTGTGTCAATCGTTTAAGCTGTCAGTGTCAACTACTGTGTAAAAATGTCAGACTCACCATAGATAAGTATGCCTAGAATCGTCGATTGCGTATAGGGTGTGAGAAAAAAGATGTGCTATACATACTTAGATAGCTATATAAGGTATATGTTGTTATGATTTTATCATATTTAGACTCTAGATAATAGTAAAAACCTGCAAAACACTAATAGAAGTGATAGAAAATAGATAATAGTTCATAAACGTGTTGATTTACTTAAGCATCTCATCAAAAATTCAACAGTAGTTTTTGGCGCGAAATGCTGTCTGACTATTACGCCTAGGCCGTGCGTAGGCAAAAAAAAACGTATACGCAGATAGAGACAAAAGATATTAGTTTCGTCCTGTTCACACTTTAATACTTGCACATCTCGCCCTCTCTTACTTTTGTAATTATTATTATTGAACGCCCTGTCTAGTTATTACTTGACTTTGAGACTCACAGATTGTCTATAGTATCTTCTAGTGGTGAGTGTGTGCTTGTAGCATTATATTGTCTATGGCGTAGGGAAAGGGAAACCCCCGTTTCAAGAGAGAACACCTACAAAATGTCGCGTTATATCTTGTTTATCTCTGACTCGCATTTATTTCGCACGTACTTGAAACGAATCACTTCAATTCACTTTGTGTTTACTAAAGACTTAACAGTATAATTTAAAAGTGGGGTGTAGTGTAAAGAATGTCTTCAGATTCAGAAGAAGCTGCGGGGCCATCAACGCCCAAGAAAACTAAGAAAAGTAAACATAGAGCCCAAAAATATAGATCGCAATGGGTATCGGAAAGTAAACTTAGAGAGTGGATTGGTCCTGACAAAAACATTGTAATTTTTGAACTTCGCATGGTTTGGACGTATACGGAACTTGTATGGTGTATTCGCAACTTCCATTAATATAATATTCATACAATCTGTCAAAGTTCCTTAAACGTTTCCGTCGTTCGAAATTGCTGCCACGTAAACAAACAGTTTCGTTTCTTGATATCAAATTAAATGAATTAAAATAGTTTTAGTGATAATATTATAAAATTACAAGCAAAATCGTTCAGTGTAAGTGACAATAGACCCTTGCAAGTGATATCGAGTCATAACGTGCAGTAATTAGTGAAAATATATGTACTTTTGAAAAAGACCGGTAATACCATTCAAACTTCGCACCAAACATTGACTTTTATGTTCAAATATCGCGCTAATCTCTGTGATCTGTTATTATTTGTGCTTCGACATTTATAACCGTGGACTGAGCATTAATATACGCTATTCTCCTATTGTAAACTATCCAAAAACAATCAATAGTGGTGTTTGAATTTACTTGAAAAGTTACTGCTAGTGACCTCTGCTATTTCTGGCACGCTAACTTTGGCGATTACGTTCTATGTCATTTGTCAATCTATAGTACCGCTACTCCCCGCTAGAGGGTTCTTAAGAAGAAATACAGATAAAAATAGCATTTCCGTAAAATGACAGAGTGTTACCAGTACATAAAAAACTAAATAATCCCAACAGTGCTACCAGTTTCAGATTACTATTTATTGCTAAACATTAGCAAAATTGAAAATATTTGCCAACGAACTGTGGACTTTACTAAATAAGAAAATGCCGAAAACACCTATACCAACTATAATTTGTGGAGGCTGCTCTATTAAAATCCCCAATAGACAATTCGTAAAATGTGCTCAATGCGGAACTAACTACGACTTAATTTGTAGGAATGTTTCGGAAGTCCGATTTTTAAGAATGACAGCAGAGCATAAACTAGCGTGGAAATGCACACCATACATCACGAAAAAGTCCAAAAAAGATAATACAGATACTCCAGTGGGCATTCATTTTGGCCATGACGATAATTTTATCACCCTGAGAAAGCCTAAAAAGAAACCCGCAGCACTTTCTTTCACCAGCAGTTCCTTAAGCGAGAGCAGCAGTCTATTTAATGAAACTTTATGCTGTATTAACAATAACACTCGTAATGAAGAAACAATCACCAGTAACGCAGTACTCAAGTCCGAATTAAAAGAATTGACGGAACAACTAGAGAAAGCAACAGAAAAAATAAATATGTTACTATTAGAAAACACAGAATTAAAGCAGATGGTGGAACTGCTACAAGACAATAATTACTCGAAAAGTATGGACACGAAAAGTAACCACGATGACTCTCACTTGAAAAGCAACAGTTTTTACGAGCTTCGAGAAACATCGACACCCATACCAGGAACACCCAAAAACGAAGAAATACTTAAAGCAGTGCCAAATAATATAAAAAATTCGAATAAGAAAAAGGATATTCATATGCTAAAAAAAAAACATCTGACACGAATGTGTGTATCACACCTTCGAGAAAACATGCAGTATCGACACCCATAGCCAAACGTATCATAAATACTCAGATGCAATCTCCAAGAGTTTCACCATCACATTCAGGCACTTCAATCTATAAATCAACGGAACTTATACGACAAAAAAGCACTTTAAACAACACACAAACTAATACGACCTTAGAACATAATAATATTAACAAACAAGAAATCCCGTATGGTGCCAAACAGGAGAATTGTTTGAAAGATTACCTCAATACACAGTCTCCAAAACCCCCCCCCCCCAAATTTTTATTCTAGGTGACCAGCAAGTATCCGGCTATGCCGATATAATGATTAAGCAAAGAAAGCAAGTTCAATGGAATGATTGTTATGATGTGACTGCTACAACAAAGCCCAACGCAATGTGGACTGATATTCTGAAGAGCGTGGAAGATACTGTACAAAGTTTAGGTAAAGATGACGTTGTTATATTAGGATTGGGCGCAAATGATAAACACCCTTATGTGGTATATTCTGATCTCAGTAATATTTTGCATAAACTCAGAAACTTCAATGTTATTTTGCTAAGTGTTCTATTTAATTCACATCTCAATGTCATTCAGCTAAACAAAAATATACAATTACTGGTAAAACATTTTAAAAATTGTAACTATGTTGATCTAAATGAGTTCATTAGTAGCAAAAGAGTTACACGGAACTTTGTTTGTCAAAAGTTGAATATTGAAATTGACAATATTAATTGTAAAAAACGGATAATCGAACACTCTTGTAAAATAGTACCTAATAATAATATTGTTAGAAAGGGAACTATTCCTTTTTATTTCAGCGAACAATCAAAAAATAAACTAAACACACAAGGCTCAGTAAGTGCAAAGAAAGGAACAATTCCCTCCCTATTTAAAAATCAAGAAAAATTGGAACCCCAAGGAAAAAATAATAATAAGTTTTTTCGTCCAAAAAGCACATTTCACTCTTCTTAACCAGAACATAGCTGGACTAGTAAATAATTTAGACAATGTAGAGATCGCTCTTGAAGAGTTAGCCAGTAATGGCAATAATGTGGATTTTATATGTTTTTCCGAAACAAATGTAAAAAGGGGTACCGAAGCTAATATTTATTTAAATAATTATAAACTGGTATCTTCATTCTCTAGACCTAATCAAAAGCGGGGAGGAACTTTTATTTTAGCGAAAAATAAGTATGAATGTAAACAAATTAATATTATAGATCCGATTTTATATGATTTTGAGTATTGTGCGACTGAAATCCCTGCGCTGAAACTTTTTATAATTTGTATTTACCGGATCCCTAAAACATCTAACGTTGCTATTTTTCTGGAAAACCTAGCTCTGCTACTTCAAAAACTGTTAAAGAAAGGCAACAGAAATGTTATACTTTGCGGTGATTGGAATATTAATATGCTTGTTGAAAACAATCACTCCAAGGCTTTAGTATCTATATTGAATAACCATAACATAACAAATCATAAAAATAAGCCTACACGTAAAAACTCATGTCTTGATCTAATAGCGAGCAACTTGGATAACGTTTCTGCCAACATACATATTTTGGCTCTTTCAGACCATGAAAGTGGACAAACGTTAACATTCAATATTGAATTAGAGAGATCTAAATTGCTACTCTCACAACGTTCTTTTTGGTTTGACAAAAGAAGAGATTATTGCAAAGAAAATATTCAAAAGTTTTTATCAAGTTTATCTTCTCTGACATTTTCTGATGTGTATGAAACTGAAGGACTAAACGAAGCTTTTAATAAATTCCATGACATACTAACACTCTTTTATAATTTGTGCTTTCCAATACTTAGTCAAAATTACAAGTAAACCTGTTAAAAATAAATGGTTAACAAAAGGTCTTGGAAAATCATCCATTATCAAACGCAAACTATACTTAAAATATCATATCACGGGCGCAAACAAAGATCAAAAAAAGAGAGCGTACAAACGTTATAACCGTATTTATAAAAAATGTATATGTTCTGCTCAAAAAATAAATAACACGAAATATATAATAAATGCTAAAAACCAGTGTAAAGCTACATGGCAGATAATAAAAAACAATAACAAACACGATCAGGTAACAAATATAGAACCGATCCAGTGTAACGACATGGTATATGATAAGCCAGCAGAGATAGCCGACCTATTTAATAAATTTTTCATTAATGTAACTAAGATTAATAATGACGACGCTTCAGAAGCAAAAAAAATATAATTTTCCATATGACATACCCAATAACTATAATACTATTATATATAATATTTATTTGATCCCGGTGGATGAACTCGACATTTATAAGATTATTATGGCTCTCAAAAATACAAATGCGACTGGTTATGATGGTATAACCACTAAAATGATAAAAACTAGTTCTAGAATACTAATGGGTCCCCTGAGTTATTTAATTAATTTGTCTCTCACGCAAGGTATATTCCCAGATCGTTTAAAGCTGTCAATTGTCAAGCCGCTACATAAAAAGGATGCCAAGAGCGACATAAATAACTATCGCCCTATCACACTCATACCCGTATTATCAAAAATATTTGAAAAGGTAATGTATTTTAAAATGTCTAATTTTCTTGAAAAGAATAACATACTTGTAGCAGAACAATTTGGGTTTAGGAAAAACAAGTCAACAACATTAGCCTGTTTCTCTTTAGTTAAAATAATCACAAATTGCTTAGACAAAAAAATACCCGTAGTCGCTATATTCCTTGATATGTCAAAAGCTTTTGATTGCGTTAGGCATAACCTGCTACTTGACAAAATTGAAAAGTATGGAATCAGAGGTACAGCATTAAAATGGCACGAAAGTTATATAAGTAACAGAACACAATTCGTAGAAATGTCGGCTCTCTCAGGGAAGGATAAAATAGTGTACCAGTCTCCTTGTGAATTAATTAACCGAGGTGTTCCGCAAGGGAGTATTATGGGTCCTCTTAAGTTTATATGCACGACTCAGGCCGCTCTTAGTGCATATCATGGATATGTATCATCTTTGTTGCGTTATGGTTTGATAATATGGGGTAATTCTGTGGATTGGGAGGAAGCTTTTAAAGTCCAAAAAAAAATGTATCAGAGCATTATCTGGTGCATATTTTCTTGCACCATGTAGACCATTATTTAAAAAATATAACATTTTACCATTGCCTTCACTATATATATTTGAAATGTGCTTATTTGTTCGACGACACCAATCCGAGTTTCCGTTAAATAGTAGCGCTGATGGAAGAGACAGACAGCAACGACGAAAATATAAGTTGGATGTACCGCAACAGAGAGTGTGTGTTTATAGTAATAATGTTTATTGTATGGCCATTAATGTATACAACAAATTGCCAAATTGTTTTAAGGAACTGAATTATAATTCTTTAAGACACAAATTACACAAGTTCCTTATTGATAAGTGTTATTACGCTATTCATGAATTTTTAGAAGACTCACTTAAGCAAATAAATGTATAATTAATGTTAAACTAAATACATTATTATATTTTTAAAAATATTTGTACACCTGTAAAGGTAGAATATTTGAGACACTTTGTTCCTTTAACATCTACATTGTAAGACAATATTCTGACAAAAAAAAAATTGATTTTGATTTGATTAACAATATATACAACTTTTCTTCGCTGAAAAATGGTTGGATGAACGAATTGTTTCGGCAGAACTTATATTCAAAGACTTGCATGATCCATTCAATCCATGCATATCCATCAAACTATATTTCTTGTTTTTGCAATGGGTGTTGCCTAAATTCGTCAAACTCAATGAATATTTTCAAAAAAGTGGCGTTGTAATTACAGAACTGTACAGCAGAATGAGGGCAATGTATAAGGAACTTCTCTTATGCTACATGAAGAGAGATTATGTTGTTCAAAATGATTTACATGCTATTGACCCTACCAAAGATGAGTTCTGCATAAGTAATAATCAAATGTATTTAGGTATACAAGTGATGACTGAAATAGCTCGAGAGAATATTCAGGCAAGACCAGATTTGATTGCCGATTTTCAAACAAGAGCCAAAGATTTAATAAAGCCGGATGCTGCCAAATTAGGAACAGATATGATTTTTCGAACGAATTACTGCAAAAAAATTACAATTTTGTCGCCAAAAAACGCCATGTCTCAAGTCCAAAGAATCTCTGAGCCATCTTTACTGCCTATAATGTTGAAAATTCCCTGCATCATGCTAAATAAGTCAAATGAAGAAAAGCAGGCTATTGATGATGAGTGGCGTCTTTTGCCAAATACAATTTTTCCAGGAGATATGTTTTGTAATGAGTCAATGTCACCGGACGATTTTTGGGACAAAATACTACTCGTTCATTTTCCAGAACCTTTGTTTGTAAATTTGGCAAAATTTGTTCTGCAGGTTCTTTCTTTGCCACACGCAAATGCTGATTGTGAGATAATTTTAGCGCCGTAAATTTAATTAAAACAAATACTCGAAACCGGCTTATAACATCAACAATTAATGGCACGCTTTAGGCAAAACAATGCATTCGGAGAACAAATAAAAGCTGTTTCAATTTTAAACCTACACGTGAAATGATCTCGAAAATGAAAAACCCGTCTTTATATTGCAAGTCAGATGAAAGGAATGAAGATATCAGTAACATCGTAGATTTATTGGGACAAGAAGAGTAGATTAGTGTTATTTGTTTTCAAATAAATGTTTGGATACAGAGTACGGTATTTTATTGGCAAATACGGTAATTTTCCCACTTGTGTACGGTAACCCCAAATGAAGCCAGCGGCAACACTGCTTTATGGAGAAAGAATGACTCTTCATGATGAACTCTTGCTTCCAGAAGCCGCCTCACAGGAATTGGACCTGGTTGAGCCCCGATGGTTTTACGAGAAATGAGATAGACTTCATCATGACCGAGAAGATATTCAATGATGTCTCCGTGATTTACAGAGTGAAAACTGGTAGCGATCACCGAATGGTAAGAGGCACAGGTCCAACTTCAAGAAAGAGGCCAATCGCCGAATCCAGCTCGGCTGGGCAGCGTTCGGAAAGCGTAAGGTCTTTTCGTCCGACATACCTCAGTGTCTCAAGTCTAGAGTTTTCGACAGTTGTGTTTTGTCAGTGTTGACATATGGAACGGAAACGTGGTCTTTTAACGTGGGCCTTATGAATAAGCTCAAGGTATCCCAACGCGCTATGGAGTGGGCTATGCTCGGAGTCTCGCTGCGAGATCGAATCAGAAATGAGGAGATTCGCAGACGAACTAAAGTTACCGACATAACCCAACGGATTAGTAAGTTGAAATGGCAAGGGGCAGGGCACATAGCTCGGAAAACTGATGGCCGATGGGGCAGTTAAGTTCTCGAATGGAGACCACTTACCGGCAAGCGCAGCGTAGGACGTCCACTGACCTGGTGGACCGACGATATTATTAAGACCGCAGGAACGCGCTGAATGCAGGCCGCTTCCGTCCGGGCTTATTGGAAAATTCATAGGGGAGGCTGATGTTCTGCAGTGGACGTACTACGGCTGATAATGATTATGATGATGATGATGATGTACCATTAGAACGTACGGAGAGACGGACGTACACAACGAAGGCTCTCTCTAGACGGTTAAGTTAAGGATCAGATACAAGAGGCAGTGATCCTAGACATGGCAGGAGGTTCCACCCCGACGCACTACTGCCGGCGGTTATCGGTGGCGGATGGCGGTAGCCATCTAGGTTGAGATTTTATATTTGTTTTAAACGCAGACGCTCTTTTCATGTTTCATACTATTCTTTGTAATGTGATAAACATAAAATAAGTGACGTTTTGATGTGAACTGTTTGTGATTCTAATCTCACAAATATTTTGTAGTCTGTGCCCAAATTTTACTGTTTCATTCTTTCGATTGTACACTCTTTCTCTTTGTCATAAGCCAGCGAAGGCCTTCCATAAGTTACGCATTTTAAAATATGCAATTATTTTAAATAAATAGTGGCTTCTATAAAGTTCTCAAACGATACTTCTATGTTTCATTTACACCGAAACAACTGTTACTTTTAAATGAATTAAATTTGTTTTTAAAAATAATTTTAAAAAGCAAAATAACTAGTCAATTAAATGACGTAAAATTACTAGGCATTGTGTAAAATATGAATAATAACATACACATATATATAAAAAAATAGATCTAAAAATATGTTGGCGGAGAATCAGGAAAACGCTTCCATCAGAAATAAAAACAATAGAGAAAAGGTATTAAATAAAATCAAAAAGTCATGTAAATTATTAAAAAAATATTACCAATAGAACTAAAATTATTATAGTGCATAACACATTTATGACGGTGAGAGTGAGAGCAGAATGTACGGACCTTCAAGGAATAACCCATAGACGTAAACTCCTTCGGCGGGTCCTTCGTGAATATCCTCACGGTTCTGCTTGGTGATGAGATTCTGTAGTACCACCGAGTCCAGTGCCCAGCCTTTGTGGCTGCGCGTTACTTCCTGTAAAACAATATCCTGCGTTACAAACGTATAAAAAATAGTGCAAAACTGCGTGACGACCAGTAATGTATCTTCTAGGTCTACATACTCCATCTTCGACTACAACTTCGCTTTCCATCAGGCGAGTTGGTGCCCAAATGTAGCCTTATAATGATTAAATAATCGGTCAAGTACGAGTAGGACTCGCGCACGAAGGGTTCCGTACTGTATGGGAGCCCCCCTTAAATATTTCTTTAAATTTAATTATTTATTATTGAAGTGAATAAACAACTGAATACTCTGTCAAAATTTCAAGCATCGACCTGTTGCCGTTATTAATATAGAGCGAAAAACTGCTATAAAATCAGGTTTGTTGTATGGGAGCCCCCCTTAATTATTAATTTTTATAGCGGCAACAGAAATACATCATCTATGAAAATTTCAGCTCTCTAGCTATAACGGTTCATGAGTTTCAGCCTGGAGACAGACGGACAGCGGAGTCTTAGCAATAAGGTCCCGTTTTTACCCTTTGGGTACGGAACCCTAAAAAAGTAATGCCACTTAAAATATAACTACTTTCATCTCAAAATAATTTACAACTATTAAAAAGAATGGCTATCGACTCAGAATAAAATTTGTCGTTATAAAACACAGATTTTTTTGATATTATTATTAGAATTTACCTGTCTCATGGCAGTAAGAAATCCTTGAGGATTGAAAAATCCTGTCATCCAGAAAGCGGTAGGACGACCGGTACGAAGCCACACGCGGTACTGCTGCTCACGTTCTAAAAGCTCCGTATACCAGAAGCCCAACGTTGCCGACTCCCACGATACCTGCCAATGCAACACACACGTTTTCATAGAATCGATCTGTTAGATTACATTACACAACGTGACGCTCAGATAAGGGCAGAACCGACTTTAACATGAAATTTTTAAAAGGAGAATAAAATTCATCAACTGCACAAGGTTCCGTTATACGACATGACTTCGCACTAAAAGACGCGATACTAGAGAATATTATTAAGTATTATTAGCTGGACCCCGTCTCCAACGTTAGGGTTTTTCAGAACCTTAATATTTTTTACAGAGTTTGGCAACACACAAGTTTATGCTTTGGAACACAGAAAATTTTCTGAATAAAGTAATGAGAATAATTTCTTTGTTTGACACAAGTTATTTTTCAACGATCAGTCAGACCAACCTTATTCTCCCTATTTGACAGCCTCGGTGGCTCAGTGGTTAGTGACCCTAACTTCTGGGTCAAAGAGGCGTGGGTTCGATCCCCACCCAGGGCAAATATTTATGTGATGAACATAAGTGTTTTCTCTGTGTCTGGGTGTTATTTAGTTACTATCTATATAAGTATGTATTTAAAAATAAGTATAAGTAGTATATCAGTCTCTGGCAGCCATATCACAAGCTTTGCTTAGTTTGGGGTCAGAGGCCGTGTGTAAGATGTCCCCTAATATTTATTTATTTATTTATATTTATTTATTCTACGGATGCAAATTATGAACACGCTGACCATAATGATAGAAAATTAACTTTTCATAGGTGAGAAAAATTAGGGACATACTCGTGAGCTGTTTGATTGACGACATCACTACTCTAGGAGAAGTAATAGCGCACAGGTTGTGGTGCCTCAAGTTCTTAAAGGACTGGACATTTTTACTGCTAATTTTATATTATCAATTTAAGCTCAAGTGAAGTTCACGTGAAGACGAAGTTTACCGCATCAACTTGTAAGATAATTTTAACGCCACTGACCTTTAGCCATTTCGCCGGGATACGCGCATCATACATAGCATCGAGCGACTCACGTAGGCCTTGACTCATCACGATCGTGCCATCTATAGCAAGTTTTAGATCGCACAGTGTCGAATGGACAGTTTTGATTACACGTTGGATTCGGTCAATTTCTTGCCTGAAAACATTTATTAAGATTTAAGATGGAGAATCTTACGATGTCAAAGTATAATTATTAATCACTATTATGGCGGTAAAATATTATGTCTAACCTCAGAAAAATATTCATAGGCAGGAAAGAGCCCATTTTATTCAATGCTTCCTTGACTTCGAAGCTAACGTACTGTTTCGGCAGTTTTTCGAGCATATCCTCAGCGAGTCGGTACACGATACTTTCTCTAGTTTCTCCCCCACCACCGCCACCTTCTTTCGGCTGCACGTTTAGGATAGTGTCCAAAATATCCTTAGCACTATTGATCTGGTAAGTAATATCAGCATTCCCGTGCAACCCGAATACTTCTGGTGTATCAGTAAGAGGCAGCTGATTTATGTAATCCACGTAACCTTGAAGATTTCTTGTCTGAGGTACTTTGTACCCTTTGTAAAACTCGAAGCCTGGACGCAGTAACACATCACAGAACCAAACATTTGTGAATGTAGTCAACAAACGCTTGTCAAAATCGTCTGTCACTCTACCTCCATACTGCACCTCTCCGAGCATATAACAAATCGTTGGCCAAGATATACCCTTCTTAGGATCAATTTCGTCTAAATGGTTTTGGATAAATTGAACGCTTGCAGCGTAATCTGCTTGATTAAACTCGTATGGTACATTCCATCCTAGAGGACCAAACTTCCTCCGCTCTTGAACGATCGTGTGCAAAAATGCGACTGCATACAAAAGAGGGGGCCATTGCGAAAGTGATGAGTAATCTAGTGTGTCTTGAGTGATATTCTGGTAAGTTCTTTTCATACTTGCTCTGATACCTTGCGGAGGTTCGTTAGTGAACTTGATAGCCATCTGAAGCAGACCTATGGGAAACTCTGTATGTACTTCAGTAGTGAGCCACAGTCGGAACGTTTCTTGAATATGTTCTGTTTCGATTAGAGCGTCCATGGCTTCTACGCAGAATGGTAATGACAAGTGGATGTTCTGAAGTAACACCCACCCACCTTCATTCATAGAATCGGATATCATTTTACGTGCAACAATCTCCTGTCCTTGACCCATTGATACTGCTTTGAGTACTGCAAATGTTATAAATTAGGTTACAATTAAAAGCATCAAATGATAATTTTAAAGCAAAGTAGGCAGTAATAATTAGGTAGATTAATTACCAATTTCCTTAGCTTTGGCTAGCGCGCAGATCTGTGCAGATGGATCAGAACCAATCGAGAGGATACATATAAGAGGCGTGCGAGGTTCTGACTCTTCCCATGTCGCTTCGAGATTCAAGATGCAGCCTTCGCCGTACTCCGGACCTAAGGAATCTAAGAATTTTACACAAAAAGTAATTTGAGATGTATGATATGGGAAAAAGAATATGTATCTGAACCAGCCTTTTCAATAATCCACTGCCGAACGTAGGCCGCCGCCGACTCACTCCCATACAAAAAAAACTCTTCATAGGCCGAACGGAGACTAAATGAAAATATTCTTAGAAATAAATGAACAAGCTTCATATTTTGTTAATTACTTCATTCATTGTGTAAGGATCGCATTTACGAAATAAGACCTTAGTTACATAATAACACCGCGTAATGTTATCCTGCAATGATTTTATGTTTAGCATGAATGTTGGAACGCACGATAAGCATGAACGAATTGTGAGACAGTGACGGATGTAAGTAATGACATGTAAGAGTGAACGAGAGAAATAGTGTGATGCGTGAATGAGATAGTAATAGTAAGTAATATAGGCTGCGCAAAAGAAAAAAAATATCCCTCGCCATCCGCCATCTTTTCTCTAGTTGTTTTACGGAAAATATTAATAAACAATAGTTTTACGCCTTGAAAACTTCGAAAAGCCTTATATACGAGGGTCAAACTGAAAGTTCTTAGAAAATCAAAAACTGATTACATTAGCCAGTTATTAGTTTTATTATATCTTTTCAAAATATTGTCCATTCACGTCAATACACCGCTGCATGCGATGGAACCACTGGGAAAAGCACTTTGCCCACTCGTCCTTAGGGGTCTCTTCAATGGCATCGCGATACGCAGCCACCGCTTCTTCAGCATTCATAAACCGCTTTCCTTTAAGTTTTTCTTTAATTTTTGAAAATAAATAAAAATCACAAGGCGCGAGGTCGGGGCTATACGGCGGGTGACCCAGTAATTCAACGTTTGATGTCGCCAAATAGTCGATCGTTCGCTTGGCGGTGTGCGATGAGGCGTTGTCGTGGTGAAGGAGGATCCTACTGCGAGGTCGTTTCTCTCGAACTTTTTCCAAGACAAGTGGCAAACAATTGGTAGTGTACCATTCTGCAGAAACTGTTTTTTGATCCTCTAACACAATTGTCGCGAAATGACCTATCCTTCCAAAGAACGAGGCCACCATTTTTTTCCCCGCACTTCGATCTCTCTTCACTTTAGTTGGCAACTCCTCGAAAGGAAACACCCACTGAGCAGATTGTCTTTTGGTTTCAGGATCATAACAGTAAATCCAGCTTTCGTCACCTGTTAGTATGTCGAACACAGCATTTGAGTCACCTCCGTTAAATCTTTCAATCATTTTACGGCACCAATCCACACGATGGAGTTTTTGAGCCTCAGTCAAATTATGAGGTATCCACCGGGCGCAAAGCTTCCTGACCGCTAAATGTTCGTGTAGGATTTTGTGCACTTGACTCATACCGATGCCTAAGCTTGTCCGAATCTGCTGATAGGTCACTCTTTTGTCAGTCTCTATCATACGCCGCACAACACAGATGTTATCTTCAGTCGTCGCCGTAGAAGGCCGTCCCTCACGTAAATCATCAGTGAGATTAGTGCGACCACGTTTAAACTCATTAAACCAGTTGTAAACAGTCGCACGAGATGGGGCTTCATCGTGAAAGGCCAATCGTAGTCTATCATAACTTTCTTGTTGACTTAAATGACATCGAAAGTCATAAAAAATCATTGCACGAAAATTTTCTCGTGTTAAATTCATGTTGACGTGACACAGACAATTTTCAATTTGCCGCCAAATCGTAAAACAAATGACAAATGAATGAAGTATATACTCAGTAATATTGGCAAAGAGTTCTATTTTCAAATTATAGAATTATTTTTTTATTATATTGTTTATAAGTGGCCAGTTCTAAGAACTTTCAGTTTGACCCTCGTATTGCCATCCTCGATTAATCTTCTTCCTGTGTGTGTGTATGTCAAGTGTCTTCAGTCACTTACTTCAAGATAAATTCAACGTGTTTCGAGATAACCGGCGCTCCTCTACATAAATTGGATGAAAAATCATCAATGCAGTGTGTATTTTTTTACATCTAGGATAATATAATATAATAATAAAGTGCAGTGCAAAATAGTGGTGAATTTCGTTCATTTTTGCCTATAATCTTTTCATTTTCTCAAAATATTAAATAGAAATACAAATGTATAGAAACCTATACCTATAGATAGATTTGTAACTATAAGTACCTATACATAGCTATACCTTTTGATATCACAGAATAAGTAATAGTATGTATGGCATTGTTGGCCGAGGGGTGAAGTATGCGGGGGGCGAGGTTCAATTGGCACCACCACAGATAACGTTAGGGCCTAAAAAATCTTCGGCAGTCGGTCGTCTGATACGTAGTATCCCTTAGTTTGAGACGTAGGCCTACCCACGAAGGGTGATTGATTAGGCCATATTCACCACGCTGGCCTAGTGTGGGTTAGAAAATTCACTTACGCCATCGAATTTCTTCTACGAACGTACGCAAGTTGCCTCACGACGTGTGATAGTTTCGAACTCTTTTCTTAGTGATTGACAAATTGTCAAACTGTCATTCATGTTTTAATTTTAATTTGAATAAAACCTATTAATAGTTTTTATCGTTATCTCGTAAAAATTTATTCAAATGATGAAAACATAGCATGATGAAAAGATAGCGCGACTACTGCGGCCAGATAAGTTCGACGTCGATCCGGGAACTTCTGCCGACGACTTAAAGTTACTTAAGTCTAGAAGAAGCACCTAATCAAGCAATTTCGGCAGCGTCTCGCTAGCTTACGAAAGATTACAGTACCCATCACTGTCAACAACTACAAACCCGATGCTCTGATTGATAGTGGAAGTTCTACCAGCTTCATCGACAAACGTTTCGCACAAATGCAAAATCTGAAACGCCGTCCGCGTCCTTTGAAAGAAACGCTAACGTTGACTTCCAAGAAACGAACCTCACTCGTCTGGATTTTGTTATGCAACAATTAAACTTAACAAGGATACGTACCGTCAAAAGCCTATATATATACTGAAGACCTTTGCAATGATGTGATTATTGGATTTAGAACACGTCCGTCAGATTCCACTTTCGTCAGATCACTTCTTTTTTCCGTGTAGGTCAGAATTTTGAAACTGGTGACGAAACAGCAATTCTTTTGACTCCTCATCCGTTAGATTTCTCTTTCGTCAGATCATTTCTTTTTTCAGTATAGGTCAGAATTTACATATGCCGACGACTTCGTCCGCATAGACTACATTTTTTAATTGAGAAACTTATGTTCAGATGTTTCAAAGAAGTAAATCTACCCCAAAAATTACAAAAATATTTTTTTTTGTGATTTTGATGATAACGAAAATGGAAAAAGACTTAATATATGTCAGTCCAACTGCCGCAAAAATGTTTCAACGGGCTAAACTAATATTAGGGAATGGAACATTTAAAGTGGTTAAAAAACCGTTCACTCAATTAAATACATATCACGCAGATTTAGGCAGCACAAGGAATAGAAAGATAATTGTACCGCTAGCTTTTGCCATTTTGCCAACAAATCCCAGGAAACATAATATATACTACATCTTTAACCATTTTAAAAGAAAAGTTACTCGTACAAACCCGATGCTCTGATTGATAGTGGGAGTTCTACCAGCTTCATCGACAAACTACTAATGCACCATGAATGAATGCGTGAAAAACACTCCCCATGAAAGATTTTTCAAACATGTCCGCGAATGGATTATCGTTGCCAATTTGGCTTTTGGAGCCAGGCATTATATTAATGCGAACTAACACAAGGCCTTCAAAATATGAACCTGAAGTAGAAGAACTTCTAGAAGCTAATCCATCATATTCCCATGTCAGACTACCGGATGGTCGCGAAACCACAATATCTAACAGGCAACTGGTACCTCTTCCATCCCAAGAGGGTAATCAATCTGAATCAGAAACAGAACACTTTGAGGATGCCGAGAGCGAACGGGAGATGTCAGCTGTCCCGGAAGCAATTTTGCCTCGATGCTCCGTGAGAGAGAGGAGGGCGCCCGTCCATCTCCGGGACAACACCGTTCTCTGACGCACGGGTGAGTGTGGTAGATTCGAACTCTTTTCTTAAGTGATTGACAAACTGTCATTCATATTAATTTTCATTTGAATAAACCAATTAGGTAATGGTTTTTTTTCGTTTCGATGTTTTCCTTTACCAAAAAACCAGTGGTGTGAAATTTCGTACATAAGTAAGAATTTGTGGAAAAGAAAAAACATAGGCTTGTTCACCACTGGAGTAGAACATTACTGGATTTTGCATTTCTATTCCTACGATTACCAATCAGCAGTCGCCATTAGCGCTACAGTACATAATTAAAGTAACTAACCTGTAAACGAGTAGTGCTTTAAGTTTTCTGAGTGTCTAGAAAATGACGACAAGGAATGGATGGTATACAATGCCCAAAGCCCTAGCAAAGGGATTAGATAATTGATTTCGATTTCTATTAACAGAATGATTTGAGACATGAAAATATCAAACTAGTCTTGCAGTTTTAAAGATGAAAGTAATTTATTGTTTATTTGACACTACAGTTTTGCTTACCGACAATATATTTGCGGGCTTGTGAGAGTGTGCGGTCAGGGCTCCAAGACCTGATAAGCAGCAGCTTCCTAAATACATCTAAACTATCGTGATAACCGCTTGGTATCGTCTCCTCTTCTGGCTTCGCTTTTTCATACCATACTCGCCATTCTTTTTCATTTGACGATATCTGAACAGTCAAATAAACTAATTTGTGTAAAAGTAGAAATATTTGCGCTAAATAGTAAATTTAAGCGAGGGACGGCGAATATGGTGCAGTAGATAGTGAACTTCTGTAACATATTCTTTCGAAGTAGATTAACCTGACCAAAAATTAAGTCGCCTGGCTGTATTAGAATAGCCAGAGAACTGTGTATCCGAATGAAATTTTATTAAGGTAACGTGAAGTAGTAAGTGAATAGCACAAATGGAGGGTCTTAAATGTCTTATCATCAGAGAGTTTCTTATCGCACATCCCGCTCAAATACTGTTGTAACTCTTTTTTTTTGGCAAACAACGATTTGAAAAAAAAAAGATCCACCCAAAATACGTTCAAGTTTCTAGTCAAAAAGCATCGTTTCATTCGTTTCATAAACTTTCGAGATATGGCATTAGGGTCACTTTAATGCAAGCGGCACACAAGTGTCACTGACACACAGACAGTGACATATCCCGGCTTGCGCAAGGTGGATGTATTGTGCGTTTCTGGGAGACCCGGCATAACGGTGACTGAGGTAAGTGCAACTATCACATATTTTTTACAGTTAAACTGCTTCTTACAGAGATGTGATACTACATTTGAACACTATCACAACATTTTTAAACTCATCCATCTATCCTTCAGCGTCCACTGCTGGACATAGGCCTCCCCTATGGATCTCCAATAAGTCCAACCGAACTTATTGGTGAAAGCGACGCGGAGCGAAGATTATAATCTTCGGATAATAGCCCCCCACCCCCCACCCCCCTTTAACCCCATAAGAGGAATAGGTTCAATAACCAGTAACCCTGAACTTGCCACAGCAGTATGTAAGTGGTTCATGGTACTAAGACCTTTTCGGAAACTGGCTTATGGGGAAGGATAAAGTCATCAAGCTTGTGCCCGAAACAGTTCGAATTATTTTTTCTCGAGTAGATATTTACTCTCGAAAATTCCATTATACACAAAAAATATTTTTATTTATAGTTTCCGGGACTCGTTTCAGATGTTAATAATTGCGTAGGGCACCTATTTAAACAAATTCAAAGTTTGTTTTCATTATTTATTGCGTTTTCTTTTTTGTTAATGCAAATTAAATGTTAGAAGTTGTGTTAAATGTTTTTTATTTCATTTAATTTTTATGGAAAATGGTGCATCGCAAATACACAACTGTACCTTAAATATACCATAAATTTCTGACTGATTTTACGTATTTTTATTCAATAAACCAAAAAAACTCCAATTTTTTTTTCATAGTTTTTAAATTTAAGTATGCCTCCGAAACCAAATTTAAAATACCTACAAACTTAATTTTACACGTTTGCTTAGAAGTCGAATAGTTTTCAAGTTAACTTTACCGGCTCATATCTACGAAAGTTGTTTTTTTTTTGAGTCAATACACTATTTGAGCGGATGTGCGTTATGTTGACCTAGTTATCTCTAATTACCTCATTTGTAAATAGCATCTTACCCTAGTAAGGACATCAGAAAAAGTCTTCAGTTTGCTGATTTCAACCAAATTTAACCAAGTTATATCCAAGATCCACCTAAAAGGTTTAGGTGTAACTGCATTTAAATCAAGAGATGCTCCTCCTTTTATAAATGCCATGAATTCATCGTGCGACATAAGACCCTTCTGGTAATCTATTTTCATAGCCAACATAAGAGTGAACAGCGCTTTGTGTCTCTCATACAAACTACGCAGCGTAAAAGCCCAGACTTCATGTGTTAAGTATTTCAAAATTAGATTGATTCGCTCTTCTGTAACATTACTTTTAGTGGATTTAGTTATGGAATTATCAAATATGTTTAAAAATTGTTTTAAAGAATTTTGGTACATGAGGTTCACGTTACTCATTTCTACAATCAAAAAATAAAGAATGGACCCTCTTGCGGCGACTGCTCGAAACTCTTCCCGCGCTTTGATAATCTTTTTTTCTGTTACTTCTGCAACTTTCAGTTTTTCATTTACTTCTTCAGCTGTGGTTTTTGTGATTTGTAGTACTTGGATTAGAGCTTCGTCGTCTACAAGAGATCCTTCAGAAGACGTTAAGCGACAAAGCAAATTGCTTTCTAATTCTTTCATACTTCTTTGATTTTTCATAACAGACTCGAAAAGGGCTACTCTTTCTTCTTCCAAGTCTGATTTTTCCATTAATATGACTCGGCCAAGCAATTGGTCTTCCAAGCCTTGCATAGTGACAGTAAAGTCAATAATTGAGGTTTTAGCGCTAATTTCGGGTGAATAAGCTGGATTTGGTAATTTGGTAGTGATATACAACATAAATCCCGGCATGACGTCGCACTCTTTGTCGCCTACTATGACTTTTTCAATTGAACCAGATTTTATGAAGTTTTTCTCTAGCACGTTGTCTATGACAGGGTCTAGCTCAACGGCAACATCCTCAATCAAAAGCGGGCGTCCAAGAGACAGGCTGTCTTCTAAATGTGTTCTAAAGTATTTGTGATTCAGCGAAGTAATTTGTAGTTCGTTGGAACTCTCTTTGTTCTTGATCCAGTTTTTTCCTTGACTTTGCGGGTCTACTAAAAGTGGATAAGAACTGGACTTCGTCACTATCAAAGCGTTTTGCACCGACAGTTCATCGTTTGGCAAACCTTGTAAAGTCCATTCTGAAATAGTGGCACTTTCAACAAGCATATTAGTTATGTTCAAACCGTCGGTAACGGGTATCTGTTTGTTCTTTAAAATTCCCATCCAAGTATCAAGTAAACTATTTCTAAATTCCTGATTATAAGGTCCGCAATATGATAAGAATCCTGTAGCAAGTACTACATCACCAACTAGTCTACCCAATTGTTCTTTAAAATCTTTACTTTGTTGAGTCCATCTGATCTTTTCTCCTCCCAAGCCATTTATCAAAGCCGTAGCTGCTGTCATCTTCCTTAAGCAAACATTAGCAGCATCTGTTAGTTGTTGTTTTTCCGACACAGCCGATTCGTACTGTTCTTTTACTTTTCTCAGTGACATTTCTCGCTCTTCTAATTGTCTCTCAGCGGATGCCAAATCATCCATGGCCACCTGGATAAATAATAATATGTGTAATTACGTTTATATTTATTAGCAGTATTATTCTTAATTATTATAATATCCAAAATCTCTATATGTACTACAAGCCTTTGCCCGCGGATTCGGCTTTCGACAAATATTTTTTTGGCTTTCTACTGGTAATTTTACCTCTTTATTATATGTATCAGTATAGTATATACTCACCTTCAATCGCGCTTCTTGCAACATCAAGTTAGCTTTTAAAGGCAACACTTCTTTGTTGACACTATGGAAGAATGCCATAGCCTTTGTCCACGATAATAAGCCTGCGACGTCACCACATACTCTCTTTGCTGTATCCATGTTATAATCTTCCATTTCAAAGTATGGTACCAAATGTTCTACCATTTCGTTATTAATAATATCTTTAGGATAATTTTGAAGTTGTAACAAAAAAGTTGTACTTGCCATCATCTGTAAAAACCAATTAATTGAATTATAATGATTGTTGCATTGTTTTTTAAACAATTTTACTTAAATCAAAAGTAGTATTTATTACCTTTAGAGATTCAGCCCATGATGGTTTAGGACAAGGCGCAGCAGTGTCGGGTATAAGTGGATGCAACCTACGCTGAAATAGAATCAATACGCAGTCCATAATTCTCATGATGAGATGTGGAGGCCGACCAAGTTTTCTTACTGTAGCAATATGCGCTGGCTTAATAGTGTTCAGAGCAGCTTCAGCTTCTTCGAGAGCGGGCTTAGCAGCTTCCAATTTAATCTCTGCCTTTTCTTTTTCCTCTGCAATATATGCCACTAAAGCTTCAGCTTTTTCTTTTACTATTTGCACTTGATTTTTAACGATTTCAGCTTGCATAGCTCTCTCTGTAACTTCTGTCAGTACACGACCTGCTTTTTCAGAAGCCAATGCTAAATCTTGTTCCATCACCGCTAAGTCTTTTTTCAAGACTTCTACTGATATTGACGCTTCTCTAAGTTTTTCTAACCCTGTATCCATCCTTAAAGCTCCATCACCAAGTTCTTTTTGCTTCATCTGGTAAATAGTTTTGTATCCACCGATAAAGTTCAAATAAGACTTGGGTGTGACATGTGATGATCTCCGGAATCTTTGGAAGTATTCTGCGGACACTTTTGAAACCACGTCTTGTATGGTGCCTAGTACAGTGACAAGTTCTTTTTTTACTTCTTTGGTGCATTCAATTTCAAATTCTGCCAAAAAATGATCGGCCACGGATACGAGTGCATCCTTTGGCCACGGTTGGAACCAATCTATTGTGCACCCAGAGATGAGCGCAGGAAAACGCATCGCACGATATCGGAACGCCTCACTGACCTAAAAATATTCAAAATGATAAAAATGAAAATACCGCTGTTAGTAAGACAGATAAAAGTATGGTTGAGTCTACTTACAGGAGAAAAACATAATACTACGTGAAGGTTTTGACAGGTTCTGTTTAAGAAATACTCCATCACCAATTCGTTAGTCAATGTACGTTTTTGATTTTCACGTTTCATAATTGGCGTAAGTTCAGAAATAATTTCTTGTTGTTCATCCTTGGTAAAAAGGTTAGAAATAACACCCGAAGACAATATATTGTTCAAATATTCGAGAAAACCTTCTTCTTTAATATCCAAATCAGTGAAAATAAATGTAGTTCCTTTGCCCTGAACACCACAAGAGCGATATAGGAGTTTAAGGTCTTCTAAAAAGTTTCCCACATTGTAAGACCTCGTAAGAGCTATTTGAAAAGATCTATATCCCGCTATGAAAGTAGACAGCTTAGTCAAACACTGCTTTCCAGACCCGCCGACACCGACCAACATAACATTCCCTCTTGGATGTCTGATTACCCTGGAAATCTTAACTAAATGGAGCATTGCGTCAGGGAAGAATACGAGGTCCATACCGGAGCCACGAACCATTTCGTTAAACTGCGATAAAAACATTTGCAACCGTTCTCGTAATTCGCTGTAGTCAAATACTGGTTCATAGACTTTTGGTAATTCCATATCTGCATCCTCACCTTCCTCTCCTGTTGGTTCAGGAGCATCTCTGTCAAATAAATACAGGTTAGTAATACATAATTTTACATCATAAGTATATATTACTGAATAATATATTTAATCACCTCATAAAGTCTACAAATACAGGATCCTTATCCATCATTTTTCTATATTCCACGCCTAAAATTTCCTCTGCAATATCATACATTGCTTTATGAAACCAATCCTTGTCTACTTGATGCGTGAACCGGTCGGAGAATACCCTGGAGAACTCATGTTTCCATAACAACATAAGGCATTTTTCTGATTCTATGACAGTAGGCAATGTACCTACCATCCCTTGCCAAACTCTAGACAGGTCACGTAATGAGAACACATAGTGAAATTTGGCCGGGGTCGGTAGTAAATTGAGTCTAGTTCGCATCCATAGTTCCCGCGTTAGAGGTATCACTTTCTTGATAAGTTGCCTAACTTCCATTGCAAAACCTCTTTTAGCGTTATAATGACCCTCACCAATAACTTTGAATATTTTATCGATTGATTCGTTGTTAGGTAAAGGACAATTAAATATTGCAAATTGGCGTTTTAACCGAGCTGGTATATCATTTCTGCCACCACCTAATAAAGGATAAATTAAATTGTTATGAAATGTTTAAATTAAGGTGCTAACAAATCATTATGAATATACAGTACCGATCGCGCCTTACCTGGTTGACCCATTGCACCCAGAAATTGTATATCGACAATTGTGGTAAAGTCTCCAGGTTTTTCCAGACTGTAAAATCCACCCATACTCATAGTTTGTCTCACTATTTCATTAGTGATTTGATCACCCCACTCATTGATTTGAGGCAAATTTATGTCGTCTATGAAAACTAACATCTTTTTTCCTCCCGGAGGCCCGAAGGTCATGCCACTTCTTTTTTCTACGTAACTTTCTATAGTCTTCTGAAATTGGTAGGGGCTCGTTGCAGATGAAAAATTAAAGGATCTACCCATAAATTGTTCAGGATTAGCATTTTTCATGTAAGCTTTCATCATAACAGTTTTTGCTGATCCTTGTTCGCCTAAAAGTAATACGGCTTTACCTTGTTTCGCAATACTGTGAATTAAATAGTTAATCCTCACATTATCGGTTATAGGGACTAGAATACTCGAGTAGTCAGGTGTTGCCGTATCAGGATATTGATAGTGCATAACCAAATCGTCCCACAATTCCCACTTGCCAGGATGTTTCACATAAAAATCAAAACTGATGCTCGGTTTATTATTTGGATGCTTAGGTAATTCCAATATTTCGTGAAAGTTCTTTTTTATGTATGCATCATACCTATGCCTATCGTCCGTTTCTAACAAAGATCCAAAACCCCATACAAGAGTGAATACATATATCTTGTGTAGATGTTCAGGCGTGAATAATATAATTTCTTCCCCTTTCTCTTTCTCCTCTTCATCATCAATATCTCCATTGACCGATTTGCTAGCGGAAGGGTCTTCAGGTTCAACTATTTGTGGAGGAACTAACCCTTCTAGAAGGCGGAGCATTTGCAAAATAATGTTTGCTTGCAAAACTTTCATGCTAAAAGTGAGATTTTGGGTGCACCATGTGAACACAGATGGAAAAGTTTGTTCGAACAATGTGCCAAATATTTCTACTTCTAGCTCCGACCTCGTTTTTAGCCACCCTCGTAAAACTAGAATATTGTAAATTAGCATCAGAACTTGTATACATAATTTTTACAAACTTGAAAAGGAATGAGAAATTCAAAAATTCTAGACTAACCTGGATCCCATTCTAACCCAGATGCACTCATATACACCATGCCATTTCGAGATACAGTAGCGGGCGACGCATTGTCTATATTTTCGGGCTCGAATATTATCTTTGAGGTCGGCGACATAGTGAGACGATCGCCATTGGCTAACGTCAGTGTTTTATTGTCATCCAACACTGAGTTCAAATTTTCTATCCAAATACTGTCCACAGGTCCGTCGAGGACTAGCCAAATATACTCTCCGGTCTTTATTTTGAGAGTTTTTCTCCATAAGGCCGAAAATATACCATCTGTCCAGTCGTTAGTGGCAACGTCAAGGCGACCGAACATTTGAGCGGCAGTTATAGCTTTAGGATTCATGCGCATCTCCCTGTAATTGTAAGTTTGTATTGATGTACTTAAAATTTATTTTACAACACGACATAAAAACGGTGGCAGTCACGAATATTGTCTTTAATAAAACCTTAGATTAAATAAATCAATTCTGCAAACTCTTCAGCAAAAAGGAAACGTTAGTAAATTAAATAGACTTATTTCTTAATTCAAAACTTAATTCTCTCATTATTAATTTCCCTGTATTTATACACCACCGACCGTATTTCTATTTTTCGTGTCCAGTCCATCCAAAGATTGCCTGGTAGAAATCGCCAAACGCGTTAAGGCCGCCCTTGTACAACATTTTTTTTTGTAATTTCTATTGTATATTACTGTAATTTTTGGTGTACAATAAAGATATATTTATTTATTACAGACCTGTGCGGATTTTCCATTTCAGAAAGAGCATTCATGAGAGTATGTATGCAAGTCGTCTTGCCGGCACCAGGTGGACCCAATGTCATTATTCCATGCCGTACGCGCTGCGTCTCGTACAACTGAAACGCAAATAGTTAATAACTTATTCGTCGTCAGAGCTGGTAATCTCATATTACAATGTAGGAGGTAACATTGATTGAAATTACATTGGCACTATGAATAACATAAGAATTCAAAGACTTCCAAAATGAGTAGATTTTATCTGTGTATACAAAGTTTAGCTTTGCAAAGTGCAGGGACATTCAGAGGTACAGTGCCACCAACTTAGCTGTTCAGTTGTCGGCGTCGCTAGTGGCGCAAATTCAAATGACGAATTCAAAATGGCGGCTGACGCACATGTAGTTCCAATTTTGCCCACCTGAACAGCTAAGTTGGTGGCACTGTATACAAGTTTACTGGTAAAAACTCAGTATCTTTTTCAGTCTTTATTCTGGAACTTAAGCTATGATTTAGTAATTAAGTAAAAGGTATCAAGCAAAAATAGGAGCATTTTGATTTTCAGAAAAAGGTAGGTAGATTATTTTTAAAGTTATGATTGAAATATTACAAAATGTAAATATTTAAAGACAGATAAATTAAATGATGCCATACTTGAATAATCTTCAATAGCCACGGTGGATGGTTAATGAGCCCGGCTGCATCCACTTGTTTTTTTATTGCGTCTTCTAATTCTGTATATGTTGTCTTCTCTAATGCTTGGTTCGGAAAGAGATCTGCTACAAGCGATATAAAGAGGGGTTCGTCTTCATCGATAAGTTTCGAAAGGTTCATGTCTCGTAAAACTCTCATAACGATAGTGCTTTCGTTATCTTTAGAATTGACTCTCTTTACAGCGCCTAATGTGCGGAGAACGGAAAGAATGTTACGCAGACCAAAGTCGTAATGCACCTGAAACATTTTTTCTCTAATAAGGAAGTTTCCCATTTTCCAGATTTATTTATAATAAATTACACTAAGTCGGCAATAAATTATGGTGTTTTTATTTTACAAATATCTTCAAAAATGACGGAGTTATGAATTTTTAAACATGACCGCACAAAACCAAAAAGCGCCGCAACAGATTTACGCGCGTGACTCAGACAAAACTCAGAAACCGCGTCGTGGGTTAGGCGGTAGTAAGGAAAACAGGAAATAAAGTGTTTTATTATATCCCGGGTATTTTTAAAAGCCACGCATTCGTTCTAGGATATCATTGTATTCATCATTATGTTATGATCAACATTTACTAAGGGACTAACCCCCCAATATCAAAATCAAAAATTATTTATTGTCACAGGATACAAATTATGCAATGGTTACAGAGTCACTATTCCCCAAACTGGGTACAATAAAGCGCCCGTATCTTGGAATCTTGAATATCCTCTGGACTGCCACATGACAGCGCATAATATCTGCGTCGCAATAATTTGTGTCTTCAACTGCCAAAGCGTAGATCTGCGGTCTAGTCAACGTCACGCGATATTTTTCTTTTTTTCACGGGATATTATGCTCAAACTCTTTTGAAAAAAATATGATTATAATGAACGAATGACCATGATTGACAATGCACATCATTCAATCTATACTAATATTATAAAGAGGTAAAGTTTGTGAGGTTGTAGGGGGAAATCTCTGGATCTACTGAACCGATTTTGAAAATTCTTTTACCAATAGCAAGCCACATTCTTTGCGAGTGTCATAGGTTAAATTTACATCATCATAGTTAAATTAACTCGAAAACACATACGTGATAGTCACAATATTTATAAAATCTGTCTTCTTTAACCAATCGCAACCGGGCAAAGCCGGGACGGATAGCTAGTATCTTATAAGTTTAATTCAAAGACAGAACACAGATCGCGCGCAGATCTGCTCTCTCGGCGATGCCTTTTTCAAATACTTACCTATTTTATTGTGTTTTTTCTTAGTGTTATAATTTTTTCATGTGTTTTGTTCAAAAATATATCAGAATATAAATATAAAACCAATAAATGTGCGTAATAAGTTCATTGGTTTATTTTATTACATTTTTCTTGGATAATATTTAGATCTACGGTGGTCCATCGTCAACACTCATTGTTGTGTTTAATATTGTGGTAGTGAGAGGAATGTGACACAAGATTTTTAAAAAAACCAACATCTATATTTAATCAAAAAAAGTAACCAGATTTCCGCTATATATCGGAAAGAAAGAAAATAAATGAGTACGCGTTCCGCGCGCAGCGATTACTTCGCGGCAGTTTAATACAAATCGCGTCAACGCAGCGCGGCAGTCCAGAGGATTTCGCGGATAAAAAATCAGCATTTCTATACATTTTGTCCTGAGTAAATGAACTTTATATCTAATTGGAAGAAGACTTGGCTACTGTATCTAATGTACTGCGGTTTTTACATCTGTAACTATTAGGTAGTAGTTCTCCGAACAGTAGACCTCGCAAGTATACATTTCGTAGAACATTTTCTAGTACTCAGTTCTTAAAAATGCACAATTTGCACAGGCAAATATATTATCACAATATTCTTTATCACAATAATAGTATGGTTCTGTCCAATAATACTCGTATCATTGTTTATTATGACTAACTTTTACTATGGAACTGACCTCCTATACAGGGTTATCCAGAACTGGTGAACACAGCCTAATATTTGTTCTTATTGGTTCTTGAGATAGGTTTTTGCAGGGCTTTTATTTTCTAGTTTCAAAAGTGATAAATGTCAAAGTTACAGCTGTCATATTCTAGAATTCATACTAGAGTGACAAGATGGGTGTCTCTTGATTTTAGACCATTATAGCAAAAATAATAGAACTCAAGAAGATCTACATTTCGCATGACACTTGATGTAATTGATGTTAGAATGACATCCTAGAACGTATCCGTGGCTTGGAAAAATACCCGTTATGGAATAAAGTACTTTATATACCTTACTACCGCCTAACCAACGGCGCGGATTCTGAGTCTTGTGACGTCACGCGCGTAAATCCATCACGGCGCTTTTGGGTCGATGTAAATGATTAATTTTATTTTTTACGAGATAGGAAACTTCCTTATTGCGTACAAATGATAAAATCAGTACTAAAAATATTAATTAACATTACCATATGAATAATACTAAAATAACAGTGACTGATTCATTACAATAAGTCCATATCTAATTCTAGTATACTCGTAATTGTGTAACATAGTGAAAAAACATTACCTGTTTGGTAAGTTGTTCTTCGCAAAGCTTATACAGAGTGTAGAATTTTCTGGCAAGCGTGATATTTTCAAGGAAACCACACGAAGCCAGCTTAACCCTGATGATGATTTGCCGATCAGGTACCATCATGGCTACGGTGCGAAACTGAATTTTGAGGTTTTCTGGGAGTTCTTTGCGTCCAGCGTATCCAGGGTTCTAAATAAGTAATCCATTATGTACAAAAAATATTAAAGCACTAAAAGTGTGGAAGCCTCCGTTCAGCGAATTACTTAATCAAATGTCTGTGTCAGTGTTCATATTAATAACATAAGTACTTTATATCATTGAAATGATTAATTATTTGGCGGGTGCCGCTACTCATTGCCCAATATGTAAACCATCTAGCAGTTCACCATAACCACCCATTATTTTACAACCCATTACTAGCAATATCTGGGTGCACGGCAGTCACCCAAACAAGTCGAGCACAGCCGTAAGCACACTTTTCCCGAAGCCATTCAGGCCATTTTCAACCCCCTGTAACTTCGTTCTGGATAAAGCTACTCGTAGTTTACTTTACCATCACCCTTACACATAATGTTATTTAAAAGGGCCTCTCAGTGTTGGCTTCGGCTCCACTGATGCCTATCAAAAGAGCGGTTCTAGCCATTGAGGGTAAACCAAATAATGAGTAATAATAATAGATTTGATGAATAATCGGCTAAGTACGAGTAGGACTCGCGCACGAAGGGTTCCGTACCGTATGGAAGCCCCTTTAATGTTTTTTGTTCAAATCTAATTGCTTATTTTTGAAGGGAAAATCAAACTTAATTTTCTGTGAATATTCCAAGCATCTTCCTGTTGCCGTTATTAATTTTGAGCAAAAAACACACGTTTCTTGTATTTGCTCCTTTAATATTTATTATATTTTATTTCATTATTCATTTATGAAATGAATATTTAACTAAATATTCTTTGAATATTTCAACCATCTACCTGTTACCGTTATTAGTATCGAGCGTAAAACCGCTATTAATTAAGGTTTATTGTATGGGAGCCCTCCTTAAACATTTATTTAATTTTATTTCAATATATTTTATTTATGAAGTGAATATTTAACTAAATATTCTTTGAATATTTCAACCATCTACCTGTTACCGTTATTAGTATCGAGCGAAAAACGGCTATAAGTTCAGGTTTATTGTATGGGAGCCCTCCTTAAATTTTTTTTTCTGTATTTAGTATTTGTCGTCAAAGCGGAACAGAAATTCACAATCTGTGAAAAATTCAACGTTCTTGCTATGACAGTTCATGAGATACAGCCTGGGCCCTATTTTATAAAGCTACAAGTTACAATTCTACAGGCAAATTGACATTAATGACGCATTCTCGACCAATCACGAATGCGGATTCCGTCAATGTTGCCAGTTTTTTACTACAAGTACAAGACTTGTAGCTTTATAAAATAGGGCCCTGGTGTCATACGGACAGATGGACGGACAGCGGGGTCTTAATAATAGGGTCCCGTATGGAACCCTAAAAATTGATGAAAAAAGCCATAATGAAGAAATTATTTACCATAGTAATAAATATTCCAAACTCTGGGCACATATCAGAGGTGTCTCCATCGGTGAAAATGAAATTCTTTTTCTTTTCTTTCTTAGCAGCAAGTACAACGGCCACTTGCTGAGCGGCCACCGACAAAACTGGCAATTCGATACGATTAAACTCGTCGAAACAACCCCATGAGCCCGATTGGGCTAAGCCTTTGTAAATCCGCCCGAGTCCTCTAAAAAAAAGTTTATTAATTACCGAGCAGAAGAAAATAATAAAACTCTAAAAAAATATACCAAGATCTATCATCACGACTAATCAACGCAACACGTGACCAAAATGTTGGCTTCTTCTATGCTCAGAAAACCAATATTGCCATCTAACGTGACAACGAGACCAGCATTATGGGAACTAAGCCTGCTAGCAGTGGCCTTTTAAGAATCATCTTCATCATATGTTTACGTAGTAGGTTAGTTATTATTTTATTATATTCTTAGTTTAAGAATTTACTGATTTGTTATAGTTTGTATTTAAAGTATTAATTTAAAAAAATAATTAATAGTGCAAAATGAAAAACAACATAATTATATCGTTTGTAGGAGATTTAAGGAACAACTTGAGTGGAAAGTTAGTCACCCGTATGTGAGAGTGAGGTACCGTGATATGTTCGGAGACTGTGTAATGTTCGGTATTGAGAGGAAATTTGCCGAAAAATGACATCGGTACGCTCTTGCAAGATAATCACAATTCGGCAATGAATATAGATACCGTTCACGTTTTCTCGACCTTGACAAGCATAAAAAAAAAACAAGGAATCGTCAGCTGTGTATTCGGATCAAGCAATGCTCCAATAGCACTAGGTATCTAATAATCATAATAATAATTACCATAGATTAAGCATGACCTAATTAGTAGTATTAATATTACCTATAGTCCATCTGATCGGAGCAGTTAAAAACTACCACGTATTTGGCTAAAGTCTTGCCCATATCTTTGACAGTTTCAGTTTTGCCTGTACCTGCGGGTCCACACGGTGCGCCGCCCATGCTCATAGCCAAGGCTTGAGCCAAAGTTATATAACATCTGTGAGAATAACAAAAGTTAAAGTACTTACTATCTAGAAAAAAACAACGGCTTGCAATCCGGGAGTGCCGGCAGAAGTGAAAACTTGATCATTAACGTTGTGCATTTTTGAATATTTTGAAATGGTTAGGGAATAATTTTGCACGAATTGCTCATTTCTCATCATTTATGTGGTAAAATACAAAACCGGCACCGCTTAAACGCAACAGCAAGAGCAGGCATACATTTTCTGTAGGTGACGTGTCCTGATGCGGGTTCAACATTTTTTACCCATCCCAAAAAGTGCATAACGCCGATAAAGAAGGTTATCACTTCAAAAATCTTTTTTATCCTATTTAATTGCTATGTAAGATCTATTTTGGAATACTGTAGCCCAATCTGGAGCCCTTCATATGCAGTGCACATTAATCGCTTAGGAAGAGTTCAAAAACAATTTCTTTACTATCTCTCATTCGCGAACAATCTCTGCTGTCGTCTACTTCAATATGTATACTCTTACGCACAGACGTAATGTAGCGGATATTGTATTTCTGTACAAGTTGGTAACCGGGAAAATTGACAGCCTTGGATGAACTGCTCGCAAATTGTTATCTCAAGATACCACGTGTTAATAGCCGTCTCGTTATCAAAAGAACATTTAGCCTTCCTACTAGCCGTACTAATTAATTCCAGCATTCGCCCACGTATCGGATACTTCTCTCCTACAATAACATCTGCCATAAATTAGATATTTTCCATACTTCACCGGTTCAAATTAAGAGATATATTGACTCTTTACTTAGCCTATCTGAAATTTGTTTTATATTTCATATCAATTTATTAGTAGCTGTCATTCTAAATTATTGATGTACCTAGATATTTACATTGAAAATAAATTATTTTGTGTAGAGAAGTGCTTCAATATAATTTAAAAGTTATTAATAATATCTTTATTTAATGTGATGACTTCTAGGCCGAAAGGAAAAAGTGTCGCGAGTTGCTCTCGGGACGAAATAATGAATCGAATTGGCATCGTGATAAATGAAGATAAAGAAGGCGAAATCGAAATGAACGATAAAGAAATTGAAAATAAAGAAACAAAACAGAATTAGCGTGACAGGAGTACATATAGGCATGTAATGATTGGTCCCGTTTGTCTTAATGACATCGGCATGAAAACCTCCTATGTAGTGACACAATGGGGTCACATGTATGGTACCCTCTGTTTGCGAAAATAACTTTCTATTGATAAAAAATGCCCAATATGAAAGGAATTGTTAAGGACTGAGTCTACTTTCCACCGGATTTATCCGGTCTTTAAAACTAATTAAAATATAAAACAATAAAAACAAAAATTATTAACCGACCGACCTGAATCCTGAAAATTATTGTTCGACCTGATTCCTTACCGAGTGTAAAATTAATAATTTATTTTTAGCATAGGTTTCTTTTTTTTTAAATAAGGTAGATGTAAATAGTACTTTAAATGTCATTTAAGTTTGTGCAATTAAATTTTATTCAGTCTATTTAGTAGTTGTAACTTTTGGATAACTTATTTTTTTCTTTTGTAAAACACAATTATTATGATTAAATTATTATTATTGCATGTTGTGTTTGCTCTGAGAAGGTTGATCAGCCTCACATGTAAATATTTAAAATTAAGTTGTAAAATTATGTATGTACTGCATTTCCCGTACCGCATACCCGTTTCTAAACATAATAAATTAATATTTTAGTTAAACTCTTTTCGTTATGCTCGAATGTATACTTCATTATTCTAACTCGATGAGAGGCTAAGGATATCTAAACACGTGCGTTTGGTGGTTTTTGAGTTCTTAAACTACAATACTTATAAACCCGGTGATTCCGAAAACTTATCTTCACTAAAACGAAGACACGGGGTATGAATAACGTGACCAGACGTCCTGTTTTGAACGGGACTGTCCCGGTTTTCGATAATCTGTCCCGGTGTCCCGAAAAAACCCACGCCGGGACGCAAAAATGTCCCATTTTTAGAAACCGCGCAAAAAATAATTAGCAGATTAATTGGCTCAGAAATCGTTGAACAAATAAAAAACTATACTGCCGAAAAAAGAACTTCCTACGGTTTGGAAGTCGGTTGATAGAAAAGTTCTGGTCGAAACGATACTTCAATTTATTCAAGGGTTTTTTGAGACATAATTTGTCATAAATAAGTCAATCTGTGCCGAAATTCAAGATAATTTGAGAAAATTTCAACTTTCTGCTATTGCAGTTTATGAGACATCCTGGTGACAGACAGACGTCGATGGACCGATACGAGGGGGCCTGGCCTAAGAGGCCGCAAACTCAGTAGTAATTTAACATTTTGGACAAAATTTTAAAATTTTACTACTATAATGAAAAAAAAAACATGGAAAATTTTCGCGCTCGCTGCACTCGCACTTCATACAGCAAAAGATGTTTCCATTACTCTAATCTCAGCTTCAAATTTTCCCTCTACTGAATAAAACATACATAAATTTACGCGCTCGCTACGCTCGCGCTCATGCTTAATTGTAGTCTGCTTCGATCCTTATCTGTTATCACAAAAAATCGCACTCGCTGCGCTCACGCCTAAGTAAAAATATAACTGTTTCCGTTGGCTTAGTTTTCATAAGGGGCTAAATTTTGGAAATAATTCCAAAAGTTCTGTTCAAAAGTTTTTGTCTCCCAACTCGTAAATACACACAATACTATTAATAGTGTTGGGTAATTCTAATTACTTAAGTGGTTTATTAAAATTTAATATTTCTATGCGACAAATTTTACCCCATCCAAATAATTTGTCACGGGCCTCAGATATTATAGTTACGCCACTGCCTTCTGGTACGGAGCCCTAAAAATACCGATGTTCCCGTTTTGAGTCAAAAAATAAATGATCACGTTATTTGAGTTACTTGTATGTGAAATCCCTAAACGTAGCCCGCGGGTGGTAAAACTGTGCTAAAAAATAAGGCTTGGCTCTGCAATAAAGATGGTGAAACATTCAAGACGTCTATTATTATAAAATATTTCCAACAAAAATCAGGATAATTCTGCGGTGGAAGACTTTGACCGCGGTTAGTCACCACCCGCCGACAATGCCGAAAAACGAGTGGGTCGCTTCACGGTTGTATCTGTTGTTTGGTTTTAAAACTGCACCACGCTCGAATTCAACGTCACAGAAATTGTGTCCGTGCTGCCGATAACCGAAGCACATGGCGCAGTATCTATCGTACGATTAAAGATGATGTCCTGATAGGTAATGACCCCCAAAAATATTGGGTTATCAATACAAGGAGAAGAATACGTGTACGAATACCAAGTCGTTTAGTAGTTATTTAATGGCTGTCCGACCTGTCTGTTAGCGGCGTAATCACCAATCTTTCAGTGCATCCCAGATATTCATTTTGGTACGTAAAAGTAACATCGGTAACAGAGATCCACGTCTTGTCAGCATCTTCTTTGAAATAGAACCGACACTGTTTCAACCACTCGAAATCCATCGCTGAACGCACATTTAGCCGAACCTAAAACATCATCATTATGGAACGTGAAATTGTAAAACAAGGTGTATGTACTATTGAAAGGAATAATTTAAATCAGGGTTTCTTAAAGTGGGGTCCTAGGGCCCCTTAGGGGTCCCGTAGCATGTGTATCAGGGGTCCACAGTAGGTCAGTTTGTAAACATATTTTGTTAGGAAATTTTCTAGTTAACTCGACTAGACGCATTGTCACTGTCGGGTGGCGAATTCAATAGTATTCAGTACGTGATCAGTTTTTTAAGTGAACTGTTTCAGTTCTTTGAGAATAATTATCAAACAGCAACATCCTTCACACAACTTGTAATTGTAAAAAATTACCAACGTATTTTTATTAGTATAAATAAGGCAATATTTATATGATTTCCAAAACCATTTTTGACAGGGGTCCGTAGAATTGCTTCAATTGTAAAAGTGTACCGTGACTTAAAATAGTTTAAGAAACCTTGATTTACGAGTATATGTACACTTTAAGACTGCAGTGGACAAACTGTTACTACTTATAACTAAAGTAAGTTCGTATAGGCCGGGTGGCTAGCCTAACTAATTTACTCGTAAAGTCAGTAACATCTACATAGTTTTAGCAATAAAGATATTATGATGAAGTCTAAAACACAAGGATAATAGTACATTGTTCACCGAGAGGAGAAAGTGACCGATTACTTTACTGGGATCGGGAATGGCACTTTCTCTCGAGTGATACATAGTGCTTTATACTACACCTACGAGGAAAATAAAAAACTAAATCTTTACTAATTGAAATTTATATTGAAATTGTTGCAGTTAGTGAAGCTTAATGTAACACTTGAAAATGGCGCCAATGGCGTCTGCAATTTTCACATGTTCTTTTTTCAATGTGTTTGACACCATCCAACACACAGCCAGTGGCCAGTGTCATTTTGCGAACTTGGAGATAAAAACTCACTGTAAAAACTTTTTGGCTTTTGATATTTAGGTTACCAGCGCATAGTCTTACCCAAAATTAAAAAAGAAAAACCACGTAAGAAATGGATTTTCATACACTTTTCTCTCCCGCTCAGATGCGTTTTCTCCCCGCATATTTGTTCGATATGCAATGACGTACTTTCTACCGTAAATTTGATAAAGTATCAAGGTACTTTCCGAGCAGGTGTAGTATAAAGTAATTTTAATATCTGCAAAGAAAGCAACTATAGGAATACTTGCCAACATGTCGAAAATATCTCGCTGATGTACATGTATTGTGATTAGTGTTTCAAATTTGATCCTTTCAATCTTAGTGAGGTCTCTAGTAGTTTGATCAATCAATGTATTCAAAAGTTCCAGGAACTTGTTGTTTGTTTCCATCATTATCTTCTTGTCTTGGCGAGCTTGCATTAAAGCCAACTCGGCATCTCGAGTCCAAATGATTTGTATTCCTAGCAGACCAATCTGAAATAAAATTGTAGAGCCCACAATTTGCTTGAAAATTTAAAGTAAATCAATGATTCCTCTTTTTTTTTTCTTAATGGAATTTACCTGAGCAGGCATTTTATCCAGGAACAAAAGAAGATTGAATGATGGATCATTTAGAACTGCAACGGCATTTCGTATGATCGAATGCAAACTGCCCTGTGCAGACTGTAGGAGCGAAGTAAGCCATGTTTCTACTGAACCTTCTGCACGCACTGGTCGCTCTAATTTGATCTCTTCCCCTTCGGAAGAGACTATTGCAATCATTTTGTTATATTCTGAAATGTATTATTTACGAATAATTTTACATAGTTACATTGTTAAGATGCATACAAAAAGGGCAATATTTTGAAAAAGCCTTACCAACATCATGAAATTTGACGTAACGGATATTATCAAAAATAGATAATAAATGGTTTTGTATCGTGTGTGAGTCGGATGCCTGGCCCAAAATTTCTAATAAAGCCGGATCAGATACAAAGAAAAATCTAGGGAACATTGTTCTTTTCCTCTCAAGATAACCACTGAGACTCTTTTGACAAAGTTCAAGTTGTTCCTGTAGATGTGGGAGCAATTGTCGTAGTAAGTCGTCACCAACGCAGCACGATACTACTCCTGGAGTCTCGTGAGCTCTCTGCATAATTTTTTGCCAAGACTTATCAATTTTCGAAAATCGTTTTGCCTCTTTCGGTAGCTGTTTGGCGATATCGCCTCCAACGAACACTGCCTCCAAGTAAACCCACATGTTTTGAACAAGAAGCCATCTTTCCAGGATTTCATTGGTACTTTGTAGATCATATAGCCATTGCTGAATTTGTTTCCTGAACGGCGCATTATACCTGTTCAATACAGGCCGTAGTTAAATGTTTATAATTACCGATAAATTAACTAGCTTTGGTCAATTAATTAATGAAATAAATTCGAACAACGTACAAGTACTTATAATCAATTCTAACGATATAATTAAAAAATAATTAGCCTAGTCATTTAAGCTTATATTAGGTAAGAATCTCGGAATTCGAGATACCCAGCTGTAAGTGTAAATACTTGTATATTGACACCCTAAAAGTTGTCTCAAAACCTACATATGGTAGCGTGTACGTAACGTAACGTGTAACTATAACATTTCAAGGTCAAAGGTCACAAAAATCGTTTTTTTGCGCTTTTTTTGTAAATATCTCATTTCCTATGGTGTTTTTGCTACTTGTATGTATCATCAATATTGTAGAATACAAAATTCTCTACAAATTTTGTTTGCGAAATGTTTTAATACGGTGAACCGTTTTCGAGATAGAGGGCGGAGAGCGCGCGGTCACCGCATCACTTCAGGTCAACCGGTGCCTCCGGTCAAAAACGCGCCATTTATAGTTGATGAACTATCTTTCACAAGTGGCGATATTATTATCGCCACTTGTGAACCGAATCGAAAAATTATTTTTTAGTTCGAAAGGATATTCTCCCGAAGTAGTCCCATTTAAATTTTACAAAAATCGGCCGAACCATTTTTGAAAAAACCAACAATAATGTAAGCAATTCGAGCGAAATATCCGAATTTTGTAAACGATGGAAGTCGGTTTAGCCATTTTTTGCGAAAAATAATTATTTAAAGAAAGTTTATTGTTCGTAAGACAATAGTAAACAAAACATATACATATACATAGTAATAGTAGTTCGTGACAAAATTTGACAAATATTTATAATCATTGATTTATCGATAGTTCATCAACTATATATGGCGCGTTTGTGACCGGAGGCACCGGTTGACCTGAAGTGATGCGGTGACCGCGCGCTCTCCGCCCTCTATCTCAAAAACGGTTCACCGTATAAAAAAATTAAGAATAAAATTTGTAGAAAATTGTGTTTCCTACAATTTCAAATTATAATTGTTAAGCTAGTTCTATAGTATTTATAGGATTAGATACCTATCTATAGCTAACTCTAGCTAGGTGTGTCACTAATACTAAACAGATGTAAGTGACATAATTGTGTTATCAGAAATTGTGAACTAAAACTGTTACTGTTAGTGTCATTTTTGCTTTTAAATGTTACTTCCATTACGCTGTTTAGCATAAATGTTTAGCTAGAACTTTGCTATACCCTATGAAACAGGGTGACATGTACCTGTAAGTTAGTTATTGTTATGTTAAGACCTAATTATAACTATATGTATATGATCTTGCAAATAAATAAATATCTAAATATCAATATTGATGGTACATACAAATATATGTAATTGTCACTAAAATTGCACCGACATATTTGTTTGAATACCAGGGAATCGAGGGCTCAATATTTTACAGAAACATTTACGAGTCAAAACCGTGTACTTAATACTTATTCAAATAAGCTTGTGAATCAAAATGTTATGTAATTTATGTCCAAGTTAATGACCAGTCAAAGTTTATAAAAGAATTTGCACCAAACATAGCTAACAGAAAAATCGTTATTAATATGCATTAATTAAAATATAACATGAAGATAGTATACCTATCATATATTGTATATACTGGTACAAATTTAAAAATGCCGTAAATTGTTACTCTACTGTACGAGTACCTAAACAACAAGCACGCCTTCTGCCTATATTCTAAAAAATCTTTCAAGAGATGCAAAAGGCACCTTACTTTTCAAAAGTTGAAAATCTGTAATTGATATTACGTACCGAAAAACTGAATTAAGTGTGATAGCTCATATACGTCAGCTATTCAGTTGAGACGAACCAAGTCAGAATGTTGATAAATATCAACATTCATCACTTTGGTTATAGTTCCGGGAAGGAATAACTATGTTTTAGTTTGAAGTTTTTTTCTCGAGGAGATCTGAATGTGCTGTAAATTATTATCTTTACAAACCGATTGGAAAGAAGAGATCCCAAAATCATTAAACTGTCTTCAAGCTGACCGATAGTCTCAGCAGTGGTGTCACCTCTTAGCAGCAGTTCTCCTCGATTATTAAAAGTCTGGAACGTCAATTCATGGACTGACCATTCGTTTGTCACTTGCCGCAGTTTCGCTTCAATATCTTTCTCTTTCATGGCTGATATACAAATGTCCTGGTAAAAAAAAAAAACATTGATATCAGTTATTTTGATACAGTAATTCTGATTAAACTCCATATTATTTAACCATAAACTTAAGATTTTTGCCCATAATCTTACCTATTAAAAATATAACTAAACTAAATTTTATGTTATCTACAAGTATCTTCACTTACTTCAATATCTTCCTTATTTGGTAAAAGCGGTGCTTCGAGAATGTTTTTGAGGCAAAAATCTTCATTATCGAGTTCAAAGATGTACTTTGTGACTTCCATGATGCGCTGCCAGTGGCGTGGTTTCATAGCTTTGTTGGCCATTAGCTCGAGCAGCGGACACATGTCATTGAAGTCATCTATAGTCTTTTTTAGAGCAAAGAACGCAGGCCATTCTTTGAGACTGTTTTGTAAAAGATAAAACGTATAGTAATGTATTATTTCATATTTCATTTCAGGGAATACGGAGAAAAGGATTGTGATGTAGATAACATCTACGAGTAAAGTTTTGATGGCGCAGAAAACTAAGGGTCTCGACATGCTGGCTGTAATTATTAACTACTCTAGTTTTGACGCTTAGGACATTTGGGAATGTGTATAAACAATTTTGGAGGATAATGTTACTGTCGTATATTTATTCATGGGTTGTACAAGTGTTGTATCATATCATTTTTACAATTTCAATAAAAATAAATAGTTATTGACATGAGATGAATGAATGAAAAAAAAAGTAGTGCTGGACTTATTAATGACGAAACATACCCTTTTGGCAACTTGCGACATCTGTTCTGGAATTCCATCAATTCATTGTTGATCTCTTCGATGTTGACTTCTCCCCAAGGTATGTCGTAATAGCTGCTCACTCTATCAATAACATCATTGTACAGTTTGTACAGCTTTTGCAACAGGTTTAGTTCTTTCCTTATCTGAGCAAGCTCTGGATACTCGGTGTGGGGGAGACCGAACAGCTCTTCGCCATTTTGGTATGTTTGTAACTTACGCCACATGCCATCGAAACGGTTCTAGTAGTAAATATATTAATATAGTTTTAAAATACACGTTATTCAAAGATACACTAGGAAACATGAAATTTTCTCATAAAAGAAAATAGCAATAACTATTTTTCCGTCCGCACTGAAATTGAATTATCTAGGTATTTGTGTAATAAATTAAACATTTTGTAGAAATTACATTTTATCACAGCCAAAAAATACGCGTGGTAATGTCAACGTTAAAAGGGGAAATCGTGATTTTTCCATTAAGTTAAGCGGTCAGACTATAATTATATTATTAAAAGGTAGATGTCATGTCGTACAAGGAGGTGAAGGTGGCCATAGTTTATTCATAAATGTGACATTCGTTTTCGTGTGATATATTTAAATTTTGTAAATCAGTGCTGTAGCTAAAGAATTCAACTACACATTTTTCATCATTTCTTTCTGCAATGTATTTCTATTTTGTTTGAAATACTGTACCTGGAATAATATTAGTCTGTCGGAAGCTTCTCTTGGAGTAAGACCAGATTGCATTGGGCCAGCGTGTCTATACTCGTGACAATAGTCAGTATTGTCTTCTCGGAATCTATAATAATTAAAACACGATTTAAGTACTTATATTACATAAATCTACTCGATGATCTCCAGTAGATTTACGAGTATGTACCATGCAGTATTGTATTAATTTTTAAATATTCTTTGCCATTTTGATTTTTATTTATAGCCCACACTAGCGTCACAGTACAATGCGTCGGGGTTTTTTACCGAATGTCGTATAGACTCTTTTTACATGACGATGCGCAAGAGGTGCACACCTTCCTTGACGCGCAGGGTCCGAGCTAGCCACAACAGTCTTAAGAGTATTATTTTGCGACTCACTTTGACTGCGTTATAGATACTTCTTATTTGTTCGACGTGGACATTAATAACTTTTACGATTCCTTTGCAATAAAGTGAATTTAGTTTGAATTTACTTTATAATATTTTACTAAGACTTATCATTCTACAGACCCTTCACCACAGACATATTGTTTACCTGTCAAGGTTGTTTTTCAAATCTTCCTCAAACTGTGGCTGCATTCTGAGAAGTTGCACGTGAGACGCTAAAGCTTGTGCCTGAAGTTGTTGCCACGTGTAGCGTAAGTTGTCAACTTGTTCTAGATCTTCCTTACTCACAGGCAATTCGTATCGAGTAATCACATTAAACGCTTCCTAAAACATATGGTTGTTTATCAACGTGCAGTTCATTGATAGATAAACTGACATTTACACAAGTTGCAAGCTATTACCATAGAAATCATTAGTATCATTCAGTACATAATTAGACATTGTAGCGACAATCATTAGTAAATAATTAGACATTGTAGCGACTATTTACACGGTTTAGATTAGCATGCATTAATTACTTTATTCGAATATCTTTGGTAAACTTACTTCAACTGGATCAATTTTTAACTCCATATCGACTTCCTGTTCTCTAATTTTTTTGAGTGTCTCCATGACAGTTCTTACATCATCTAAGTCGCGTATAGGTCTCTCAAGTTTACGTTCTAAATCATTCATAATAGCATATACGTAATCCATTTCTCGTTTATATTTTTTGCGCATTGCTTGGCTAATACGATGAGTGCCATCTGATACAAAAAAATAATTTAAGATAAATCGTACAATTGGTCATTTTTGGATGTGGATTTGATTCGTTCTCATAATATTATACAGTAGAACTCCAATTATCCGAATCGCCGATTATCCGAATCACTTTCAGAAAAAAAATTGGCCCGAGTGTGACCACTTGCAACTGCTCACAGTCAAGCGAATGCTTGACCTGGCTGCCCGAAAACGGATGAAGACCGCAAAACAGCTTACATTGACGGAGATGTTTGAAAAACAATGATTTTTATTTCTAAACTTGTACATAAGTACATTTTATTTATATTTAAAACATGTGAAAATATCATGTTTCTTTCATTTAATTCAATAAAAAAATAGTGCAATATCAAAACGTAGCTTTTTTTCTCTCCAATGGCAATTTTTTTTAAATAACTCCGATTATCCGAATATTTGATTATCCGAATGGGTCCCGGTCCCCATTAATTCGGATAATTGGAGTTCTACTGTATTATCAAAATATTATCTTTTATATAATGAAATATAAAAGTATTATAAACTGAAGATAAACATTATTACCTACTTTATATTACATATTGCACGACAATTAAATCCTTCGTTCTCCTCCGTGATCCACCCATTACAACATTATTACCAAACTCTTTACTATAATTAAACTCTTTGCACTAAACTCATTATTTATGATACTTTTTCCTATATGACATATCTTGGCAAGTCCTTGTGTGACATTACATATTTTTCCTGTATTGATTAAGTATTTTATTGCAAATTCATAATTGTGTAATCAATCACAATGTGGAAAACGGAGTAGACGAAGCACCAAGTGTTTTGTATACAAAAAGTCAAAAAGTAAAAACTGTGTTGCTGCACGACGGTTACGGGTATAATTTTTTTAAGAAATATGAATCTGGGTATAAATATTGGAGGTGCAGTAATCAGAGGGAATATAAAACTTCAATTACTTTAGATTTGAAAAATGCTGTTTTTAGAAAAGCAAATTATATGTGCACACTAGGGTGGAGCGATTTTTTTTTTCGTTTTATGGGGACCTAATAGCAAAAATATGGTGCGTTTTAGGTCCAAATAGAACCATAAAAAATAATATTTGATTTCGTTTACGGTGACTGCCTCCGCAATGTCATTGAAATTAAAAAAATAAATTATTTTAGTACCTGTTTTGACGCCATATAAATTTATTAAAATCTAATGAATAAAACAATTTTGTTTGGCGAAATAACTATTTTTTTTTAAATATATTTTCGATATAATACAAAATGAAAGCGTCACTTTGTGTCCATAATTTAAAATAAGGGGTGTGAAGGAACGCGGGGGGTGCGGTTAGCGCCAGTCTAGCGCGTCGTCACGGATTTCGCTTAATTCCGGAACTTAATGCTTTATACTTTGACGGAAGGAAAGATAAAACGTTAAAGGTCATTAAAAAGAGCGGCAAATGCTACAGGACTTTTGACTGTCGAGGAACACATCTCACTAATTCAAGAGCCTGGATCAATCTATCTTGGATACGTGGTACCTAATGTTGGGACAGCTAAAGGAATAGAAATCTCCATAGCAGAGTTTCTATCACGTGAAGAAATACTTCTTAATGAACTAGTGGCAATAGGTTGCGATGGCACAAACATGAATACTGGAAAAAATGGTGGTATTATAAGACTGTTCGAGAAAAGATCGACAAAAACCACTTCAGTGGATAGTTTGTTTGCTGCACATGAATGAACTGCCTTTGCGACACTTGTTTCTTCAACTCGACGGGTGTACTTCGGGGCCTAAGTCTTTCTCTGGACCTTTGGGAAAAGCATTAGAGACCTGTGAACAATTACCTGTAAAAAAATTCAACCTATCGAAGGAGAGATGCTGACAGAAATGGCCACAGATTTGAGTACAGATCAACAGTACTTACATAACATTGTCACAGCGGTACTTACAGGTAATTTTCCAGAAGATCTGTCAAACAAATCTCCCGGCAAACTTTCACATGCCCGTTGGGTCACACGTGCCAATAGAATATTGCGTTTGTATGTAGCAACCGAAACACCATCAGAGAAACTGATAACTCTGGCAACATTTGTTGTTAAAGTTTACGCACCATCTTGGTTTCTAATAAAAAATAGACCCTCCTGCAAGGATGGAACGCGACATCTTTTCTATATAATCTCGGCCTCCAGATACCTGTCAGAAGATCTTAAAAAGATAATCGATCCTGTCATTCAACGAAACAGCTACTTTGCGCATCCGGAGAACACGCTTCTTGCAATGTTAACTGATGACAAGAAAGTTATTCGAAAACTGGCAGCAAGGCGCGTATTAAAAGCACGTAGCACCCAGCAAACTTCAACAACTAGACTGTTTGAGTTGCCCTGCATAAATTTTAATGCTTCGACATACATTGATTTAGTCAATTGGCAGGAAAAAATAACGGAACTCCCTATTTAGAAAATCTTTTCTGACTAAGAAATTCGGCACGTCGTCGAAACTGGGGATGAGGATAAATGAACGTTTTTAAGGCTTCCGTGCCATACTCAAGCTGTAGAACGAGCTGTAAAAGTGACTACAGAGGCAGCCACGTCTCAATGCACGGAAAAGGCACGATTAGGTGCATAAAATCAAAAATCAGAAATCGTTTATTGCATCACTATGTACAATGTTCTTAGTAATAAATAAAATAGTTCCAATAGTGGACCCTAACGGGCGTGCAATATTAAAAGATGTCTTAGCTAGACATAAGTAGAACTCTGTTTCTCGAATTCCTACATGAAATTTATCACAAAATTGTTTAAATTACTTATATAAGAAATCATTATTAATATACTTTAATGTACCTACCTTAATTAATTTATAACAAAAAACATAAAAATAACAATATTCATTTTTTTTAAATTACTTGTGCCTAGAAAGAGGAACAAGTAATTTAAAAAAATGAACATAATGCCTAAATTTGAGACAAAAAGGGATTTTAAGGCAAATTAACATATTTCTTAATTATTGTTCTTAATTTAGATTGCAGTTCTTAAATAAATATCTTAAGTAAAGTTTGTATGCCATTTATCACCCATATACCATTAAACTAAGTTCAATAGTTGGTAAAATGAGTAACTATTCTTTTTTAGTTTAATGTAAATTTTTTGAGGTCAGTGCGGAGGCAGAAGATGTTGGCCAAATTAATTGAAAAATCACATTTATTTTACTCTTATGTAATGCACCGATTACAATTTGATATCTTAAAAAATTTTTTTTTCATACATGAACGCTCCACCCTAGTGCACACGCGACACTTTAAAAAATATTATCGACGCTAATATTGATGTGTGCAAGAAAGAAGTGTGCACCAATTTTGAATCTATCCCAAAAATATTTGAAAAGCATTTTTGAATCATTCGAACACAAAATCTTTATTTTCTTCAAAGAAAGATACATAGTACAGAGCAAGAAACAAGTTTTCGAATGTAGATCGCACACCTTTTTCAAGTCTAGCAGATATTAAACTACCCGAATAACTAGTCCAAATTTCTATTTATGAGACGATAAGTCATAACAAAGTAATTATTTTCGGCACTCAACTGGCTAAGGTACTAATCCGAACAAAAAAAAGTTTGTGGTGATGTACATTTCGTATAGTTTCAATATCTTGGTATCAGCTGTACACCCGTCACGTAGACATATCTAATAGCATTGATACAGTATGTTTTGTTCCACTGATTTTTGCCTTGTTACCAAATAAAAAAAAAAGATACGTACGAAAGGCTTTTCACAATTTTAAAAGAACAATTAGGTTTAAATATTACGAGTTACGACTTACAAATGCGATTACGAAATGGATACTATACAAGCTGTAAAAATATATTTCCGGGTTGTAACATCAAAGGGTACTACTATATATTTTTTTAATGCTATATGGAAAATGTCAAAGAAAATTGTTTTTTCTGAATCTAGAGATGGGCAACACATTATTCGCCTTTGTACAATGCTACCATTACTCCCACCGAAAATGTAAAAAAGCTCCTAATTTTCTTCAAAATTTCAAGAGTACTTCACGAAACAATGGATTATTTTAATAACCGGCAAAATATTTCGTTGCCTTAATGAAAAATTTCGGACAAATAATGCAATAGGCCTAAAAGACGCTGGCGTGACGATCTTGACACTTTCCGGGAAGGTTGGCGGGATTTGGCTACAGAACACGATAAATGGAAGAAAGTGGGGAGACCTTTGCCCAGAAGTGGGACAGCATAGGTTGAGAAGAAGAAATGCACTAGAAGGCTGGCACAGAAGAATAAACTCGATTGTCATTAAAAAACATCATTTCTTTTTATGTCGAAAATTTTAAAAAAAAAGCATAAATACAAACAAGCAAAAAAAAAAAGTAAACTGCATTGCAAACAAAAAAAACGGCGACAACAAGATATAGAAAAATCTGATCTTGCAGAGATCTTGAGAATGCTTGCAAGATTTATAGAAGCTATAGAGAGTTAATTGTTTTGTATTTTTTCGTCAATACAATAAAGACATTTTTTTACACATTTTCTGTTTCATTGTACTGGTAATATTTTGAGAATATAATATTATGAGAATGAACCGTGGACTTTAGCTTCAGTAACACATAGCGAAGTAGGTTTTCACAAGGATCCTTTTAGGAGAAATTGGGTTCATTGTCTACTGACAGCGGTTTGTTAGATTAGCTTGGTATTACAGTTATTATGTCTACAATTCTACATTACATACATTACAGGTATTCGAACTTCAAACAGAAAGTAACCAGAATTATTATCAAGTATTTGAATGAAATGAGAAGTGTAAATCAAACATTGCAGCTACGTCGATATTTAGCCCCAAATTACAAATAAATATGTTGAAACCTCATTCTATACACAGTAAAAACTTGTTTTGGATTGATGTGGGGAAAATGAAAACTCTGATGATGTACAGCTTTTCCGTGACACTGTCAAGAAAAATACGTTGTTGAGTCAAACTTTACTCAGTCTGAGCCTCGCAATTCAGTGAAGTAACGCGCCCAGTGTTCTGGGGAAGAGGACCTTTCCGGACGATAGTAGTCTGGACAGCGTGTTAGTTTTGTAAAAATGTAAATACATCAAATAGTTTTTTTTATCAAATAATAAAAGTATGATGTATGGTCGAAATAAATAATGCAATTTGCTATTACAAATACTGAATCGGATTGACTCTGATAATGTTAGTAATTTTTTAGTTTTAAGGAAAAGTAATAGGCATAACTAAAATAATAATAATATAATGTTTTTTTAACTGTGTTTTGCTGTTTAGATTTTTAACTGCATTATTATTGATTACACAATTCGACATAAGAAAAATTGTCTTCGTGCTTAAAATTTATTTAGTGATTTTTCTTTTCACTATGCTGTAATTAGAGCATACCCCGCCCTCCTCCTCCGCGCATACTGAGAACGTCACAGCGCTCGCGCCCGCAGTAAAAACAGCTGTGCGTGGATCCACTCAGACTCGACCTGTGCCGGCTCGCACTACAACCACATCTCTATGCTCCGAGTCGCTGAATGTGCCCGCTGTCCAGAATCTATCTAGCTCAGACCCTAACCTTTATCAAACGGATACAACCTTCCAACGCAAACGTAAGCGATATTTGGACAGCAACGAACTTCTCCGTGACTTTGTGGGCCAAATAACAAAAAAGTTCGACGATTTTAAAACTGAACAAGAAGCGAGATGCGATAAAATGCTGTGAGCCGTTGACGAAATCCGCTCATCTGTCGATTTTTTGGCGCAAAAATATGAGACATTGCACAAAAGGTTGGATAAAATGGAAGAAAAAAGTAAATCTGACGCTACTCTCACATACAGACGCTTGAAGATAAATTGGAACGTATGGAACAGCTGTCCCGGTCTAAGTGTCTCTAAATAAGAAAAGTTCCGTCGGAAAACTCTGAAACCAAATTATCTTTACTAAACACGTTCATGGCCGTCACTAAAGTATTGAATGTGCAGCTCCAGCCTAGCGACGTTAAAGATATTTTCAGAACGAAGAGCAAGGACCCAAAAAACAAGACAATAATTGTGGACTTGAACAGCGTCATCAAGAGGGAAAACGTCATAACCATGTACAGGAGGTTCAATAAAGGAAGTCGACTATCTACTTCCCACTTGAAAATCCCGGGACCATCTAGACCGATTTTCATTTCCGAAAACTTAAACCCGAAAATGAAGCGACTCCACTACTTTGCAAGAGAACATATTGTCAAGGCAAATAGATTTGCGTTCTGTTGGGTAACCAACGGTAAAATCTACATACGTAAAATGGAAAATAGCCCTCCTGTACGTGTGGCAAATAAATCTTCGCTCGCCGTAAACAACACATCCATGACTAGCTCATATCCAAGAAGACCCACTGATAGCTGTTTACTTTAGTATAAATGTTAAAAAATCTTGCCAATTTATTTTTGTAGCGATTGCAAGAAATATCAATCCAATTGCACTAAAATTGTTAAATCTATGTGTACTGAAACACTTACGACGCATTCTCACATACACTCTTTCACACACACTAATTGACAAACACACATTCTCTAGTGATTTAAGTCTTATTATGCATACCTCAACACCAAGTTGCTCTAATTCGAACAACCACTATGTCAATCTGCTGGTTCTAATACCGTTCCTATCAAATGTTCCCCTGTTCGTCTATCCATTCAATAATGGATGAGCTAGATAACCTAACCCATGAAATAGACCAAATTTCAATTTCTGACTCAATGATATGCTCACCGGAAGATGCCGCTTCCAACTTACACACTATAAATTCTTTCAAAATCCTTCATGTCAACATCAAAAGTATCAAACAAAATTTCGATAGTCTCCTGACACTAATACATAGACTTCTTCCTTGATGTACTGATTTTGTCTGAATGCTGGCCTCAGTAAGAATCCACAGTTACCTTCTCTTCCAGGATTCCAAGCCCATAAATCGGATTATATAAAACAAAATGACGGCATAGTTGCGTATGTCAGATCTGGTATTGAGTGTAACATCCTAAAAGCCGATATTGCAGACGCAAATGGCTTGATTTTAACTTTCTCGGACAAACTTTCAATTATAGCTCTGTATCGTTCCCCGTCTTATATAAATTTAAACCCGTTTATCTATAGCCTCGATAAAAACTCCGCACGCAACAAATGTACAAATCAGTTCTTGTGATTGGGGATTTGAACATAAATATAATTCCTACTAACACTAATTCGGCTGCAGATGACTACCTAAACATGCTGGCAAGTCATGCACTCCTTCCGGCTCATTTATATCCAACTAGAGAAGAAAATTGCCTTGATCATGTCTTGCTCGGACATGCCCTTCAAAAACTCTTATTTTAAATAGCTTTATTACTGACCATGCTTCAGTCATTTTTAGTATGAACACAATGGTAACTAAATTTAATTTCATTTATTTATCATTAATTACCCCTACCATTACAGTAAAAAACCAATGCGATAGTGTAAAAAACAAAACAATTCATAAAAATAGAAAATTATAAAATGTCAATTTATATAATAAAAATAATGTCAAATATTCCAAATCCAATCATATGTCCACTCATTCAGACATCCCCGCAATAGTCCACGATTTATCCAACCAGGACTTCTCTAGCATCCTCTCTTGTACTGACCCCGAGCTTGCCTCGAAAAAGCTTATTGATGTTATCTCATCTTCTGTGGAAAAATATACCAGCTACCGTAGAGTACCCAGCAGAAAGCGCATTTTAAAGCCCTGGATTACTCCGGGTCTTCTGAAATGTATCAGACATAAAGATAAGCAATTACAGTGTATAGAGTCTGGTCAACGAAAGCTGTCCAAGACTACGTGAATGCTAAATTTCATGGAGATCAGCTGAGCGGTACTAGAAAACAAGCTAACAGCTCTTGATTTTTTAAAATTCCCGCCTTTTTTCTTGGACAGCTTTCGTTGGCCAGACTCTACCCGATACAATAAATTGTGTACTAAAATTGTAAAAAAGGTTAAACTCGAGTACGAAAAAACAGAATTTACTAAAGCGAAAAAGAGTCCTAAGGCAGCTTGGAATATGGTGAATAAAATTGCTAATATAAATAAAAAGAAAAACAGTTCCACCAATCTTTATACAATTTCAGATGACCCTCATACATCCGTCAATAAAGTGAACTTTTTTTTCGCCAGTGTTGGGAAAACTTTGGCATCCAAAATTGTGCCTGACATAGACATTGCTTCCTCTCAAAAATTAACCGCATGTTTTTGCCCTGTCTAAAAAAAATCCCACCCCTAAAATCAATGGCTGTTTTGAATACTGATAATGAAGAAATAGAACAAGTGATCCTAAATCTGAAGGAACAATGCGCTATTGGTTGGGACGGCATCTCTACTTCCGTTTTAAAAGCCGAATATGAATCATGTTTTCAACCTTTCACTGAACTCTGGTATTTTCCCTCGTGTCTTTAAAAAAGCCATTGTCCATCCTATCTTTAAAGACGGAGATGAAGGCAGTATTACTAATTACAGGCCCATTTCTGTTCTGTCGGCATTGCCGAAGGTGTTGGGACATTATTAAAAAAACGTCTTCTTGCATTTCTAACTGCTAACAACGTCCTCTCAAAAAACCAATTTGGTTTTAGACGTAGCATCTCCACGGAAGACGCAGTTCTAGAATTAACGCAAAGTATTGTTAATAACTTCGACAGACGACAGATAACAGCTGCTGTGTTTTTGGACCTGTCTAAGGCCTTTGACACTGTCTCCATTCCTATCCTGTTATCGAAATTCTTTGCATGGAGTTAGAGGCATCGCCTTGAAGTTATTTTCTAGCTATCTCAGTGACCGCACGCAACAAGTAGTTATTGATGGCCACTTTAGTGAAGAAGAATCCCTTAGCTGCGGTGTCCCACAGGGGAGCGTCATTGGTCCAATATTGTTCCTCCTTTACATTAATGACCTTTGTAATATGACTTTACCTAACTGTAAAATAATAACCTACGCTGATGATACAGTGTTGCTAATCAGTGGCAAGAACTGGCAAGAAGTCCGCGAACACTGTGAAAATGCACTCCGTGCTGTTATGTCTTGGTTAAAGCTGAATTTACTTACGCTCAATCTAGCTAAAACTAAGGTCATAGCTTTTACTCCCAATATATCTAACCAACCAACGACTACGTTTGCTATCTGTGCTCACACTTGCCCTAGGAACTCAATTAGTTGTGACTGCAACACTTTAACCCAAACGACAGTATTTGGGAGTCGTTCTAGACTATACAATGTCCTGGAAATTACATATAGATTCCATGGTGTCCCGGGTCCGTAAACTAATTTACGTTTTTAAACGTCTAAGACCTGTGGTACGAGTAGATTTACAATACCTCAAGTGTGTCTATTACGCTTTAGCCCAATCAGTCTTATCATATTGCACCACCTCCTGGGGTGGATCAGCTAAAACTTACATGTTAAGACTAGAAAGAGCACAGAGAGCTGTACTTAAGGTCCTTGCCAAAAAACCTATCCGCTTCCCCACTTCTGACTTGTACTCCTTATGCAAAGTTCTAACTGTAAGACAACTTTTTGTATTACAAACTATTCTTCGAAAACATTCACAATTGTATTATGATCCTGACTTCTCAACTAATAAACGCAGATCAGATAAAGTTTGTGGCTCGGAAAAGTGCCGCACTTTTATAGCAAGTCGTCATTATCAAGTTGTCAGCTAATTGCTGTATAATAGATTAAATAAAGAACTCCGTATTTACCCACTTCCCTCCCATAAATGTAAAATAGAATGTGTTGAATGGCTATTATCACTATCTTACCAAGATACCGAGAACTTAATTACAGTTATAACTTGAATGCAATCATCACACACACACACACACACTCACTCTCACACACACACACAACCACGTACACACAATTCAAACGGCTATTGTTGTCTAATATATGTAACTTTGATGAAAATATTGTATTTTTTAATAATTTTCTGTTATCCAAATTCATAATGTTGTCTAAATTCTTTGCCGGAGGTGGGCGATGCTGCCCGCGACACAGTCTTTCTGACTACTGCAGGTAGTATCGTTCCTTTGTTTAGAACTAAGTTTTTGTGCCAAATAAAGAATTTTATTTATTTATTGCCAACAAGCGCTGGGAGACTCATTCCTCCTTATAGCTGGGAAGGTCCATCGTTCTCATGTGTTCGTAGAAAGCTTCAATATCTTCCCAGCTAATATATGTTTGCTACATATCTGAAAAGATAATTCAGTCAAAAGCCCTGCAATGTTAGCATGAGTCGATTTTGAGTATAGAACTTGTTTACGGAGTTCTACAGAACACAGTTCACAGTTCAAAAAAAGTTCAAAGTTTGCTATGTGTTTTCTGTGTCTTGATTTGTTAGTTAATTTGTTTTCCAGGAGAATTGAGTGAATAAAACATCCGCAATTAATTGAAATAAAGCAGATAAACGTAATTAAACCTCTCCCCTCTGGGTGTTGCGTCTGTGTGGACGTGTGCAAAATCAGTGCTAAATAAATAAATTTAAACTTAAGATTTTACATTTTCGTTAACAAAATCTGAGCTAGAAATTAGGAGCACAGAAACCGTAAGGAGTTAAACTTTCGCGCAAGCCGCAACCAGCTGTTGAGTAAGACAAGAAAGGCTCTAAAATGTGTACGCGCTGGCGTCCGTTTCACTCGCACCCATTGATAGACACCTCTGCGCGCAACAGGTTGCAGTGCTGCAGTGTGCTTATCTACGCAAACTTTGCGCGCGCGCACGTCGCTTGTACACTCATCACCTGCGGTGAGTAGTGAAAAGAGACAGACTACAGTCATTAGCGGCATCTATGCTAGTGTCCATACGACTGAGCGCGCCAACACATTGAGACCCGCTGCGCGCGCGCTGCACTCGTGATATCACCTGGGTTTGCCTGACAATTTAATTTAATTTTTTTTTCTGATTTGAAATATTGTGGAGAGGATTCCTAACTCTTTTATTTATTTATTTCTTGGATTCTACCTGCACAAGATTGTACAACAAACATGCCAAAAGATAGCACCTCTGTAGCAACCACTGAAATGGAGACACATACAAATCTTAAAGCTACAACAAGTACTGTTCCTGCTTTGGCTCGATCCTCTTCGTGTGTCACACAAACAATCGATAACAGTGTACGATATGATTCGGAACCGGACCTGCGCCTGGCGCATAGTAAGAAGAGGAAGCACGATGGACAAGATATTGATTTAGCTGCTACTATTAAGGATTCTTTGGAAGCATTATCAAAAAAGCAGGACAAACAGTTTAACGAACTAAAAGGCATCGTCTGTTCTGTCAAAGAACAAAACTGTGAATTGACAAAAACAGTTGAACTTTTATCCCAAAAAAATGATGACTTTATGAAGAGGATACAGCAGCTAGAAAGAGTGGTACAAGAAAAATCAAGATATATCGTTCAACTGGAAGTAAAGTGTGAAAAACTAGAGAGATGGTCCAGATCATCTGGTATTGAAATTCGCAATATCCCTAAGTCAGAACACAAAGTTGAGTCCAAAGAAGATCTTTCTGAAATCGTCCAAAAACTCGGAAAAACATTAAACATGGAAATAAAAGTCACGGATCTACGAGATGTTAACAGAACACACTCCACAGACGCTGCGCAAAGACCTATAATTGCTGAATTCAATAGCAACTTGCTCAAAGAAAAAGTGTTGATGGCTGTGAGGAGATTCAATAGAAATCGGACAAAAGACGATAAACTTAACACTTCACACCTCAACCTTATGAAACCTGACAAACCCATCTATGGCTCAGAGACCTTAACACAAAAAATGCAGAGATTATATTACTTAGCACGTAACTATAAAAAAAATGCTGGTTACAAATATTGCTGGACATCACGTGGAAAAGTCTACTTGCGGAAACATGAAAATTTACCTCAGATTAAAGTTGAATGTGATGCCGACATTGATAACCTGAGGAAGCAGGATTGACTAGATAAACAAGGTTTGAGAAAAATTATGTGCCTCTTTATTTGTTTGACATGTCAAAAAGATGCGGTACGTATTGTAACGTTTATTTCACTTTTGGGTCTCCTGGGTCTTTTGCTTTTGTATTTGACATATATTTATATCACTGAAATGTAGACACATTCACTCGCAACACATAAACAATATTCACACACAACTTACAACTTTACTCCATCACTCTTAAATAACATGCAATTTCATTCCATACTACAACACAGTAGTAGCTTTCCTGATATACTATTTAAAACTATAGGAAAACAAATGCGACCAATCTACTTCTACTCTCTAATTATGGGTAACACACCACAACTATCAAAATTCGAAGAAATTGACGATTTAGTCGTGTCAAAAGCATATGAATGTGATGTAGAACAATGCGTAAATTTTCTCCCTCGGTCTAACAAAACTCTCACTATATTAGCACAAAATATAAGAAGTCTGGGATGTAACTTAGATAAACTCGAAATTTTGCTTGCTAGACTTGGTTTTAATTGTGATGTTCTTGTGCTGACAGAATGTTGGCTTGAATGTTTACCTATCATTCCTAATATAGAAGGATACCGTTCCGTCAGCACCAAAATAAACGCAAACAGAAGTGACGGAATAGTAGTTTATATTAAAAAATAACTTAGTTTTTCTCACGACGAACCATATTTTATTGAAGGAAATTGCTTAAGTATACAGCTTGACTCACACAGTTATTTTAGCAATATATCGGTCTCCTTCTCACAAGAAAATTGATAACTAAATTTTTTTCTCAAGGATTAGTAGAAAAAAATGTATGGCGATTTATATAGATCTCGCTAAAGCATTTGATACAGTCTCTGTCCCCATACTTATATCCAAACTTAGAAAAATTGGAATCAGAGGTGACCAGCTCAATCTCTTTAAAAGCTACTTAACTGGTAGATTTCAATGTGTTAAAATTGGTAGTCATACCAGCAAAGAATAACCAGTGACGCACGGGGTGCCACAGGGCAGTATATTGGGCCCAACGCTATTTTTAGTGTACATCAATGATTTGTGTTCACTAGACTTGGAAAAAGGTGAAATAATATCATATGCAGATGACACAGTTTTAATTTTTTCGGCTAATACTTGGAGAGAAGCTTATGGGGCCGCTCAATTGGGCTTCAATAATGTCACAACATGGATGCATGATAATGTACTATCCCTTAACACGGGTAAAACTAAATTTATTACGTTCTCTCTCACTAATGTTCCTCGTAATAATAATGATTTCAAACTAATTGCACATAATAACCATTGTCTTTCCAAGCTCACATCAACATGTAGCTGTAATTTTTTGGAACTTACTCTTTTCATCAAATATTTGGGAGTTATTATAGATAACAATCATAACTTTAAGCGACACATCCTAAATGTTAGCAATCGGATTCGAAAAACATTTTTTATTTTCAAAAAATTGAGATATATAGCCAAACCCGAGCTTATAAGGCAAGTTTACTTGGCTCTTTGTCAATTGATATTAACATAGGTACTGTATTTCATCTTGGGGAGGTGCTACAAAAACTACATACGTTCCTTAGAATTATCTCAGCGCGCTGTATTGAAGATTAGCACTGGTAGACCAATTTTATTTGACACTGCACTTTTATATGTTCTATGTGATGTTTTGACAGTAAGACAACTATTTATGTACAGTATCATCCTAAAACAACACTCACTTATAATATACGAACCGGAAACGCTAAGTAAAAGACGCAAACATGATGTTTGCACTTTGCCGTCAAGAATAAACACTAGTTTTATCAGAAGATTTTTGACGTTTTTGGGGCCATTTTTGTATAACAAAATCAATAAAAAGTTAAATATATATCACTTGTAAAAACACGAACTAAAACAAAAAATCTCGTCGTGTTTAAAATCGCTCGACGGTGGAAATACCGAAGATCTCTTGAAAGTTGTGGAGTAGTATAGTGTATATCGATTTCTTAGTTATTCTAAATTTTGGGTAACCTACGGAGTAAGTAACTTCATATTATTCATCCATTATTTATATTCATAATAAACACCCTCTCACACTCACTCATTCACTCAAGTACACAACACGCACATACAAACAGTCACACCGGGTTTTACTGAATCCTTGGCAGCAGGTGTGTTTTTCCTCTGAGAATCCGACTGATTGCGCAAATGCCGTAACGGAGGTATTGAATCAAGCAATGGAGTACTATATTCCATTCACTGATGGTTGTCCTCCGGGTAAAGCGAAGCCTTGGTTTAACTCTGCTTGTGACAGTGCTGAAGCACTCAAACGATATGCGTATTTAGCTTGGGCCGACCGACGCTCGTCAGCGTAAATCTCGGGACATTCCAGAAAACAAGAAAGCTTACAACATGGCAGCCAAGTCGAGCAAAAAGGTAAAAAATAGGTTCGATTCGACCATATTGGCCGTATTGGAGCAACATTAGCTTCTTACATTAAATTAGCCTTTTAGGGCACCAGTAGCCGGCTCAAGAAAACTTATTTCTTGATATTAGGTATACATGAATATGGCATGAACGCCACTGAAATTCTACGTCTGTTGACAGCGAACAATTGAAATACATAAACAAATTTGTATATGAAGGAAAAGGTTATAATAATATTAAAGTAATGTTTGTTTAAAGTGTGTTTTATCGTTTAGATTTGTATTGTAATATTTTTATGAATGATTTTTATATGTATTATTATTGATTATCAATGAAATCGAGCTCGCCAATAGAAGTAATCATCCAAGCACGAAATGAGTCAAGTGAGAGAGTAGGCCTAAGTAATGAAACTCAGAAAAACAATGTTAATGACAAACGCCACGGGAAATCTATATCTATGACAGCAAAAATTGAAATATACCAGTAAATTGTGTAGGTACCAAGGAAAAGATAATAAATATTGATAAAATATTTTTTTAATGCATATAACTTTATTTTAATATTTTTATGAATGATTTGTATCTGTATTTATTATCATTTATTTTATTTATCAATTAAATCGAGCTCGCCACTACAAGTCATGATTCAAGCACTAAATGAGGTGAGCAAAAAGGTAAGGCTAGAGACGAACCTCACAAAAACAATGTTAATGACAAATGCCATGTAAAATCCATATCTGTTCACAGCTAACATTTAAAATACACAAACAAATATGTCTACCAAGGAAAAGATTTCATAATATCAATATTACGAGTACCTATCTAATGTTTGTTTTAATGTTTAGATTTTTATTGTAATGTTTTTATGAATGATTTTCATTTCTATTATAATTGATACAAGTATTCTTCAAGTATTCTTTATTTGTTTCAATTAATTTCGCTATTATTGTACACCCCTTCCCTTACCTTCCTCTATAATCCTTTCCTCTCTTAATCAGGTTGCCTGGAAGAAATCGCTCTAAGCGATAAGGCCGCCGATTGTCGCAGTAACTTAATTATATTGTACTCTTTTATTGTTATATTGTCGATTGTGTAAACAATTAAGCGTTTCTGTTCTGTTCTATTCTATGCCTTATTGAAACAAATATGCCTTATAAAAAATGCCTTATTATTTACTCAAAAATGGCTCAAGCTAACATGACAGGGCTTTTAACTGAATCCTCTTTTAAGATATGTAGCAAACAGATATTTGCTGGGAAAAGGTCAGTGCATTATATTGATGCTTTCAACAAACACAGTCATGGAGACCGATGGACCTTCCCAGCTACAAAGAAAAATGAGTATCCCAGCGCTTGCTAGCAGCTAGTCAATGAAATCGAGCTTGCCATTAGAAGTTATCATCCCAGCAATAAAGGAGTCAAGTAAGAAAAGGTGAACCTCACAAAAACAATGTTAATGACAAACGCCACTGAAATTCTATGTTTGTTGACAGCGAACAATTGAAATACATGAACAAATATGTTTATCAAGGAAAAGATTATAATAATATATATATATTTATATATATAAGATATGTAAATTGTTGGTTTTATTTTTTAGATTTGTATTGTATGAATGATTCGAAATGTCCTGTTAAAACAAAAATAAACATAGAACACGCGTTAGAAATTCGATGATACACAGTCAGGTCATAAATTCTGTCACATGTTTAATATAAAATAATTGAAACAAGTTTATTCATTATATATAACCATTTATATACCAAAATGAACTTAACAAAACATAGATTCTTTTGACAATAAAGTTTATTCAAAATGACCTCCGTGATTTTGAATACAGGCCTTCAATCTGCGCGGCCAGTCGTCTATCGCAGCACGAACGAGGTCCATGTCAATATCGGCGGCTGCCTTAATCAAGGATGTCTTAAGTAACTCCAAATCGGGATGAGGCTAATACAGATGCAATTTGAGTACTTATTAACTAAACGAAAAATTTACAATTCAGATAGGTACAAAGGTAACAAGTATAAGCACTAATTGAATTTTAAAAAATTACCGGAGTAGAAAGATAGGTATTTAATAGATTTTAACATCGTCTTGTATTACTAGTGGGCCCCAAACTAGGCTAAGCCTGTATCTTGGTGACCCAAACCGTGAGTTAACGAGTAGAATTTCGCGCGACTACGTAAATGTGTTAATATTACTAGGTATATAATATACAGTATGCATATTCTGTACATTTGTTATTTGCAGGAGTACTATTTTATGAATACAAATATTAATGTTGCCTGTTTTAGTTTGCCAGTATGTTTGATTATGCGTGTGTATGAGAGGGTGTACATGTGCGTGCGTGTGTGTGTGTGTGTACATAACACTGCAATACGCAAGATCTCATGAGAGTCAGGGTTTGCAGTGTGTATGAATGTGTGTCTATGTGTGTGTGTTGTAGAAATGCCTTGAGAATTATTTATCTTTGAATTCGCGCCTTCACAGCTTTTATCACTGCTGGAGTCCTAACAGACCGAGGGCGACCACTTCTTGACCTGTCATCTACACTAGAGTCTTCATTGTATCGTTTGATGGTACGATAAACGAATCTTTTGGTTATATTCAAATTTATCAGTATGTCAAAAATTGGAATTGGTGCGTAACCGCAACGATGCAACGCAATAACTGCAACACGGTCTTCTTTAAGCGTCCACTCCATATTTAAAAATGAGTAAAATTCTAAAAAGTATACATTTTTATTTTCATGAACAATTCGAAATTCGAATTCAATAAAGTTTTTTGTGGCCAGCATTCTAAAAGAAAAGTTTTTACTGTGTGACAATACTTATGACCTGACTAGGTATGTATCAGCTATTTATTTCACCTCAGTTAAAAAAATCATGCGTTTAACCAAAGTAAACATAGTTCAACGAATCTTGACGAAATCTAGATACGCGAATTAGATTTCGTCAAGATTCGATGAGCAATGTGACCTGTAGAGGGGAATCAACATCCTCACAGACGAAAGCTAAATTCAAGCATGAGACTATCTCTCACTTCGTTCGCTCGGCCAATTATTTATTATACTAGGACTGCAAGGTGCCTTACTCTTGAGTTCTGTGTTCAATCCCAGCTTGAGTTTCTCAGTTGAGACGGCAAGGCAGTTCCCAATGATAAGCACATCAGGTTCTGTAGCTAGCTTGGCTTCGAGTTCACTATGTCTTTTCAGAGCCAGTTCAAAATCGTTCAAGTTCCACGCAAGCAACTGCCTCAGAGTTTTTTCACATTTCCACAGATAGTGGTATGGACGCCAGCGTTTCACTAAAGTATTCAACTCCTGTTATAAGATAATGATATGGTTATGTAGTCTTGTTAAGTAAGGCACTAAATAATGAAAAGTATGCTATTTATTTAGATATTTAGTTGACTTGAGAGAAAAACAACAAATTTCAGGCTAACTTATCACCGGTGTATCTATAAATTTACATTACACGTTACGTCTTTATTGTGTTTTAGATTATGATAGGACTTGTGAAATTTGGCACAAGATTAAACGATTCCGAAATGTTCCGAAAATATTAATCATTTGTTGATCTACTCTTCAGTCAACATCAGTGAGCTATTACCGTTTTGATATTTTGAGAACAAGTCGACAGAAGAGACAAGGTCTTGATAATCTCTTTATTTTCCATGACGTGACTGTAAAAGTTCTTTTGTTGGAATGGGAATGTCGGTTTTTCTTCTGACTCCAGCCTGTAGTGCTTTTTCTTCCTCATCTTTGCGGCATCTGCCATCTTGGACTTTTGCATGTTTATCGGCGTCACCGACGATGAAACCTGTTCGTCAAGCTTGGTGACAACATCGAGGAGCTGATTGGCTTGCTGACCAGCGACTTTCTTCCAGCTTACCTAGATTCCATGCACAAAAAGCGAGGGCAGCAGCGGAAGGCATTTGACAAAAACACCGTGCATAAGCAACATCCAGTGATTGCACATAGGTGAACGGTACAGCAAGGGTAAGGTGTAGCGGACGAAAACACAGTCGATATCACAATAGTGAAAGTGCATTAAGATTCAACGACACAATACAATTAACATCACAAAATGAAGGGAAAAGAGAAATAATTGGGTTAATAACATACATTTTTATAATTATCGATTTAGGTACTTATTTCAGAAATCATTATATGAGTAACAAGAAATGCAGTTTTACGGGCAGTTAGAAATACGATGATATATTTTTCATCTCAGTTAAAAAAAACATGCGTTTAACCAAACTACATCCAAATTTGAGTGCGATAATTGTAATAACATAACTTTTAAATAAAAATAATGAAAGGCCTTTTTTGATAAATTACATGACTTCTTTCAGTATAATATGACATTTCATAAGCTACATTATTAAAGTACCTACATAATTACTTCTCGCGTGAAAGTCTAGTATCGTGTATTTACAAATTTAACTTTACTATTAAACGTATGTACATGGTTCATGCAAAATTTGGCAGATAATATTTTTACAGGCACATAAAATTAATAATTTGTATTTTATTATCACTTAAAAGGACCAAGAAGAGCAAATTTAAATTTTAATTGTGTTTGAATATACTTTACAACAGATTCTTCCATTCTTACCCTCGGTGGTCTTCCGCCACTCCATTGGGCGACTCCTTTGGACAGACCAGAAATATGTTTTCCCGCTAGTACTAATACTTCTTGAATTTCTTCCAAGGTTGGGGTTACTGATACGTTGGGTATCATAAGGGCTGCGTGGAGCAGGAAAATAGGTTTCTTTTGGGAACCTGTAGACAAAGTTGCATCAAATGATGAGTAACAGATATTTTGCGACTAGACAAGTACTATATTAAAAAAAAAAACCTTTTTAAAAAAATACTAGCTTTTACTGAACAAGTACTCGCCAAGACAAACCAAACAAGCCGAAACTCGATAGGGTTGCGTCGTTTCCTTACAGAGTTCTTATGACCACCTTCCAGCTCCATCATCAGACCCTGGTTACCATTGAAAGACTAACTACTCGCCAAGACCATTCAAATGAACCCAAACTCGACGACGTTGTGTCGTTTCCTTGCTAAGTTCCTTTGGCCACCTTCCAGCTCCATCATCATATCAGCTCCATGTCATCATAATATTGCATTGTCACGCAATTTACACATGTAAGCAAAATTTCAGCTCAATCGGTAACCGGGAAGTGGATCAAATTTAACTTGCAAGATTTGATTATAGATAACGGGACAGGTGAAACTAAATAAAAGCTTGTAAAACTCATAAAAAATGTAAAAATAAGTAGAATGATAAAGATTAAATAAAATCGGCCAAGTGCGAGTCGGACTCAAGCACGAAGGGTTCCGTACCGCATGGGAGCTATATTCCTCATGGCGTTATTAATAGCGAGCAGAAAACTCCTAAAAATCACGTTTGTTGTATGGGAGCCAGCCTTAAATATTTATTTCATTCTGTTTTTAGTATTTGTTGTTATAGCGGCAAAAGAAATAAATCATCTGTGAAAATTTCAGCTGCCTAGCTATCACGGTTCATGAGATACAGCCTGCTGACCGACAGACAGACGGACAGAGGGATATCGAAGTCTTAGTAATAGGGTCCCGTTTTTACCCTTTGGTTACGGACCCTAAAAATGATTGTGTGGTTTTATGAAACCACGGTAAAAGTGAAACTTTTTCCGACCGTCATGCAATATGCTATAGATGGACGAAAAAGTTTGAGGCGATTTAATAAAAGTTTTACTTTAAAAACGCCATAGTGTATATTTTTCATAAAAAAATATTTTAAGACTGCAAAAAGTGCTTATCACGCATTCGCGTCCTCATGGCTCCAATATGGAATTATACTATGGGGGAATAGTGTAAACGCACAAGGAATATTTATAATACAGAAAACATGTATTTGTATTCTAGCAAATATTAAAACTCCCGACATTACCCATAAAGAACTTCCATAAATCGTAATTTATAAAACTTGAAATTATGTCCCTGGTCTCTATCTATATATTCGATATATGTAAATTTGTCAAAAAGCACCCTAACTATTTTAACAAAGCGTCTGATAAATCGCCCAAAATTAGATCTCAATACAGACATAAACTCGTGAGATCAAAGTCCAACTTAGCAATGCATAGTTCCAGCCCGCATTCTATGGCTATAAAAAATATTTAATAAACTGCCAAATAATCTAAAAGATATCGAAAAGGAAAACTGTTTTATTAAACAACTAAAAACTATTCTATTTTGCAAATGTTATTACACATTAGACGAATTTTTAACGATAGTCTAGAAAACATAATAATAAATCGTTCCAATACGAATAATATTGCCATATCCTTATCAGGGTCATATGTATAACTATACAAAACATGTTAATTAAGAACCGCATGTAAATTTCACAAGTCAATTGTGTGATATATCTTTACATAATTGGCACTTAGTTGCTTCACGCACTTTCTTTGCTACAAGAGAATAGTCACCTTCAGCGTCGTCACTCTGCGTGTGATCGTTATCCGCCGCAAACTGCTTTATGATGAGGTCCAACGTGCGCCTGGTGACTTTGATCAATACGTCAACCACTTTCCGGCTGTAGTAGCGTCTCATTTCGCTCACCGCGTTTTTCACCATTTCCTAAAAATAATATTAACTATACATTTCTACTTTACTATAGAAATTAACGTGGTTTTCACATTTTATACGATATATAACGGGACTTACTCACGTGTACGGATAGTCATAACAACGACTATAGTTTCGGTCGCGTTCGGCGACCTTTCTCAAGTTGGCGAGTGCTAGCACACGTAGCCTTCTTGCAATGCACTGCGGGCTGCGGCGCGTAGCGCTCGCGATAACAGCGGTTGCGGTGGCGAGGCGGGGGCGTGTAGAGAGGATTGTTGTGTCGGCGCGCTCTGAAGATCCTCTTAATCGGTATCCAGGTATCCGTCGGGGATACTCCAGCACACTGAGCTCAGTATGTCTTCACCAGTCCCTCGGTCAAGTTCTCTGGATCCCTGAAGACACGGTCTCCACGTCGGTGGCAGTTAGGGCGTCTGCTAATCTCAATAGCCTCCCTAACTTTACCTGGTAGAAACATTTCTACCTTCAATGAAAACCTTGGATAGAAATGGATCCTCTCTACCTGCTCCCGCCCCGCTACCGCAACCGCTGTCATCGCGAGCGCTACGCGCCACAGCCCGCAGTGCATTGCAAGACGGCTCCGCGTGCTAGCACTCGCTAACTTAAGAAAGGTCGCCGAACGCGACCGAAACTATAGTCGTTGTTATGACTATCCGTACACGTGAGTGAGCCCGTTACGAGTATATATCGTATAAAATATACATTTCTACGTCGCAAAAATCATTCATGTCTATAGATTGATATACAGACCAAAATCAACGTATCCATGTGTTTATATGAACTGATGTTATGACATCAGTTAAACGAACTCGATTTATGAACAGAGATTGATTTCAACTCTTTTAAAAAATCTCAGAATCGGTATCTGTGAAGTACTCTCATAGAATTTAAGTAACGATGTTATACCTGCATGCCTTTGGAGAGTCCGCCAGCGGGCATGGAGAGCAGCCGGTGTGGGCTTTCGAAACACTCCCACACTGCAGACCAGTCTTGCTGGCCACTCGACGTCGATTCATTAAGCGTAGACGCCGCACCGCTACCGCTTGCACCTTCATCTGGACAGGTTTAACCCGTTCTAATATTGTTATTTTTGGGATTAATCGTTAATTAGCAATGGTCTCTAAAAGACATCTGATATTTCTATATGTCTGGAAGTCATCAAACCAGTGCTGGATCATCCTTCAACAGCTTATCAGGTACATGAAGCTCAGAAGCGAGTTGGGTGTAATTGTTCAAGAAAGTGTTGTCGATAAATTGATAATACAGGGTGTTGATGTTCGATAATTGATGTTTCGACCGTAGGCCAATTGAAATCCAGTTTGCATTTAGGATTTACATATTTATTTTGTTTTTATGTACAACAGTTGATTATAGTTGATTCTTCAAATTGTGTTCTTGAATAAAATATTGCCGCTTTACAATGAATTCTTCAATATAATACGCAGTTAACGGAGGAAAAGAAAAATGAGCGATTGATTGATGAACTGTCAGAGTGACAGGTCCAAAGAAATGTGTAAACGTAATGTTACTTTTTTCTTGAGGAAAGGCTTCGCCTGGACATACTCCCGCCCGTTGAAAGCCTCGCTTTCAACAGTCCCGCAGCTCCTCCGACGTAGGCAGCTTAAAAAGTCGGATGAGGGATCTTCTCACGCAGCCCTTGGTGGTTTAGACGTCGGCCACTCTTGCTATGTCATCGGGCCCGGTAATGAGGCAAAGGACTCGTCCCAGCTTCCAAGCCAGATGTGGGGAATTCTCCTCTGCCAGCAGCACCATGTCTCCGACATTCAAATGAGCAGTGCTCGATCTCCATCGGGTTCTCTGTTGTAGTTCCGACAGGAACTCTCTTTGCCATCTTGTCCAAAAGTTTTGTCTCATTTTCTCAAAGCGCTCGTAGCGTCGAAGGCGGTTGTCTTTGACGTCGGTGAGGTCAGGCGTCGGCAGTGCGGTGAGCGGCCTGCCAATGACAAAGTGCCCAGGAGTAAGGGATGTAAGGTTATTGGGCGAGGAAGAGAGCAGACACAACGGACGACTGTTCAAAATGGCCTATACTTGTGTAAAAAAGGTTGACAGTTCTTCAAAGGTGAGGTGGCTTTCGCCAATGACGCGGATTAAATAATATTTGGCAGATTTGACGCCAGACTCCCAAATGCCCCCGAAATGAGGAGTGTAAGCCGGTATAAAGTAAAATTGAATTGATTATTGACTTGCAAAATCAGATAAAGAGTCACGTGCGTTCTTTATTAATAAACCGAGCTTCTTTGCAGCTGAGACGAACCCGTCTCCGTTGTCACAAAAAACTTCCGTTGGCCAGCCTCTACGAGCGATAAAACGTTTGAAAGACATTAGGAATGCGTCTTTTGACAACGCATTGACGTTTGCCTGGTTAGGTATTGTAGGCAATCTAGTTTAGCTGGCGCGTCGGGAGATGAGGAGATAGGACTTCCGGCATACTACGTCCTCACAATCAAACACTGAATTACATCATCTGATTTATTGTACAACCCGCGAGTACATAGAGCGGAGGTAATGGACCAACTGTGGCGGCGTATGAGAGCGCAGGCCTTAAGTGTATAAGAGATCGGCAAAATCGCTGACGAGCGTAAACATGCATCGCCACAGACGGCCTCTAAATGTATACATTTATATCGTAAGCAAACATATAAACACAAATAAGCCTTTGTCAAGCGACTTCTACGGCCCTTGCCATTGCCATTCGAAATAATTCACGGTCCTGCTATGTCTATTCCTACAGAACTGTAGGGGAACCCTACTGTTACTCTTTGCATCGGCAAGTTACCCATTATTAGGCTGTAGTTTACCCTCGCAGGCGCCTGCACCGGGTGCAGTTGTTGACTGTGGGTCGCGCCTGATGCCTACCATTGATTGCCCAAACTCTTTCTCTCACGGTCGCTAGCAATAGTTGCGGCCCGGCGTGCATGTTGTTAATGTGCTCTCTCTGAAAGTATAACTTAGTTAACTTATGTTTAGAACTAAGCAATATAGGAGCTTTTTGTCATATGGCTCACAGGAGGCTTGGATTCGTCCGCCTACACGAATGAGTTTATCTTCGCCGATAAATGGTGACAGAGCCAGTAAAGCGCTTTTACTGCTCAAGTTGTTTCGTTTTGTAAGTAATTCATGCTCGTTAGGAAACGATTCACGTTGAGCGATGAAACATAGTGACTCTAATGATTTGTTTAATTCATCTGATGACTGTGTGCCTATGCGCTTTTTGGATTTGTTTTTTAGATTGAATATGAATCGTTTTACGTATGCGGAGGATCGTTATAATTTATTAAGAGAAGAATAATACCTTTCAAAATCAATAAGGGGCTGAATTATGTATAGTCGCGGTATTCGCTTTCAGCTCTGGTAAGCTTTCAGAGCCTTTGGCGGTTAATGTTGGCCATTTAGATTCGTTTTCTGACAGAAAACTTGGACTGCCCATCACAGGGACAGCGATAAAAATCTCTCGGCATCTAATCCCCTGGATATAAGATCTGCAGGGTTGCAGCTTGTTGGGCAATATCGCCATGCCGATGCATTTGTTATTTCTTTTATTTCACTGACGCGATTACCTACGAACTGCTTTAAATTGGTAGCGTCGCTCCTGAGCCAACCTAGTACTACACTGGAGTCGCACCAATGAACTATTCGGTCCGGCTGGTACCTGAGTGAGTCCAAAATTGATTTAGTTAATCTTGCAGCGAGTTACGAGTACGCAGTTGTGTTAGTAATTTTTAAAGGGGCTACCTTGGATTTAGCACTTAATAGTCTGACTGTTACGTCGTTTGAACTAATTGATTTAACATAATATACATGCACCATAGGCATGCTGGGATGCATCATTGAAGGAGTGCATTTCTATTGTTGTAGGTGTTTCGTTTAACACTAATCTTGGTATTTATTTGGAGATCTAACAAACATTTGAGACCATTTGCAAATTTAAGCCAATCATTTTTAATATTTTGTGGAACGGGCTCGTCCCAATCTAATTTTTCCTGTAATTTTTTTTGTATTACGATTTTATATATTTTAAGGTTTGATCATCACCGGACTCAGAACGCCTAAAATGTCGAACGTCTTACAAGCATTGGAAATGATAGTGCGCTTTGTTATTTTTCCTTCAGAATCGTATGACAGACTCTTCACCGGAAAATGTAACATAATATGTAAATGGACGGCTTCCAACAGAGTCCAAGTATACTTGAAGACTCGCTTATTGTTAAATTATCATTCTCGTTTATCCTCAAAAATGGCAGGACAATTTGTTTTGTACTTTCTTAAATTGAAACAACCTGTTTTTAATGCGCTGGCTATAGAACTTTGTTTGTATTTTAATTATTCTTGACTGTCTCCACTGTTATTAAATCGTCTACATAGAAATCCCTTTGTATAATAGTTTTGATTAATTCATCGTCCTGCTCCTTCCCTATCTCAATCAAGCATCGAGTGCTTTGAAAGCTGGCATTTGCTGTGCCATATGTGAGTGTATTGAGAGCGAGATTTTGTATTGGTTGATTTTCATTCTCTTCACAAAATAAGTTGTAAAGGGCGGCGGTCATCCTCGTGCACCAATACCTGTCTGTACATTTTTTCAACATCGTTGGTGAGCAAATATTTATATTGTCTAGCTTGTATCAAAATTGAAAACAAGGAATGTTGTCCATTTGGACCCACCATTAATATGTCATTGAGAGAAATACCGGAATTGGAGCGAGCTGAAGCATCGAATACGACGCAACAGGAAGTGCTCTCGTTCTGCTTAAAAATTGCGTTATGACAGAGATAGAAGCTAGGCCGTAAACAATACTCATTGCGATCAGCTAGGGATAAATGCCCTAGTTCGGCATACTCACTGATGAAATCTGTGTATTCAGATTTTATTTGTGGTTTCCGTTTGAACCTTTTTTCAGATTTATAAAACGTTTTTTAGCTAATTTGCAGGTACCGCCTAAGCAATACGTACTTTTCTTAAGAGGTAATTTTACACAAAATTTACCATGTTCGTTTCTGGTAGTGTGAGCGCGAAAATGCATTTCACGCTCATGTTCAAAGTTGCTTGTAGGCCTTGTGGGTATTTCTTCCAATGTTGCTGACGTCATCATCGTTGGAATTAGACAGTATAGCATGATGGCATTGTATATTTTTATTTGCATTGTTGTTACGCATTGAGATTGATTGAATTGGACCAGATATTATCCAGCCTAGCTTAGAATTTCTTAATCTAGGATTATTGTTACCCAATGAGTATTGTTCATTACCCAGGATATCCCAGAACATATCCGCACCCAAAAGAACGTCTATAGGGACTGGCTCATAAAACTTAGGGTCGGCTAGCTTAATGTTGTCTGGCAGTTTTAATGAGCTGATGTCAACGGGGGCCTTAGGCACTCGACTCGACTCGTTAAATGAGTTAACAAACTCATTTAACACAAGACATGAAAATTATGCATTGAAATTGCTATTTAATGATCGAATTTGAATGCTGCAGCTTTCAGTGACATTGTTTGCTGCGGTGTTGCCAATGCCTATGACCTTTAGAGAATCAATGGGCAGACACTCTAGCGACAGTTTTGACTTGAGTGATTCGGTATTGAATGATAAAGTGTTGCCACAATCTAGCATGGCACGAACTGTGACCTTTTGCTTGCCAGCTGGGTTCGATACCTGAATTGTGGCAGTTGAAAGCAAGACTTGGCTTAATTTTTTTTTGAGAAATTCACTACGATTTCATCCTGCTCTTCGATGGCAGCATGATTGCTCAACGGCTGATTTGAAAAATAAAGCAGTGTTGTGCTTCACAGAGCAACCGTGTTTTCAAACGTGTCTCGGACGTCTAGCCACCGGAAGTATTCACCCGAGAATTTTTCAATTTGTATTTGTGGCAGCTTTAGATTTGACCCGTGGCTGTGGTGGTAATCGTCTGAGCAACATGAAGCATTATGAGTTAGAGAGCACCTTTGCTCGCGTTCGTTTGCCTTTACAAAGCTTTCTAAAAGCATTTTAGCAGTTGCGATGCTGGCTATGATATCCTGTTCAATTGCATTACGTTCGTCTAACTCATAGTCTAGGTTGTCCGCGTTCAGGACCTCTATCTCACTTTGCAAGTCGTCAACTTTGATTCACAATGCCTCGAACTTGGCAAGCTTATTCAATTCTGTTTGTTCGTTGCTGGTCACTGTGGTTTCACCAGCCATAGACGCCAAAAATTTTGTTATCTGTCCTTTGGCCGACGCGCGCTTGGTAAATAGTTCTTTATAACGCAGCTTAGACGGTAGTTTTGTTGAAGCACTAGACTGCTCGAGTTCGGTAATTGTGAGTTAAAGTTGAAAGAGAAAAAAGTTTTAAAATGAAATATTAATAATAACTGGCTCACGTCCCTCCTCGTTTTGGGTTCACCTGCCGTCCTGGAGTCTGTAGCGCCGCGCTGTGGTGCACGCCGGGTCGGCTGGGACGCTCTACCCTGCCCCGTTGGCAGTCACGTGACTGCCAACGGGGCAGGGTAGAGGGCAGGTCCGCGTTAGCCCGCGATGACACGGTGTGGCCTGAAAGCGGTCGGCAGATCCCACTGAGTATGATTTTAAAACCAATTTGGAAGGACGGACCGAAAACTTGAAAGTTCAACTTCAAAGTAAAGTTGCAATAATAACTGTTAAAACGGTGGATATCTGAGTATAATATGGATTGATTTCGCTTTATGATGATTTTTCAATCCGATTTACTGTAGAATTCACTGTAAAACTTGGAATATGTGCTGATGTAGACACGGTGTTGGTGCCTAATCTCAAAAGTCAACTCGACTAAATGTCGTGAAATTACGCTATATTTTGTTTGCTTGGCTTGGCACAAATAGCGAATATTTTGAATAGCTGTTGAGGATTTGGTACGTTTAGAGGACGATTGGACAAGGAAAAGGCTCTTAGCTGTGACTGGCGCCGGCCGGCTCACGACGATTGGCGTGATGTATTGTTTCTCACTGCTCCAAACGGCTGGTCGGGCTTCTATTCCTTGTTTTTCTTCCGTGGGAGCTGGTGATTGCGCTCACTGCAGGCTCTTGCACGTGCTTCGCCAACGTATTTTCGTGCTGATGTCAATATCGGTGTTCTCGGTCGCAGGTTACCCTCATGGGCCCCACCAATGTGTCGGCCGTAAGCCAATTGAAATCTAGTTTGCATTTAGGATTTATTTATTTTGTTTTTATGTACAATAGTTGATTGTAGTTTTTTTTTACGGGCAAAAGTGCCTTTATTAACTACAACAAAACTACACTACTATTACACAAAAAGCATTGGATACCCTCAGACCTTTGAAGGTCTAAAGATAATCCAAATGCTCAAGCCCACTGCCAGTTGGCAGCGTGCCCAGCATGCTGGCTGCATTGCCACGCTGAATGGCAATGCTTATGCGTTGAGCCAAATAAACACCAGCATTTTGGTCACGCGTCGCGTCCACCAGACGCCCAGAAAGACTTTTGAAAATGATATGAGCTCCCGGCCCCCACGGACCCAATGTCTCAACTCCAAATGGCTCAAATATGTAACCACTACCGAGGTTAGCATATTTGCGCCGCTTGTGCTGCTCCGCCGAATTGGCCGCAGCTCCAGCCCTACTCTGAGTCTCAGAAAGATGTGACGGTGCCAAAGTATCGACACAAGTTGCGTCCCATACTAAGGGCCGTCCACACTTCCATGGGACCAGCGTCATGCCGTCAGGCCTTTTGCCATCACCACGCGCGAGCCCACTCGGTTCGAGTACGGCTGCGATATTGGCGGTGGCAAAAGCCCTGCGAATGACATCGTTAAGGCTGGCGTGGCGACCAATCCGACCAGCGCTTCTTGAGCAAGAGAGACCGTGGTGACCGAGCTGGTCAACTGCAGTACCACACTGACAGCGATGGGCCTCACAACACCTTGCACCCAAGCGTAAGCTGACAGCTAGACGAAATGCAGTTGGGTCTAAAAGGTTACCAGTATTGAAAGAGGGCAAAGCTTGCAACCAAAGACCGGACTCCCATACAGAGACCGCAAGGATACGAGCGCGATCCGCGACGCTAGAACACGTATCTAGAAGAGATTTCCGTGCTAGTTCGCAGATCGGCCGATCCCACAGTCTCTGCGACGACAAAGTCTTTGGAAGCTCGGAATTTGGGCTAGCGACCCTCCAAGCATTCGTTGCCTCATTCAAATTAGCTACATCTACGCCGGAATGGCCTAAAGAAGGTGCGAGGATTTTTTCAACTAATTTATGTGTACTATGAATGGAGGACAAGAAAGCTGGTAAAGCAACACTTGAAATTTGGCGGACCCCTAGCCCTCCAAGCCTAACAGGCAAGGAGGCTTGTAACCACGCCCTTTCACTCATCTCAATATTCAAAACCGATACTAGGGTCTGCTTTACAACATCGTCTAAGCTCAAAAGGAGCTCATTGTGCTTCCACAATGGACTACAACGTAAAGCGTACATGAATTTTGGAATAAACAGACAACATCTTATAATGGTAAACGCAATGTGGGCGTTAATTTTGAGTAGCCTATCAGAGGCACTCAAAAAATTTTGAATTTTTTCTTGAACGAAAGGCGAAAAAGACTCATCTAGTATCGGCGAACCCAGAAGGCGAAGAGAACACTTGTCTACCGATTTGATATTAGGTGCCAAATCATTAAATTTGTTAATTACCAAATCTTTATCTGGACATGAGTCGCAAACGAAAAGTTCGCATTTCGAAAAATTTAGCTCCAAACCAATTTGACGAAACTCGTCAATAAGAATTTCCAAATCACGTAGGACTGTGTTCGCATCGCCACCCAAAGTCCCGTCATCCAGATACCAAACGTTGAGTTTTGAATGGAGACGTTGAACAATTGGATGAATGGCCAGGCAGTGATTGTAGTTGTTTCTTCAAATGATGTTCTTGAATAAAATATTGCCGCTTTACAATGAATTCTTCAATATAATAGTTAACGGAGGAAAATAAAAACGCACTGGCTATTTTAATTGATGAACTGTCAGAGTGACAGCTCCAAAGAAATGTCAAAACGTAATGTAAACTTTTTCTTGGACAGACCAAAAGTCCGTTTACTTTTGAAACGGTAGCTGCGTCGAGCCGCGACGGCGGGGTGTGGTAAAAGGATTACTCGCAAGAGCAGTCTGTGGGAATTCAGAGCCATAGCGTCATTTAGTGGAGTGTGTTTTGCCTACGCGAGTACTATCAAACAACGATTTTTGGACAAGAGAGCAACGAAAATTTTGCTCTCACTACAACATGGATAGAAGCACTGATGTTCCTGATACGCCAATTGCTGCATGATACAGCTTTCAGGCTCCGAAAAAAGGCAAATACGGCTCGGCTGCCCTTATCTGCCATACAAAATACGGTCTTTTTCTTAATGTTTTTCCATACATTTTCACTAAAATACGGCTTTTTTAAGGTTGGCATACGGCACTCTAAAAACTCGGAACAACACTCTCTCCATCGATTCAATTGGTTTGGAAATGAGTGAAAGTGTTAGGAAATAGGTCGCTAAGCCTGTTACCGGGTCAGATAAGCTTGTGGCACTGTAAATAATAATACATATTTGCTATACACTTGATTTTTTTTGTTGCAGTACATATGGTAATACCACGAGCACCAAACGCTTGATTCTTTGACACTTGCATATGAAAAAAAAAAAACTAACCTTCAGCTATGAGAAATTCAAAATCTGGGTTAATTTCGGCTGGTTTTATTTGCTGCGCCGCTTTTTTCACAAGATCCAATACTTCTTCTACTGCCTCTTCTACCATGAGACTTTTGCGATTTAATTCGACGCACGCGTTCCTGTAGAACATATTGCTTACGTAAGTTTGTGCAATATACGTATCTAACAAAACAATAGTCAAAGAAGACACACATGTATTAACTTAAAACGCTTTACTTGGCACTATTAATCTATGAAACGTACCGACAACCACTTTCGACGCTTTCAATAAACTCTTCAACTGACCACGGCGTATCTTCTGAAAAAAAGAATTCACATTCTTATTCACATTGTTGGTACACAATTTAGGAGTATTTTTTTAATCTATATCGCATTATAATGAAGGATTAAACATTTTCATAAAGGAGTATTTTTAATGCATACCGCAATATCGACAATATATACCGAAAGTCATCGGCTCCCAGAAGAGGAGACCACCCCATGAAAAAGAGCCACATACTAACACCACCTTTGCACAGCGACTTCCTGAATTCAGGTACCCTAATTTGTACAATAAGATGGACCAAAAACTAAAATTACGTAATAAAACAGCTAGGGATTGTAAAATAGCTTTGTCAAATTATCTTAGAACTCTCTCTTATGATAAACTGAAGACTTACTTAGAATAATTAGCTAAATAGACGTTCATGGTATCTCATCTGTCGTGCACACACACACACACACACCACACACACACACAGTTTCTTCTACTGACGCAATGAGCCGCACCATGAATACATATATAGCAAGCACAACTGTTATTGGGCCTGCGACACAGGTTTTTACCTAGTGCAGGACCCGCAATTCAACCAGTTCCTTGTTGCTGTTATAACAAACTCTCCCAGTGTGATATAGGTGTACCTATCAATAACCTACCCATATCATCTATAATTTAGAATCATGAAAATACTTAACTTTATTGTGTAAATAACTTAATTAAATTCTTGTTTATTTTGTATGTTTTATGTTTGGCAGTAAGGTTAAATGTAATGATTAATGAAACAAAATTATTCTTATTCTTATTTTTCTTATATAACAACATTATGAATTAGCCTGTTTCCTCTGAAGGTACAAGAAAAAATCCGCCAGGGGTAGCACCGTGGGGGAGTACAAATTAAATTAATATAATAATAATAAATCTTTATTTCTCTATAGTTTACAAATTATACATACAATTTTAATTATGATCTAGCATAACAAAATGTACAAAAATTTACTGTTGCCGAACTAGGCTAGTGCCTGTGTTTCAGCGTACAGCAACCTCCCTACAGGGTAATGCCATAATTAAGTGCTATTTACTATAGGTTTTAACAATTTTTTGAAAAAGTTTAAATTTAAACAAACTAAAAGAAAAAAGAATGAAATAAATTTTCAACTTACTTTAACTATTGCGAGTATAGTGTAGAATGAGCCTCTCTTTGAGTAAAATGTGAGTGAGAGTGTAATGCATGTATGTGTGTGTGAGACATGAGGTCATATATTAATATTATTATTTGGGGACATCTTACACACGATGTCTGACCCCAAACTAAGCAAAGCTTGTGATATGGCTGTCAGAGACTGATATACTACATACGAGTATACATATTTGTAAATACATACGTATATAGATAATGCCTAAATAACACCCAGACACAGAGCAAACACCTATGTTCAGATTTCCCTATTAATATACTCTTATCTTCCAAATAAAAATATGTAGGTTAATAAAGTGAAATATATATTTAAATATTGACTTAATTAACCTATTTATTTTTATACACAAAATTTAATAGTAATATAGATCCGTCACGTGACTGGAACTTCGCGAACCATATCATTGCTCGAAGAAACGTCGTGGGCTACAGTTCTGGAATGTAGCGATGTTTCAATGGCCACAGACGCTTTCTATGATATATTGTACAATTTATTTAATGTGTCAGTTCCTAAAAAAATTAGGCAAAAAGCAAAATCTAACAGATATCCAGTATGGTTTGACATAGAAATTATAAAAGACATAAAGCTCAAAACTAAATTACATAAAACTAAATTACGAGATCAAAATGTAGTACGGCATCAAACAGTTTTCGGATTTACGTGCTAATCTTAAGTCGCGCATTGCTCTATCATACAAATCTCATATGGCATGCATCGAAGAAAACCTACAGCAGTGTCCTCAAAACTTTTGGAGGCATATACATAGTCTTCGGTCTAAGGGGGGCTTTGAACCCCGGGTCTCATATAACGATAACATCTATAGCGGAGTAGAGGCCGCAGAAGCTTTTGCAAACTATTTCTCCAGTGTCTTCCAAGATGATGTCCCAGTACTAGATGCAAGCTCATCCTTGGAATCGAGTGGTCATAGCGGTTTCGTCTCTATACCGGTAATATCACCAACAGACATCGAAAGCGCTATCAATAAGCTAAAGTCGAGCAGCTCTCCGGGCCCCGATAATTTTCCTAGCTTTGTTCTTAATACAGGTAAAATACATTTTGTTCTTTCGCTGTATCATTTATTTAATCTGTCACTTGAAAATGGGAAGTATCCTAACAACTGGAAACTGTCTAGAGTGACGCCTATCCCAAAGAACAATAAAAAAACGTTAGTCGAGGAATACCGGCCTGTTGCGATTTTGTGTGCGCCAGCTAAGGTTTTTGATTATATTTTACACAGCGAAATATATAGACAAGTTAAGCAACATATAGGTGAGGAAAAATATGGTTTTAGGCCAGGCCGCTCCGTAAATACGAACCTATTATGCTTGGTGGACTTTATTTCTAGAGCTATGGATCGTGGGTCGCAGGTTGACGTTACGATACTTCGACTTTCAAAAAGCCTTCGACAAAATTGATAATGACGTTTTGTTGCAAAAGCTTTCGTCATCTTTTGGTTGTTCTCTGAGGCTTTTGAATTTTTGGGCGGACCTCATGAAAGATCGATGTCAATATGTTAGGCATGGGATATACGAATCAAGAGCGTACCATACCAGATCTGGAATAATACAAGGTTCAGTTACCGGTCCGTTATACATATTTTCAGATGATGGTTCATGATCTTCCAAAAGTTTTGTCATCTGCTCAGTGCCTTTTGTATGCCGATGACCTCAAACTCTTCGTTGAAGTAAAATCTCTTAGCGACTGTATTCGCTTACAAGACGACATAAATAGTGTATATGAATGGAGCGTGAGGAACAAGATGTACTTTAATTTCGGTAAATGCAATGTAATGACATTCGATCGGAAAAGAAATCCCATTCATTTTGATTATAAGTTAAACATCACGACTATATATCGAGCAAATGCCGTGAAAGACCTGGGAGTGACGTTTGACCGCGGCTTGACTTTTCACGAGCATGTGTCTGATCTCGCGAAAGAGGCGTACCGGCGACTCGGGTTTGTACTTCGAAATGCGAAGGATTTTAAAAATCCGGAACTCATGAAAACCCTATATAGCGCCTTAGTTAGGAGCAAGCTAGAGTCGGGTGCATGTGTCTGGAACCCACATCACGTTACGTACACGCGATTGCTTGAGAAAGTCCAAAAAGCTTTCTTAAGGGCATTGTACAAAAAACGTTATGGGTACTATCCTTTCCTGTACCCGACTAAGTTTCTGCTTGGCCAGCTCGGCTATAACTCGTTAGAAGTAAGGAGAACACTAGACCAGCTCACTACATGCGTCAAGGTACTCAGAGGAGCAGTAGACTCTAGTGAGCCTACATGAGCTACATGACCTACTGTGTGTGTTGTTCGTGCCGGATAGACCCGGGGTCCCGGTGAACAGGCGAGGCCGGCTGCCGAAGTTGTTTCACGTGGAAAAGTGCCGAACTCGGGCTCGCACAATGTCACCGTTAGTTCGCGCTCGCAACCACTTCGACGCGCTCCTGACCGCCAATACTGATTTTGACATAATTGTTGATAGTTGGAAAACTGTTATATCTGTTCTTAGGACATATTGTGAAAACCTCACCGACCAATGGGACAGATCGATTGACATTTTAGAGATTCATGATGATTATTGAAGATTGACATTTTATAATTTTATATGTTGGCCAAAGCCTCAAATAATAAGTCAAATTCAATGTACATGTTTCCCACGGATCCATACGAAGTAAAAGGAGTAGTCATGGGACTCAAAAGTCATAGTGCACCGGGATGGGACACGATCACGTCAAATTTGATTAAAAAATTTATAAACCTACTTGCTGAACCCATCACATTTATTTGCAACATGAGTTTTGAAAGTGGCAAGTTTCCTAACTCATTTAAAAAAGCTGTGGTATGCCCTATTAAAGCAGGAGATAAGAAAAACCCCTCGAATTACAGGCCTATATCCCTACTTTCTACTTTTTCCAAAATATTGGAAAAACTAGTTAAAACAAGGTTAATGCAATATCTGGAGAGAGATAATCTGTTAAGCGCAAATCAATACGGCTTTAGAGAAAAAAGGTCTACGGAGGATGCGGTGCTAATGCTTACAAATAAAATTACGTCATACCTAGATAGGGGCGAGAAATGCATAGGTATTTTTTTGGACCTCCAGAAGGCATTTGATACCGTGTCCATACCTATTTTGCTGACTAGAATGGAAAACGATGGCATTAGAGGCGTAGAAATTGACTGGTTCACGGATTACCTATCCGAAAGAACGCAAACTACAAAGATTGACGGTTGTATGAGTGAAAGAGCAGGTTGTACATATGGTGTACCACAAGGGCAGCACGTTGGGTCCATTGCTGTTTCTAATATATATTAATAGTCTATGTAATGTCGATTTGCCTGGACTAGAGTTGTTAATGTTTGCGGATGATACAGTATTGCTCGTTCATGAAAAAACTTGGCCGAAAGTTGTAAAGCTGGCAGAGGACTGTCTAGCTGTAGTTACGGGTTGGCTTGAAGATAATTTACTTTCATTGAACGTTAGTGAAACAAAATACATATGTTTTAGTATAACGGAAACAGGGGCTCCTAAATGTGATATAAATTTAAAAATACACACGTTCCCGTGGCACTAGACCAGTACAGTGTGCTTGTACAATAATGGTGCGAGTAGACTCTATAAAGTACCTTGGAGTGAACATAGACTGCAACCTCAACTGGAACGTGCATATTAAAGTCCTGGCATCCAGAATTAGAAAATTAATGTTTGTGTTCAAAACTCTCAGAACCGTAGCTGAACTACCATTAGCAATCCAGACCTATAAAGCTTTGTGCGAGTGTCTCATAAGATACTGTATTTGTGTATGGGGTTCTGCTGCGAAAACACAAATTATAACAGCCGAACGTGCGCAACGTGCTATACTTAAAGTAATAATGTTTTTGCCCTTCAGGCACCCAACAACTGAAGTATATGTTAAAGCCAAAGTCCTTAGCGTCAGGAAATTATTTATCTATGAGAGCATACGGCGATACCATAGAAAAACAGTACCTTTCTTGATTAACGAAGCGAAACGAGATCGTCGCTGTCCTGTACCAGGTGCGAAACGAAAATTTGCTCGTAATAAATACGATGGTATTGTTCCACTCTTATACAATAAAATAGAAAGTTAAGGCAACTTTATGGTATTGGCTAGATAAATTTGATTACAATGATATTGAAAATGTCTTAAACAATATTCATATTTCATAATATATAAGTAATAGTATTTTATCAGATATATTATATAATTATGTGTATCAAGAACAACACTTACACACACACGCACACACACACATACTTTCACGTATATAGATTAGTCGCTTGCGATGTTTAATTGTATTGCTAGTAGTGTATATATTATTCAACTAGTTTATATTATTAGTATTTATTGTAAACATTTACATAAGGAGAAGCCATTGACTCCGTCATACAGTGTATGTTCGGAGCCAATAGATTCAAAACAATAATTGTCAAAAATATTTCCGGAACAATAAATTATTCTTATTCTTAAAAAAAAAAAAAAAACATTTATGTTGACATTTTATAATTTTATGTGGTATGTATTTGATTATTTTTAATTTTAGTTTCCATTGACTTCTTAAGTAATTTAATGACTTGTAATTGTATTTGTTTTTTAATCTGGTCTAATTAATGTGAGATGAATGTAAATGTTTTTGAAGGCGTTTTTATCTCAATAAAATAATTTAATTTAATTTATAACATTTAGTATTTCACCACAATAGCCCAGATTCAATATTTCAAGTCTTTTTATATGCCATAGTTTGTCTACAACGCTACCCTTTTCATACCTACTGCTCTTTTTTTATTTAAAATTGTAAATGGGGCCTCTCAATGTGGAGGCTCCTTTGATGCCTAATACAGGACCAAGCCTAGCCTGTGAATTCGATTGAATAAAGAGAAATAATAATTTTAATATTTTTTTATTTTATTTGTTACATAACTTGCTCTACTTAGGTGCGCTGCACTCTGCACTAGGTCTCCGAAGAGCCTGTGCGGCAGGGTACAGTTTCCTTTGACAATTAAATGTAATTTTAAACCTACGTTTTATACACTATTAATTATTTATATTTAATCATAAGTGTATTATACCTACAATATTTTTATATATTATTGCTATGGTACACAGTAATCCTAACACTTCTGTGTTTATTGAAATTTAATACATCAAAAGATTGTAATGCACGCTCTAAATCAAGTTGCCGAGAATATAGATTTATTTGCATGTTCAATTGCAGACTTTAAAAGGGCTTTATTATTTGACGCAAGTTTTAATAGTAAATAGCTATGACTCGATTTGTACATTATTGTGATTAGATCACAACAACAACAATAATCACAACAATAGTTGTGATTGTGTTTTTTCTAATACTGACATGAATTTTGAATTTATATAACTTATTATGCGTGTGACTTTTTGTAAATCTATATTAATTTTATAAGACGTAGACATACACTTACATATAAGAGTGACATACACTATTGCATTAGGCTAAGCCTGTAATAATAGTAGTATTTGTAATAAATAAATAAAATAAAAATAAACAATCTCAAATCAACAGTTTCAAACTTTTGATATAATACGAATCAAATACCTTGGCGGCTGTGGAGTTAGTTACAAGCTGCGCAAACAAAACCCAATTCTTACATTCCTGCCTGACTGGAGCTCACAAAAATGCTGCACGAAGCTTTGCCCAGCTCGTAGCTCCAGCTTCACAGCCGCCAAGATTTTGATTCGGCCTATACAACTGCTGACATATTTAGATGGATTAAAATGTTTTGTTACCACAAGTGTATTTTAAGTCTATAGGTTCTACGCGATATAATCCACTCCGAAAACTTTTTCATGTCACCTCAAGGTTCAATAAATTGCAGAAATACCTATTATACTATCGATTAAGTATCCGAAGTGCAATTCGCGAATATACAATGTTTGGTAGGCATGATAATTACCTAAATATTAATATTTCTATTCACTTTATACCTACACCTATTTATTTGAAAGATAAGATTATGCGTTTAACGTTCCTATCAATAGGGTAATCAAAATATTTGTACCCAAACGGTGCTGAACCTGGTGGATTTTTTCGTACCTTCAGATGAACAGGCTAATTGAAAGCCAATACTGACCAGGCAAGGAGATGAGCGTGACCTCCTGCATGCCCTGAAGGACGTAAATGATCCGATTGGTGTAGATGTCATGAACTCGCGTCACCAACACATCGAAACTTTTGATGGCCTGTTATATGGGGCAAAAGCTTAATTAATTGCTCCACATTCAATAAGCAATAAAGAGGAATCTACAACAGAATTAGTTCGATAAAGCTATTACGAGTATCGCCCGGCTGATTAAAAATCTTGTACTTATAAACAAGCAATTCCAGCAGAGTACGTATGTTAATACAGCTAGCTTCGTGAGGTATATTATCATTATGTTTTAGGTACTTCAAAAACAAGAGAAGCTAGCTTTTTTACTAGATGGCACTTAATTTTTAATGCCTTCTCAGAATCAACCAAAATGCAATCTGTGAGATGAAATTAAAGCGAGGTGAAGCTCGAAGGTCCAAATATCATAAATATACTATGGGCACACGTACAGGGTAGTAAATATTGACCACGCATGTAGTAATTTAACCGAGTTTTTAGTATTAACCGACCTGATTGGCACGTTCAACAAATTGTCCCCAGTCGTCACTAGTCCAGCAGACAGTACGCAAGGCGGGTAACAGCAATGACGAAAGTCGCACCACTTGCGGCAGGAACAGCGGCCGCACCTCCAACTTCACGCGCCGCACTGTTCGCAAGTAGTCTTCCAGAAGGAACTGTTACAGATACAAATAGAAATCTATCAATAGGTACATGACGCTGCTGGCGACAAAACAGCTGGCTCATTTCTCGCGCAAAGATTCCTCTAGCCGTTCAGAGAGGTGGGAATGAAACCAGGGTTCTTGGGACACGGATACAAATTTAGTCGATTTTTAGCCCCTTATTTTGAAAATATGTATCGTATTTTGTGTATCCCTTATAAAATTATTATTTAATCAAATGCAACAATCAAAAATTTCATTCATTAATTCAACTTTTAATTAAAATTGTGTGAAACCTCTCATCTATACAGCTCTCGTGACTATCCATTCACCTGGTTACCCAGAAAAGATCGCTATTAACGCATGGCTGCCACTTTTTGCACTCGATCTATTTGCATTTTTGGTTATTCATTAAAGGTATGATTCCGATCGCCGCTGCAGGCAGCAGCAGCAGGCAGCAGTGCTGCCTGCCGCGCTGATTCCGAGTACGGCAGCAGTGTCGCGCTGCACGTAGTGATGTTTGCCGTTGTGTTTTCATTCATTTGCAAGATGTCGATTGATGACAAACTTTTATTTAAATTATTGGAAGAGGAAGAAGAGGACGATAATGTGTTGTTGTTTTATGCTAATCGTAAAAGAAAATCAACAGATTCGTTTTATAAAAGCAGACCAAAGGAAGGATGTTACAAGACGCTGATTCAAAACCATATTTGTTAAGTGATGAGGAAAAATTCAGAGAGTGCTGTCGATTAAATAAAAACAGTTTAATTTTACTACCGGTTTAATTGCTGACAAAATTAAAGCAAAAGTTTCGCGCAAGGAAGTAATCAACGCTGAAGAAAAGTTAAATTAAATTATATTTACCCTAGAAAATTATGTACAAACATTGATATTTACAAAAAATTTGATCCGTCGTTGTTCAGCGAAAGTACGAGTATAATTAAAAACTCACTTAAACTAAATCAACAAGTAAGACCTAAAATAAAACGTTAAGAAAAGCAACAGCAGTATCCATGTCGTTCAGGCAAAAAAAAAACTGTGTTGAGAAAACGCATCAATTTGCGATTCATTCGCATTTCCTATCAAGGCTTTGTAACTTTTATCTTTAAGTATTATGAAGAAACTCTTTTTTAAAATAAATAAATTAAATATTTGATCCGCGTGACCTTTCCTAGAACAAAGGTGGTGCCACAAATCCGACGTGCGCGGGAGTTAGGCGCGGGGGGCGGAATTATTCACCCGACGTGGTACTGTGTAGAAAAGTCTAATCCGTCTGCATTCCGACTCTATATCTGGGTTGTTTTCATTGACATTTCAAAATAAATAATATCGTCGATAGAGCTCGCAATACAATGTCAAATTACACAAAAAAAATGAAAATTATCAAAATCGTCATTGTTAGTGTTATCACGATCTTAAGAAAATTATTTACTGAATATTTTACTGCAGACTTTTCCTCTTTTTTGCGATTAAAAATATTAAATGAAAGAAAATTGACTTTTCCCAACAACTACCATTTAAAAATACCAACAATATCAAAGTTTAATTACCATTTTCTATTCAGAACTTTAATCCAATGCACTTTACCATACATTTTCAAATCGATCAAATACTCATGCAAACTTGAATCGATTTATCGTGAGTATCGAGTACCGAGTCGTATGGTTACATCACTAGCTACGTCTCGAAGACAAATGTCAAAACGGACCTTTTAGGGGAGAGGTGGCATGATAGGTACATTTTTGATTTTGAGGTCCTTGTATGTTATTGAATAAATATTTGGAACAGGTTAGAGTTGAATAGAAAGCATTTATTATTTAACTATTGAAATGAAATGCAATAATTATCATTAATCAATTATAAGATGTTTCTTTATGCATTTAAAAAAAGTTTGTTTTGTCCCTTTCATAATTGGAATGTATTATAAGAGAAATAGAAATTAATTAAAGGAACAGTACCTAAATTCGAGGAAACATGTGTACACATGTTTCCTCGAATTTATAACTACAAATATCAAATTTAAGAGTGGCTGAAACTATTGTTATTATTAAATCCTACCGTTTTGATCTTAAAGATTAATACAATTAAAAACTTTTATATCAAATACAAACTTAAACAGAAATCTACAATATTGCAAGGTTTTGGCAAATGAAATAAACATAAAAAATAATTATCTATTAATACTTTAGCTTATAATCAGTCAAGATCCAGACACTTATAATCATTTTCCTTATAATTAATTTTCATTTTTTTTTTAATCTATGCCCGTTGTCTTCATTCTAAGTATTTTTTATCTGAATCTGTGGATGTCTAACCTATCTCAAACAGTGATCCACTAATAAATAGTTATCTTGCAGTACTCAAAGAAACGTTTCTCAACTATATCAGAATAAATTAAATACTTTTCAATTACAATACTATCACTAGCACGAAACCGACATGTTTGAAATGATAAGAATATATGAAGTTAGCCGACAAACTTGCTATTAGGTTGCTTTACAACAAAAAAAAAGATGTCTCGAAATTGTTTTTATTTTACCGGTTATGCGAGTTGTCACTTCCAATACGTGTCCTTTTCGTGGCACCTCTCCCCTATTTTGTGATGCTCTTTTGTTTTCGCTGTAGCTGCAGTCGCGACACTACTGGTCTGCCGCGGCGGCACGGCGACACTGCAGCGCGGCAGTGCTGCCGCTGCAGTGCTGGCGTGCTGCTGCTGCTTAGCTCGGAATGTACTCTCATATAAACTCATAGTAAATGTATGGGGACCGGTAGTGCAGCGGCAGCACTGCTGCCTGCTGCTGCTGCCTGCAGCGGCGATCGGAATCAAACCTTAATGCTCAAGAAAAAGTATCAACAATTTTTACTAGCATACAAATTTTCGACATTTACAACTCCAGAAATATGCGAAAAAGGGAATACAAGAAAGAATGCTACGAATGAATGCTACGCTGAAAAAATATTTATATTTTCAGATGGAGCGACGATTGATGTACTTTTCTTTGCTCAGGTTTCAAAATATGGAATTAAGTGTGCGGAAAACAGGATTTGCATGAGTCATTGAAAGCACTGAGTGATACTTTTATGATAAACATTTCAAAAATTCGTCGCGGATGCAGGACTCGATCCTTGCATCTTCTTGCGTCTTGATCCGAAGTAGTGTGGGATGCACTATAAAATTAAAATCTATTCAGCACTGAGGGAGCTAAATATTTTAATACTACAGTGGAATCTCTATAACTCGAACCTCGTTAAGTCGAAATCCTCAATAAGTCGAAAAAAATGCCGTTCCATTCCGCTCAACCCCCAAATACTCGGTATCTCGAATTGTTTAGACTCTGCAACTCGAACAAAATGTTATTTCCCTGCGCAGGCATTTTAGTACATATTTATACTCGATAGCTCGAATATCATAAATTAGACTCTTTAAGTTGAAGTTAGAAAAAAATATGAGTTTTTACTTGAAATTCCCCGAACTAGATTTCGGGCAAAGCAATATAATTAAAAATAATGTCGGGTACCTTTATTCAATTGTTTATGTGCTATGGATGAATCTATTCACTAAACTTTCGAAGTAAAACAGCTGTGTTACTTAAAAGTTTATGATGCACAGCTGTGTTCCATAAGGTAATGAAGAAACCTAAATTAGTTTTGCATTAACATGAGCCTTAAAAACAAGCTAACAAAATAAACTCTACGTGAAAAATCGACGTTGTCAATGCTGTACAAATTGACGATACGAGTCAAGGAGCTAGAAGAAAAAAAAGGTTGATAAAGCATCTGCAAATTCTTTACAACAAAATAAGAGAACTGATTTTTTCATTGTGTAATTACCTAATTTCAATAAATATGTAGGATACAACTTAAATCGGATTTTTATTTTTGACTCAGCACCTCATGAACACATGTAATAACGTGGCCCGCTTGTTTACAAGGTCAGTCAATATCCTCTAGAAATGCCGTATGGTAACGTAAAAGTCCAACAGAAAAATAATTCAAAGTTTTACCGACATTATTTTTATTTAAGTGATATTATATTAGAGCTCGCAAAATCAGACAAAGTAGGATGCTCTGAATCAACCGCACAAAACATTATTGCAAAGGACATGTCCACAAAATGTATGGAGGCTGGTATAATAATAATCAAAAAATCTAACCACAACACTTGTTACATTTCGAGAAAGTTCATATTTTTCCGAGTCTTACATCAGTTAAAAACAAAAAAGAGCCCTGTGATTTTTTAAAAAATAATTTTGAATTTATTAGGATAAATTAATATATTTGGCTCAAAAGGTATTTTGTCTCTATCAACCCTGATTAAGTAATCTCCAAATTGTTAAAATAAAGCATTTTACCAATTAGACACACTTTCAATGTGTCTTTTTGTCACATTGAACCTACTAACTGGTCACACAGGTAGGTTAAAAAATGTAAAGCAAATTATGAGATGAATGTGAAAGAATCAGCTACCAATGTAAGTAAAATAACGATAGAAGCACTTTATTGTTGTTAAACTAGAAAAAATAAAAAGCTGTATTATTAGTTTTTCATACAATTTAATTTTTACATTTAAAAAAATGCAGAGATGAAAATTTTGAACTGAGATATTTTTGAGAAGCCCATAAAACAAATGATGTATCTCGTAATATATCATCTTGGTTCGATTTATCTCTGAATAATATACCACTTGTGGATGTCTCCTTTTCTTTGCTTAAAAAAACATATTTTCAAAAAACATTTTTTTTTTGTGATTACTTACTATCACAAAAATTAAAACAAAGCGACTAGAAAAATCACAATGATATTTTTATTGTTTTTACCATAATTTATAATATTATATCGCCTACCTACATACTTCCTTATGTGCCTGAATATTTTACGTATAGTACTAACACTTGTTTGGGTGAGCATGTATTTTTTTTAGCCCAATAAGCCTTAAGATATTCTTTGCCGTATTTGAAAATAATAGCATCACATTTTTATGTATTTGCCACTTTCACTTGTTCACAATGTCCATTTTGTACTTTGAGTGCGCTTCAAACTTCAATAATGAACGTCTCGCTGAACAGCTTTTTGCGAACTGCAATATTGATTTGAAAACATGCTAGAGCATAAAAACTACATCTCGTTCTCGACCAAGATATAAGAGTTACTTCAAAATTGTGCAATAGGCTGTCTCCGGAAAAATCGATAAGGTAACTGCCATTTTACGGAAAAAAAATAGAAGCGCATGTGCTGTGCCAGCTGTCATGTTTAGTTGGACTATTTCGAAATTTTTTGTCAGTTTAAATAATTGTGTCTGTGTTTTTATTTTGAATCTACGAGGGGTGATCCAAAAGTAATGATAATCAATAACAAACACAATGAATAAAATAAAAAAATAAATTTATTTCTCAACATAGTCTCCTAGCAAGTCTATACATTTAGTCCATCTCTTTTCTAAACCTAAAATTCCCTTAGAAAAAAAATCTTTATCTTGACTCTCAAAAAAGTCCTCAACCGCGGCCATCACGTCGCTATCATCGTTAAATTTCTTGCCTCGGAGATGTTCCTTGAGTCGAGGAAAGAGATAAAAGTCACTGGGGGCTAGATCTGGTGAATAGGGGGGGTGATCCACCAGCTCAAAGCCCGCTTCCTGAATGGCAGCCATGGCAATTGCAGCTTTGTGAACCGGTGCGTTGTCTTGATGGAACAGCACTCCAGCCCGCAGTTTGCCTCGCCTTTTCTCCTTAATAGCCTCCCGCAATCTTCTTATTTGTTCTGCATAGTAGGAGCCTGTAATAGTGGCCCCCTTTTCCAAGTAGTCCACCATGATTATTCCTTCAGCGTCCCAAAAAACAGACGCCATAACCTTCCCTGCTGAGCTTGACACTTTGAATTTCTTCGGCGTCGGTTCATCGGATCGTTTCCATGTCATCGATTGTTGTTTTGTTTCAGGATCAAAATGGTGGATCCAGGTCTCGTCCATGGTCACAAAACGTGACAAAAAATTATCCTTGTCTGCCTGGAAATTTTCGAGATTTGCTCTTGACATGTCGACTCGTTTCTTCTTTTGCTCGTCGTTTAACATTTTCGGTACACAACGCGCGGAGACCTTTCTCATATGCAATTCGTTCGCAAGGATTCTTTGAATGCTGCCATATGAGATCCCTGTGACCTCAGCTACATGCCTGATAGTCACTCTTCCATCTTCCAATACAACTTCTTCAACTTTTTTCACATTTTCTTCAGTGAGGGACGTCGATGGGCGTCCTTCGCGGTGTTCGTCTTCCGTCGATGTTCTTCCCAGCTTAAACTCCTTAGCCCAGCGTGCAACTGTGGAATATGGAGGAGAAGAGTCCCCTAATGTTTCCACCAAGTCGCTATGTATGTCTTTGGTAGACATTTTTTTCAAGCAGAGGTATTTAATGACAGCTCTGATTTCGTGTTTTTCCATTTTGATGTTCACTCCTTGACAGCCCGTATTCAAATGAATGTAGCTTCCGGGAATCGTGGCCTATTTATATGATTTTTTTTTCCTGAACTAGTTGGTAATTGAGCAAGTGACTGATATTTTTTTTGTATTTTTGTGTGCAGTAGAAATAACTGATTATCATTACTTTTGGATCACCCCTCGTAATGTTTCGATTTGCATCACCACCGCGATGCGTACAAGTGGGTGTCGCGGAATCATCTCGGGCAATTGTGTCACAAGGAGAATAGGCACGATGTCCCGATGGTTCCCAATATCGTTATTTTAAAGGCTTAAAGATGCACCAAGCAAGATGCCGTAAATCCAATAACAACCCTTTTTCAGCATCTAAACCAGCCGCTGGATGTTTCTTTACAATGTCAACCTTATTGGAGAACTTTGATTCATAGTAAAAGAGAACCAAACCTGTAGACAAGCTCATCTCAAGAGCTGCACGCCTCTCTGTAGCCATGGCTTTGTCTCACGCTATGAAGAAAGAAGTACAACAAAATAACAGTTTTAGGTACATTGGTTATCTTTTCCATTTTCTGTACTCAACGTTGGCTATGGTGCCAATAACAAAATATCACTAACATCGCGAATCAAACAGAACTGCGTAGAGTACGGATCACAACAAGATACTTGCGGGTCAAACGTTAATTCGCATATATCCGCTATTTACAAACTTGTGAAAAGCACACTTGGCGACGGAGACGTTAGAGGTGCGGCAAATATTTTTTTTTTAATGATACAATTGCCCCAGCCAATGCTAATACCCTCTCGATTTTACAAGAAAAGCCATTGCCCTTAGGCAGTAGATCGATCCCTTCCTAAGGCACCGTTGTCACTATTGAAGTCACGGCTTTAGAAGTTTCTGCAGGCGTCATGTCCTTCCAAAGTGTATCCGCTGGTGACCTAGATCCTTTAACTCCGCAAAACCTTAAGGATTTGATTTGTGGTCTGCAGAAGCTCTTTTAAGAGATCTGACCGATCTAATAAACTTAATGTAGTTAGGACTAGATAATGGTGACTTGCTGTAGAAAAAAGGATACCCATCGCTTTAGGTATGTCAGGCGACTTGCTGCCAAAATATGTTAAAAAAGATTGCACCAAGTTTAATAACAAGCCTTTTTAACCAGTACAGTTGGGTTTTGGATCGTGAGGTAGTTATGAAGCCGCCGTCCATTCAGTCAAACTTTTTTGGATGAAAATTATGGAGATGCGCTGTTTGAATGTAGATGTTGAAAACGCTTTTAATTTAGTAGATATGTGCCTTGTTTAACAAAGTCAAGGAAAAAAACCATATTTATATTGTTTTCTTTGGCAATAATACAGGTGTTCTTGGAAATTGATCCCATCGTCTAGCGCTTACTCAATCAAAGCTCAACGTATGGTATTTGGACGATAGGAAGGTGGAGACGCAAACACCTTGTTAGATGACCTTTCTATTCTAATATCGGAAATTAACGCAATCGACCTAAGTTTATTTTTTTCGAAATGGGAACTTCATATTTCAGACTCACTCATTTCTATTCGTTTTCTGTACAATAAACAAATTTAAACAGTAGTGATATTTTTTTCTTTTTTTGTAGTCATTTTAAACGAAATTGAAAATAATTAAACAGAAGCAAAAATTACTGTGTTGAACATAACATTGTTATCAAAAACTTATTGGTATTTATGCTAATAACATCCTTCTTTATCTATGTTACTGGATAGATACTAAGGAATTGTCAAAGGCCTCACCTGTAGAGAGTCGTTAACCAGAGTGAAATAATTCTTCTTGGCGTAGAGTGAATGGCACACGATGGGCAATTCGAGGCCCATCTTGACGAGACAGTCAGACTCACGAATGAGAAGTCTAATTGTTTGGTCAAGGTTCACGACTATGCAGCCGCTATCGTCGATGCGTAACAGGGTGTTAGTTAGGCTGTCGTCGACGTCCCATAGCTGGAATAATACAAGTTGATAACTGAACATTTCACTGACAGCAAATGTATCGCTGCATACATTTTCTAACCTAGTAAACCCTTAATCCTATAAATAAAGCCTTAAATAAATTCTTTAAATGTGATTATGAAACCGCCCCAATGAATTCAATTCAATAGATATATAGAGATGTTAAAATTAAAGTTTTGGCAAAACTTTAATAAATTATTTGGAAGAAGGCGAAAGAATTAGCGATAACCAAAAAAAGGACTACCAAAAACGTGGTATTTAAATCTGAAAGGAATATTGTTTGCTCTTATTTTGTACTGCTACCTTATATTCTATACATAATTATGCAACAGATCTGAGATGTGATTATTGAAAAAGCTGATACACCGGCAATGCATTTCTTTCTGAAATATTTTGAAAAAACTGGTATTCTAAAGATCACAATTTGTTGAGTTGTGCAGATAATGTCCACAGAACAACTAATTCCTGTGAAAGGTATGATCGCAAATTAATGTCTAGACAATATTTTTCTCGTTTTCAAAACGATAATAACAGAAGCGCATTATTTTGACAAGAAAATAGAGCTTTATTTTTTTCTATATAAATAAATCGAAGAATAAGGGATATCCTTTTTGAACAGTATGAAAATCTACTAAAAAAACTAGAAAAAAAACAGAAAATTTCTTCTTTGGCGTTTCTTTCGATAGTATTTTATGTCAAGCTTAAGCTAGGTACTTAATTATTTTATTTTACTAAAAGGAAGAATTACTTATATTTTTTTTGTGAATCGGAAAACTTTAATTTTTTATCGACAAAAAAGAAGAAAAATGTGTGATGAAGTCTGTAATATTTTAATTAGAAAAAAATGCGTGTGTTTAACTGTTACGTAGCCTTTTTATTTTTTAGGGTTCCGTACCTCGAAAAGATAATACGGAACTCTTTTATAGGATCACAGTATCTGCTCATGGCATACTGAAATTATACGACCACCCTATGACAGAACCCCGATTAAAAAGCCGCAAAAGTTTTCTTAGACATACAAACCCCCTAAACTCACACTCGTCCGACCAACGATGTGAATTATGGCAAGCTAGACACCCACCCCCTCCTGGCTTTATATCGCCTTCAGAGAGTCTCCCACCAGGACACGAGTTGCCGTGGCCTATCTGGAAGTCACTTAATCGCCTACGTGTCGGGGTTGGCCGCTGCAACGAAAACATGGTGAGATAGGGCATATCGGGTGAAGAACAGTGCAAATGCGGTGCTGTTACCCAAACTATGGCACACCTCTTAGTTTGCCCCCTTTCCCCGAAAAACTGCACTGGCTACCGAGGACGCGGTAGAGGTTGCCAGATTTTGGTCCCAAAAGATTTAATAACATATCATATGTAAATAATGTACATAAAAAAAACCTTTTATTAGCCATTGCCACGAAATGATGATGATGATGATGATACTGAAATACGAAAACGGCAATGGTCTAGAATCACAGATATATAAATATAACAGATGGATATCATTGTTGTCACTTGAGGTAATTCTCAACCGCAAAAATCCATGGACAAATCACTCCAAGCGGTTGTCACTGTCAAATTTTGTATTTGAATTTGACGTTCTGTACAGAAAAATCCGGCAATTGACACCGAATCGAGATAAAGTCTCTTTTAAAATGGTGTTCTCCTCTTGCTGTGCTACCCGGGCTGGAGTCCTAACAGACCGAGAGCGACCACTTCTTGACCTGTCATCTACACTAGAGTCTTCATTGTATCGTTTGATGGTACGATAAACGAATCTTTTGGTTATATTCAAATTTTTCAGTATGTCAAAAATTTTAATTGGCGCGTAACCGCAACGATGCAACGCAATAACTGCAACACGGTCTTCTTTAAACGTCCACTCCATATTTAAAAATGAGTAAAATTCTAAAAAGTATACATTTTTATTTTCATGAACAATTCGAATTCAATAAACTTTTTTGTGGCCAGCATTCTAAAAGAAAAGTTTTTACTGTGTGACAATACTTATGACCTGACTGAAACTAAACCCTAACCTCTTCGAAATGTGGCCTGTAGGAAGCAGATATGAAGAACGACATCTAGAAGTACATTTCTAAGCAAAAGTGTGTTTTGTATGGCGCCTATGGTTTTATAATAAGATACCAAAGGTGATACGTAGTAAAGAAGATCCGAATATGTTCAAGAATATGTTAAATGACTTATCATCAAAGAAAGCTTACTACACAGTTGACATGTTTCTAACCGACAAGCAATTAAATGACATTAAATAATGATTTAGCAATGTGATTGACTTTTTTTGTAATTGACATTTTCTGAATTGACATTTATTTTGTTTATCATACATTTTTAACCACGTAATAACATATTTTATTTTATTTATTTGATGACAATTAATTGGGTATAAATATCTTATAAATTTTTTCATGATTATAACACTTACTCGTACTCTGGCAAATGTAATTATTCTAGAATAATATTATTCTAAGTTAAGTATACAAACCTCTAGAGGTAGAAGCTAGAGTACTATATATTTATATTGTATAACACCTGTATTTTTACCTAGTTTCACAGACAAATAAATTCATTCATTCATTCATTCACTGTCTTCACAGGCGGAACAGTATGTTAATGCAGCTATATCAGGAACTCTCTTCGATGACGACACAAAAAGTAAAATGTTGACTAAAGCAGGGATCCTGGATGCTGAAGGACAACTGGCTTTGAATGCTCAGTCATGTGTGGTTGCTGCTCAAGCATTTTTGCGAATGGGGACAAAGACTTTCAACAGGGCAGTTAAGGCAAGAGCAGAAGAGCTGAAAGCAACAACCACTGCTAGCATTGCTACCCCAGGGACTAGTGATGCCCCAAACTAAGACTGGACGGTCAGATACGGAGGACAAACTGGAGATAGCTGATTATGTGATTCTTGGAATCCAAAACATTTAAATACTTAAATAATACCAAAACTTATGCCGCATTACATGACTCCGTTAAGCCCAAGCTCGAAATTTTGGCAGATTTCTTAGATTTTGAATCACAAAACAAGATTTGGTTTGTCATACTCTGATCCAACAAATGTCAAACATTTCCAGTCACAGGTGCTAAGCAACCTATCAAAGAAAAAGTATTCACAACCTCTTTGACATCTGCCAACAAGTGTGAATACTGTCTTAGTGATTCTCATAAGGTTGGAGAATGTAAAAAGTTCATATTACTTTCAATGGACGAACGTTGGTATTGGGTAACTAAAATAAAGTTTGTTACCGATGTTTATCAAAAGGCGGACATAAATATAATGCTTGTAAAAAGTTATGCGAAATCATCGGGTGTCATCTACGGCACAACACACTTTAACACAGGTCAACGGTAGACTCACATTGTGTCACGGTATAAGTCGAAAATAGAGTAATGTTATTGATTCAAGATTGTTCCGGTTACTGTGAGTGGACCTAAAGGTAGTACAGATACATTTGCTCTGTTAGACGACGGATCCACCGGTTCTTTTATTGACCAGGCTGTGGCGGACTCCATTGGAGCAGTGGGACCCTAAGAGTCTCTTCGTGTAAATTGTAATTGTATTGTATTGTTAGTGTGTGCTGGAAATATTATTATCGCTGTGTCATTACTGGCGTAAAATAAATATTAGGATTCTATGATCCTAAACAGCAAAAATATAAACATAGAAACCAGGCGAATAGGACTCACGTTTTGATTCATCCAAACGGCGCGCATGGTTTCTTCGTAGTTATTTATGAGAGTACGTGTATTGCTATACTTGCGCATCATATCGACGGAAGCGGGCAAAGCGCGTAACACCGGGTGAGCTGACACACTCTCCACCGTCTCAGTCATGTTGTACATTAAGCATCGCGCCCATTTTATACGCCCTGAAAGAAATTAAAAGAAAAAGATTTGGAAAATCTTCTTTTTTCTTTGTTACTATTATTTAGCAAAGTTACACAGGATTTCACAGAGGTTAAAAAAAACATCACTGGGGGTATACCTGCTACTGGTGAATAGTTTCTGGGTAATGGTGGATCATCTTTCTGCCTTTTGAACATTTTCATTATCTTGTCTACTTCTTTTTCTGAATACTTCAAAACTCTATCGTACTTTTCGCTTAACTTGGTTATCAATATTTTTTGGCTGACCTTTTAAAGAAAACATTAAAGTTTAGTGCAAATTCATTGTAACTCTTTTGAGTTGCTTTGCTCAAGTCTCACCTTTTCGAATCTTGTTAAAAATTTTATGCCTTGTGGAGTTTCCCATACGCTAGCAAAGTTATTTTCTATAGTATTGCCTATAGATTCCCGCAAAGCATTAGTCTTCTCTTCAAATGCTTGATGATCTTTGTCAAACTCGCTATTTCTGTAATCTAAATAATCGTACTGACAAGTGGTGACTGCTTTTTTTGCCTCTTCGAATACATGTACTGCTTCTTCTAAGTCTGAAAACGAGAAAACAAACATCATTTTACATTCTCCAGATCCAATCTACCAAAAAAACAACATTACCTTCGCCTAATAGGAGACCTTCCATTCGTTTTTCAAACAAATGGTTGTAGTCATCCATCAAATCGAACATGGCAATTATCTTGTTTAATCTCTTGCAGAATGTGTCGAACTTGCCAAATACATAGTTTTCTGAGAAGCTGAACTGTTCAGTATTGGGCAGAAAGGGTTGATTTTTGACAAAGAGGTAGGTTTCCCGATAAGTTTTGTTTAGGTTTATGCAGTGGATTAGTTTATCTCGGACAAGAGCCCTGTCTTGAGACCATATGGTTTCTTTGAATCTACATGTGATGTACTGCTTGCAGGTTTCGATCATTTGATTAGTAATCTGTGTAATTCAAAACATACATAAGTTTTCATAAATAGCTAATGTAAAGAAAACTTCTTAACAATGGTGCCAGTTCCGTTAGAAAGCTCTGTTGTATGGCAGAATGTTAGTTTATAAAAAAAATAACAATTTTAATTCTTTAAGTGGACTACAATCATTTCGAATTTTCAATTAGAAAAGCCGTTAGGTGCAAAGCACCACACAAACAAACATTATCTTAACAAATTATTATCTCATGTATCATAACATTAAAATACCTTATAAAATTATATCAGCTACTTACTTTAACCATTAATGATGAAATTCTTTCCGACGTGTTGTAAAACTGAGAAACGCTGTGAATTAACCGGACTGTTTGTAGCAAGCTTAATATTGAATCTTTTATTTTTACAGGATCGTCTAAGTATAGCGAATGGCAACACTTTTCCATAGCTTGAATAAATTTTGCGTTGTCCTTCGCTTCATTGTAGCAAAATGTAATTTTATGGTCCGTGTCTCGCCATAACCTGATCACTTTCGAATTAGCCAGTTGTAAACAAGTAAGTGTTAGTTGGACTTCACTGTCCTGTGAAATTAAAGAAAAAATAATGAGAGTGAGAGGTTCCATTTTGTTATAAATTTGTATTAAAACATAAACCGTAATTACAATTAAAACATAAAACATAATTACCGTCCTATATCATTGGCTACAATCATTGCCAAAATTTTAGAACGACTTATACATAGAGAACTGCAAAAGCACATTAAGATTGATGATGCGCAGTTTGGTTTCCGTCCTGGTCTCTCAACAGATGCTGCTATCGTTAGCTTAAAAAGCACGGTAAGACACTACACCTCGCGAAATACATCAGTATACGCATGTTTTCTCGATCTCAGCCGCGCTTTTGACCTGGTCAATTACAAAATGCTCTGGAAAAAGCTACGAGAAGCGCTGGTGCCTAAGCAGGTGATAAATCTGTTGAGCTACTGGTACGATAACCAAACTAACAGTGTAAAATGGGGCGACACAACTTCTAGTAGGTATATACTAGAATGTGGCGTTCGTCAAGGGGGGGTGACATCTCCGGACCTCTTCAATTTGTACGTGAACGGCTTGATTGAGGAATTGAGGAGCTCTAATATAGGCTGTCATCTGGGAAACGTGTGTATAAACAACTTAAGCTATGCAGACGATATGGTGCTCCTCAGTCCCTCGATCAAGGGGTTGAGGAAACTGCTTTCAATCTGTGAGCATTATGCTAATGCTCACGGGTTGAAATATAATGTTTCTAAAACCGAAATGATGGTATTTAAGTCTGGTGGAGGGCCGGAGAGGGTGCCCAATGTGTTCTTATACGGGACCGCAGTAAAAATAGTCAAGCAGTTCAAATACTTGGGACACTTGTTGACGGAACGGCTCCAAGATGATGCAGATATTGAGAGAGAGAGAAGGGCACTTGCCGTTAGAAGCAATATGCTTGCTCGCAGATTTGCTAACTGTAGTAAGGACGTAAAGACCACACTCTTTAAAGCGTATTGCCTCTGTATGTATACATGCCAGCTGTGGATAACGTACACGCGAAAAGCGATCAACACAATAAGAGTCCAGTATAATGACGCATACAGGACTCTTATGAGGCTACCGCGGTACTGCAGTGCGTCAAGTATGTTTGCTGAGGCGGGGGTGCCTGACTTCTTCGCCATAATTCGAACAAGAGTAGCGTCATTCTGGCAGCGATTGAGCCGTTCCGGCAACAAGATACTTGTGGCTATCTCTGACGATGTTAGGAGTCCAATGTATCGACATTGGATATCTGTACATATGGACCGGAACAGAAAATGACCCGGCACTACTGTGCCTATGTATGTGGCACTTTTTTGTGACAACACCCCTTTACAGTGTGCATATATAGTTTTATTTAGACAAACACCTCTTTACAGTGTACTGTTTTTAATTTAGGTTAAGTTTAATATGGGTCTGTGCCTGCAATAAATGGTTTTTATTTTATTTATTTATTATTTATTATAAAAATAATATACCTGTAAATATGAAACGAGTTGCGAAAATTGAGCCCCCCTCTTTTTCCAATACTCTAACTCATCCTGTGGTCCGCTAGAGTCTACCTCACGTCTCAATTGTTCACTTTCACTTAAAATCTGAAAAATTACAAATATAATTTAGACTTATTATGGTTATGCGACGAAATCGAGAGGTTTAAAAATATTGGACGGAGGTAGCACACAACAGAAAGGAATGGAAGGAATTGGGGGAGACCTTTGCCCAGCAGTGGGACAGTACAGGTTAAATAAAATAAATATGCTTAGTTTATGATATGTTTTGTTATTCAAGTTTTGTTAGCATTAATCACTTGATATTTGCAAATGCATCAGTACCTGAACAACGGTGATAAATTAAACTGATTCCTATTTCTAAACTAAATAAAGTAAGTTCGTATAGGCCGGGTGGCAAGCCCAATCATTTTTACAGAATACAGAATTTTTTATTTGCAACAAAAATAAGAGGTACAATACATAACGACAAAACAAATGATAAAACACAAAAAAACAACAGTATTTTACCTAGTATTTCTGTCACAAAACTGTGAGACTACAAAAACGCTTTTCATCTACCGATACCTAAAAAGTGACTTACTTCCATAACTTTTTTGATCCACTCGTTGACACGTTCTTCTAGCATAGTTATAGTGGTTGGGTTCTTAGTCATCTCTTTAACTTGCGTGTGGTCACTTAGATTAGCCATGTGAGCTTGTCCGTCATCAAATAAATTTACTTGGTTGCAAACGTCTTCGCATACTGTTTTCATTAACATAAATCAGTTTAAATTTGACAAAAATCAAGAATACTTTACAAAATACAAGAAGAGCCTGATTTATGATCGTTGCTTATCTCCACACACGGTTCTATGGTGGAGGAGGATAAAATATTAAAATATAGCTGGTGAATGTGTAATTGCAAAATGATGATCCTTACAAAATTTAATATCATATCATAATATTCAAGTACTAAAAAAATACAACCTACCCTTAAGAGCACTGCAGAAAGATCGCAGTCCTGGCAGCAGTTGATTTTTGACAATGGGAAAGCGCGTTTCATCGTCGTCCCCGTCGCTACTAGGGTGCGCCAGCGCATTCATGTACACGTGCTCCATCACACGCTCAATAGCTGTAACTAAGCCTACTTTCTCTGCATTCAATATACCGCAAAACCTGAAGGAAAATATTTCAACCAGTTAATGTAAGGGACCACAAGGACTACTTCTTAACAAAAAAATACTTGCAGCCCTTTTAATAGTCCTCTGCAGTAGGCCTACTCACGAAGGGTGATTGGGCCATATTCACCACGCTGGCCCAGTGCGGGTTGGTGGATTTACATACGCCATCGAATTTCTTCCACGGACGTATGCAGGTTGCCAGTGGTGTGAAATGCCGTACAAAAGTTCCAAAGAAACTCATTGGTACGAGACCGACAGAGAATGACAGGCCAGCGTTACAACCACTAGAACATCACGGCTACTATACTTGATTGCTAAGAGATAATAGGGCTGATCGACGAGGGCATAGTACCTAGTGAGTGATGGTAGCTGTTCCCAAAGAGAGTTCAAAGCGGAAGATGCGAGACGTTACGGAAAAATGACACCCGAATTGCGAGCACACCTAATTGTCAATGACAAAAAAATTGCTGATCATCTTCATTCATCTTCTACATAAAATACGACTTTATGACGTTTTCTGAAGAGCATATGAAAACAGTTTTGCGGATGAGTACCCCAGGTGACCACTAAACATACATTAACATCATCATAGACTTATTTTCTTTGTCTACACATTTCAGAGCAGAGTTGCTTGGTTCGCGTTCTGATATCGCGTCTGTTTTTTCAATATTGCTACTCCCAATCAAAATAAGCATGGAGCATAACCCTTTAGGATCAAGAGCAGTTACAGAACCCGAAGCGTGATAGTAGGGCTCCCTTGCTTTGATTTTGTCCACAATTCTGATAATCCGACTGGCTACCCTTGCAGCCGTAACAGCTAGGTGATATTATTAAGGATTTCATTACGAAAAGTAACATTCAGTAAGTTCATTAGGAAAATTGCGAGTACAATCAGCAATTTCTGACTGCTCTGGTGGACGTCAACACCCAAGCAAGGATCGTGTTCATAGTTCCTGAGTCAGAGGTCAAGACGTTTTCTGGAGTATGGGAGACGATACTCCATTAACGGTGTATAAGAGAGCGGTGCTCTCAAAAAATTATCTCGACATACAAGTACGAGTACTTACTTATAATTATTATTGTGTCTAGAACTTACAGATCTTTATGGAATCCTTCTTCTGGCAGTTGTTTGCTAACATTTATACGAAACATGTAGATACAAATCCCTGTGAAGCGAACATCCCACCCGTCAGACAAGAATAATTTTTTCTTTAGAGTCACTTGAGGCGGAGGCTGTTTTCCTTGGCCTTGTTGCCGAGGCTTAGATCCCTCTGGTTGAGGTCGATGCTCAATCTCCTCCACATCTTGGTAGTACCAAAGAAGCTTGTTTCTCATGTGAGGTAGAAACAATTGATTAATGTCATCCAGCTACAATTGAGACAAATCGCTATTAATTACGTTGGATCGCAAATTATTAAATAAATACACTACGTTACAATAAAAATAAAAGAGTACCATGTTTCCTTCGAAAACGTGATCCATTATAGCGTGTCGAGGAAGCCCAGTGCCATCGATGAGTAGTTGGAAGGTGAACTCCAACCTGGGGTCCATCTCCCCCCTTCTTGCTTTGCGCTCGCATTCTTCTCGCCTTTTCTAGAATTCACATATATATCATGTCTAAGGAGATAATGCCAATGATGATGTGAGTGTTGTCTAGGACAGACCTGAAGAATGTCCATGACATCCTCCTCTTCTTCTTCCTCACTAGAACCAGGTTTAATACCGTGTACAAACATTTTCAATTTTTATGAATATAATATGATCAATTATTTTGTAAGGCTTAATAAAGTTTAAAAACGCCTTGTTCTTGCCAGTTATAAATTATGGCAAAATTTAAAGCGAAGTTATTTATTTGTATAACATTTATTTTCCTTTTTTCGATAACATTTAAAATTGTGATTTTTATTTTGTGTCAACATGTGACAGCAATTGTATGCGACGTGGCTCGAACTATCGAGCAACAGAGCTGAACACAAGGATAGGCGAAACCATTATTGTAATATGCAAATTAAACGGACAAGGAATGAGTGTCATTATAAGGGTCGGGGGTGGTACGGCGTCGCACTTGGTTGTACCCCGCTAATGCTGACGGAGGCACGCAATATTTGAATTGATCGCCATTTCATTTAGGTATTCTAGTTTAGGAACCTTTGTAAGTAGACGAGTAAGAGCAACTAGACTAGAGACTAGGCATGAGTACGTGTACCAATTAGCATGGACGTGTATATGGGGGGGGGGGGGGCGCCCGAGGGGTCCGGACAATCCGCTTTCGAATTTATAAAATTAGTAAAAAATCCTAAAGGTTTTGTCACAAAAAATGTTTATGTTTTGGAAAATATGTAGATAGTTTTAGAACAAAAATGGCTTAAAAAGTGGAAAACAACAGGAAAAGCATTTTATGCTCAGTAAGTAACCCTAAACATTATTAAAAAAATAATTAGGTTCGGAAATTTAGTGCAGGTCATAAAGAAAACCATAATTAGGCACCTACACTAAAATAAACTTATCAAGCCTGTTTTTTCGGAAGTTTATGTGTTCTTATTCTAGTTTATGTCACCCTAGCGCACGAACAAAAATCATGTGATAAATTAAATAATGTAAGTACATATTATAATTATTAATTAATAAGAATTAGCAAGAGCTTCAATTCGCCAAACACAAAAATCTTCTTACTGGAGTTTTACAAAACAGTACTTTAACTGACAAGACAAATAAACAATAATGATAAACCCTTACGAGTAGTACTAGAACAACAGAAACTTTCTCACTGGCAATTTAGTTAGGTATTTATTAATTTCTATTATATTACTATAGTCTCCCACGTCGAGGGCCTTTTCAAGTTTTGTAGTATGAGTATAAAACAGATGTAAAAACAACATTCTATTTATAAATTGTATTAAATGTAAATAAAGATTTTTTCATCAAAGAGATAACTAAAAAAAAACATATGAAAATTAAAAGAACTAATTTCGACACATCAAGTATGCTACTTTGGCGACGCATCTACGGGACATCTTTTGAGAATTGGATTCTAATAAGATTTTAGTCGGTTCGCTGTAGAGAAACTAACCCTTTTGTTAGCTTCTCTACATTCAGACTCTTTCAACGATAACACTGCCAACTAACAATTCTAATTAGGAAAAAATTCTTTTTGACAGGATCAGCGATCCTTGTTCTGTAAAATTCGGCAGTCTTGAGGGGGAAGTCATCTTGAAGACACCAGAGTGCATGTCTTGTAATTTTTTTATGAAAGTATGTGGTGATACTGTGTGATCTTAGATTGCGTGGACGAGTCCCGCAGTGAAAACGGCATGAGCGTCGGGTAACAGTCAGGGTGAGAGGCTCCGGTCCCTTTGACCTTGCTTTCAGGAGGATCTCATGTTTTGGGGCCACTGACCCGTTACCCTGGAGCACCGGGCTGGCGCTGTTGACGAACCCTGTCGGCCGGTTTGGGCCGGCGCCTCCACCTCAAGCGACAGATCAGCACCGCAGGTGTCTTCACGCTAGCGCTCACCTAGCGCTACCCTGCTGGTGCCACACTATCGGCGGGTCCAGCTCAGCCTACACAAAATCCTCGGCCAGCCTCCAGCGTGGTTCTTTGAGTGCTACCCTCTCCCTTTTTTGGCTAATATTTTACGGACTCTTCGTTTCTCAAAATTCTTAACTCTCTCTCCGCTTCATGAAAACATTATATACCATAAGTGCAGTGTGTTATCTGTAGTGTAAATAAATGTTTAAATACTATGGTCAGTTTCCTATATTAATCTCCTTCCTCCGAACCGTTAGGAATCCTATTCACTTGGCAGGACTCTTTGGGTAGGTTCTCTGAAATCTCGTAACTTGTGGTGTGGCAACCGGCTCCCCCGCTTGCCACATTACGGGTTCCTCTCTAATCTTCTCGTAACTTGTGGTGCTGCAAACGGCTTCCCCGTTTGCAACATTACAGTTTGGCGCCCAACCTTTTAACTTATCCACCCCTGACTCCTTATATTATTCTTATTTTACTGTTACTTGTTTTCTTTTTTTTTTCTAAATTCTAAACCGATACTTCCACAAGTATCCACCCATCGCTTACACCTTAGGTATTTTTGAATTCTCTTTTGGTTATCGTACTCCAATTCTCCATACATTACTATATACTTGACTTTACAGTACACAGGCTACATAAATACCGCACCCCTACATACAGTCACTTACTACCTGGTTACCTCTGTAACCTACACCCATTCTTCGCTTGGCGGTGTTAAAACCTAACGGTCACCTTCAAGTTGGGGTTTGGGAGACTATACGACGAGCTGGAGGAGAGTATCCTCTCAGTGTACGTCACATACAGTTTGTAAGTTACCTAACTTACAGCTGAACACTCATTATACTTTCGTAGTACATAGTAGTACATATCAACACTTGGCCTCATATATAAATTATATTCTATTACTACCTGGTATTACGTGTTTATTATTCCGCGAGTCTCTCTCTGCTATCATACGTCTTCAGTCATTACTATTCCCTTGACTCTACAGTACATTTAAACAACACAATACCGCATCCTCTCATACAAGCACTACTACCCGATTACCACTGTAATCGACATCCATTCTTCACTTGGAGGTGTTAAAACCTATCGGTCACCTACAAGTTGGGGTTTGGAAGACTATACGACGAGCTGGAGGAGAATATCCTCTCAGTGTACGTTATACGCAGGTTGTAAGTTGTCTTGGCTTACAGCTGAAGTATTCCTACATTCACAATACGTTTCAAGGTACTAGGTGATTTTTTTTACCTTATTTTTGTTGAACGAGATTTGCTCATGTGAATTTTACGCTCATGTTCTCACTAACCCTAATTTATTAATATTTCAGATGTGTACTCGTAAGTTCAATTGAATATTAGTTAATTGATATAATACTATTTTTTAACTAATATTTCTTTCTCATCTTTGGTAATACGTCGTATCTTATTATTTTTAATCTAATACCTATTAGATTTACAAAAAATGGCTAAAAACATCGTTTCTTCTCATTTAAACAAACTTGAACTTGAATATGAGATCTCAATTCGTCATGAAACACCTTCAGGCAGTGTTTCCTCTCTCAAGGAGCAATTGGAGAGACTATCTATACTTAAACCAGCTGAAGTCATTAAATTTCCAAGTCGGTTTTCACAGTGTCCGTTGACTTAGATCAAGTGTCAAAGACTTTGAAGTATATCAAAGATAAAGTTTGTAGAGAAACTAACCTTTTTGTTAGCTTCTCTACATTCAGACTCTTTCAACGATAACACTGCCAACTTACAATTCTAGTTATGAAATTCAAATTTTTGAAATGTTTTTTTGACAGGATCAGCGATCCTTGTTTTGAAAAATTGGGGAGTCTTGAGTTGGAAGTGATCTGGAAGACACCTTTTTTCCTCTATAAAATGTAATGAGTGTGAATTTGAGTTTGCGTGGACGAGCCCTGCAAACCGCATGAGCGTCGCGTGACAGTCAGGGTGAGAGGCTCCGGTCCCTTTGACTTTGATTACAGGTGGATCTCTTGTTTTGGGGCCACTGACCCCTTACCCCTGGAGCACTGGGCTGGCGCTGACTTAGAACCCTGTCGGCCAGTTTGGGCCGGCGCCTGTCGGCCGGTTTGGGCCGGCGCCTCCACCTCAGTCGACAGATGTCTTCACGCTAGCGCTCACCTAGCGCTACTTGGCTGGCGCCACACTATCGGCGGGTCCAGCTCAGGCTCTAGAAAATCCTCGGCCAGCCTCCAGCGTGGTTCTACGAGTGCTACCCTCTCCCTTTTGGCTAACTTTCCAAGGACACCTTCAAAATTCTCTCTCCTTCTCTCCGTTTCTTGAAGATTTAATTGACTATAAGTGCAGTGCGTGTTAGTGTAAATAAATGTGTAAATACTAAGGTTAGTCTTCTGTTTTAATCTCCTCTCTCCGAACCGTTAGGAATCCTATCCACTAGGTAGGACTCTTAGGTTGGTTAGGTTTCCCTGAAGTCTCTTAACCTGTGGTGCTGCAACCGGCTCCCCCGCTTGCAACATTACGGGTTCCTCTTCGATTCTCTTTTAACTTGTGGTGCTGCAAACGGCTTCCCCGTTCGCAACATTACAAGTTTCAATGTTAGAGTCTTCTCCGGATAGGTTGCTAACTAAGAAGGTTGAATCATTTTTGAATCATACTCATTTTCGTCTTGATCGTATTGACGTTTCAACGATTTCGGAAGAATCCTTAAAGCAAAACTACAAAGTATTAAGGAGCGATTTTTTTTTCAATTAAGAAAAGATTCGATGCAGTTCATAGCAACTTCGAGCATCTACCGAGTATTGATAATACTCAAGACCATGACGATTCTCCCTCTGGATCAGTTTCGGTTTCGCCGCGAACTGAACATAGAGATCATCAAAATGAGATACTATTCTCAAAGGCTGAATCTGTTCCGCATAGACCTACAATACAGGAAAGCACTTATAATTCTACACAATCTATACTTCTACCACAAGAAGTGTTGCTTACCTTAGTCAATGCTTTAACAAAGAATACTCAAGTCTCTCATTCTAATGTCATGGTTGATTTTAAAAGTTTGACATATGATGGAAAATCATGCCCTCGCTCTTTCTTGCAAAAGATGGAAGAGTTCCGTCGATCTAAGCTTTTCTGATGAAGGTATTGTCAAACATGTCTTTGAAATCTTTAAAGGTGATGCTTTACATTGGCTTAGGTTTCAAATCTCTCAAAATGACTCATTAGCTTGGGAAGAAATCAAAAGTTTGTTGATTAGAGACTTTGGAATTTGACTTCGATTATAAACTCTTGGAAGCGATTCGTAAGCGAACTCAAGGAAAAGACGAGACAATAGCCGTTTTTGTTTCGATAATATCGGGTATGTTTTCCCGCCTACAAACACAGTTACCAGATGCAGAAAAGTTACAGATTATTCTGTAACCTTGTTATTCGATTTTTGTAGCTTTGAAGGAAGTAAAAACTCTTAACGAGCTGATTAATATTTGTCAATTGTATGAGAATTGTATGGATAAGAATTCTAGTTTTCATGAACCTCTCCATAATGATGCTTCCTGGGCAAAGGATTTTAACTATCGTCCCTCAACTTCTGGATTTTCTAAACATGTTTTGAAAGCAAGTGAAGTCGTTAAGGAATCTCATCCCTTAAACTCGCAACCGCAGACGATTCCTACGCCTCATTTCTATAATTTCTGCCAACGTTGTAGAGTCACAGGCCATTCCTTAAAAACTTGTACTAAACCAAGGACTTTGGTTTGTTTCAAATGTGGTCTACAAGGTGTAAAGGTAACAGACTGTCCTAAGTGCTCCGTTACTTTAAATCAAAAAAACTAAATAATGACTTGAATGATGTTTCTAAATCTTACAGTGATTCTAATGATTGGCAGCAATGGTTGAATACGGTTCGAAATTTTATGTTTTGTTATAAGACAACTGCTGTGTCTTATGACAAAGAAAAAGATTTTAATAGACCTTTTATTAATGTATCTATTAATGAACAATATTTTTCAGGTTTTTTAGATAGTGGGAGTTATATTACTATTTTAGGTAACAATTCTCATAAGGATATCTTAAAGTTAGGTTTCAAGTTATACAAATCATCATTTCAAGTCATGGTTGCTAATAAACAAAAATCATCGTCATTGGGTTACTTTCATCTCCCGATCAAATTAAATAATCGGATAAAATTTATTAAAGCTTTCGTCTTCCCTGATATGGATAAAATTTATTAAAGCTTTCGTCTTCCCTGATATTTACCCTTCCTTAATTCTTGGTTGGGATTTTTGGGAAAAGTTTGACTTAACGCCTAAAATACTTTCTCTTGAAGTTAACTCTGAACATAAGGAGCTTGTGTCTTGTTCTATTGAAAAGAAGGTTACTTCGTTTAACCATCTATCTAAAAATCAAAGTGAAATAGCTAAGACTATGATTGAACGTTTTAAATCGATTTCTTTTGAAGAAAATAGTCACTTGGGTCGTACTAATCTGATATCACACCGGATTGATACGGGTGATGCTTTACCTATCAAACAAAGGTGTTATCGACTTTCTCCGGAAAAACAAAAAGCTCTTATTGTTGAAGTCTATAAAATGCTTGACTAAAAAGTTATTGAATTATGCGAAAGCCCTTGGCTATCTCCAGTTCTTATTACTCCAAAAAGAATGGAGAATGGCGTTTTTGTGTTGATAGCAGGAAATTGAATGCAGTCACTCGAAAGGATGCTTATAGTCTTCCCTTTATTTCGGAAATACTAGATAACCTCAAAAATGCTAAATATCTATCAAGTATTGATATTGCTAAAGCTTTTTGGGAAATTCCGCTGCATCCTGACGATAGAGATAATACTGGTTTCTACGTCCCTGGTCGTGGAATGTATAGATTTACAGTTATGCCTTTTGGTTTAACTAACGCTCCAGCTACTCAACAAAGGTTGATGGATACCTTATTTACTCCAGAGTTTGATAATAAGGTATTTTGAGAGGCAAAACGGCATCACTTTCTGCGGGAGTCACTTGGGTCAAATCTAGTAATTGAAATTCAACCCCCTTCCCGTAGACACATTGATCTGATATTTGGTACACACCTTTAGTTCCAATGACAATACAATATTTAGTATTAATTATAACACATTTTTGTATAACTTTATATATTTATACAATTTTATATATTTTTAAACATAAAACACTCATTCTTAATGAACTTTCGATAAATAATATCTATTTATTTAAAATCCTAATTTAAATTCCGACAGTTTGTCAAAAATCAAAATTTCTATGGTGTAAGGTGTCAGTGTCAGTTTCTAATAAACTTTTGAATATTTTGTTCAAAACATAATCTTAGGTTTAAAATATAACAGGACATGCCTCTACTATGCCTCATAGGAGTAAACTGTTGAATATTGGCACGACTTTAGGTTGTGGTTACTTAATCTGAACATCGCGTTCAGTAAGCCGCCTACTGCCTGCACCGACGCGACTGGTCTCCTTTTGTCAGCTTTCCGTGACACTTACTACCACTGGAGCCGTCTGCAATGGCCTTTCCAGCTCCCTGTCGTATCGACTGCTACGGAGCAATCTCCGGTGGCCCTCCTGTTAACAACGGGTTAGCTCTTCGCAAAGCGACGTGCTAACCCGTTGTTCTACCGCGGAGCTGTCTGCAGCGGATTTTCCAAGTGGCTGTGGTATATACGGCTATGGAGCGTTCTCCAAAGGCTTTCCTGTGATCGACTGGCCAGCTCTCCGTGACATCTACTACTGCGGGTCTGTCTTTAACGACTTTTCCGATCTCTGTGGTATCTACTACCATGGGATGTTTTCCTACGGCAGTCTTGTGATCAAAACCTAGCTTTCCGTGACACCTACGACCACTGGGGCTTTTTGTAACTGCCTTTCCAGCTCTCTGTGGTATCTATTGCTACAGTGTGTAGCAGTAGTGTGGCCAGCTCACCATGGCACCTACTACAGGCTCAATTTCAATGGCCTTTGCAAAAACGTCGTGGACTTTCTTCTTAGAGTAGCTCGCAAAGTGTGTACGTTTAGGTTTGATGATAGCTAGAGGACTGTAACGATCGTTTGTTGTCCGTGGCGATTACTTATCTTTTAAATAAAATTGTATAATGATGCTGAATTAAATCATTTTCCCTCGAACTAAGTAAAGAATCCCAAAGTAGGTTTCTAACTAACATTTTTTCTTAATAGACTTTCTTACAGTGTATACTAACATTGTAACGTTCATGCTGAACGCCCCACGATTTTATTTTTGAGTCTGATCAATGTTCGAGTGATAAGAAAAGTAATGTGATGACTGCGGTACCTAGGACTACCAAATTTTTTTTTAACTTTTAGTCCATTCTAACTTCTCAATAAAACCGTTTAACTTAAAATGTTTTTTATATTGTGTTTGTTTATAAGAGTTTGTTTTTTCTCGTAATTATTTTTATTGTTTTGTTTTTTCTCGTAATTAAATGAATAAACGTTTTCTTTATTCTTTGAAGCCCTATAAGCTATGCGACTTCTGCTAGTGTCAGATTCCATTCAGTATGAACAGATTAAGCATGATTTAAACATTGTAGCAGAACAATAGCATTTTTTGGCAGAAACTCACATATTTTAAATATTTCACCGAATGAGATAAACATACTTACTTCATTCACCATGCCAAACTTTCATACTAATATTTTTATTTTAAAATCACAGTATTTAGGATATAAAATAGGAATAGCGCGAGGTCCAAGTCCTAATAATAAATAATATGGCGTTATTTATATTTATAATGTCCTTTCCACTCTGAATCAGGTTGTCTGGAAGAAATTGCTTTATGCGATGTATCGCCGGTTGTCGCACTATTTTAATATAATTATTTTACTTTTCTTTTGTATTGTTGATTGTGTGAACAATAAGCGTTTTCTATTATATTCTAATGTTCTTTTCTGACTTACAACTTAACAAAGAGATAATATTTTGTGGTTCAGTATTAAAGAGAACTGAAATACATCAATTTTAACAGTGCGGAATCGCTATAATTAAATAAAATATTTTCAAAATGTTGTGTCAAAAAACTGTATTGTAAACTTAGTAATTAACGACAATTAAAATAATGTGAAAAATATTGAGGTAAATTATTTTATAACAAAGTTATTAGCAAAAACATATAAACATAATTATCTAAACTTATTTTTTGACTGCTTGGTACAGCAAAAGCGCATTATTATACACATATATTATAACACATTATTTTGGTCCAATATTGTAAGTTTATAGTGCTCGCTGTGCTTTTTCGATTATTTAATTATACAAGAACTTGGCTATCACAGAATTAATGGAGTTAAATAATAATAATAATATACTTTACAACTTGGTGCACTTTTCCATGATTAAACTATTTTTGAATTTGAATATCAGCACATCAAATCTATTTATGACTTTAGTGAATTAAAACAAAAACTGCTCGACATTTCATTAGACATACATTTTTCAAGGAAGAACCACTCAATAAAAAGGAAAATAAAATATAATACGAAATACTTTGTAAAATACCTACTGTTAAACAACAATAAAAAAAAGTCCCTAGATTTTTTCCCACCCAAATTTAGTAAAAGCGTACTTATGGTGTATTGAGTAATCTAAATTCAAAATTAAAGCGCTCTTCGCTTTCTGACAGTACTAGCGATATGCCCACTTATAGTGTGCCAAAAAAAAAAAATACCAAAAGAAAATTGATGCCACCTTCTTCAAATTCTGTCAAATTTTTACTGTAGAAAATTGGTAGGTTATAAAAGTTAGTACCGATAAGTAATAGTAAGGATCATTCCGGTCTATCTGCCGGATAATGAGAAGATTTAGTTTTTTAAGATATGCAGATTCTGCTGTAGCATATGAGCAGTAACGAGAAGATCTACAATTTAAAACCTGGATGCCACATTCTCTAGCCCTTTGCCTGGAGCAGATTATTTGTAATAACTAATAAGGAACACAAACTTTATCATTGAGAGAATGGATATCTTGTATATTTTTCTGCCAGCATTTAGTCCATCCACCATTTCATTACTTCATGAAGACTTCGACGTCATATTTTAAGTTAAATTTAAATACTTACAAAATTGCTTATAACTTTGCCAAGTACAGTTAAATCCATGTCGATTGTTTAAATTCAATGAACTTTTTCGAAATCGTTAACAATGCATTATTGCTACGTATGATTGCTATACATACAAGTTTTGCTATATAATGGATTTTGTCTATTCACACATCCTAAATATAAATGTACGTTTCATGATCATGTATCAATTTCAATGTACTCGTAGCACTTAAAATATTGTTTATGTTGGTAATAACCATAACGCGATTCACTACCGACATAATACATACATTTGGTTAATATCTAAATAATCCGTTGAAAGCGTGTGAAAGAAATCGCGAGACTAAACAGAAAACTACTTTATTCGTAATATGTCGCCAACATACAACATATATATTATTTTTATGTTCGTACGTCGGACCATAAAAGCTGCCATAGACGAAGTATTTGGATGCACGAACGCCGTAACTCAAAAAGTTTAGTAGAGCTCCGGAGAAGTTTATGTATTCCACTGTGTACCAAATGTCTAGTCTTGGTGTAATATCATCGAAAATGTTATTCGTGAGCGTCATCCGTAATCGCGACGCTCACTTTGCTTTTATGGCAAGAAAAAATCACAAAACACCATCCATCCATCGACCATAGGACGTTCACAGCTGGACATAGGCCTCCTCTTTATATCTTCAATGAGGCCATTAAGCAACGTTCTACATGGTCAATATTTGGATGGGTGACTGCGGGTGGCATTTTCCAACTGAGCGCAACCATGGCTTGGATGACACGTTAAATTGTAGGTCCCGGTTGTTTTAACCATTTAGCCATGTCAGAGGCCTTCAGTCAGCCTAAAAACTCTGACACCAGTGCTAGCCATCCGGCCTACACAAACTTAGTTAATGAGGCCATCTATTCACCTTGTGGATTACAATTTATTGTTCAAACTGTGTAGAATGGTAGTACAATTGATGCAAAGGTAATACTCGTATTACATTAAATACTCGCAACCAAATAGTAAAAAAAGCTACACACACGATTCAAACTGCAGACAAGACTACGGATGATCTCAAGACTAGGAGCCATTCCAATTTTGAATCGATACCTAACTCAAAAGACGATGTTGTCCGTGAATTTAAAAATTAACTAATATACCATAGTTTATAATGAGTGAAATGACGTATTGGTTAAAAAATCCGTTTCACATAGGCCATAGACTTTGCATAATATATAATATATTTGCATAGTAACTATAAACAATTTTTTCCACCGATAGGATAGCAATAGGCCTAAAATTTTCTGCCGCGGATTTATCACCTAAAATCAAAGTTTATTTATTGATAACAAACAGATGACAACAACTTTAATGAATCCACTGGCTCCGAACTAGTCTTACAAGTGCATTTCTAAAGCCAGTGGCTTCTCCCAATTTTGACATAAATTATCAATATAATTAAAATTTAAAAAGAATAAAAAAGAAAAATAATAAATTACGATTTAGAAAAAATTTAACAATGATTAGTAAAATGAATTTATTATTGAAAATTACAATTTTAATAGGTTTTTATATAGTTAATTATTCAAAAATAGCCATAACAAATAACACAAACTTTACTTTAATAGACAATAAGGCCTAATTTCACCGAGCGATGTCAAATATTTGATGCCGTGTTAGAGCCATTAACAGACTGTCTACGTTATCGAGTGTCCCACCATGCGCTAATGCTTTGTTAGTTCTCTTGACATGATGTTAAATCTAATCACTGCTTTTGAGGTCCGTTAACAGTTGACAGGCTGCCAGATGACAGATCTTAGGGGGAAAACAGGGCAATGGTGGTCAGCGGGGAAACATGGTCACGCTCATAACTAAAAGAAATTTCAAATCAAAATATATTTTGCTTGTGTTTTAACTCTTTTGTTTCCATTAAGTCTGTTGCGTCAATTAATCACAAAAAGGCAAAAGATTTTTAAAAAAAAAGACTAAAAAGAAAGCTTTAAAAAGGCTAAAAAGGAAAGATCTTCAAGAAGAAAGCGATTTCTCATTGACTAACGTAGATATTGCGGACTTCTGCGTAAATGATGATGATCCGGAAATCCATTATCTCATATTGGTCGTGTGAACTCGTGTGTGTACAATGGTGATTAAAGCCATTTATTTTATTTCATTTTGATATATCTATTAGACGAATTCTCCAAAGATGATTGTTTTGATGTCAAATAATAGTCCGATAATGTAGAACAGCTATGTTATGTTGCTAATAAAGCTGTGATTTATATTGTGAATTTTATTTTAAAAGCGCTTAATTGTCCGTCATTGCTCTATTCTCCCCCACTGATTGTCAAAAGATCAATCAAATCTGTTCCTCCTGTGACGATTGACCCAAGTCGAGTCTTACCCTTTTTAATTTTGACAGATAAAAAAATGATGAGAAAAAGTTGCGAACTTTTTGGTATCTATTTACACGGTAAATATGTTTAATCAGGGGTATAGGTAACTAGACTTGTATCTTTCAACACATATTTCAAATGACCAGCATTTTAGCAAACTGATACAATTCAAGTAAATTATGATAATACAGACAGACAAGTGAACTAATGTAATCTTTAGGTTTAAGATGATTATTATTTGTTTGAGCAACATTTGGTTAAGAACATATTATAATGAGCTATTACGTTTTTCAACTTCTTGTATATCATTTTACACAAAAATGAAATACTTAATAGATGCAAAATGGTTTAATTGTACTTGTATCACCTACCACGTAATTTAAACACATATTAAAAATAAAAAAGGTACAACTTACAGATTGTTCATGAACTACTCTAAAACTATAATATGTAAAATGAAAATTTAAATGCACATTGAAAGTAAATGTTTTTTATCTACAAAACGAGGTACTTAAATGTAACTAAAGCCCCTTAGTTCACGAACTAGATTTTTTTTAGAACTTGTTTGTGCTCTCCTGTAAAATTGAGATTTTTGACTTATATCACTTTTCATAGAAGGCACAGAAATAACTTCAGTCAAGTTTGACATTTTACCTAAGTATTATTCATATTCATATTCCTTTATTCATACAACAGTATACGTCACAGATCGAGTACAATAGGACAATTCCAATAATTTCAAAAAACAAATGTCATACGTATTAAAATGTCAATAACAGTGATAGGTACAACGGTACAACAATAAATTAAATAATCAATAATAATAAGTCAAGAACAAGTTAATATTAAAAATAACAATTAATTTAAAAAACAAAAATAATAATAAAATAAAATAGAATGTCATTAAAAAACAAAAAATAGGATACTGATAAGTACAATTTTAAGTAGTTACTTTTAGCGTCAAAAACTCTTTATCGATGTCATAGAACGCCTGACCAACAAGCCACCGTTTCAGCCTCGACTTGTAAATTGTGATGTTGGGTGCCTCAAGGACATCGAGTGGTAGTCTATTATATATCATTGTCCCCATAACATGTGTCAACTTCGCGGACTTAGCGAGCGTGCACGTCACGGGTAGAAGTCTATACTTGTGTCGAGTTGTTCGCTGCTGAGCTTCGTATAGCTTCGCACCCATTACTCGATACGACTCAAGGTTCACCCGTACGTATGTGGCAACTTGCATTATTATAATGGATATTAAATATTTAATGGATATTATTTTATATTAAAATAAAAAGTAGGCCGGTTGCATTATAATCCTACAGAGTGATCGTTATTTAAAATTGGTCACGTAGCATTACATGCAACTAAGAAGAAAGTTGTGTAAATGTACATGCAATGATATATAAAATACAAACATTTCGATTAGGTCGTATTATAATGAGAATGAACATAGAGTGAACAAATTTGCTTAACGTGGGATTTACTAACGATTTGTTATATTTTCTTCATAGGACAGAAAATGATCCAACAGTTCTGTTACTTTTAAAGACCCATCAGCTAATGCCTCATTAAGAACTAACAAACATCGTCCGGTGAAATTGGGTCTAAAGGTGATTGTGTAGTAAATTATTTAGTTGTATTCGCGTAGGTATTTTAATGAAAAATTTATACATTATTTAAAATAAGAGATTCAGTTTAGTCGTAGTCCTTACTCTTTAGGAATAAGGTAACATTTTGTTTACATTTAAAATAGTTCAAAGAATTAAACGCCAAAATTGAATTTAATTTGTTATATAAGTGTGGACCTAAGAAAAAAGCATAGTGTAATGCAAATACAGTATTTGTTTGAGTAACGTCGCACACTTAAGGTGTAAGGCTGTTTTTCCGCCTTTTATTTGTGGTACATTATTGCCAGTTATTTGTTGTATCAACCGACCGAATTGGAGTCTTAATATGCTGCTGTAGGACCAATTGAAATACATAAACGCACATTGACGCACAGAAAGAACATCGCATTCTTTATACAATTCAGAAGTTGGATATGGACGCGGTTTAAAGTTGGCGACTTTTAAAATAGCTCTTTGAGCACATTCAAGCGGTTTGAGATGTGTTTTACAAATACCTCCCCAGCTAGCGATACAATAAATTAGCAGAGACTGACAGAAAGGGAAGTATATAGTTTTTAGTAGATCAGATTCGGCAATATGCCTCAAACTTTTAAAGATAGGAATAAGCTTTCTTATTTCTGGCCTTTAAATTTGTTGTGCTCCCGGAACGAAAGGTTGCTATCTATGATTTTACCTAGGTACTTAATCGAGTTTGTACGCAGTAGGGTATCACACCAACAGTATATTTGGGACAATTTGATTTATGTACTCTAAGCTTAAGGTACTCAGATTTTGCAGTGGCGTGCACACAGTTTTAAGACAGGATAGGCAGAAAATTTTACACACCAAAAACACGTTGGGTTTGGTTCGTCGTCTTGTCGATTGATAATGTAGGTGATTGCCAAATGCCAGCTCAAATATCCGGTGTAGCACGACCTATCTCGATAACTTGTTTTTTTTCACCGAAAGATAGTTTTGAAATATCATCGCATCATATTTTATAATATATCGCATCATATTTTATTTTCTCAATACACACACCATCTGAACAACTTTCGCAGACAACATTATCCATTTTTCACTCTATTAACAACGTTAAAATCCTAAATATCTGATAGCGTATTCACAAACACAATACACATCAAACAATATGGCGACTATTGATTGACTATTGAAATTAGTAGTAAAAAAGGGAAATATAATACCACAAAAAATGATGGCCATCTAAATGTATAAAATTCAATGAAACAATGGTCTAAAATAATTGCATTGCATAGCAAACTTTTTTTCGGAAATGTTCGGTACGAGTCGTAATTGTTCGTGTTAGCTAAGCAAAAAGACACTGGCTTTTCATGCAGTTGTGTGCGTGATTTTTGTCATTGTGTGTCAGCAAAGCCCACGTAGCTATAGGAACGCACACACATTAAATCCGCATGACCACGACTTACCACGAGAGCACACATACAAAACATTAAGAGATCCATAGTTTGTGTCTTTGCCGTGGCAAGGGCGGGTGGCGCTCGTGCAGCGCGTATCGGTGAGCGGTGATGCGAAATTACCTTCGATCTTAACTTAATGATACCACCGGCACTCGATAGGTGGAGCTGGTTCATGATTTAAGTTTTTTATGTTATTTTGTTTATTGATAAAATATTATTAGATCTATTATCAGAACCAGGGTAGGCAGTGTCTTTCTGTCTTTATGAAGCGTCCGCCACTGAGATTTTGAGAGTTGATTGACGTTTAGGACACTAATGCTTGAATCTGTTTTGTAAAATCAGAAAAGAAAGTGTAAGAATGTATGTAAAGAATAATACTAAAGCAACAACGGAGGAACATAAGTTAGTTGTTAAAATCTGTCCCTTAATCGAAAAGTTACAACTTTTAATGGACATAAATGATTATCCGGAATTTTCGGATGGTTATTGGAATCCATTACATGTTTTCCTATTGATAAAATTCCCTTGGAGCAGAGTTTACGCTAACTAAAAGTAAGTTATTGTGGTTTTTACATACGTCAAGTAAAAGAACTTTTAGACGTAAGATGGAGCAATCTGACGTACATACGTTTTTGTATGTACGTCAATGTGCCCAAATTTGCAACATTTGGACCTTCGTGGTTGTCCATTATACGAAAACTCGACATTTTGGGAAAATGATAAGATCCCTTGTAAAGCAATCATCTCTCCACTGAAATATTTAAAGAGAATTTCCGTGACAGGATATATAAGTTGGAGACCTGAGATCTCATTTTTCTTCTATCTAACTGTCCGAATGTCGAGTACGTAGATATGAATGGACGCCATGTGTCGCTAGATAAGATCTTGTTGACAGTTTTAGAGGAAAACCGCTTAAACTTGATGTTTTTGAGAGAATTGAGATTTCGTGGTCAATTATCCAAGTCTGTGATAGATCGAATCGCTCAGAACTGCATCAACCCGCTAGAAGTTATACGTCGCTGGAACCCCTATGAGTGATATTGATATTATGTAAAAATATCATAACCTCTGGATTAAAATTCTTTGTTTAGTACATGTGTATTTGTGTGTTGCCACCAAATGCATTCTGATTAATTTTGTATTATTATAAATAACGTGCGCGCCGACGCGAAATTTCGAAAGTGAAAATTAAATATTCATTTTTAAAAATATTAAAAATCCTACAAATATTATAAACGTGAAAGTTTGTGAGGATGGATGGATGGATGAATGGATGTTTGTTACTCTTTCACGCAAAAACTACTGAACGGATTGAGATGAAACTTTGCAATTATATAGCTTATACATCAGAATAACACATAGGCTATAAATTATAATGATATTGCGTAAGTTTTCCATATTATAACAATAAGTGTTATGTAAGTAGGAAAAAATCTGCACTCTGCGAGCTATTCTAGCGTGCGCTCCAAGAAATGTAAAAAAAGAACTGTCAAATCGATTTTTCGATTTTTATTTTCAACCTCCTTTGTTAAGGGCGAAGCCGCGGGAAAAATCTGGTATTTAATACAAAGTTACTAAATTATGTTTGATTATAATAATAAATAATAATAATTATATAAGTTTATTAACAAAAAGAAATACACAACAAAAGTAGTACATCAAAAAAGCTTAAAACTAATACAAAGCAAGTACCTATAGTTACAAGGATTACAAATACTCAAGTACAGATCAGCGATGGTTTCAATAAAAAGCTAGACGGCGAGCCCCAAACTAAGCACAAGCTTGTATCTTGGGGCTCATATGCAACGTTACCAGGATGTCAGGAATTTTCAAAAATCATAGGTAATAATTCTACAACAAATTTGCGAAGACCAAAACTTTGTTATTTAATAAATTAATAATACTAAAAGTTCGTACCTTGAAGTAAGGAAAGAACCTTGAAGGATTGAAAAAGAATTTCGGGAAATCTCTTGTGTTGTGAAAATTGTACGTTTTATTAATAAGATAATTAGTGTTTTCAGCTCTTGACTATTTCAGTCATTCTCCGTACAGGCAACTTATCAAACCCTCAGTCTGGTTGTAGGATGGACTTAGGAGCCAATCCTTTAACTTTCTCTTAAAATCATATTTTGACAGGTCATTGTATCCGGCTAACGCCGAGCGAGCGTTGTTATATGTGCAAAGCAGAGAATAAGCTGGACTGCGTTTAGCCAGCAGGAAACGGACGCGTGGGAGGGGAAATAAATAAGATCTGTTTGATCTTTTTGATGTTAGTGCGTTGTAGTCGGTGCGAGATTTCAGGCTGTAGTGAGTTTTAAGAACAGCGTTATAAACGAAAAGCTGTCGAACCCTTAGCACTTTGAAATATTCGTATACCAAATCGGTTGAAAAACGAAAAGGTTTCTTCAGTAGGACTTTAATTAAAGCCCGCTGCGCCCTTTCCACAGCCAGGAAGATGGTCTTGCCGGAGCTGCCCCAGACCGGGATACAATACTGTATGATCGATTGACACAAAGCAAGATAAATGGTTCTCAGAAGTGGTAAGGGTGCGCAGTCGCGAAGGTTTTCCTTAATGTGTATCAACCGGCGAATTCGGGCAGCTAGATCCGATATATGCTGCCTGTAAGTCAGATTTTCGTCTATGGTTATGCCCAAATATCTAATTAATTTCGATTCGTCGATGGTGCCGCAGGAGCAGGAGAGTGGTCTGTGATCGGAATCAGATGAACAATAATGAATCCTGATACGGAGCTGAGCCGGGGGTCGGCTTACGCTAGTTTTGCTAAAGGCTATGTATTTTGTCTTTTTAGTATTAAGAGTGAGCAAAATTGTGGTCAAGAGATTTTGCAATCACCGATAAGCCGTTTTCAGCTAGGTTAAATACTCGGTCCCACGTGTCTCCGTGAAAAATGATAGCGGTATCATCTGCGTATGTGATGATGTCAGCGTTTGCAATATCGCTATTTACTATGTCGTTTATATAGAGAAGAAATAGAGTGGGCCCGAGTATACTGCCCTGCGGGACGCCATAATTAATAGGAAGTTGATCGCTCGACTGTCCACAAGCTTTTACAAACCGCTTACGGCCGGATAAGTAACTTTTAAACCATTCTAATGCTACTCCTCTGACACCAGCTTTGTCAAGCTTTTTAAGAAGAAAACCCACCGAAATTGAATCAAATGCCTTCGCGAGGTCGAGAAAGGCGCCGATACACCTACGCCCGCTGTCAACATACGATGTTACTAGATTCACTAGCAGGGTGACGGCGTCCTCTGTCGATCTGCCGCGACGAAAGCCGAATTGCCTATCGGAAATCAAGTTTTGTTTTTCTAAGAATTTAACTAGTCGTATGTTGATTGAAGTGACGTACGTAGCCTAAAAGCCCTAACGTAATAAACATAATTATTTTTCACCAAAAATTACTGATGCATGTAATTCCTATCTAATTTTTAGATTATATTTATTTTAAAAAACGGCTTAGCTGGTTTCGATGAAATTTGAAAGGGATTACCTCGGCAGTATACCCTTTCGAACTAAGAAACGATTATATAAATCGGTCCATAATTGGTGAAAATATCGATGAACATATACAAAAAAAAAAAAACATGCAGACGAACATAGAACCTTCTCCTTTGTAGAAGTCGAAAAGAACAGCATAGACCGGCAAATGCATAACATATCGACGCCACAACCTAGCTATTCTAGGAGGATAAAATATTAACCACATAGCGAGTAGACGCCGCGCGCCGGCCGTGTTATCATAATTTTAATGTGTGTTCGATAAAACAAGTATTTTATCTACATGAATATAACAATATAACATCATACGGCACGAGGCAGGAAATAGGTATATACATATACCAATTCGTAAGTAAAAGTCAAATTGCCCTAAACACTTTATAGGATTACATCGTATTAATTTATTGTAGCTACTTACCTACATCACATCTATTAATAAATACTTACTAAATGTATAAAAATGAATCGCTATTTCCCTCGTCAAGGCATCACACATGAACGGCTGGACCGATTTCGCAAATGTTTAGCTATATTTGTTACTGTCAGGAGAAAAAGAGAAATATTGTTTGGAAAATAATAAAAACGTCCATTTAATTTTCCCCTACAAAATGTTCCCACCATAGCTAAACGCCATCAAAATTATAATCGATCGAATTAGTGAGAAGAAAGTGATATGAAATTTAAAGAGTCAGCTAGACTCAAATAAAAAATGCCTTTTTTGAAATAAAATGTCCATAAATTGCATTATTACATTACAGTGCATGACATGCATTTAGCTAAATTTGTGATTTCTTTAATGATTATTTTCTTTGCATTCCGAAAGGTCGGATATACAGGTTGTTATATTCTTTTCTCTGTAACATATCTGTTTGTACCCATACGCAAGAATAAATGATTTATGATTTTAAATTTTCGTGTGTTGCTCAAAGTGAAATATCTTCATTTGCTTAATTCTGTCTTATATTGTACTAAAAAATGTACGTTTGAAGTCAGTAAAATTATTGTGGTTTTTGTTGTCTGTCTCAGTTTTTATCACTCTCATTTTGACTCACCCTGACTTAATAGCTGGGTCTGCCCTTGATCACAAACGTAGTGCCTATAAAGGCCATAAAAAGTGGCTGTAATCGACTTAAAGACCGTTTTGTTACAATTTCAGATAAACAAAAATGGGAGCAAAATCATACCTACTGCAACAACCAAAGACCCTAGAGCGCATGGCGTTAAAGAAATTCGTGGAGTGGATCGCCTCACACGCGGAAAAGTTAGCGCCATCGATAAGAATGCTGCTACAGACACACCCAAGCAAGAGTTGCTCTCCCGGCAGATTGGAATTATTCGGAACCATGTCGTATGTAGACTGCCAGGAAGGTTTCACAACGAGGCAATGGCAGAATTGCAACTTGCAGTATGTCGTCTCCGAATCATAGCTGATGTGAGAAGAGGAGACATTCTAAAGACGATGCTCGGAAGTGTGATAGAAGCACTGTTCACAAAATATATAACTTCGTTAAAATTCCAGTCTTTACGAGTGGGAGTTACACCGAGAATCGTTTTACTCCAAAGCTAATCACATCCCCGGACTTACTCATTTAACTTTAAATAGTGTTTGCACAGATGACGTCTTACAATTTGTGGAAGAAAAAATTAAATTAGTCAAAACATTGGATTTGTCTCAGTCAAGAATAAGTGATGATTGCATCGATACTTTAATCAAATTGAGTAATCTGAGAAGCGTTTATTTCTCCAAGACAAGAGTGAGTGTGACAGGTATCGAAAAACTCCTTATGTCTTGTCCAAACATTGAACATGTCGTCACTGACGTCCTTAGTGGTACACCTAACTTCGACATCGCACAAGTAGTAGTTAATATTGTATATCTCGATGAGCATGATTGAGGCGAATGAATGAATGAATGAATTTATTTGTCTATGAAACTAGGTGTAACACAGTGTTGTTATACAATGTAAAAAGTACTCTAGCTTCTACCTCTAGAGGTTTACAGACTTAACAACTTACAAACTAATCTTATGTTGACAGACAATGCAGGACAGATAAATGAGTTTCTATATGAAGTGTACCAACATACTACACTTTGCGGCAGTTTTGGCACTGCAGGAAATCCAATCAAACGTTTAAGATTCACGGGTAATCACTTTGATGCTTCTATGTTAAGTGAAACGGATACTCCTTTAATTGTATCAGATATTATTATGACCAATTCGGTATCCAATACCGTTTACCTTGCTTCACCTGCTCCAGTTGTAGCAAAAAAAATCACTAAACGTCGTAATCAAGTTCCAACATCAGAAGGTAGCTTTTACTCAAAAGAACCAATATCTACTGTGCCTTTCTGCTTTAACTCTGATAAAATGATAAGAAAAGTTCCTACTATATCTCCGACATACACTGATTTGTCTTCGGCATACACTGATATGTCTCCCACATTTACTGATCCTGTGCCCGTGCCAATCGATCAAGGAGCATAAGCTGGTTATTATGCTCCTTACTTATCAATTGATGAGTTAATCTCTCCTTCATTTACTCAGCAACCTACAGTCAGCTTATCACAGTTTGATATATCTCTACTTACTAAAAATACTGATTCCTCATTTTCTTTACAAATATATGAAAAAATCTCGCATCTTGAGACAAAAACAAAAATAAAACGATCTAGTTTTACTGGCAAGGGTAAAAACAATCGTAAAAAACACATCGTAAAGCAGTTGCTAGGTATACGCAAAAAAATCCTGAAGTGCACAGATTAGCAGCAATTAAGTACCAGTTTAATAATCCCGAAATTCACAGAAAATCAAAAAAGAGATAACAATCTACATATCCCGAATAGCATAAAATAACGCAGTCTTTCAGATATGTTCTTGGATTCAGTTCTTGGATATCAAAAAAACTTGATATAAGTGGATAAATAAAGCCCAATCAGGAATTGCTTATGATCCTAAAATCGAATACCAATCTGAAAATACAGTAGCCATAGGAGAGATCAAACAAAAGTGTGATTGGTGACAGGGTCAATAATGGATATCAAAAAAACTTGACATACGTAAGTTGATAAATAAAGCCCAATCAGAAATTGCTTATGATCCTGAAATCGAATACCAATCTGAAAATACAGTAGCCATAGGAGAGATCAAACAAAAGTGTGACTGGTGCGGCACCCTGAAATGGAAAGAAGAATCTATAGGCTTGTTTTGTCATGCAGGGAAAGTTAAACCATTTGAAAGTATCCCGGAACCGTTGTATAGTTAGTAATGGATTTACACCCTAAGCATGATCATTTTATGGATCGTATTCGAAAATTTAATAGCGCTTTTCAAATGACGTTATTTGGCTGCAAACAGACAGCAGTGCCAGGTTATATGCCTACTTTTAGAGTTCAAGGTCAGGTATATCAACTTATTGGAAGTTTACTGCCCTCAACAAATAAAACTCCTGCATTTCTGCAAATTTATTTTGTGGGTGAAGATGATAGAGAAGCAAATATTAGGTGCTCGAACTTTCCAGGAATAGAGTCAGGCTTAGTGAAACAGCTTCAAGCGATGCTGTATAAAGTCAATCCTTACATAAAATACTTTACAACTGCCTTAGCTAATTCTACTAAAGAATTCAAAGTAGTGATACATGCAGAGAAAAAAACACTCAATGAGCATAGCGGTTGTTTTAACGCACCGACGTCGAAAGAAGTAGCTTTAGTGATGACAGATAAACAGTTCGCATACCGAAATGTTATATTAGAGAGTCATGGTCAAACGCTTCAACGAATTTACGAGATTCATAGATCTTATGACGCTCTACAATACCCACTGCTATTTTGTCTGGGCGAAGATGGATATTCAATATTTATCCCACAACATGATCCAACAACAAAGAAACCATTGATTAAAAACGTCTTTGCGGCAAGTTTTTATGCTCATCGCTTAATGGTTAGATGCGACGAAGATGCCACCTGCTTTATTTTAGGTATCTCTTGAGTCAGTTTTTAGTAGATGAATACGCTAAAATAGAGACAAAGATTAAATGTTTAATCTAAGTTACGTGTTGATGAAGTACTGATGTACATTCATCTAAGGGATGTTGTGAGTAGGAATGACGCTATTAATCTTGGTCAAATGGTGGTTCTTCCTTCTTCATTTACAGGTGGACCAAGATATATGCACAAGCGTACGCAAGACGCCATGACATATGTGCGCCATTATGGTCGTCCTGATCTGTTTCTTACATTCACATGTAACCCACGCTGGGAAGATATTTAAAAAAATGTGTTTACTGGTCAGCAGCCTCATGATCGACATGACTTGATTGCTAGGGTATTTCGGCTTAAAGTTAAAAAGACAATGAACCTTCTGACAAAAGGTAGAATATTTGGAGAGGTTAGATGCTATATGTATTCCGTGGAATGGCAAAAAAGAGGTCTCCCACACGTACATATTCTTTTGTGGCTTTCTCATCGACTTACTCCAGATTTAATTGACAAAGTTATATGTGCCGAAATTCAAAACCCACAATGTGACAGTCAGCTTTATGACATAGTTAAATCAAATATGATCCATGGTCCCTGTGGCAGTTTAAATTACTGTGTGTATGAAAAACAATAAATGTTCAAAAATGTTCCCTAAAGCCCTAATATGTGAAACTCAAACCGGTGATGATGGCTACCCACAGTACAGGAGACGTTCTTCAGATGATGGTGGCTTCACGGTCAAAATAAAAGATATGCACATTGATAATCGATGGGTAGTCCCTTACAATCTCGTACTTTTAAGAACTTTCAATGCACACATAAATATTGAATTTTGCAATTCTGTGAAATCCATAAAATATGTCTGCAAGCATGTCAATAAGGGATCAGACCAAGCTACTTTTGTTTTAGGAAACAGTAAAGACGAAGTGAAATTTTATGAAAGTGGTAGATACATATGCAGTTCAGAGGCAGCGTGGCGAATTTTAGGGTACTCGATTCATGAACGCTTTCCAACCGTATATCATCTTGCAGTGCACCTTGACAATGGTCAAAGAACGTATTTTAATCAACACAATCTAGCCGACAGAATAAACAACCCACCGGTAACAACGCTACTCGCTTTCTTTAAATTGTGCCAAGAAGATAATTTAGCAAAAACATTACTGTATCAAGAAGTACCTGCATACTATGTTTGGACAAAAAGTAAAAAATTCGAAAGAAGAAAACGAGGTGTCAAAATTGCTTTGGGGTTACTTGCTGACGACCAAAATTGGCACGCCACGTTAGAAGAGCTGCGCTATGTCAATCGCCAGTCAGAATGCGCGAATAATTTACAAATTTTACCGCTCTGTGTAAATGGCGGAATGGCATTGTTGTTCACATTTTGTTTCACCACTAAACTGTCATGAGGACCGTTACTTATATGATTATTTTTTTGATTATTTGCAGGGCCTCAAACAGTTGGTTTTTCAATAAATGACTGCCTTTTTTCATGCGTAACATATTGTTTTGATTAATTTTGATATCAGTTATAGTGAAGCGTTATGCTTCAGGGGATGGGATTTTTAATAGATAATACATATAGGCACACTTTTTAAAAATAAGAATTGCGAAGATTTCATCATTTTTAAATTTGAGACTTTTGCTGGCTCCAGCATAACTTAATTTTTTTTGCACGCCTTTCTTAGTAAATGCTTTTTGTTGTTTGTGTTCGATGATTTTTTTTTATCATATCTAAGGGCACATTTGGTATTTTAGTTCTGTTGTCCGTAAATTGATGTGGGACCAACTATATAGCAGTTGCTAAGCACCTCAAGGAAGTAGCAAAATTCTGGAATGATAAGGGTAATTGCGAAGAAATTATTAATGGTTTAACGGCACGTAATATTGAATGGAGTAACTCGCCCCCAAACGCAGCGTCGATGGGCGGAATTTGGGAAAGTGGAATAGCCTCAATGCCGGAGCTCAAGCAGATATACAGGAGCTTAAAACAAGAACTGAGCATGTGTACGGCAGGATTTAGCAAAATAAATTCTGCCTTGTTACAAATGGCATCGGGGGGTGTCCCACAAGGGAAAATTCCTGTCATCGCAAATTACCATACGGCACCAAATCCGACCGTTGCAAGCTTAGAGCTAGACAACAGGTCTACTCCTCTACCTTACCCAGACGAAAGGCTAGTCAAGTGGTTCAAATCTGTTGGGATTCCGGATGAAAAATATAATGTCGTCATTAAACTGATGAACAACAGAGTTGCCAGGGCATTTTCATTGCTCTTGCCTACACTGCACCTTCAATTAACAACCAGCCATAAGTCAGCAATGGGATTGCTGGGAATGTCCAGAATTGAAGGCTCTGGCGAGGTAAAGCAGGCATTAGCATTCGTTCTCGATATGCTGGAGACGGCGCCAGCCCAGCCACCTCCTGTTGCTTCAGGTGCTGCACCTACGATCCATCCTCTGTTTTCCCAACCTTCGGCATCCACAGCTGGATTACCAAAGTGGTTAAATGTGTAAATCCTTTTGCCAATTGGGGATTCTAAAGTAATCAGCCTTCGTAACAAATCATGTTCTCGTAATAAGCGTCTGATTATTCTTTTTCATGCAAAATATTAAAAAAAAATTGTTTTGATTATTTTTGAGATCTGTTATAGCCACACTTTTTGAAAATAAGAATTGCAAATATTTCATCATTTTTAAACTTGAGACTTTTGCTGGTTCCAGCATAATTTTATTTTTTAGGCACGCCTTTCTTAGTAACTGCTGTTTTATCGTTTGTTTTCGATGATTTTTTTTTATCATATCTAAGGGCACATTTGGTATTTTAGTTCTGTTGTCCCTAAATTGATTTACTCGCAATATCGTTTCCCTCTCATTACTTTATTCGTCGAAATTTTTTCAGATAGTTTATTTGGTTGGTTTTGAGACTTTTTACTACCTTATTTTTGTAATATGACTCTAAGGCATCTCTTTTTTTATTTTGGCATTGGTTTGTATTTATAGCATGTATTCGGACGGTTCACAATATTCTTCATTACGTTTTTCATTTTCTTGACTTTAATTATAGCATTTTCATAATTGTCTTCTTTTGTTTTTGAGTAAGCCAACTTTTCCAAATTTTTATTTCTGCTTTTTTCATCAAGAGGTTTAATTTTTTTTAAACTCATCAAAATCTTTGGTGATTTCATTATTAAACTACATTTCAGATCAGTAACTTTATTATCAACCTTGTCTATGATAGTGATAGTGTGTCACCGGAGACAGGAATCTAAGCAGCTGTAACACAGGGTTTCCTAGTACAGCTGCTTACGAGACGATGCGTTGTAACCTACCGCTTTTATAATAACTCTAATTTAAAATTCAGATAAAAATGTTTATGTAGGTACCAACATTTGATGTAATTTAATTTTTGTGAAATAAATGATTGATTGATTGATTGACATTCCCTGCGTTATATCTACCGCTCCGTAGGTATAAACACGATGCGTAACCACGGGTCGATGCATCACAGAATGCGATCAGTTGCACTTCCTTGAAGTTAGGTATAAGAACATGACGCTCGAAACGCAACTCGGACAAGAGCGGGAGTTCGTCGATAAATCTATTCCACAGCGAGCACGGTTCGGGTGGCAAAAGGTTATGCGGAGGGCTCGCTTTGAGCATATTAGTCGAATAGGGAACAGGCTTGCTTCATACCCTGCGGGTAGTAAGACTTTCTGGTCCTTAGCTAAATCGGTCGAAGCAAACTTCTGCAGCCCGTCACTGCCTCCGTTGCTGAAACCCAATGGTTCTCTCGCTCATACCGCGGTTGAGAAGGCAAATTAGTTGCATCTCAATTTGCGGAGTCTTCGCGTCTGGACCCCGGTAGTGCGAGACCTCCAACTTTGCCAAACTGTGGCACCTCAATGAGTGAAATACATATCCGGCAAAAGGAGGTTCTCAAAGTTCTCCGCAGTCTAGATGTGAACAAGGCCAGTGGCCCTGATGGTATTCCAGCTATTGTACTAAGGACTTGTGCGCCTGAGTTTTCGCCTGTGCTGACTCGCCTCTTTCGCCTCTCTGAAGACAGGTCAAGTGCCCAAATCTTGGAAGCTTGCTAACGTGCAGCCTGTACCTAAAAAAGGTAGCCGTGCCGACCCTGCCAATTACAGACCGATTTCGATCGCGTCCATATTTTGCAAGAGTATGGAACGTGTTCTTAACAATAGGCTCCTGGCGTACCTGGAAGCGAATGACCTACTCAGTGACCGTCAGTACGGCTTCCGCCGAAACCGGTCTACTGGGGACCTTCTGGTGTACGCCACACACATATGGAGTGAGGTCATCGAGAAACACGGAGAGGCGCTGGATGTCTCCTTGGATATCTCCAAAGCATTTGACAGGGTCTGGCATGAGAGTCTTATTGGCAAGCTTCCTTCTTACGGCCTACCTGCTGATTTCTGCGCTTGGATATCTGATTTCTTGAGGAATCGGTCGATACGAGTAGTTGTAGATGGCTGTTCGTCTGACCAAATGGCTATCAATGCCGGTGTTCCTCAGGGGTCAGTGCTCTCTGCGACGTTCTTCCTACTGCATATTAACGACTTGCTAAAGCCCGGTATTTTTGGGTACGCAGACGACAGTACAGTCGTGGAGAGCTACACATCCGATGCAAGAACGAGCGGGCCACATATCGAGTCACTCAGAAAGGCTATGGTCGAACGGCTCAACTTGAGTCTGGAGGCGGTATCTGACTGGGGTGCTGCTAACCTGGTCAAGTTTAATGCCACGAAAACTCAAGGCTGTTTGTTTTCGGCCAAAAAGAGGCCCTTCCAATTGTCTCCTGCTTTCTGTGGTGTATCCGTTCCGGTAACTGACAGCTTGGAACTATTAGGCGTTACGCTATCATCGACTCTCCTCTTATATAGAGTCAAAAGCGCAATTAGCCTCAAAAAAACTTGGTGTTCTCTCTAAGGTGAGACGGTATTTCACACCTGAGCAACTGCTTAGTCTTTATAAAGCGCAAGTCAGGTCTTGCATGGAATACTGCTCTCACCTTTGGGATGGCTCTGCCAAATACCAGCTGGAGGCTTTAGAGTCCATTGAAAGGCGAGCCAGGAGGCTGATAGGCAACGAAACTTTGACTGAGTCGAAGCTACAGAGTCTCGAGCATCGACGTTGCGTAGCGTGTTTATCAGCCTTCTATCGGATACACTTCGGTGAGTGCGCCCAGGAGTTGCACAATCTGGTCCCACCTGCCCCTTTCTTCTATCGTACGGCTAGACAGACGCGACCAAAGCGCCACCCTTTTATGGTGGACATCCCACGCATTAGAACCAAGCGTTTCGAGTCCACATTCCTCATACGAACTGCCAGAATGTGGAACGCTTTGCCTGGGTCTGTCTTCCCGCTAGAGTACAATGTAGGTGTCTTCAAATCCCGAGTAAATAGGTATCTTCTAGGTAAGCGTGTTACATCCTAGACCGCATATCTGCTTAACATCAAGTAGTGTGTAGTCAAACGCAAACCTTTTCAAAATAAAAAAAAAAAAAAAAAAAGATCATCCCAACCAATACCTGATTTCCATAAATAATGGAAAATGCATTGAATTAAAAATTTACAAACTGAAATCATTCCCGCCGAATCATAGATACTAGCTAGCAATTTCAGGACAGATCGTTTAGTTTTTTTTTGTGTCAGTCCTGTAGAAATTAAATGCGAAGCTATCGCAGGCAGGTAGCCATGTCAAATTTAAGACCTTGAGAGATGATGATAACGTATCATCGTGAAAGTTAATCGCTGAAACCTGATCCGAGTTTATTCTATTTAACAATTCCGGACAATTACTGGCCCACTTCCGTAATTCGAACCCACCAATTTTAAGAGCATGCATCGGGCCGAGAAACACGAAAACGAGTACTTTTGAATGCGCGATGTGAGGGGACGAATGTTTTTGATTCAAATTTAAAAAATATCATAAATAAGGAAACATCTTGAAATATTTTATAAACCAGACAAAATTTTTAAAAGTAACCGGCTTTATTTAAAAAAAACTTACATATTTCTCACCAAAAAAAAGTTTAATAATTCGAATGCTAAAAATTATCAGCGACAACATCCCATTATTTTTTACGAATAAAATAGCCTGATCATTTTTCTATTTTATAGACCGAGAAGTTATGTTTTTTAATGTGTACATTATGAGTAACTAATTAAAAACACACTGCCGCCCGCCGCTCTGGCGCGATCCTGTCGAGCCCGATCGAGTAAAATTTGTCCGAGTGAAGGGGCGCGGTACTCAATTTTTGAAACATTATAGTTTATCAATGCGTCACCTTAAGAAGTGATAATAAGTAGTCTTGTAAAATGTAAGCTTCTTACTTTGACTGGCAAGACCACAAAAGATCATCAGCATAAAACCCTTGCGTGACAACCCTAGCTGCTTCGGACCGCGAGCCTTCTGCGCGCGACAACTCGTCAGCCGCCAGCTGATGCAGCGTGCGGACAGCGACATACGGCGCACTACGAAGCCCGTAGGTATTTGTTTTTAACTCATAGATGCGCACCGGTTCCGTCTGAGATTCACGCCACAGAATATATTGATACTTCCGATAGGCTGGGTCAATTAATACGGCTCTAAACGTCTTAGACACGTCCGCAGTAAAACATACGTCAAACAATCTAAAATTATTAATAAATTTTAACAAATTTAAGTAGTTTTCCACCAGTCAAAAAAGCATCGTTGAGTGAAATTCCGTAACTGACCGGGGCCCATCCGTCGAACAACTAAGTGAAGACGGGCGTAGAACACAATGGTGCGGAATAAAAACGCTGAAGGTTCAGAACCTCAATACAACTCTATGTGCCCGAGGGCCTCGTATTCTCGCATAAATTCTACTCGTACATAGGCTTTATGAATGTCTGGTGACCGAGCTAGAAGGTGCTCGACCTGAGTGAGGCGCTTTAGTGCCACATCGTAGGAATCACCGAGAGGTGCATGGTCAGGGTTCAAGAAAATTGGAGAAACATAACGACCGGTTTCATCGCGATAATGTTTTCTAAATATATTTTATCCGCTAAGTCGTCTAACGGATTTATCGGAACTTCGCACGGCAAAGCTTCCGTCTCCCTAAACCGTTTGAGAGTTTCATTTAAATCATCACTTTCTAAAGTGAATTATGTATGTAATGATGTCGCACACGGTACCATATCACTGTTGCTAGGGGAAGGCATCCCTAGTCTTCCGATTATGACGTAACTGAATACGCTCCCTAACGCTACTGGCACATCACTATTTATTATAAACTTTTTTCCTAGATAAATATAAGGTAACAAGTCACCAGATAAAATTATATAAATTAGTGAGTTTACATAAAACACGGGTCGGCTAACTGCAGCCCTTTGTATTCATTAACCACGTTATCAAGTATAGGTACGGTCGGCAAATCAGAAGTGGTCTTCGGTAATATTACGCAATCAATATTAAACGTCGGCGACTCATACTCTTAGATCATGTAGTGAACCTGATCATTGACTATTATCATGTAAAATATTTACAAGCTGGACCCGAATCTCTAATGTCGCTGCTTCGACAGAAATATTGGATATTATCGGCGCGCCGTCTTGTAAGACAAAGAATTCACAAGTGCAATAGTTGTTTACGTCTTAAGCTGCGCCCAACTTACCCACTTATGGCCGATATGCAGTATAAAATACATTGCGACGTCCTTTCTCAATTATCTTGCGAATGTTTCTTGGCAGCGCTTGATAGGTTCGTATCCCGATGAGGAATTCCATCTTGCCTTTACTCAGATTGCGGGACCAACTATATAGCAGCTGCTAAGCACCTCAAGGAAGTAGCAAAAATAATTCTGGAAAGATAAGGGTAATTGCGAAGAAATTCTTAATAGTTTAACGGCACGTAATATTGAATGGCGTAACTCGCCCCAAACGCAGCGTCGATGGGCGGCATTTGGGAAAGTGGGATCAAACAATGCAAGCATTTGCTTTACCGCACTGTAGGCGATACTGTGCTAACATTTGAAGAGCTGTCAACGGTTTTTTGCAGAGTTGAAGCCGTGCTTAACTCGCGACCTTTATGTTCGTTGTCAGACAGTCCTAACGAATTTGAAGTCTTAACGGCAGGTCATTTTCTGATAGGTTGTAGCCTAGTAGCTGTTCCGGGATATGATTACGAGGGAGTACCTATGAACAGATTGTCACGTTGGCTATTAATTCAGAAAGTTTCTCAAAGGTTCTGGCGAATCTGGTCTGACGATTTTCTACATTCCTTGCAGCAGAGGGCTAAATGGTTTACATTACATCCAAATGTAAAAATTGGCGATTTGGTTTTGCTAAAATCTAACTTAACTCAACCTCTACAATGGCCTCTCGGTAGAGTTGAAGCAACACATGAAGGCGTTGACAAACAAAATTTTGCGCGTTGTCACCCTAAGAACAAAAAATGGTCGTATTAAACGATCTGTTAATAAGATTATTATATTTTACCGCTCTGTATAAATGGCGGAATGGCATTGTTGTACACATTTTGTTTCACCACTAAAATGTCATGACGACCGTTACTCATGGTTAATTTTCTGATTATTTTCAGGGTCTAAAACAGTTGGTTTTTCAATAAATGACTTCCCTTTTTTCATGCGTAACATATTGTTTTGATTATTTCTAATACCCGTTATAGGCACACTTTTTGAAAATAATAATTGCAAAGATTTCATCATTTTTAAATTCGAGACTTTTGCTGGTTCCAGCATAATTTTATTTCTTAAGCACGCCTTTCTTAGTAACTGCTGTTTTATCGTTTGTTTTCGATGATTTTTTTTATCATATCTAAGGGCACATTTGGTATTTTAGTTCTGTTGTCTGTAAATTGATTTACTTGCAATATCGTTTCACTCTCATTACTTTTATTCGTCGAAATTGTTTCAGATAGTTTATTTGGTTGGTGTTCGAGACTTTTTGTTACTTAATTTTTGTAATATGACTCTAAGGCATCTCTTTTTGATTTTGGCATTGGTTTGTATTTATGGCATGTATTCGGGCGGTTCACAATAATCTTCATTACGTTTTTCATTATCTTGACTTTTAATTATAGCCTTTTCATAGTTGTCTTCTTTTGTTTTTGAGTAAGTCAACTTTTCCAAATTTTTATTTCTGCTTTTTTCATCAAGAGGTTTTATTTTTTTAATACTCATCAAAATCTTGGTGATTTTATTATTAAACTACATCTATGCTTCTTACATTTTTGACAGTTTTATGTAGCGGTTTTGATCCTTTCGATGAGGTTAAGATAAGATTGGTTGTCCGGCAATAATTTCCTAGACTTTTATCAAGACCCATTTCTGTGGCATAAGAATTACCAATATCTTTTAGTTTTCTTACTTGTGTCTGAGCATGTTGGTACTGAGTTATTTTCAGACATAATTTGTACTTTCAGACTTTGTTGTAGTTTTTTGATTATGGTCCAGGTTTGCTTGTTATATAAATTACATAAATTGCTTTTTAGGTGCCTCGTTTTGATGATTTATTTTAGTATCTGATTTTGATGGGCTCTCTACATATATCATTGAGTTTTCAAGTACTCTGATCATTTCTGATTTAGTTGAAATGATTTGAATATTTTTTCCGTATTATTAGTGTATGGTTTATTCGTATTATTGATGACAGCATCGATGTTTGATGGAGTGTTATTGTGTATTTTTCCATCAGACTTTTTCATACTCGTAATTGTTGGCGGTGATCGGAATGATTTTCATATTACAGGGCAGGTCGGATTGTACGAGTCGACACCCCACCCTGAGAAAATTATGACTGTCCACAAAAGGAAACACGGGTCGGCTAACTGCAGCCCTTTGTATTCATTAACCACGTTATCAAGTATAGGTACGGTCGGCAAATCAGAGGTAATCTTCGGTAATATTACGCAATCAATATTAAACGTCGGCGACTCATACTCTTAGATCATGTAGTGAACCTGATCATTGACTATTATTATGTAAAATATTTACATGCTGGACCCGAAACTCTAATGTCGCTGCTTCGACAGAAATATTGGATATTATCGGCGCGCCGTCTTGTAAGACAAAGAATTCACAAGAGCAATACTTGATTTCGTCTTAAACCGCGCCCAACTTACCCACTTACGGCCGATATGCAGTATAAAAATACATTGCGACGTCCTTTCTCAATTATCTTGCAAATGTTTCTTAGCAGCGCTTGATAGGTTCGTATCCCGATGAGGAATTCCATCTTGCCTTTACTCAGATTGCGGGACCAACTATATAGCAGCTGCTAAGCACCTCAAGGAAATAGCAAAAATAATTCTGGAAAGATAAGGGTAATTGCGAAGAAATTCTTAATAGTTTAACGGCACGTAATATTGAATGGCGTAACTCGCCCCAAACGCAGCGTCGATGGGCGGCATTTGGGAAAGTGGGATCAAACAATGCAAGCATTTGCTTTACCGCACTGTAGGCGATACTGTGCTAACATTTGAAGAGCTGTCAACGGTTTTTGTAGAGTTGAAGCCGTGCTTAACTCGCGACCTTTATGTTCGTTGTCAGACAGTCCTAACGAATTTGAAGTCTTAACGGCAGGTCATTTTCTGATAAGTTGTAGCCTAGTACCTGTTCCGGGATATGATTACGAGGGAGTACCTATGAACAGATTGTCACGTTGGCTATTAATTCAGAAAGTTTCTCAAAGGTTCTGGCGAATCTGGTCTGACGATTTTCTACATTCCTTGCAGCAGAGGGCTAAATGGTTTACATTACATCCAAATGTAAAAATTGGCGATTTGGTTTTGCTAAAATCTAACTTAACTCAACCTCTACAATGGCCTCTCGGTAGAGTTGAAGCAACACATGAAGGCGTTGACAAACAAAATTGTGCGCGTTGTCACCCTAAGAACAAAAAATGGTCGTATTAAACGATCTGTTAATAAGATTATTATATTTTACCGCTCTGTATAAATGGCGGAATGGCATTGTTGTACACATTTTGTTTCACCACTAAAATGTCATGACGACCGTTACTCATGGTTAATTTTCTGATTATTTTCAGGGTCTAAAACAGTTGGTTTTTCAATAAATGACTTCCCTTTTTTCATGCGTAACATATTGTTTTGATTATTTCTAATACCTGTTATAGGCACACTTTTTGAAAATAAGAATTGCAAAGATTTCATCATTTTTGAATTCGAGACTTTTGCTGGTTCCAGCATAATTTTATTTCTTAAGCACGCCTTTCTTAGTAACTGCTGTTTTATCGTTTGTTTTCGATGATTTTTTTTATCATATCTAAGGGCACATTTGGTATTTTAGTTCTGTTGTCTGTAAATTGATTTACTTGCAATATCGTTTCACCCTCATTACTTTTATTCGTCGAAATTGTTTCAGATAGTTTATTTGGTTGGTGTTCGAGACTTTTTGTTACTTAATTTTTGTAATATGACTCTAAGGCATCTCTTTTTGATTTTGGCATTGGTTTGTATTCATGGCATGTATTCGGACGGTTCACAATAATCTTCATTACGTTTTTCATTTTCTAGACTCTTAATTATAGCATTTTCATAATTGTCTTCTTGTTCTTGAGTAAGTCAACTTTTCCAAATTTTTATTTCTGCTTTTTTCATCAAGAGGTTTAATTTTTTTAATACTCATCAAAATCTTGGTGATTTTATTATTAAACTACATCTATGTTTCTTACATTTTGACAGTTTTATGTAGCGGTTTTGATCCTTTCGATGAGTTTAAGATAAGATTGGTTGTCCGGCAATAATTTCCTAGACTTTTATCAAGACCCATTTCTGTGGCATAAGAATTACCAATATCTTTTTTACCTTCCACTTTAGTTTTCTTACTTGTGTCTGAGCATGTTGGTACTGAGTTATTTTAAGACATAATTTGTACTTTCAGACTTTGTTGTAGTTTTTTGATTATGGTCCAGGTTTGCTTGTTATATAAATTACATAAATTGCTTTTTAGGTGCCTCGTTTTGATGATTTATTTTAGTATCTGATTTTGATGGGCACTCTACATATATCATTGAGTTTTCAAGTACTCTGATCATTTCTGATTTAGTTGAAATGATTTGAATATTTTTTCCGTATTATTAGTGTATGGTTTATTCGTATTATTGATGACAGCATCGATGTTTGATGGAGTGTTATTGTGTATTTTTTCATCAGACTTTTTCATACTTGTAATTGTTGGCGGTGATCGGAATGCTTTTCATATTACAGGGCAGGTCGGCTTGTACGAGTCGACACCCCACCCTGAGAAAATTATGACTGTCCACGAAAGGAAACACGGGTCGGCTAACTGCAGCCCTTTGTATTCATTAACCACGTTATCAAGTATAGGTACGGTCGGCAAATCAGAGGTAATCTTCGGTAATATTACGCAATCAATATTAAACGTCGGCGACTCATACTCTTAGATCATGTAGTGAACCTGATCATTGACTATTATTATGTAAAATATTTACATGCTGGACCCGAAACTCTAATGTCGCTGCTTCCACAGAAATATTGGATATTATCGGCGCGCCGTCTTTTAAGACAAATAATTCACAAGTGCAATACTTGTTTTCGTCTTAAACCGCGCCCAACTTACCCAATTACGGCCGATATGCAGTATAAAATACATTGCGACGTCCTTTCTCAATTATCTCGCAAATGTTTCTTAGCAGCGCTTGATAGGTTCGTATCCCGACGAAGAATTCCATCTTGCCTTTACTCAGATTGCGGGACCAACTATATAGCAGCTGCTAAGCACCTCAAGGAAGTAGCAAAAATAATTCTGGAATGATAAGTGTAATTGCGAAGAAATTCTTAATAGTTTAACGGCACGTAATATTGAATGGCGTAACTCGCCCCAAACGCAGCGTCGATGGGCGGCATTTCGGAAAGTGGGATCAAACAATGCAACAAGCATTTGCTTTACCGCACTGTAGGCGATACTGTGCTAACATTTGAAGAGCTGTCAACGGTTTTTTGCAGAGTTGAAGCCGTGCTTAACTCGCGACCTTTATGTTCGTTGTCAGACAGTCCTAACGAATTTGAAGTCTTAACGGCAGGTCATTTTCTGATAAGTTGTAGCCTAGTAGCTATTCAGGAATATGATTACGAGGAAGTACCAATGAACAGATTGTCACGTTGGCTATATTAATTCAGAAAGTTTCTCAAAGGTTCTGGCGAATCTGGTCTGACGATTTTCTACATTCCTTGCAGCAGGCAGAGGGCTAAATGGTTTACATCACATCCAAATGTAAAAATTGGCGATTTGGTTTTGCTAAAATCTAACTTAACTCGACCTCTACAATGGCCTCTCGGTAGAATTGAAGCAACACTTCATGTGTTGCTTCAATTCGGCGTTGACAAAATTGTGCGCGTTGTCACCCTAAGAACAAAAAATGGTCTTATTAAACGAGTGGGACAAAGACCAAGCCAGGAACGCCCTGATAATGAGCCTTCGCGACGAAGCTCTGAGTATTCTAGATGCCGTAGGCAAAGAAGTGACCCACGAGAAGTTAATGGAAACGTCGGGGAGTCCGTTTTCTACACAGTGAAGCGGTGATTGGGGTTAAGTACCGTTCTAATTCTACCCCTACTGTAGAAGCAACGAGGCCATTGGGTCCTCAATCACACTGCTGTAGACGATTCGAACCACTTAACCCTGCCGAAGCAACAGCAGTGTTTATTCGCATCCTTAACACTCTGATGACCGTAGCAAATCAATATACTAGAAGACACAGTGTTGAAGAATGGTTTGAACATCTAATTGAGGCTGCCAATGTCGAGGAAGGAGAAGGAGAAGCTGGTGCAGCTGAAGACCAAAGAGCTATACAAGAAGGAGTTGCACAGGCTAATCGTATTCGAAACCTGTTGAATGCAGGCCTGATTGATGACATAGCTGATGAGGACAAGATATCATTCTTGATCTGGTTAGCATCCAGATTGCCTGTCAACATGTATCTTGATACAGTCACTTTGATCGTAACCAGTTATGCAGGTATTGCTAAAAGAGGTACTATTTCTGACAGGTTCATAACTAAAATACAAAACGGCATGACAACTGACGTTGGAGTGAACGTTGAACTTTCAGCAGACATTATACAACAATCATACAATATTTTCGGAAGATACTTCAATGCCAATAACGCTCGAATGGTGTTTGATAGATGGACTGCAGATATTCCTGAACATGCACTTCGTCTACGTCTCACACTTTCACAGGTTACTGGGTCAGGTTTGACTGCATTCATGACAGTCGGAAGAGCTATGAAGAAGTATCCAACATTCAGATGGGCGAAGCTCAACAGTTTGACCAACGGAGAATTGGTATGCTTCCATAATGTATTAACAGCAGTGAATGGTAACACTTATTACGGATTCAACAGAGATCTTGGCCCTGCTAGATCTACATTGTACAGCTCTATTGCCTATGTGGCAAAAGAGTTGCTGATCGACCTCCTCCTGGCGGCGCTCCAAATGTTCGTCGTTGGGTAACTGTGCTGACTGATAAGCCTTCCGGAACAGTTTCTCCACTTCGACAGCCCACAGTTGAAGACTTTCGTTGCGACGTTGCACCCTGTTCTTTAACTGCGCCCTGTACACACGCTCCAGGTGCTCATCACCGTAGCGACTCTCTTTGTGTCGCGTCTATTGTTTGTTGTTTGTTAGTTTTTTTTTTATTTCTTTAATACGAATTCACTTAAAGATATAAAAGTATCATATAGATATGATACTACAAAGGATGCGTAAGTACACTTAGCCGATATTAATACTGTCAATTGTATTCAGTCTACCTCATATAATATTATGACACGTTAATATTTAATCTCATCATTGGTTAAGTACTTAATATCAATATAACTACTAATTAATAGTACGAATATCTCTGTCATGCAATGTCCCATGTTAACCAAACATCAGTACATTGTTCACATTGCCCAAGTCTACGGCAATGGCATCCTGTACAGCAACATCTTCAGCAGGAGCCTCCGCTTCTTCCAGCTCCATCGTACGCCTGTTGATATACTCAGTGATCATGTTTTCCATTGTGGTGGCGGATTTAGGCTTGCGAATCCACCCTTGGTATCCTTTAAGACTGGTTTCTCCGTTCAGCCTGATCAGCAACTCCTTTGCCACATAGGCAATAGAGCTGTACAATGTAGATCTAGCAGGGCCAAGATCTCTGTTGAATCCGTAATAATTGAGAACAATAGGGATTCTCGAACTTTACACTTGTTTACTTTGTCAGTCACAATGGCACCGAATATTCTACAGATTTCTAGAGAACCCTTGTTCCGATATAAATAGGGCAATGGTTTTCGTTCGTGGCAGTTATCGCGTTTTATACCGGAGTGAAAACATCTCGAGTTCAAGTGCGGTACCAGTGATTGTGAAGTGACTATAGGCAAACCATTAAACTCGCGGAACGTCCGCGGGGTAAGAGGTAGGTGGGCGCGGAGGAACTCTCAGACGTTTCGGAGGTGAAGGCGCACGCGCGCGACAGGGGGCACAACGCAAGTGACATTTCTCAGTACGCTAGCGGCTCTCGCGGCGTGCAGTCGGCTCTTTGGTTACGGACGCTCGGCACAAGATCTACATGAGGTTATTTATCCTGAGATATTTTCCAAGATGAACGCTGAAGAACGGTCCAAAATTGTTGCTAAAAAAATTAACAAGCAAGCTAAACAATTAGTATACAATGTTTATTCTTTCTTTTAACAAAGAAAACAAGATCAAACTTCCGGAATTTTTACAAGATGTAAACTTGCACAAAATCGTCGCCCAAGCAACGCAAATATTATAATTTATGTGAATAATATATGATCCTAAAGTTAATTTTGTTTCATTTTAAAATATATAAATATGTTCCAAAAACATTTACATTTATTTTATATGTAAGTGAAAAGAAATGACAAAGTTCATTATTTTGTTTTGCATTCGAGTAAGATATCTCTGGATTTATCTCGAAACAAGTCATTACGTGTGTACCACCTCTACCCCCCACCTACCTCTTACCCCGCGGGCGTTCCGCGAGTTTAATGGTTTGCCTATAGTTGTGTGAATATCAGTGCCAGTGTGAAGTATTGTGCGAACCAGGTGTGTTGTGTGTACTGTGATTTTGTGCAATAAAGTGCAAAGTGAACAATCGGCGTTTTAACTGATTATCCAAGAACCCATCTCGTAACATTTGGTGTCAGAAGGGTGGATAACTAAAAATGCCGGTAACGCCATACGACGACGAGACGCGTCGCACACGGAAACAGCGCCGACAAGAGGAAGCGCGTCGACTAGAGGAGCAGGAGCGCCGCCAGAAGGAGGTCGATCAGCGACGCTTTGGAAATAACTCGCTGTTAACGGAAGCCAGCGAGTCCGAAGCAACCAACGACGACTCCAGGGGCTCGGAAGCAGCTTCTACGGCACCTGCTGTGGCACCTGCTGCAGCACCAGCTCTCCATGCGGCTTTTGATATGGCTGCAATTATGTCAATGATGCAGACTATGACTCGCCAGCTGAAAGAAAACTTAAATCGCAACAAAGAAGAACAGGCCAACTGGAAGAAACATTAAGTCGTAACAATAACATTATTGTACACAGTCAGGTCATAAATTCTGTCACATGTCTAACATAAAATAATTGAAACCGGTTTATTCATTTTGTAACCATTTATATACATAGATTCTCATGACAATAAAGTTTATTCAAAATGACTTCCGTGATTTTGAATACAGGCCTTCAATCTGCGCGGCCAGTCGTCTATCGCAGCACGAACGAGGTCCATGTCAATATCTGCGGCTGCCTTAATCAAGGATGTCTTGAGTGACTCCAAATTGGGATGAGGCTTTGAGCACGCCTTTTTCTCCAAGTGTTGCCATATCTTGTAATCTAACGGACTCAAATCTGGACTGGAGGAGGGCCAGTCTTCGTGCCGGATGAAGTCGATTTCACGCGCCGCCAGCCAGTCTTGTGTGCTCTTCGCTCTATGAACTGGCGCTGAATCTTGTTGGAATACCCAGCGCCTGTTATTGAACATGGCATGAGAAACAGGTTCCACAAGGTTCGTCAGGACTGTATTTTGATACACAACTGCATTCGTTTTTACACCTTTCTCACAAAAATTTACCTCTGTTAAGCCCCAATCAGAAACTCCCAACCATGCCATGAGCGAGGATGGAAAATGACCTTGTTGGACACGCGGAATACGGTTGCTCGCTTCTTCCCTACTGTGTGCGTACACCTTATAATTTTGTTTGTTGTAGCTCTCTTCTACGGTAAAAATATTTTATCCGAAAAAAGAATTTCCCGATATTTTTTTCCCGCGTACCGCTTCAACAAAGCGCGGCATCTCTTCAGTCTCAGGTCTTTTAGACGAGCATTTAAACGATGTCCTGTTTTTCTTCGATATGCCCGAAGCCCTAAGTCTTCATTTAACACCCTTTTCACCGTGGTTCTGCTTAACCCCATCTGAAGGGCGAACAGTTTGTGCTTACGTTTGGGATTTCTTTGAATCGCGCCTTTACAGCTTTTATCACTGCTGGAGTCCTAACAGACCGAGGGCGACCACTTCTTGACCTGTCATCTACACTAGAGTCTTCATTGTATCGTTTGATGGTACGATAAACGAATCTTTTGGTTATATTCAAATTTTTCAGTATGTCAAAAAATTGAATTGGCGCGTAACCGCAACGATGCAACGCAATAACTGCAACACGGTCTTCTTTAAGCGTCCACTCCATATTTACTCGTAAAAATGAGTAAAATTCTAAAAAGTATACATTTTTATTTTCATGAACAATTCGAATTCAATCAACTTTTTTGTGGCCAGCATTCTAAAAGAAAAGTTTTTACTGTGTGACAATACTTATGACCTGACTAGGTATTTTACCGCTCTGTATAAATGGCGGAATGGCATTGTTGTACACATTTTACTGTCATGACGACCGTTACTCATGGTTAATTTTCTTATTATTTTAAAGGCCTAAAACAGTTGGTTTTTCAATAAATGACTGCCCTTGTTTTATGCGTGACATATTGTTTTGTTTATTTTTGATATCTGTTATAGCCACACTTTTTGAAAAAAGAATTGCAAAGATTGCATCATTTTTAAACTTGAGACTTTTGCTGGTTCCAGCATTTTATTTTTTTAGCACGCCTCTCTTAGTAACTGCTGTTTTATTGTTTGTGTTCGATGATAAATTGATTTACTCGCAATATGGGCATCTCTTTTTGATTTCGGCATTGGTTTGTATTTATGGCATTGTATTCGGACGGTTCATGAAAATCTTCATTACGTTTTTCATTTTCTCGACTTTTAATTATAGCATTTTCATAATTGTCTGCTTTTGTTTTTGAGTAAGTCAACTTTTCCAAAAAAAATTTCTGCTTTTTTCATTAAGAGGTGTTATTTTTTTAATATTCATCAAAATCTTTGATGATTTCATTATTAAACTACATTTCAGATCAGTAACTTTTTCAGATAAATACCTTGTCTATGTTTCTTACATTTTTAACAGTTTTATTTAGCGGTTTTGATCCTTTCGATGAGTTTAAGATAAGATTGGTTGACCGGCAATAATTTTCTAGACTAATTTCTGTGGCATAAGAATTACCAATATCTTTTTTACCTTCCACTTTAGTTGTCTTACTTGTATCTGAGCATGTTGGTATTGAGTTTTCTTTGATTTTATTATTTTCAGACAGCCTGAAACAACAAAGTCTGAAAGTACAAATGTACTTTCAGACTTTGTTGTAGTTATTTTTTGATAATGGTCCAGGTTTGCTTGTTTGTACAGTCATAAATTGCTTTTTAGGTGCCTCGTTTTGAGGATTTATTTTATTATCTGATTTTGATGGGCTCTCTACATTTATCATTGAGTTTTCAAGTACTCTTATCATTTCTGACTTAGTTGAAATTATTTCATTTTTTCCGCATTATTAGTGTATGGTTTATTTGTATTATTGATGACAGCATCGATGTTTGATGGAGTATTTATAGTGTATTTTTCGATCAGACTTTTTCATAATTGTTGGCGGTTATCGGAATGCTCTTCATATTATAGGGCAGGTCGGCTTGTACAAGTCGACCCCAACCCTGAGTAAGTTATGACTGTCCACGAAAGAAGACAGTTTTCGTAATGAGGCAACAAATTTGCCCTTTTTCAATGATGAGATTTCTGAACCAAAATGGTTTACTTGTAAAACACTAACTATTGTGTCGTGCGTGAGCTTTCTTAAGCTCAAAGGTTTTCAGAGGTTCTACAGACCGCTCTGAAGATTTGAACCTATGACACTACGAGATTACACGCTGTAATCTATTTAATGAAGAAAACTTCTCAAAAGTTTCTTCGAGATCTCACTATGTAAACTAACGTGGTTTCGACATCGTTACATAAAACGTTTCTGTCGTCAGATGAATTAAATGAAAACGTTGCAGGGTAAGATTTAAGCTTGGAAACCTTAAATTCTTCATTTATATAAAACGATTGTATAGGCCAATTATCACGAGTCTCAGTAACCACGCGGGACCCTTCATCCACTTCTCGGCAACTTATACGAAACGAGAGGGCATCAAGCCGCGTGAGCACATGTCAGCTGCGTTGTGAGTTCTAACGTGGAACAAGCAGCTCGGCGGAACGACCGCTGTAAGGCGACTAACACGGTTAGCTACATAGGTTTTGAGCATATGCTCAAAATGCACGGCTGTGTTTGTATCCACGCTAATACATTTCTTGAATCACTGAGAGCGATACCTGAGTAATTTATGGCAGGTTTATTGCCAATTAATTAGAAAAGTTAAGAACGTCTTAACAAAAGTAATAATACACGATGTTAATTACGAGATGATCTGACACGGTCAGAATGAAATCTATTTATTGCACAGAAACGTCTGCACTACAAATGCCTAGGAATTACGAATTCAAAGGTGAGGTAAATGACCAAAATTATATTTTTTTTGGGAATTGTCCTACTAAAAGGTAAAATCCGGGTTCCATTGGACCAAAAAAGATTGTACGATTTGTACAGAAGAGTGGACTGTATGAGGTGCGTCTAATTATTTTAAACCCCAGATAAGTAATCCTGCAAGCTGCAAGACGGTAAAAGGAAATCTCCAACCTTCAATTCTCGACCGCCTCCAGACTTCAACATCAGTCGCGACAGCTATGGGACACTGATTGATGACCGGACACTTTCTTTGGCAACAGACACGTCCGTTAAAAGGGACACGGGGTAATTTAAATATTTAGACGATGACTAAAGTCTTCAAGGTAGGCGCAACGTGCGCACAGTTCAATTGTCGTCGACTTCGAGTGACGCTTCCTCCCTTCGAAGGTAGCGAATATCAAGCGGGTGGATTAAATTCCAATATACCCTCAATTTGCTTGCAGAGATCGAACAATTATATGTTATTTTTTATATATTTCAATGCAGTTCCAAGCCTATCTCAATGCTTACAAATTGAAAAAATTAAAAACGCATTGAGCAATACTTTCTCTCCAATTAATGGAGTTTTCCTCTCAGCTTATGAGCATTACTTGGTCTTTTAAAGGCGACCCATTAAAGGGGGGTGTATGGTTACGCCCGATTATATGAAATTAATATTTTGTTTTTATTCTTGTGGAGTACCTCCTTTTTCTTCAACCTACCCTCAAAACAGCACGAAGACTGGCCTGAACGGCGAAGTTATATATAGACCCCGCGAGTGACGCGTGGGTCAGTAGCCAGTGAGTGAAATATTGACTACATTAACGGAGATATGAAACTTATAATTTTGCCAGAGATTAACTCTTAGCACCATACAAATTGTGACTGGACTAACAAGTAAGTGCTGTTCGTTTCTCTGTCCTATCCCGACTTTTTTTCTCGTGCACCATTTTTCTATTTTCAAATACAGTGAACTCTTCAGAGGGCTCGATTAGCCCCGCACTAAATAATATAATTTGGGCGCAACAACAAAAATTTTGGAAAAGCTTGATAGAATCGCAATAGGCCCGTAGTTTTCCGCAGAGGACTTGTCACCTGTTTTAGGGATCGGTGTTACTCGTGATCTTTTTCACTATTCGGGGTAAGCGCCTGTTTTTATTGATTGATTAAAAGATATAGGTCAGTGGAGTAACTAGTCCTATCTGAAAAGCATTGATGATATATGGAGGAGTATTATCGGGACCAGGTGCACTTCTGCTCTTTAGTTTTTTGATAAAATATGTTACGAATTTCAAATATTGGCGCCACACCGCAGTCCCAAGGACGTTCTACATAAACGGAACTTTGGCAAGATTTTTCATAACTAATTATTATAAAAATCTGCAATTATTGCTTCGTGATTAAAATAAGTGATATCTTCGATTTATTTAATATGAATAAGATTTTATAATGATACAATTAGGTGAAATAACAACGTAATAGTTCTGCGAGATATTAAAAATGTAAGAAGGCATATTGACTGAGTAATCAAGATGGAGATCAAGAACTAATCGAGAACTAATCAAGATGGAGAGATCAAGAACTAATCAAGATGGAGACTACTTACAAAAATTGATTATTGAAAAATTGCTGAAATGAGAAATGAGACCGGTTCTGTGTGTATTTCGACTTTTATTTGGCCGCCCTGACCACTGTCTGTAATAAATAATTTATTTGCTAAGGGGAAAATTCTGTTACCTTTGGTCGCTTATAGAAGATGTCACTTGATATGGATCTAGTTTCGGTACATCGCGAATAACATAAAAAAAATAACAAATCAGTGATAATAAACGTTTTAGCACTTAATCACCAATGATTTATTTAGATCAGTATTCGCTATAATTTTGCGGTATTATAAGGTTATGTAGGTCAATTTTTCTGCGTGGAATATTTCATTAAATCCCATCCTACTAGGAAAACCACGAAAATCATTCTTCCAAGCCAAGTAGAAAGAAAATTCTTGTTTTGAATAAATATTTAGTGTGTTCTGTCTGACAATAACAGCGCGGGATAAACAGAGCGGGAATACACTAAATATTTATTTTCAACAAGAATTTGAAGATGAACTTCCGCAAAGTAACGCCTGATTCAATAAACTAAGTAGAAAGAAGTAATGACATACAAGGAATTTTAATTAAAAATAGAGTCATTTCTTTGAAGAGAATTTTTAAATTTTGAGAATTGCTCCACCGCCATGAACCTAGCTTTTAGCAGAAAAAAGGCGGTTGTTAAAATAATTTAAATTCACTTCCCGCTTTATGTTTATACGATTTTACATTACATACATACATTTACATACATTAAATATGATGTACTAAATGTTAGTTTAGTAATAATTAGTGACCATATCTATAAACGACAAGGATTCATGTGAATTGTAGGAGCCTATTATAGTATTCACCTGAACTGCTTCTTCGTCCATTTTGAATATTTTTTCTTTTTATACACTTTTTTAAAATAAGTGACAGTTAAAAATATATATTTTTCATGAGAGGCAATCCCATTACGTAACTAAACAGTAGTTACACAAGCCATTTTACAGTTACACTAAGAAACATATTCAGTATGGATACCGAGTCTCAGTAACTTTAGAGATACCGGGAACGGAACAAGTCAAGTTACTAAGAAAAAGTTTTTTTGACTGACTTGTAAGAAGCGTCGTGTGTGATGTCATAGCATGTTCGATGTCATGTCGGACATAAAATGAGAAGGGTGGCATGGTTATTTGCATTGCACAGCCCGATAGAAAATGGTTGCGTGAAGCATGAGCACTCTTTATTTGATATAGATGGGCACGACCTTCCCGAAAACGATTTATTTTTTGGTTGATGTTTTCCAATACTGTGTTTTACTCGTAGTATCTATTATACGTAGTATCTATTATACGTAGTATCTATAGTAGTCTGTGCACTACGTTAGATTTCATGATTTTGTTTTCCTTCGCTGCGAGATTGTTTATAAAAATTCTTTTTGGAAGAAAGAGTCGCCGCAATATCTGGGAATTTAACAACCATATTCTACAAAAGAAGTATTTATTAAAGAATAGAAAGTAACGTCATTTATATCTGGAACACAGGATTATATTCCCATAATACCGATATTACCTGGTTACGATAAGTATCGCACAACAAAAGTATTTAATAAATGCAGCGGGGTGGTTGTTTACGTTAAAGATCGCTGGTCTGCCTCAGCTCAGGAGCCTGCCTTTGAGGATGCAAACTGTTTCATCGTTACTGTTGAGAATAAAATACGTCCCTGCGTGCGAGTGACTCGGTCACGGCGCAGGTACATCAGTGAGCTTGGAACGCCGTTCGCGCATGACGTCTGCGGAACGATTCAAGGGATTAGCGGCCTAATTCTTAGTGCGTTAGTTATATTAAGTGGGTCGCGGATGCGCCTAATTTTGTGTTGACTCTTGAATTGAAGTGCGAGTGATTGGCGGTGGATGCAGTAGAATCCTGAAGACACATCATCAACCGTGAGTTCGTTCCATTTAGTTTTTGGTCGACCAAGGGGGTAGGATTCGGGACGAGTTTAGGTTATTTCCAGGGTGGAATGAGTTCGTCGGCTTGCGCCGCAGTATTCGCGAATTGATGGTAATTGAATTCATATTGTATTAATTATATGGGCCCAGCACGATTTGGTAGCTTGGTTGGAGTCCAGCCTACCTGTATTTTTGGCGAAAACAGTTACTGTGGGGAATTGTTTAAGAATAGTTGGCATTTATAGGTCATCCGCAGTACAAGATCTGACCCGCTTCAAAGACTCTCTTGAGAATATCCTAGATCTCTCGAAGAATCAAGAAACTGTTCTAGTCACGGGCGATATTAACATTAATTTATTGTAAGAACTCCCGAGTAGTGGAAACGCATCCTACCAGTCCAACATGGCTGGCCAAGGCTTTTTGCCCACTATTACCGAGACGACTAGAAAAAAGCATGCCTAGATCACGCGTTCATTAAAACCAAAACAAAAAGTCTCGGAATAGTATGCAAGACCTCTATATCAGACCATGATATTCTGTTAATTGGTTTAACGGTAAATCGTGAAAATATCAGAAATACTAACAGAATAGTCACTAAAACAAAGTAACTAAGATAGTTAATCTTGGAATTTACGAGGAACTCAGACAGACAGACTGGGGTCAAGTCCTTAATACAGAAGACGTAAATGATGCTGTACTAATATTTAACAAAATTTTGGCAAACTGTATTCAAAAACATACGCATAAAAGTAAAATCAGTCGATCAAAGTTTAGCCTCAAGCCTTGGATCACGCTCGGTTTGCTAAGATGCATGAGACATCGTGACAATCTCCACCTGAAGTCAAAAAATTACCCTCAGAATGAAACACTTAAAACAAGCTACACTCGTTACAATTTTTTTTGTAATAACTTGCTTCACAAGTTAAAAACCGAACACGATAGTGCGCAGCTAACCGAGCACCATGGTGACCAAAAACAACTATGGAAGGCTATTAAGCTAATATGTGATATGCCTGGTTCAAAAAATAGTCCCCAGGAGTTGCTGAATAATTCAACTTGCCCTCAGCAGGCACTAAACAACTGCAATAAACAATTCGCCACTGCTGGAACTAAATTAGTTTCAAATATTCTAAGAAAACTGAATACGTCAGAGGATACGTTAAGTAAAAAGATCTCTTTTGGTAATCGATGCTCTCATTCGCTTTGTTTAGCTCCCACTGATGATCAAGAAATTGGTAGTATAATAGATAATCTTAAAACCCACAGTGCGCCAGGAATGGACGCTATAACCCCTCTGATACTGAAATACTCCAAAAGTGCAATGTTAGAGCCTATAAGTTACATATGTAATCTAAGCATGACGTCGGGAATTTTTCCTGAATACTGGAAGACGGCATCTGTAATTCCAATCCACAAAAATGGCGAGAAAGTAACCCCCGACAATTGTAGGGCAATTTCGTTTCTAAGCATTGTATCCAAAATTTTAGAAAAGATAATAAATAAGAGACTGGTTAATTTTATCGACAACTTACTCAACGGGCGACAGTTTGGATTCAGAAGGAAAAAATCTACAGAAGACGATCCTTTTTAAAAAACTCGAAAGCTTTGGAATCAGAGGTATTGCACTCAGCTGGTTCAGCAGTTATTTGTCAAACCGGCAACAATGTGTCTGTCTAAATAGGCGATCAGATAAGCGAAAGAATGAATATTACCTTCGGTGTCCCACAAGGGAGCATTCTAGCTCCTACTCTATTTACTATCTATATGGATGAAATTTTTAGCCTTAATATTTCAAACTGTGAGCTCGTCTGCTACGCCGACGACACTGCAGCTATTTTCCATGGAAACGACTGCGTCTCAGCAACTAAAAGCGCAGAAAAAGGTATTTCAATCTTGTCTCGATGGCTTGACACAAATCTCCTGACTTTGTAAACGTACGTTGCGCGCGCAGCTCGAGGCGGCGCGGGCGCACGGTGGCGAGCGGGCGCGCGACTGCGCCACCGACACGACGTGCGACGCGCGTGACTCGCCCGAGCCATATTATGACCCGCCCGCCACGCGAGATGCGGCTTGCGACCCCGTTTGCTGCGAGGCTGAGGATTGTCAGCTGAGACTCCTGGAAGATCACGAGCTCAGCACCGACGCTAACGAACTGGCTGCAGAGGTCCGTTCTCTACGAGCTGTAATCGAGCTGAAGCAGACGGAGATGTCGGCGCTCCGCGGGGCGCGCACCGAGCTGTTCGTGGAGCGCGAGCGTCGCGCGGCGGCCGAGCGGGAGGCGCGCGCGGCGCGGCACGCGGCGGAGGAGCTGCGGGAACGCGCGGCCGCGCGTCAGCGGGACGTCGACCGCCTCCGCTCCGAGAACGTGCGTCTGCGGGATGCGGCGCTGCGCGACCGGGACCAGGCCGCGCGCCTCGCCGCGATCAACGAGGAACTTATGTACAAGCTCCGGAGGAAAGCACAGGTGGTATCCATAATGGATAACGCGAGCTTCGAGCGGGTCACTCCGCACGCGCACATACTCGGGGGAGTCCCTGCGGTCGTCGTCCCCGGGGCCGGACTCGCCGCCGTCGCCCGCTGCCTCGCCCTCGCCCGACACGCCGCCACTGCCTGCTGTCAAGGGAGTGGTCGAGAAGCCGGACTCCGTCAGCTGGGTGCTCGAGATCGAGGAATCTGCTGAGAAAGTCGCTTCCAGGCTGGCGCGGAAGTCATCGTTCCGCACGGCCGCGTCCCCAGGCGGAGTAAAGCGGCGCCCGCGTCGCCTGCACCCAACGCCTCCAAGCTGTTCCGGCCCGGCGAGCTGGACTTCCCTCCGCCGCCACCGCCGCTCAAGGAGTCCGCCGGCGAAGCCATCTACATTTACGACGACCGCCAGTACTGAGGGTTCCTGGGCGACTGTTCGTGTCTCATCCAATTCTAATTGAGTGACATTCGGGTGCGTGCAGTGCTACTGATTGTGAACTATGTCTGTAATCTGAATATGCAGTCAGTGACGGTGCTGAACCAACGGACGGTTATATGAACGTTGGATCGTCTTTTGATGGTAAGCATGAAGTGTGATGCAACAGTAAAGGCACCCGGCTCAATGCTAAGCTACAGAGCCCATTAAAACAGAACAAGTTCTGCTATAGACTGAACGGTTCTTAATTTAAGAAACCCCTTCGTGGCGTGGTCGTCGACGAATCAACGATAGCTCGCCTTAAATCTCAATATCGAATACTCCGCTAAAGGATCGGCTGAAAACAGCTTTAAAAGATGAAATGTCTATCTATCTACCAACCTACTTGAATTGATACAAAGCACGGTTTTTGACATTTATCTATCTACATACGTCTCCTTTTCTTCGGTGCACTCTCCAGCGCTGAGGATTTCTGTTGCCGCCATGGTACTGGATACCGTGGTGGGTTGGCATCCATCAGTGGATATCCCTACGGGAAGGGTATCGCTGACAGAGGGGTTGGACTTGGCCGACCCACTCTTTCATCAACCAGGCCCTGTAGATCTGCTAATCGGAGCAGATGTATTGGGATGGATATTAACGGGAAGACAGAAGACATTAGGGACTTCTTCTTTGGTAGCAATTTCTACGATTTTTGGACATGCGGTCATGGGTCCGGTGTTTGAGGACCAAACTCAGGGCGAGTCATCGGTCACTATCGCTAGTTCTGCCCTTGCCAGAATTATGCGGAGGTTCTGGGAGGTGGAAGAACCCCCTGAGGCGTCACGGGTGGACCCGAATCACGACGAGTGCGAAGCGTTCTTCAAGGACAACACGGTTAGGCTTCAGTCAGGAAGGTTCATGACTAGGCTACCCTTTATTACCTCGCCGCCCTCGTTGGGGTCTTCTAGAGCGTTGGCCGAGAAAAGACTGCTATCCATGGAGCGACGTATGCAACGAGACCCAGTTCTCCGGGAAAAATAAATCGACTTCATGCGTAAATATGAATTGAATATTGAGAATATCCTAGATCTCTCGAAGAATCAAGAAACTGTTCTAGTCAGGGGCGATATTAACATTAATTTATTGTAAGAACTCCTGAGTAGTGGAAACGCATCCTACCAGTCCAACATGGCTGGCCAAGGCTTTTTGCCCACTATTACCGAGACGACTAGAAAAAAGCATGCCTAGATCACGCGTTCATTAAAACCAAAACAAAAAGTCTCGGAATAGTATGCAAGACCTCTATATCAGACCATGATATTCTGTTAATTGGTTTAACCGTAAATCGTGAAAATATCAGAAATACTAACAGAATAGTCACTAAAATAAAGTAACTAAGATAGTTAATCTTGGAATTTACGAGGAACACAGACAGACTGGTGTCAAGTCCTTAATACAGAAGACGTAAATGATGCTGTACTAATATTTAACAAAATTTTGGCAAACTGTATTCAAAAACATACGCATAAAAGTAAAATCAGTCGATCAAAGTTTAGCCTCAAGCCTTGGATCACGCCCGGTTTGCTAAGATGCATGAGACATCGTGACAATCTCCACCTGAAGTCAAAAAATTACCCTCAGAATGAAACACTTAAAACAAGCTACACTCGTTACAATTTTTTTTGTAATAACTTGCTTCACAAGTTAAAAACCGAACACGATAGTGCGCAGCTAACCGAGCACCATGGTGACCAAAAACAACTATGGAAGGCTATTAAGCTAATATGTGATATGCCTGGTTCAAAAAATAGTCCCCAGGAGTTGCTGAATAATTCAACTTGCCCTCAGCAGGCACTAAACAACTGCAATAAACATTTCGCCACTGCTGGAACTAAATTAGTTTCAAATATTCTAAGAAAACTGAATTCGTCAGAGGATACGTTAAGTAAAAAGATCTCTTTTGGTAATCGATGCTCTCATTCGCTTTGTTTAGCTCCCACTGATGATCAAGAAATTGGTAGTATAATAGATAATCTTAAAACCCACAGTGCGCCAGGAATGGACGCTATAACCCCTCTGATACTGAAATACTCCAAAAGTGCAATGTTAGAGCCTTTAAGTTACATATGTAATCTAAGCATGACGTCGGGAATTTTTCCTGAATACTGGAAGACGGCATCTGTAATTCCAATCCACAAAAATGGCGAGAAAGTAACCCCCGACAATTGTAGGGCAATTTCGTTTCTAAGCATTGTATCCAAAATTTTAGAAAAGATAATAAATAAGAGACTGGTTAATTTTATCGACAACTTACTCAACGGGCGACAGTTTGGATTCAGAAGGAAAAAATCTACAGAAGACGATCCTTTTTAAAAAACTCGAAAGCTTTGGAATCAGAGGTATTGCACTCAGCTGGTTCAGCAGTTATTTGTCAAACCGGCAACAATGTGTCTGTCTAAATAGGCGATCAGATAAGCGAAAGAATGAATATTACCTTCGGTGTCCCACAAGGGAGCATTCTAGCTCCTACTCTATTTACTATCTATATGGATGAAATTTTTAGCCTTAATATTTCAAACTGTGAGCTCGTCTGCTACGCCGACGACACTGCAGCTATTTTCCATGGAAACGACTGCGTCTCAGCAACTAAAAGCGCAGAAAAAGGTATTTCAATCTTGTCTCGATGGCTTGACACAAATCTCCTGACTTTGAATGTCAAAAAGTCAAACTTCGTTGCCTTCCACATCACAACAGCTACGAATCCTGCTCTATCAAAGCTGACTGTACACAACTGCGACTGTTCGGCTCAATCTGACTTTGATTCACTCAAGGTAACGTGTAACTGCAGCTCAATCAAAAGAGTACAGTCTACAAGGTATCTAGAGGTTATAGTAGACGAAAACTTATCCTTTTCTAAGCTCATCGCGTTTATTTCAAAACGATTACGCAAACTGTTGTACTTAAAGTGTTTAAAAGCATCCGCAAAATTGGATGTCAAAATATTAGTGTACAAGTCGCTGTGTGAGTCACTCCTGCGATACTGCATAGGTGTCTGGGGTGACGCTGCTAAGTCTCATATGATTGAGGTGGAACCTGCACAAAAAGCCGATTCAAAAGTCATGCTCGGGAAACCTCGCGATTACTCTACTGACAAACTATACGAAGAGGCATCAGTTTTGAGAGTCCGGCAGTTGTTTGTCCTACGTGCAATTCGTAAATGTCATCACATGTCTAGCACTGTCAAACCTGTTAGACGAAACCGCCACCGTGACGTTCCATACCCCAAAGTATACACATCGATTGCTGCTCGCCTTCCCAAATACGCCCAAATCTTTACTTACAACTCTGTTTGCAAACTTATAGACATCCATGACTCCACTTTTGCTGAATCTAAAAATAATATAGTGCAATGGCTACTTTCTTTATCGGACGAACAATCGGAAAAACTGGTGACTTATACAGTTTTTTTTTTTTTTTAATATTAGGGGACATCTTACACACGGTATCTGATCCCAAACTAAGCATAGCTTGTGATATGGCTGCCAGAGACTGATATACTACACATACATATTTTAAATACATACTAATATAGATAGTACCTAAATAACACCCAGACACAGAGCAAACACCTATTTTCATTGTTCATCGTTTTGGCGAAAGACTTAGAACTAATAACGTATGCGAAAGGTGGAATGAGCAATTTAACAAAAGTTTTAAGAGAAGAGCCACAACAATAGACCGTCTTTTGAAAACGCATAAGGAAGATGCAGCATTCACGCTGTAAGAGCTACAACAACAATGCCGTTAAAAAACTGTCAAAATCCGTCATCAAGCGAAGTGCATATAGGTATACTATCTGCGCCCCGCGGTTTCACCCGCGCAGTTCACGATTGTATATAAGGTACAATACTTAGTAAACTGTCTTAGCGGCAATTTAACAAATAGGTATTTGTACATGTATATCTCACACTCGATTATCCAGCACTTGAGAGTGACAGCCTGCTATGGCCGCATCTTGTTATTGTTTAGTGTAGGTAGCTATAATTAAATATATATCATTCTCATGTTGCTTTGAAGCTTTTTTCACCTGTAACTACGAAATTTGGAAAAACAATTAAGCGGGCTGAAGGTTGCGCAGTAGCATTAGGCCGACACTGATCACAATTGGTGATCTTTAAGGAGCAAGTCACCTGGGGGAGCGAGACTATGTCAAAACTCTACAGGGTAGCGTTTAGCATTGTCTCCAGCGTCTGAGCAACATATTTTTTGTTTATGTATCTGTCTACATAATTAAAGAACAGATACATTTCCTATCTGAATGGTAATTGTTAAATCAAAGAAACGTTTATTTAAAAAAATCTCATACATTTACAGCAAATCCATTATCTTCCGGAATACATCTGCACTATTTGGAATCACCAGATGATCTGATGATTGGTATCTGAGAAAAATATTCATTAGGAATCATGCACGTCAACTCTCTTTTTTGGTTGGAGGAGAAAATTCAGGGGGAGAGAATCCATCGGTAAAATAAAAAGACTTGCTGAGAATTTGGTTTTCAAATTCATGAAGATTCACCATTTATGAAGGATGTTATTCTTGACACAGGATCTGGACCACGTAATTGCAATTGGATACTATGATGTGATGCATGTTGCCGCTAATACCAGTCCAATCATGAGCAAGGAACATTAGAAGTTTCCATTTTATACATTGAACTAATTTTATATCAAATATTATTTGTCAAATATTGTTAATTTGGGTTGTAGGTGAAAAGTGCAATTTAATCACAGACATATAATTAAATAGACTCGAAATAAGTACAAATTAGGGCGTGCGACGGATAGGACTCAATATGGCCGCCATTACATACATACCTAGTTATTTTTCACCAAAAATAGAACACCCGATTTCAATCATACGTACAAATTTCAAATTGTTCGCTCGAATCGATGTGGACCAGTTTTTGATAATGATGATCTTTAAAAAACAACTAATGAACTGAGTGGAACCACAAAAGATCAAGTACAATACGTACCTATGAGATTAGTTTATTCTTGATTTAAAAAATGCTCAACTTATTTCGATTAAACTCAAATACCTCTGAAGTACCTCTGAAGTATGATCTAGCAAACAAAATAGCATCAGTTCATAATAGGATAAACTGAATAATCTTACACACCGTAACTTACATACTCGTACCTCCAAAAAAACATACCGCCTAATTTGTTAAAATGACATCAGTTAGAACCTATTTGGTTATAGCACAGAAAAAGACTATGGCTGTTGCTAAGATACCGTTGTTGATATTCGGGATTGACAACTCTAATTGTAAAATGTGTTATACTCGTAATATTCTGATAATCTAATAAATTGTTTGTGACCCCTCCACTCGTCTCTTTTCCACTGATACTCTGTTACAACCATACTATACTCCCTATTAGAGGTTATGGGCCCAGCACGCTTCCACTGCGCCACTCTGCTATAAACACGCTATACTCACTATTAGAGAATTGAGAACCTTCTTTTTTGAAGTCGGTTAAAAAGTATTGATATCCATCATGCACTCATGCATAATGATGATGTGTTTCCTGCACTTTCTTAGGTAATTAAGCGCTCCCAGTCACTATTAAACCAATTGTTTCACGCAGTACGTGGTATGAACTTACCAAAGAAATATGGGAACATGTTATAAAGTGTGGGCGAAAAAGTGTCAAATTAGGTACATGAAAAAGCTGTGACTGCCTCCTCTATTTTCGTAACTCATTGGTTAATCAAGATTTCAAACATGTCATCGTGTCCTAATTGTTATGTCAAAAAATTTGATTAATACACTAAAGTTTTAATTCCGACGTCGAAATCATTCGCCCCAAAAATAAGAAACACGTGGTCAATTAATTTTGTGTAAGTATGTCTTAGCGAAATTTCGAGGCAATCTGCCCAAGGAATCGCGTCCTCTCATACAAACTTTGCCACGCAATTTCACCCACTTAGAGCTTGGATTTCGCAATATCCGTTCTTAGCGAGCACCTATAATCTAAAAAGAACCCCCATGTAAAATTTTAGACTCTCAGCACTTGTAGTTGAGATTTCGTGAGTCAGTGAATCACGATTTTATATAATTATATAGATACGACATGTTCAAATGCAGCTCATAAACGGTGAAATTAATGTGCCACTATTTCTAAAAAAATTACTTGTATTTTACTACTTAAATATTTTAATTGCTATTAGAATTTTTGGTTTTATTTTATCATTTTATTTCTTTGTGACAGTACAAAAAATATGAAAGTCAAAAATGAAATAACCTGGAATATATTTATTTTTCTTTAATATTACTTGAGTTACAATGTTGTATCACTAGTTCCGTAGGTCGACAATTACGGGGGAATATCCTCATTTTTCTTTAATGGTACTAAGGATACAAAGTTGGGTCACTTGTACCATCAATGGAACAAATCAATAGTACTACTGACACTAAGGCAATATTTCAATCGCGTTTTAAATAACAAATATAGTATTTTTCCTAGAATTTCCAAGCCAGTTCTTTATTTTAGAAGCTAAAGTAAATACTGGGAAAAGAGTCAAGATGAAATGAATAATATTGAGGACGTCAATCAAAACGACATCACGGGAATGCAATAGTAAATTGAGAAAAACTTGTATTAGCCACTCGCCTTTAGCACATTAAGGTTCAATCCAGATAAAAAACAATAAACTACGTATAAAAAATATTATTATGTACCTCGGAATTTTCTTCGTCATCTTCCAAATTATCAAATTTTGCAAACGCATATCGTAATTGATTTTCAAATTCTTCTCTTGCCTCAGCTTTTTCCAATGCACTTAGTCTATTCACATCCATCACATTATCAACAAGACGGTAAAAATGTACTACAAATAAAAATGTCAATAAATTGAATGCAGAACAGTATTTCAAGTATAAGTCAAATAATGTTGCTTAAACAACGATTGTTATCCTTTTACTGATGGTATTGCACTTGTATAATTAGATTAAACATAGTTTTAAAAGTGTAGGCCTTTCAAGTATGGTTTTTCGGAAGTCGTGGCAAAGCTTTACGAAGCTAAGTTAATACGATCCAAGGTGTAAAAGTTATCGACAAAACAACCGAGGTGTTTATGGGGCGACGCGGGGTGTTTTCTACTATAATTACCTACCATAAAACGTGAATGTGATGGTGGTGGTAAGCATGCATGCTTTTACGACGACACATGGTAAAATTGCTTTTGCTGAATCAATGCGTAATTCACAATACGACGACGAATGGTAAGGCACAACTCCGCCTTTTCAACTTTTACATAAAATTGCATGTACCCAAAATAAATTCATTCGTCAAATACTTATACTCGTAATTTGTACCCTGAGGAAAATCTCTATCTCAAAACGATGAAATTTGAAAAGCATCCTACGAAATGGAACACATTTTTTATACAGCTGTTTAGCCGTATTTGTTACGAAGGGTTCTGGATGGTCTTTGTGTTAAGGATACTATTTGCAATACAATAATGCAAATAATTCTTCGAATCATCACCGATGCGTAAGTTTCAGTTCGAAAATAAAGCGCACTGCTGGCGTGCCCTCTCTCGCTATCGACGAACGTGTAGGTTCCTCACAGAATATTCTGCGAAATTTAACATTAGATTTAGAAGAATACAATTAGATTTTTGCTTAGGCTTTAAAATCCATTGAAAGGCGAGCCAGGAGGCTGATAGGCAACGAAACTTTGACAGAGTCGAAGCTGCAGAGTCTCGAGCATCGACGTAGCGTGGGGTGTCTATCAGCCTTCTATCGGATACACTTCGGTGAGTGCGCCCAGGAGTTGCACAATCTGGTCCCACCTGCCCCTTTCTTCTATCGTGCGGTTAGACAGACGCGACCAAAGCGCCACCCTTTTATGGTGGACATCCCGCGCATTAGAACCAAGCGTTTCGAGTCCACATTCGTCATACGAACTGCCAGAATGTGGAACGCTTTGCCTGAGTCTGTCTTCCTGCTAAAGTACAATGTAGGTGTCTTCAAATCCCGAGTAAATAGGTATCTTCTAGGTAAGCGTGTTACATCCTAGACCACATATCTGCTTAACATCAGGCAGTGTAGTCAAACGCAAACTTATACGAAATACAAAAAAAAAAAGGTATTTACCTAGTAAGTCACATACGTATTTATGTATTAAATACATAATTATTTATTTAAGTACTTATGTATTGAGTATACATCTACTTTATATAAGAGAGACTTTATAATTATTTTATCACAATATTGCTTTAAATTTTAACCAAGCCAATTTCTAATAAAAGTACCAATTTTTACCTATTTAGGCAAAAGGCACAAATATTGTTTATATCAAAATTGCTTGTTTATTTTTTGAAAGGCTGTGTACGTGATTTTTGGAATCGCGTGTACTTACTTAAATATTGTTTTCAATGTGTATCGTAAAATAAGCGAAGAAGAAGGCGAAAATCAAACTCAATCTTTGATTTTAAAGCGTGTCGTTGAGTTGACCGGTAAGTTGGACTGAGTTAGTTTGATACTTTAGTTTATTTTATATTTTTCTTATTTAATTGTACCTTCTTTATAGGTGTTTCCAGTACTACTATACGACGAATTGTAGGTGAGGGCGCATCGAATAATGGTGTATCCACGCCTGGTAAAAAGCGGAAAGGGGGGAAGAAGAAAATCAGCTTGGACAGCTTCGATTTAGAGTTGATTAGGAATAAAGTAAAAGAATTCGATACAGTTCGGAAGGAAATTCCGACAGTAATGATACTGTTACAAATTCTTCGACAAGATATTGATTTCAACGGAGGCAGAGAATCTTTGAGGTAAGAAAAATATAAAGTAATAACTCTAAGAGTTAACTCGCACTCGTAAAAGTGAGAGTTAGATTTATTACTTTATAGTTTATTTAGTTACTCACTCGTAAGAGTAGGCCTGCGCCCTGCAGTGCGACGTATTTAGACTGATGATGATAATGATGAATGACTAAGCTATCAATTGAGTAACATGATAAATGTTATTATTTTTACAGACTAATACTTAAGGAGATTGGTTTTGAATATGTGAAATGCCAATCAAAAAAGACCATTTTGATGGAAAGACATGACATAAAACTACATAGATTCAAGTTTTTGGAGCGTATGAAGGAAAACCGAGAAGCTGAAGAGCATAAAAAATTGGATGTCATTTATTTAGATGAGACTTACATTCACGGTTCATGTTCTGTAAACAAGTGCTGGCAAAGCAAAGATATTGCAGGTCCATCTAAAAGTATTTCACTTGGAGCGAGGTGGATCATTGTAAACGCTGGTGGCGAAAATGGCTTTGTACCAAATTGTTGTCTGGTGTACAGGTCAACAAGTGTCTCTGCTGATTACCACCACGACATGAATAAGGACAATTTTACAAAATGGGTGACAGAGAAGCTAATTCCAAATCTGACAAGACCTTCACTAATTGTTATGGATAATGCTAGTTATCATTCCGTACGGGTGAACAAACCACCCACACAAGCCAATCGTATCGCTGATATAAAGGAATGGCTTCGTGCAAATGATATAAATTATGATGATCTTTGGCGTAAATGTCAATTACTTGAAGTATTGAAACAAAACATGTCTGCGCCCTTATATGGGATAGATGAAGTATTAAAATCGCACGGTCACAAAGTTTTAAGGCTCCCGCCTTATCATTGCACCTTAAATCCCATAGAAATGGTTTGGGGTATAATGAAGCAAAAAGTTGCTGATAAAAATGTAAATAGGCCTGCAAGTGACATAAAATTATTAACAGAAGAAGCGTTCTCTCAAATTGGTGGAGAGGAATGGCGAAAATGTTGTGAACATGTAAAGAAAATTGAAAACGATTTCATCAAGCAAGATAGACTAATTGAGAGGCTGGAAGAGCGATTTATAATAAATACCTCTTTATCTTCATCATCTGATGAAGAACAAGAAATGCAAGAGGAGTTCTTGGAATCGTTTTCTAGTTCTGAATGAGGTGTTAAGTTTTAGTATGATTTAAATGATATATAATAAATTAGTACATAAAGTAATGTACGATTGATTTATTTTTCATGACTTATTTTCCTATGAAGAACCCGATGTATAACAATATTCTTCATACACATACCTTATATACTTCATGTTCATTAATCTTTAGCATAAATAAAAATTTTAAATTTTAAAGTATCAAGATCGTTTAATCCAATTTCCCCAGTATTGCACGCAACAAATTTTTATTTCCTCATTTGCCATGAGATTCTGGTAGACCTATAGCAACAATTACTTATTGGTTTTGTGAATTTAAACGTGGTCGAGAGAACTGACCACCTAACACCCCTACCACCCCGGCCGACCACCAACTGCAGAGCTCATGAAAACGTCATCAAGATAGTGGCTATTGCGCGAGAATAGACAATATTACACATCGAGAGATACACGCTGAACTATACATTGGATCACAGGCAGTTTCCACTGTCCTGCATGTACATCTTAAAGTTAGGAAGCCTGCTCCGCGATGGATACCTAATTCTCTCACCGATGTGATGATTAAAAATGCCGTAGTGTTGATTGGTGAAAATTTATGCTAGAAAAGTTCGAAGGAGGAACTTCGCAAAACGTATCCCCTACATTCTTACAACTGACGAATCATGGATATAACGGGTCTTCCAATAGGCACTTCGGACGTGCCTATTGGAAGACCTTTGACAGTTGGTAGCGGCCATCTTGTTGAAGCTACATCTGTCAAATGGATTGTCATTTATTCATTCTGTTTTGCCAAATCATCATGGATAGCTATAGCATTCAACAACACGTGCAAATGATAAAATTGTTTTATCAACAACGACGTGTGTTCGCTGAATGGGCACTGGATCAGTTAGCAACTGACCGTAATTTTCACAGAAAAATTATCTTCAGCGATGAGGCCCATTTCTGGATGAATGGGTACGTAAACAAACAAAATTGTCAAATTTGGGACGATACCAATAATCCACATGAGATGCAAGAGCGTCCAATGCATCCCGAAGGTCTAAGGTCACAATATTCGTTTTTTTGTGCTTTTTGTTAATATTACATTTCCTATGGTTTTTTTGCTATTAGTATGGAAAATCAATATTGTAGAATACAAAATTCTCTACAAATTTTGTTTAAAAAATTTTTTATACGGTGAACCGTTTTCGAGATAGAGGACGGAGAGCGCGCGGTCACAGCATCACTTCAGGTCAACCGGTGCCTCCGGTCAAAAACGCGCCATACATAGCTGATGAACTATCGATAAATCAATGATTATAATTATTTGTCAACTTTTATTACGAACTACTATTACTATGTCTATGTGTATGTTTTGTTTACTATTGTCTTACGAACAAAAATTTTCTTTAAAAAAGTTAGAAAAGGAAATGTAAAAACGGAGATATACTCGACTAAAATTATTTGATAATTATTCTCATTCTAAAGCATATATTTTATTTCTGCACGCATTAAGTGGCTGTGACACAACTTCTGCGCTTTTTAAAAAGGGAAAAAAATCATTTCTAAAAGTTTTTGAGAAACTGACAAATTTGTATGAATTGCTGCAGCATTTGAGGAAGAAAATTGTTCGGCCCAGAGATTATTAGAGAGTGGAATTCAAACCTTATTGGCAGTCTATGATGCTCCGAAATTTGTGAAAAGTGTCGATCATCTTCGTTATATGCATTACCTCAAGTCTACAAAACTTAATAAACCTGTGCAGCTTTCAAATATTCCACCAACAAGTGCAGCTTCTCATCAACAATTCTAACGTGTATATTATCTCATCAAAAATATAAATGTGAAATGGGAGCCAAAGTGTCGCCACCAAAAGAATTGAGATCTAACACGGGGGCCAAGTGTTCTGTAGAAAATCCTAAAGTTTAAGCTACAAGATCATACCTACAACATTCTAAAGGGATTTACTTATGTAATTCAAGCTCGTGATTTGACTTGGCTAGTTTAAGAATAAGTACAGTGCAAATAAGCATTTGTCTGTACGTGTAAACTAGCCAAATCAAATCTTGAGCTTGAATTACATAAGTAAATTTCTTTTAAATGTTGTAGGTATATTCTTGTAGCTTAAACTTTAGGATTTTCTACAGAACACTTGGCCCCCGTGTTAGATCTCGATTCTTTTGGTGGCGACACTTTAGCTCCCATTTCACATTTATGTTTTTGATGAGATATCATAACTTTTTGTTCAGAAATAATTATTAGTTACATCATGATTATCATAGTACACTTATCTCTGAAAAAGTTATATAGTATTTATTATATTACTATCACAAATGGCATGGTTCATCTATGGAAAATCTCAGTGCCTCGCGACGCTACCGCCATTTATTGGAGTATTGGTTAGGTACATTTTACAATTACTTTGTTAATAGTACTAATTATCAATAATTTTCAGTTTTTAGATTTTTTCCTTTATTTATGCCCGATAGTCTACCTTGGTGCCAAATATCAAGATTCTAGGTCATCTGGAAGTGGGTTAGGTTTTTGATCTATAAGTCAGTGAGTCAGTGAGTGAATCAGTCAATGAAACACGAGTTTTTAAACGTTAATATATCAATAACTGACTGAGCAAAATTTATGAAATTTTGGATTCTTGATAAGCTAAAAGACTTTAGCAAATGTGCCAAATTTCATGTATGTGGGCTAAATAGTTTTTGAGTTGTGAGGGGGTCAAAAGGAGCTCCAAATGGTTCGTGTAATATTACACACGGCCGCTGCGTCGCCAGTTTTCTTTGAACACTTTGGCTGGACACGCTGCCGCGTGTCTAGATCAAGTTCAAACTTGGTTAGGGCATGATTTGGAACCCCAGGTATGGGGTTGGACAATGCGAAACGATTTTCTGGAGCCTATCGTGACAATTTTACCACCTGCTCCAGAAGATTGGCTAAATACAATTTTCTGCAACTGCAAGAGTGGTTGTGGTTCGCGATGCGGATGCAGGAAAGCGGGCTTGCAGTGCTCTTTAGCTTGTGGCCAATGTAATGGGCAAGCTTGTCTCAATGCTCTACCATATCAAAGCGACATTAACGAAGATGGAACCTTTGACCCCGAAATCATGGAAGAACTTGAGACAAATGTCGTTGAAGACAATAATGAAGACCAGTTTGAAATTTACCAGCAGCCGGAAGACGACGATTAAGAGAAAGAAGCTGATTAAAATTATAAATTGTAGTTTTTGTACCCTTTATTCCATTTTTCACTTTTAGTAAAAATATGTGTATTGAATGATATTTTTTAAAAGATTAATTCATAGTTTTTTTTTCATTACACTACATTGTGCAAATAAAGAAGTTATTAATATTAATTAGGTTAAAATTCAAATATAATTCCTATATTTTCATTAACAATTCTGCAATTACATGGGCAGGTAAGTGTTGGTAAATAAATTAATACTGAATAAAAAGTGGATGGTTAGGAAAAAATGATAAAATATTATATAATAGTTAATAAAAATAAACAAATATTCATAATCATTGATTTATCGATAGTTCATTAACTATACGAGTACATGGCGCGTTTTCGACCGGGGGCACCGGTTGACCTGAAGTGAAGCTGTGACCGTGCGCTCTCCGCCCCGAAAACGGTTCACCGTATAAAAAAAATTTTCAGATAAAATTTGTAGAAAATGTTGTATCCTACAATATTGATTTTACATCCAAATAGCAAAAACCCCATAGGAAATGAGATGTTTACAAAAAAAGCGCAAAAAAAAAAACAATATTTGTGACCTTTGACCTTAAAATTTAATAGTTGCGCACACTCTACCATATGTAGGTTTTGAAACAACTTTTAGGGTGTCAATATACAAGTATTTACAGACTTACAGCTGGGTATTTCGAATTCCGAGGTGAACTTACTATAATGACTGGATTACCGCTAGACTTTTTCTTGTGGGGTTTTCTTAAGTCGCAGGTCTATTTGAATAAACCACAAACCACAGCGGCCCTCAAAGTCAACATAACCTATGCCATAGGTCAAATTCAGCCTGATTTATGCGCAAAAGTCATGGAAAATTGGATATCTCGCATGCGCTCCACCCAGAGAAGCCGTGGCGAACATTTGAATGATGTCATTATTCCACACATAATGGCATCACTACATCTTTCAAATAAATATATAATTTCGATAATATCTCACACACACTTTGTTTTATTTAAATTTAAAGATAGGACATGCTTAATGAAAGACCCTGTATATATGGCTACGAATCTCTCATGAATCAGCAATCCACGCAATGGGTGTTTGAAGAGGACGATTTGCCCGCAAAAGTGAAAAACTTTTGTGGGCAAATCGTCGTCTTCTTCTCGGTCGGAGCGGTGATAAAAAAATGATAGCGGTTTTTTAGACGCCGTGGACCCTTAGCAGTAATTCCGTTAGAATACCGTACAACAGTTTCTTGTAAATGGTATAGCGAAGTTCGTCTACCTCAAGCTTTCGGTGATTTGAATAGCGAGCGCCCAAGGAGTGGCGTCCGTGGCATTCTTTTTCGCAAAGATAACGCGCCTGCTCACACAGCTGCTAGAACCATGGACTATTTGACAACTTCGGGGGTACAAATGTTACCCCATCCTCCATACAGATTCAGCACCATGCAATTTTTTTTTATTTTCCACGGAAATAGAAATGGTTTTTGAGAGAAAATTTAGCACTGCAGACGAGTCCGTCGAAGAATTTCGGCAGTTATTTTTCGACCTCCTGACGACTCAAGACACATTTTTTAAATGTTTGCATTGCGTTGGTATTGGTGGAGGATGTTTTGAAAAGCTGTAAATAAACTTTTTTTATATTCTTATTTTTCATTTCATTAACTATTTTTTGAACAGCCCACGTATGACTCTTAACTTACCCTTTATCTTAGATACCTTTTGAATCGTGAATGTCGTTTTTTTTTTTATAATCAAATGTGTTGTTTAAAACAGATAGTCCAATATTTTATTTTACCCTCGAACCACTAGGAATCCTAGGCAGATCTCTTTAGGTCTCTATTTTTTAACGTCTAGTGCTGCAACATAACAACAAGAGACACAGTGATTGAATTTAGATTATTTATGAGTAAGAAAGTAAATCAAAAACAAACCATCGTTTGAGTGTCAGAAGTAAAATAAGCTTTGAGTTAGTTTTTACGACTTTTTTTAACAACAGCGGTACTTTTGTCGTAATAAAGCCATTAAGTTACAAATATGAGATAAACACTAGAAAAAATAATAAATTGAACAGGACTACTTCCCCAGAAAAATCGGGCATGTAATCAGTACCGGGCTGGTTGTATCTTAAAGATTTTCCCCTCCTACGCAACAATAAAAACCTAACATAGCTGAAAATTGTTTTAATTGTTTATGAAATACTAACGGGATATTCTACAATAGCACTCGTGTAAAGCATTACGCATAATGTTTTACAATTTTTATGACTTTATAATGTCGATATTAAATTTAGCTCATTTTTATTTCCCATCCCAGTTTGGCAATGGTATAAAAAAGCCACGTTGGTTTTTCACAAATCAGAGACTTAAAAAAATTTTCATGTTTTCCGGCTTTTATAATTATTTTATATTTCAATTTACAGTTCCAGTTAGACACTATTTTTAGGCAGTTATTAAAATAAATAAAGTTAGGGCAAATATTAAAAAAGTTATCAATGTCCAATATTGGATACAAATACCTATATATAGATAAAAATTCGATTGGTCCGTAAATTCATCATCAAGATTATTTGAATTAATTCAAATAAAAAATAACTAATTTACCCATTAAAACAAACGCAGGTCCTAATACTCGTAAATAGTTAATATTACATGAGCTAAAAAATTTTTTAACCTAACTGTTAAAGTGCTAAGTACATATGTAATTATCTTAAGTCATTGGATTATAATGCACCAGCCAGTTTAAAAAACGGCATTAACCTGAAATCAACCGTAAATATTTTAGGGCAGCTCTTAGTCGTATTGTTGCCAAAATACAATAATCATAGATTTATTTCCCGAAATATCTAATAATTATACGATACGAGTAACATTCCATACCGAAGTAGACTGGTCGCTTCGCAAAACTGAAATAAAATCCTCGTTTATATGCGGGTTATGTTCACGACCTACACTGTCGCAGCTACAAGTTAAATTTTGTGGTATTTCACAGCATTATCATAAATAAACACACACGAATCCACATGCCTCGCATGCTAGACACGAAACATGACAAAACTTTGAATTTAACCAAAAACTTTTACCTACCCTACTGATCTCCTCTTCCGTTAACTGTTTAGGTTTATTTACATCTTTGTCATCCATCGTTAAATATTTTATTGATCGTCAAACTGTCACAAACGAAACGTCTAATTAGAGTTTACGTAACAAAAATTAATAAAGTTTGAGCTAACTAGCAAAAAACGCGACCGCAAAAAAAGTCGCCCGTCATGATGCGGTTTTAAAAAACAACTGATAGGTACACATTACGAGGACGCTTTCCAGAGGTTTATTAAAAGAAAGAGAAAGTATGGTAAATTAGAGCAATATGGTTTATTAATGTTAAAAGTAATTTAGTTTGTCCCATGGAAGTGGCGTGATGTCACGCTCGATCCGCAGCGGGTACCGCCTGGTACCGCAGCGTTACACCCTGATACCGCATCCGCTCAATACTATCGCAGGAACAGGTAGTGCTTGCCTACTTTGTAATAATAAATATAAAATTGAAAACTAAAAACCAGTTCAAAACTAAAACACAACGTATGTGATCAGCTAGCATTTTGATTCAGAAATAGTTGGAAATTCGAACATTAGTCGAAAATGGATCGAAACTCGAATCGAATCGAAAACAGAGAACTTTAATGAATGTTCGGCTAATTAGACCCAATATGAAAATGAGAGCTGCACTCCGCCTAACACTAATAAAATACGAAACTCCTAATAACGCTAAGTTGAAATGAAACTGCGCCCTTCTCTAACCCTCTGAAAAATCTCAAAGTGCACTGAATCTCGTGAAAATTGAAATGAAATGAATGTTGAAATGAAACTTCTAATGCGACTTCCAACAAGGTTGCGTTAAACGTTTAACGCTACCATGGAGGGGGTATGAAAACACTGTTGCGTCGAAGTTTCACTTCTTCCGCGCGGAGGGACTCCAATTTCATTTTTTTTACTTGACTGTCTTATGTATAGAAATATGTGAATTTGATGAAATATTAATCATGCGAAATTGCGAATGCACATGTTAGGAAATATATGTAACTCAGTACTCGCCCCAACAAAAAGTGATATATGAGAAATAAAATAGTAATATTAATGACGAATGACTAAGGAATTAATTATGAGTCCGAAAAAACGGTCAAAATGATATACAGGAGCATTTATGGTCATATGATAATTTCATTAAGAAAACAATCAAACAAAAGAAAAAAATAATTTGTTACACTCTGAACAAGTAATCCATTGGCTCAAAACTAGGTAGAATCCACTCGGTTTCAAACAGCCTCGGTGGCCCGTTGGTTACGTGGAAGGAAACATTTTCTGACTGTGCGTAAAAATGGATCCACATTGATATAATCTTTCGACCATAAACCATAAAAATGGAGTAAACCCAAGAAGGTTATATTAAATACGGTATCCTAAAATTACAAAAAGAAAGCATATGGATGTTGCAATTGCCAAACCTGGTTTACACGTTTTCAATGTTTAGTAGACATGACTATATCAGCTTTATAAATATACTAGCTTTTACCCGCGGCTTCGCCCGCGTTATATTTTGATTTTGGCTTATGTTTATGTCGGCTGCGAAACCTAAACTAACCGACAAACATCAAAATACCTTAGAGGAATGCTTTTGTTGGTTAAGTTACGGTTGGAGTGTATATACAATCCCCCCGTGTATTCCCGCCTTGTCGTGGCGGGGGAGGTCTGAGGCAGCTGAAAAGACGGCGCTCGAAGTCTCCCTCTTCTTTGGGTCTTTTCCCCCAAAGCAGCTTAGAGGCTGGCACTCGAGGTTCAGCCGCTTTTAACTAAAGCAGCTGAGAGGATGGCCGGTAGGTTGAGGCGGGCTGCAGTGCCGCTCTTGCGACGCTGCAGCCGAGGATTAGGTGGTGTGAATGCCGCAACCTACCCTACCTTCCGCTAGGCCGTCAACGTGTTGGCAGACGCAGTGGGGCTGCAGGGGAAGAAAAGTGTCGGTATCGTGATGGCCGTTCTCACTGCCCTCTGCAGTTGAAGAGGCCTAGGCGCTGGGCTTCTATGACTGACCCGTTGCACTGGGACCAGGGCGTTGGAATGCTGTCCGACGCTCAGTGCTAGTTAGTCCCGAGTGGTGGATGACGATGTGTTTTGTGCTCCGAAACACTCCGTCATTATGGCGGGAGCGCAAGCTCCGTTATGGAGCCAGAGTCTGGGCTTGCGCTGTTGAGTGCCGCGAAGGAGTGCGAAAAATGTAGGAACGTCCTAAACTTGCCATGACAGGTTATTTCTGGCGCTTAGACGGCTGATACCGCGGCCCGCTAACTTAGTTTTTATCCTGTCCTACGGGAACTGTTAAATTTTTTTGGGATAAAAAGTGGCCTATGTCACTTTTCGTCTTTTAAACTATATTCATGCAATAAGCCGAGGCAATCCGTTGCTCCGTTGCTGAGAAAAAGTTATTGTCTTATCCTACGGGAACCACAATTTTTGTGGTGGTCGAGCGTATCACGTCACACATTATTAATTTGTTTGATTTACCCATACATAGATTACATAGAATGAATGGCTGTATGAGATCTGCACCCACTGCGGCATTAGAAGCCCTCATGGGGCAGATGCCGCTGCATCTCTTCATACAGCAAGAAGCAGCAGTAGCTGCCTATAGACTACTATCATTAAACCTTTGGGTACATGACAAAGCAGCAACACACACCACCATAATTGAGGAATTTGCAAATTGCAACCAAGAAATTCTTTCGGTCTATGACAGGGTGCCTAAAAAACATATCTTCACAAAGAGCTACTCAATACAGCTACATGAAGAACAAAGTGACAGCTCAGGTATACAAGAAGTGAGGATTTATACAGATGGCTCGAAAACTGAAACAGGTACAGGGTCAGGTACTTTCTCTGAAGACCTGAATATACACATCGCAACAACCCTGGGTGAAAACAACTCTATCTTCCAAGCGGAATGTGTAGGTATCATCCAGGCTGCTACAGCAGTACTCACCAGAAAGGTAACTGATTACAATATTAGAATCCTCTCAGACAGTGCTGCGGTGCTTAAGGCACTACAACGATATGAACACTCCTCAGGGCTAACCTTACAGTGTCATGATCTATTGGAAGAAGTAAGTAAGAAAAATAAAGTCACTCTCCAATGGATCAAAGGACACAGCGGGTCCAGAGGAAATGACGCGGCGGACGAGCTAGCCAGGAGAGGTGCAGGTAGGCGCCCAGTAGGGCCTGGACCGATGATACCTTTGCCTTTTAGCCAAGTCAGATCCTGGATACGCCAACACACAGCTAGACAACACAAGGAATACTGGGCAAGTACTGAGGGTTGTTAGCAGTCTAAAGAAGTTTTCCCGGAGTTAAATCCGAGATACTCCCGACGCCTGCTGAACCTTAAACGAGACAAACTCCGACTCATAGCCGGAGTAGTCACGGGGCATTGCTCTCTAAACAAGCACCTGTTTAAAATTGGTGTTACAGACAGCCCTCTGTGCAGAGGTTGCATGGAGGCAGAAGAAACAACCGCGCATATGCTGCTTGAATGCAGCAGTGTGGCGGAACAACGCGAAAAATACCTCGGGGCACCGAGGACACTCCGGGAGGCCTGCGCCGGCGTTGGCGAGCTGCTGGACTTCCTGGAGGACACCGGGTGGCTGAACTAGCTGCAGCCGGGTGACCCACATAAAACGGGCCCATTGGAGGGCTCAATTGTGGAAAAGGCCCGCAGCAACAAGTAAGTAAAGTAGTACATAGAATGACTGTACTAAAACTTACGATGAAAAAGATAAACTGATTTATTTGTAAACTGAACATTTTTGCTTTCATTATAAGACAAGGTAAATAACGTTAGGGGTATAAAGTTGATACAGTAAGCCCCAAACTTAGCACGCGCCTTTTATACGAGGCTAGCTGTAAGAGTTGACTGAATTTTATTTTTAAAAAGAAAACTAGCAGTAAATATATATTAACCAACACTGGAGTATTTAATAAACTGGAAAATGAATTTCTGTATCATTTTTAAAGCAATCAGAAGTTATATCTAGAAGGTAAAGAAATATTAATCAACACCGGTGTATCTAATGAACTGTAAAAGTTTCATTATAAAATACAAAGATGCTTCGTTGGAGGACGACTGGACAGAGCCGTATTTTTACTAATGGAGAGGTCAAAGATGTAAACGCGCCTTAAGCGCCAAGATACAAGCCGATAGAAGACAATATAGTGCGCTGGGCAACTCTGTGCCCGCTAGATATACCGAATCGTTGTAGATAAGCGGACAACCTCGGCGCAATCACGCCTGATATTCGACGAAAACAACTTCAAATTAATATACCCATCAATTCTTATAGACACGTGTATTTATTTCGTCGAAACGTGCTGAAGATACCTATATCAATATGAGTAGATACTTGTAGGTACAGAGCTTAAATCTATTCATATAAAATTCAAAAGCCCACGGTTCAGTAGTGAATATGACAAACTGATATGTGCGCGATCCGATTTCAGTTGTCCAGTCATCGGACCACGAAAAAAATATTTTCCAACAAAAAGCGGTTGAAGTACTCGGCAATGGTAACCAGCAAATATTTCGTGCCCGTTGCCGTGGAGACCATGGGTAGCTGGGGTGCTGAGGCCAAATTGTTAACTTTTAAAATAGGGCGCAGGATTCGGGAAAGAGGAGGTGACTCCCGTTCTACCTCGTTTCTGGTGCAAAGAATGTCCATCGCTATCCAACGCGGCAATACAGCAAGCGTTATGGGCACCTTTGCACCAGGAACGATGAAGTGAGGGGCGGGTAATTTGATTAATTTTCTAGGTAGGTATATACTATCTAGGGTCATAAGTATTGTCACACAGTAAAAATTTTCTTTTAGAATGCTGGCCACAAAAAAGTTTATTAAATTCGAATTGTTCATGAAAATAAAAATGTATACTTTTTAGAATTTTACTCATTTTTAGGGTTCCGTACCCAAATGGAAAAACGGGACCCTATTACTAAGACTTCGATGTCCGTCTGTCTGTCTGTCTGTCAGTCTGTCACCGGGCTGTATCTCATGAACCATGATTGCTAGGCAGCTGAAATTTTCACAGATGATGTATTTCGGTTGCCGCTATAACAACAAATACTAAAAACAAAATAAAATAAATATTTAAGGGGGGCTCCCATACAACAAACCTGAATTTTTAGACGTTTATCGCTCTATATTGTTACGCAGTAAGCAGCGCGCGGTACGACGGCTAGTTGTTTATCTACACCTAATCGCGAGATTTATGGTTTTATGACTCAGGCGGCACCGGCCTTTGTGTCGCGTCTATTGTTTGTTGTTTGTCAGATTTTTTTTTGTGGTGTTTTCGTAATAATTAAGAACAATAGGGTTTCTCGAACTTTACACTTGTTTACTTTGTCAGTCACAATGGCACCGAATATTCTACAGATTTCTAGAGAACCCTTATTCCGATATAAATAGGGCGATGGTTTTCGTTCGTTGCAGTTATCGCGTTTATACCGGAGTGAAAACATCTCGTGTTCAAGTGCGGTACCAGTGATTGTGAAGTGACTAGTTGTGTGAATATTCGTGCCAGTGTGAAGTGTTGTGCGAACCAGTTGTGTCGTGTGTACTGTGATTTTGTGCAATAAAGTGCGAAGTGAATAATCGGCGTTTTAACTGATTATCCAAGAACCCATCTCGTAACATTTGGTGTCAGAAGGGTGGATAATTGAAAATGCCGGTTACTCCGTACGACGACGAGACGCCCCGTACACGGAGTCAGCGCCGTCAGGAGGAAGCGCGCCGACTAGAGGAGCAAGAGCGCCGCCAGGAGGAGGTTGACCAGCGACGCTTCGGAAATAATTCGCTGTTAATGGAAGGCAGCGAGTCCGAGGCAACCAATGACGACTCCAGGATCCCGGGAGCACCTGCTGTGGCGCCTGCTGCTGCACCAGCTACCCCTGCGGCATTTGACATGGCTGCAATGATGTCGATGATGCAGTCGATGTTTGATCGCAACAAAGAAGAACAGGCTCGCCTACTGGAAGAACAGGCTCGTCTACTGGAAGAACAGGCCCGCAACAATGAAAGGCAGACTCGCCAGCTGGAAGAAAAATTGGACCGCCAAAAAGAAGATCTGATTTCAAGCTTGCAGACGACTTTGGGCAAAGAAATAAAAGAGGTCAAGGACACAGTCAAGCAGCTTGATACGAGGGTCAAACTGAAAGTTCTTAGAACTGGCCACTTATAAACAATATAATAAAAAAATAATTCTATAATTTGAAAATAGAACTCTTTGCCAATATTACTGAGTATATACTTCATTCATTTGTCATTTGTTTTACGATTTGGCGGCAAATTGAAAATTGTCTGTGTCACGTCAACATGAATTTAACACGAGAAAATTTTCGTGCAATGATTTTTTATGACTTTCGATGTCATTTAAGTCAACAAGAAAGTTATGATAGACTACGATTGGCCTTTCACGATGAAGCCCCATCTCGTGCGACTGTTTACAACTGGTTTAATGAGTTTAAACGTGGTCGCACTAATCTCACTGATGATTTACGTGAGGGACGGCCTTCTACGGCGACGACTGAAGATAACATCTGTGTTGTGCGGCGTATGATAGAGACTGACAAAAGAGTGACCTATCAGCAGATTCGGACAAGCTTAGGCATCGGTATGAGTCAAGTGCACAAAATCCTACACGAACATTTAGCGGTCAGGAAGCTTTGCGCCCGGTGGATACCTCATAATTTGACTGAGGCTCAAAAACTCCATCGTGTGGATTGGTGCCGTAAAATGATTGAAAGATTTAACGGAGGTGACTCAAATGCTGTGTTCGACATACTAACAGGTGACGAAAGCTGGATTTACTGTTATGATCCTGAAACCAAAAGACAATCTGCTCAGTGGGTGTTTCCTTTCGAGGAGTTGCCAACTAAAGTGAAGAGAGATCGAAGTGCGGGGAAAAAAATGGTGGCCTCGTTCTTTGGAAGGATAGGTCATTTCGCGACAATTGTGTTAGAGGATCAAAAAACAGTTTCTGCAGAATGGTACACTACCAATTGTTTGCCACTTGTCTTGGAAAAAGTTCGAGAGAAACGACCTCGCAGTAGGATCCTCCTTCACCACGACAACGCCTCATCGCACACCGCCAAGCGAACGATCGACTATTTGGCGACATCAAACGTTGAATTACTGGGTCACCCGCCGTATAGCCCCGACCTCGCGCCTTGTGATTTTTATTTATTTTCAAAAATTAAAGAAAAACTTAAAGGAAAGCGGTTTATGAATGCTGAAGAAGCGGTGGCTGCGTATCGCGATGCCATTGAAGAGACCCCTAAGGACGAGTGGGCAAAGTGCTTTTCCCAGTGGTTCCATCGCATGCAGCGGTGTATTGACGTGAATGGACAATATTTTGAAAAGATATAATAAAACTAATAACTGGCTAATGTAATCAGTTTTTGATTTTCTAAGAACTTTCAGTTTGACCCTCGTACCAGCGTAAAGGAGCACGAATCCCGTATTGTTGAAGCGGAAGCACAAATCGCCGATGTGAGGAAAGCCCTCAACGTTTTCAAGTCTGGAGGCGGAACCACTGCATCTACAACCTTCTCGCCAGCCTCACAGAAGATTAAAGTGACGCCTTTCGACGGGACATCATCATGGTCAGCCTACAAAATTCAATTTGACGCTGCCGTTCAAACCAATGGATGGAACAATGACCAAGCCAAGAACGCCCTCATCATGAGCCTTCGCGATGAAGCTCTGAGTATTCTTGATGCTGTGGGCAAAGAAGTGACCTACGATAAATTGATGGAAATGTTGGAGAGTCGCTACGGTGATGGGCACCTGGAGCGTGTGTACAGAGCGCAGTTAAAGAACAGGGTGCAACGTCGCAACGAAAGTCTTCAGCAGTGGGCTGTCGAAGTGGAGAAACTGTTCCGGAAGGCTTATCAGTCAGCACCGTTACCCAACGACGAGCATCTAGTGGAAGCGTTTTCTAACGGGATAGCAGACTTCGAAGTTAGAACTGCAGTGAAACTCGGGCATCACAAAACACTAAAGGGAGCTTTGGCTCAAGCCGTAGAAGTCGAGGCTGTACGAAATCCAGTGAAGGATATCCAACATATAAGGGAAGTTAAAGAAGCGTCACATCGTACGAGGTTTGGCCCAAGATGCTACAACTGTGAAGAGAGAGGACATTTATGGCAGAAATGCCCAAAGCCATGCCGAACCAGGGACGATCGACTATTGGAAGAACGAAAGGATCGCGAGGCAACGCATTCACTATGGAGGAATAAACGACCTGCTGAAGAAAGCGGGAAATGGCGAGTGTTATCCGGGCCAGAAAAGCCAAAGATTTTGATCTCACAAGCTCACGATGGGAACAGCTTGATCATCAATGGTGTCATCAATGGAACTTCTTGCAAGCTGACATTGGATACAGGAGCTTCTCGCACTGTCATCAGTTCCCGACTGGCTAAGCGCTTTCTTCCGAACTTCGAAAGCTGCAAAACCGTTCAACTTCTGACAGCGACCGGTCAGCACATATCCGTCCGAGGAGAGAAGCTGGTGGAGTTAAAGTTGGGTGAGAAAACTTTCCAACACAAAGTCATCGTGGCTGATATAGTTGACGATTGCATTCTGGGTCTTGACTTCATGCGAGAACATCATTGCGAGATAGACGTCAACCAAGGAATCTTGAAGTGTGGAAGAGAAGAAATCTTCATGGAAGGCGCCACATCAGGAAAGGTTTATTGTCTGCAGAGAACAGTTCTTCCACCTAGATCGGAGACCATTGTGGCAGTTAGATTACCGCCGAAGTTGGGACATCAACGACGATGTGTGCTAATAGAACAGTCGGAAGGTGATCAACCATGGTTATTGGCCCGAACTCTGGTGAGGACTACTAATACCGCTGTGGTGCGTGTTCTCAACACAAGTAACGAGGAACAACTCATCAAAGGAGGAACCCCAATTGGTACTTGTGAAGAAGTAGACTGGATGCGCAGATGCCAAGAACAACCAAAGGAGAAATACAACTGTGCTGGGAGTTACACAGTGTCAACGCTATTGGAAGACTCCCGTAAAGACCTGACCGAAAGAGAACTTCTGATGGCAAAGAAGATACTGCAGCGCTACACCGACATATTTGCTCTCGATGATGCTGTCAACGGGAAGACTGGATTAGTGAAGCACACAATAAATACAGGAAGCGTGTCACCGATTCGACAGCGGCCAAGAAGGATACCAGTGGCTCGAGAAAAAGAAGTTGAGTCAATGATCGAAGACATGGCACACAATGGTGTGATAGAACCTTCATCCAGTCCGTGGTGTTCGCCAGTGGTTCTAGTGAAAAAGAAGGATGGCAGTATGCGGTTCTGCGTTGATTATCGACGACTCAACGACGTAACGAAGAAAGACAGCTATCCTTTACCGAGGATTGATGACACGTTAGACACACTGACAGGTATGAAGTGGTTCACTACCCTGGACTTGAAGAGCGGATACTGGCAAGTGGAAATAGATCCTAAAGATAAAGAGAAGACCGCATTTTCGACGGGAAAAGGCCTGTGGCAATTCAACGTGATGCCGTTTGGATTGTGCAACGCGCCCGCTACGTTCGAAAGACTAATGGAGTTAGTGCTCGCGGGACTGATTGGAGATGCATGTCTAGTCTATTTGGACGACATCATAATTGTGGGAAAAACCTTCGAAGACCATCTGCAAAACCTGGAACGAGTATTGACTAAGATTCGCGCAGCCAATCTCAAGCTGAGTCCTAAGAAATGTTCCTTCTTCAAGAGGCAAGTGAATTTCCTGGGACATGTGATTTCCGAAGCTGGCGTACAGACGGATCCAGGAAAAGTCAGTGCTGTCAAGGATTGGCCGGTGCCAAAAGACAAGACGGAAGTTAGAGCATTTTTGGGTTTATGCTCCTACTACAGGCGATTCGTGAAGAACTTTGCTGACATAGCCAAGCCGTTGCATAGACTGACTGAAGAAAAACGACCCTTCCTCTGGGATGAAAATTTCTTAGGACTCAGCTTGAGATTGGCTGCGCGAATCTTAGTCAATACTCGTTCCAGGTTTTGCAGATGGTCTTCGAAGGTTTTTCCCACAATTATGATGTCGTCCAAATAGACTAGACATGCATCTCCAATCAGTCCCGCGAGCACTAACTCCATTAGTCTTTCGAACGTAGCGGGCGCGTTGCACAATCCAAACGGCATCACGTTGAATTGCCACAGGCCTTTTCCCGTCGAAAATGCGGTCTTCTCTTTATCTTTAGGATCTATTTCCACTTGCCAGTATCCGCTCTTCAAGTCCAGGGTAGTGAACCACTTCATACCTGTCAGTGTGTCTAACGTGTCATCAATCCTCGGTAAAGGATAGCTGTCTTTCTTCGTTACGTCGTTGAGTCGTCGATAATCAACGCAGAACCGCATACTGCCATCCTTCTTTTTCACTAGAACCACTGGCGAACACCACGGACTGGATGAAGGTTCTATCACACCATTGTGTGCCATGTCTTCGATCATTGACTCAACTTCTTTTTCTCGAGCCACTGGTATCCTTCTTGGCCGCTGTCGAATCGGTGACACGCTTCCTGTATTTATTGTGTGCTTCAATAATCCAGTCTTCCCGTTGACAGCATCATCGAGAGCAAATATGTCGGTGTAGCGCTGCAGTATCTTCTTTGCCATCAGAAGTTCTCTTTCGGTCAGGTCTTTACGGGAGTCTTCCAATAGCGTTGACACTGTGTAACTCCCAGCACAGTTGTATTTCTCCTTTGGTTGTTCTTGGCATCTGCGCATCCAGTCTACTTCTTCACAAGTACCAATTGGGGTTCCTCCTTTGATGAGTTGTTCCTCGTTACTTGTGTTGAGAACACGCACCACAGCGGTATTAGTAGTCCTCACCAGAGTTCGGGCCAATAACCATGGTTGATCACCTTCCGACTGTTCTATTAGCACACATCGTCGTTGATGTCCCAACTTCGGCGGTAATCTAACTGCCACAATGGTCTCCGATCTAGGTGGAAGAACTGTTCTCTGCAGACAATAAACCTTTCCTGATGTGGCGCCTTCCATGAAGATTTCTTCTCTTCCACACTTCAAGATTCCTTGGTTGACGTCTATCTCGCAATGATGTTCTCGCATGAAGTCAAGACCCAGAATGCAATCGTCAACTATATCAGCCACGATGACTTTGTGTTGGAAAGTTTTCTCACCCAACTTTAACTCCACCAGCTTCTGGTGGAGTTAAAGTTGGGTGAGAAAACTTTCAACTTTAACTCCACCAGAAGCTGGTGGAGTTAAAGTTGGGTGAGAAAACTTTCCAACACAAAGTCATCGTGGCTGATATAGTTGACGATTGCATTCTGGGTCTTGACTGCAAGTAACTAAAAAGGTCTAAAAAGTGTGGTTGTGACAGTTCAGAGGGTGCTGGAAGAGGCGGGCTGGTGCGACCTCTTCCACATCCTGGTCCGGAGTTCAGTTTACTGTTCTCTCACCCACCGCAAAGAAGCACCAGAATGATAACCCCACACTAACTGAAAAGTTAGCCTTTGAGATGGATGGGATTAAGTTTGAACTTCCCAAGAGAGCATCCCTTAATGAAGATGTTGCCATGTTCGTTACTGTGTTCCTGACTAGGGGCAACAATTTGTTCAAGATACTCAGAACAATAGCTAAAGATGCTAAATCTGTTATTGCAGCCAAAATGGTTAATTATAGCATCAAGAGTGACGATGACTCAGAAGCTGCAGCTAGGAAGAGGAAAGAACGTGTTGTTCTGGCTTCCACTGATATAACTCTAAGTAGGATAGCAGCAACCTTTCCACAGATAACACTTGCAGTGGCTAAACAGCACCAAATTGAGGGCAAAGCGGCACTCTTAGCCACCACTGAAAGTTTCAAGTTTACTTACCCAGATAAAGATGCCAAGATCCCTCATGTTTTGCAGCATGGACTGCTAGCATCCCTTCTGAGCAGATCCCAGCCAGATGAAGAAAAGTGGCAACAAGTACTTCCTTGTCGTCATGGATTACTTCACCAAGTGGCCGGAAGTCTTCGCAATTCCGAACCAAGAGGCATCGACGATAGCAGACAAATTGGTGCATGAAGTATTCTGTCGATTTGGAGTACCATTGGAAATCCACAGTGACCAAGGAAGAAATTTTGAATCTCAGCTGTTTCAAGAGACGTGCCGGTTAATGGGTGCACACAAAACAAGGACAACGTCTTACCACCCGCAATCAGATGGAATGGTGGAGCGATTCAACCAAACTCTGGATATGCTTGTCCCAATCCCGTTGTTTGCTTCCGACTACTTTTGCCAGGTACCTCTCCAGAGTTTGGTTGAATCGCTCCACCATTCCATCTGATTGCGGGTGGTAAGACGTTGTCCTTGTTTTGTGTGCACCCATTAACCGGCACGAATATCCAGGTCTATGGGTGTCCTAGCTCTTCTTGGGAAGTCGTATCTAGTATGCGATCAGAGTTAATGTGTGAATGATTCCCCCGCCCCTCAAAGGGAATGACAGAGTTCCTACAACATGGTCTAAAAAGTGTGGTTGTGACAGTTCAGAGGGTGCTGGAAGAGGCGGGCTGGTGCGACCTCTTCCACATCCTGGTCCGGAGTTCAGTTTACTGTTCTCTCACCCACCGCAAAGAAGCACCAGAATGATAACCCCACACTAACTGAAAAGTTAGCCTTTGAGATGGATGGGATTAAGTTTGAACTTCCCAAGAGAGCATCCCTTAATGAAGATGTTGCCATGTTCGTTACTGTGTTCCTGACTAGGGGCAACAATTTGTTCAAGATACTCAGAACAATAGCTAAAGATGCTAAATCTGTTATTGCAGCCAAAATGGTTAATTATAGCATCAAGAGTGACGATGACTCAGAAGCTGCAGCTAGGAAGAGGAAAGAACGTGTTGTTCTGGCTTCCACTGATATAACTCTAAGTAGGATAGCAGCAACCTTTCCACAGATAACACTTGCAGTGGCTAAACAGCACCAAATTGAGGGCAAAGCGGCACTCTTAGCCACCACTGAAAGTTTCAAGTTTACTTACCCAGATAAAGATGCCAAGATCCCTCATGTTTTGCAGCATGGACTGCTAGCATCCCTTCTGAGCAGATCCCAGCCAGATGAAGAAAAGTGGCAACAAGTACTTCCTTGTCGTCATGGATTACTTCACCAAGTGGCCGGAAGTCTTCGCAATTCCGAACCAAGAGGCATCGACGATAGCAGACAAATTGGTGCATGAAGTATTCTGTCGATTTGGAGTACCATTGGAAATCCACAGTGACCAAGGAAGAAATTTTGAATCTCAGCTGTTTCAAGAGACGTGCCGGTTAATGGGTGCACACAAAACAAGGACAACGTCTTACCACCCGCAATCAGATGGAATGGTGGAGCGATTCAACCAAACTCTGGATATGCTTGTCCCAATCCCGTTGTTTGCTTCCGACTACTTTTGCCAGGTACCTCTCCAGAGTTTGGTTGAATCGCTCCACCATTCCATCTGATTGCGGGTGGTAAGACGTTGTCCTTGTTTTGTGTGCACCCATTAACCGGCACGAATATCCAGGTCTATGGGTGTCCTAGCTCTTCTTGGGAAGTCGTATCTAGTATGCGATCAGAGTTAATGTGTGAATGATTCCCCCGCCCCTCAAAGGGAATGACAGAGTTCCTACAACATGGTCTAAAAAGTGTGGTTGTGACAGTTCAGAGGGTGCTGGAAGAGGCGGGCTGGTGCGACCTCTTCCACATCCTGGTCCGGAGTTCAGTTTACTGTTCTCTCACCCACCGCAAAGAAGCACCAGAATGATAACCCCACACTAACTGAAAAGTTAGCCTTTGAGATGGATGGGATTAAGTTTGAACTTCCCAAGAGAGCATCCCTTAATGAAGATGTTGCCATGTTCGTTACTGTGTTCCTGTCTAGGGGCAACAATTTGTTCAAGATACTCAGAACAATAGCTAAAGATGCTAAATCTGTTATTGCAGCCAAAATGGTTAATTATAGCATCAAGAGTGACGATGACTCAGAAGCTGCAGCTAGGAAGAGGAAAGAACGTGTTGTTCTGGCTTCCACTGATATAACTCTAAGTAGGATAGCAGCAACCTTTCCACAGATAACACTTGCAGTGGCTAAACAGCACCAAATTGAGGGCAAAGCGGCACTCTTAGCCACCACTGAAAGTTTCAAGTTTACTTACCCAGATAAAGATGCCAAGATCCCTCATGTTTTGCAGCATGGACTGCTAGCATCCCTTCTGAGCAGATCCCAGCCAGATGAAGAAAAGTGGCAACAAGTACTTCCTTGTCGTCATGGATTACTTCACCAAGTGGCCGGAAGTCTTCGCAATTCCGAACCAAGAGGCATCGACGATAGCAGACAAATTGGTGCATGAAGTATTCTGTCGATTTGGAGTACCATTGGAAATCCACAGTGACCAAGGAAGAAATTTTGAATCTCAGCTGTTTCAAGAGACGTGCCGGTTAATGGGTGCACACAAAACAAGGACAACGTCTTACCACCCGCAATCAGATGGAATGGTGGAGCGATTCAACCAAACTCTGGAGAGGTACCTGGCAAAAGTAGTCGGAAGCAAACAACGGGATTGGGACAAGCATATCCAGCCATTTTTGTTGTCATACCGAAGTGCTGTTCATGAGAGCACAAATGTCACTCCCGCTTTTGCCAATTTTGGACGTGAATTACGGCTACCAGCCGACTTAATAACTGGCATTCCACCGGATTCTCCACAACCCATAACTGAGTACGCCAGTGACCTCCGGAACAAGATGAACGACATCTATGAGCACATTAGAGAGCATGGCCAGCAAGCATCTGAAAGAATGAAGACTCGATACGACAGAAGGGCTAACAATCCTGGGTTCGAGGAAGGCTCGATGGTATGGCTGCACAATCCCATACGCAGCAAAGGGAAGTCTCCAAAGCTACAAGCCAAATGGGATGGACCGTACCGAGTGGTGACCAAGATCAACGACGTGACGTTCCGCATACAGAAAGGACCTCGAGGTGCCCCCAAAATAGTTCACGTGGATCGATTGGCGCGATATCACGGATGCAACGATGCTCGGGACGAGCATGTCTTGGGAGGAGGTGGTGTTACGCAGTAAGCAGCGCGCGGTACGACGGCTAGTTGTTTATCTACACCTAATCGCGAGATTTATGGTTTTATGACTCAGGCGGCACCGGCCTTTGTGTCGCGTCTATTGTTTGTTGTTTGTCAGATTTTTTTTTGTGGTGTTTTCGTAATAATTAAGAACAATAGGGTTTCTCGAACTTTACACTTGTTTACTTTGTCAGTCACAATGGCACCGAATATTCTACAGATTTCTAGAGAACCCTTATTCCGATATAAATAGGGCGATGGTTTTCGTTCGTTGCAGTTATCGCGTTTATACCGGAGTGAAAACATCTCGTGTTCAAGTGCGGTACCAGTGATTGTGAAGTGACTAGTTGTGTGAATATTCGTGCCAGTGTGAAGTGTTGTGCGAACCAGTTGTGTCGTGTGTACTGTGATTTTGTGCAATAAAGTGCGAAGTGAATAATCGGCGTTTTAACTGATTATCCAAGAACCCATCTCGTAACAATATTAATAATGGTACCAGGTAGATGCTTGAAATTTTCACAAAATATTTAGTTTTATATTCCCTTCAATGATAAATAATAAAATTAAAATACCTAGTCGGTGCTTAAATTCTGTCACAAACAAAATTGGCTATAAAACGAAAACTATTTGTTGCAGCTCGATGGAATGTTTTAGATAAGTATAGCGTGATTAATAGTTCGTGATTTAAATGTTTTACGTGACTTAGATAAATCACAATGTGTAGATATAATTTAGTATATAAGCTGTTGTTATTCGATAATAAGGTAGAATATAGTGAGATTCAGTCAGACTCAAGTGTCTTATTTTAATCCCTTGGCGCCCTGGCAAATTGGTGACCCCGAGTGGCCCGAGTGCAGTATCAGTTTGGGGTCCCACTGCCATACCGGCACAGTGGTGACCCCCGACCCAAGTGAAGCGAAATGTAGTGAGCACGCAAGAAGATTTGGGGGTTGACGATAAATCCGCTGGATGACGTCATACCTATACCCCCACAGTCATCACAATGGTAACCAACGACACTTGGCGAGCGCGAAGAAGACTCTGGAAGCTTATTTTGGAATTCGAGGACATTTTGTACGGGACATCTCCACTTCGCAAGTCAGAAAAACGGCATATACGCATAATTCAGCAAGCAAGATGTACAAATAACATCACAAATCACATGGTTGACGAGAAGCAGTTTGTCACGCAATTTTTGAAGTTATGAGTAGGTAGGTAAACGCCAAATCCAGGGTTCTGTAGCTGCAATGAAACGCGAATAACCCTTGGTATTTTGTTTTGTGAATTGATGAAATCGAATCAGCAGTCGCCAGCAGCCGAGTATAGGACCACAGGAACTTGAGATGCCAATGCTGCCGCCGAAAATTCAGCTTGGATCTGCAAGTATTTTTTCGTAGTTGGCACCACCGTACGAGGACAAATCGAAGGTGGCGGAAAATTGCGTAGTACTGGAGGATTTGCCCAGACTCGTTTCCATTGCCAAACGACTGGTCAGTGATATGTTATGGAGAATATGTGAAATGGAAATATGGCTGAAGCTACGAACGCGTGAAGATATTTGAAATGTTCAGATATTACGGAAAAAGTGTGTTGTGACAACATTGTTTTAGTCTTTTGTGCAAATTCAGGATAAAATCAGTGAAATCGGTATATAGGAGCGTGAAATTAGACGGAAATTGTGTATTGCCCAAAAATATCGAAGTCCAACTTAATTAAGTGATAGGATAGGTAGTATTTTTGTGCGAATTTTGCAAAATATTTTTATACAATTTGTATTGTTACATTCAGTTTAATTGTTTTGCAAACTCTGTTTACTAGATGATTAGATCACTGGTAGTAATTATTCGCTTAGTTAGAGCTTTGTCATCACATTTCGAGTAGCGTCATACTGCAAATCAAAGGAATGCAAACGATTTAGCCAATAAAGCGTAGTTATGCGGAATTTTTAGAATATTTTACTTCGTTCGTTATCGATAGTGAATCAGTGATCGTGCCGCCTGCGCAAAAAAGTAAAGACAGAAGAAGCACGCACCTACGGAGCTGACTAGGCCAAGTAGTACTACGTTTCAAATTTACTGACGCAAGCACGTTTTGAACTGCAATGATAAGCAAACTATAAATTGCAACTGTAAGCAAACAGACGTAAGCAAGATCGCTGCAACATGAATGATAGGATTTTTGTTAATTTTGGTTTGACTAGTTTTAGGTAATAATTGTTTGTGAATATATATTACATTTTTTTCCAAGGGGGAAGTACTGTTGCAGCTCGATGGAATGTTTTAGATAAGTATAGCGTGATTAATAGTTCGTGATTTAAATGTTTTACGTGACTTAGATAAATCATAATGTGTTGATATAATTTAGTGTATAAGCTGTTGTTATTCGATAATAAGGTAGAATATAGTGAGATTCAGTCAGACTCAAGTGTCTTATTTTAATCCCTTGGCGCCCCGGCAAACTATTCATGATATTCAAAAAAAGTTTTTTTTTAAGAAAAAGGCAATTTTATTAGCTTACATTAAATACAAAATTTCTTCAAAATGCTTGCCACCATTTTTCACACAAGCCTTCAATCTTCGCGGCCAGTCATCAATAGCAGCACGGACCATATTCATGTCGATATCGGCCACTGCTTTAATCAATGATGATTTTAGGCTGCTCAAATTTTTGTGAAGTTTAGAACAGATCTTTTCCTCCAATTCCTACCAAATTGTGTAATCCAGTGGATTGAGGTCAGGACTAGATGAGGGCCAATCTTGATGCCTTATTAGCTCGATATTCTGGCGCTCGAATCACTCCTGAGTTGTTTTGGCCTTATGCGCTGGTGCGAAGTCCTGTTGAAACAAAAATGGCCGTACTCCAAAGAGTGTCTGGGGCAGATCTTTTACTATGCGATCTAAAACCGTGTCTTGGTACAATTTTGCACTGGTTTTGACACCTTTTTCACAAAAATGCACTTCAGTAGGGCCATAATAGTATACTCCCAACCAAATCATGATTGATGATGGATGATGGCCGTGCTGCACTCTAGGAATGGCATTTCCAGCGGCCGCAGAGCTGGAAGCGTACACCCTATCATTTTGTTTGTTGTACTTCTCTTCAATATTAAAAATTTTCTCGTCTGTAAACAGGATATCGCGGTGTCTGTTTCTTGCGTACCGCTTTAGCAAAACTTTGCATTTCTTGGCTCTCATAGCTATCAGACGCGCGTTCAGAAGATGCCTACTCTTTTTTCGGTAAGCTCAAAGTCCCAGGTCTTGTTTGATTTTTTTTTACGGTACTTCTGGTTAATCCCATCTCCAAAGCCATCAGTTTCTGTTGCGGACGGGATTTCTTGCAAAACGCGCCTTGATTGCTTTGATGACCCCTGGAGTCTTAACGGAACGAGGTCTGCAGGTTATTTTCTCGTCATCGACACTAGAGGTTTCATTGTACCTCTTGATGGTACGGTACACGAACCTCTTCGTGATTTTTAACTTTTGAAGCAAGTGGAATATCGTCTTCGGTGGATGGCCGCAACGATGCAATGCAATTACTGCTACTCTGTCCTCTTTGCGAGTCCACTCCATCGTAAAAATGAATGAATGTAAATGTGATTTGGCAGATAATTAATCAAAAAATATTCGAAAATCGAACACTATTTCATTTTTTTTTTCTAGATGTTCTATTTTTAAAATAAATGGCCAGTGACAGTATTTAAGAACCGACTAGGTAATGTAAATATTTAAGGGGGCTCCCATACAGTACGGAACCCTCCGTGCGCGAGTCCGACTCGTACTTGGCCGATTATTAAATATGGAGTGAACGCTTAAAGAAGACCGTGTTGCAGTTATTGCGTTGCATCGTTGCGGTTACGCGCCAATTCAAATTTTTGACATACTGAAAAATTTGAATATAACCAAAAGATTCGTTTATCAAACGATACAATGAAGACTCTAGTGTTGATGACAGGTCAAGAAGTGGTCGCTGTGAAGGCGCGAATTCAAAGCAATCCCAAACGTAAGCAGAAACTGTTGGCCCTTCAGATGGGGTTAAGCAGAACCACGGTGAAAAGGGTGTTTAATGAAGACTTAGGGCTTCGGGCATATCGTAAAAAAACAGGACATCGTTTAAATGCTCGTCTAATGGACCTGAGACTGAAGAGATGCCGCGCTTTTTTGAAGCGGTACGCGGGAAGAAAATATCGGGATATTCTTTTTTCGGATGAAAAAAATTTTACCGTAGAAGAGAGCTACAACAAACAAAATGATAAGGTGTACGCACACAGTAATGAAGAAGCGAGCGACCGTATTCCGCGTGTCCAAAGAGGTCATTTTCCATCCTCGCTCATGTTATGGTTGGGAGTTTCTTATTGGTGCTTAACAGAGGTACATTTTTGTGAGAAAGGTTTTAAAACGAATGCAGTTGTGTATCAAAATACAGTCCTGACGAACCTTGTGAAATCTGTTTCTCATACCATGTTCAATAACAGGCACTGGGTATTCCAACAAGATTCGGCGCCAGCTCATAGAGCGAAGAGCACACAAGACTGGCTGGCGGCGCGTGAAATCGACTTCATCCGGCACGAAGACTGGCCCTCCTCCAGTCCAGATTTGAGTCCGTTAGATTACAAGATATGGCAACACTTGGAGAAAAAGGCGTGCTCAAAGCCTCATCCCAATTTGGAGTCACTCAAGACATCCTTGATTAAGGCAGCCGCAGATATTGACATGGACCTCGTTCGTGCTGCGATAGACGACTGGCCGCGCAGATTGAAGGCCTGTATTCAAAATCACGGAAGTCATTTTGAATAAACTTTATTTTCATAAGAATCTATGTTTTGTTAAGTTCATCTTGGTATATAAATGGTTTCATAATGAATAAACTTGTTTCAATTATTTTATATCAAACATGTGACAGAATTTATGACTAGACTGTGTATGTTAATATTTTTTTTTTTCCATGGTTACTAGTAGGTACTATGAAAGTAAAAAAAAACAACGGGTTGCACTCCGGGAGTGCCGGCAGAAGTGAAAACTTAAACATAAACCGTCTAACCACAAAAGTTTTACGCACGCTTTAGGAAATGATTAACAGTACAAATTGTACGGTTAAACAGTGTTTAAGGCGTGTTTAAATCTTTTGTGGTAAGGTGGATAAAGTACTATTTATGTGGTAAAATACAATATCACACTGCGCCGCTTAAATGAAACAGCAAGAGAAGGCATACAGCGGGGTAGAAATAGAGGGGGATATTACTTCTTCTCCTACGCTGGGCCGGCGGTATACTCTCACCCCGTCTTACGAATTATCGATCAGGTCACGTGTCCTGACGCGAATTTAACCTTGTTACCCATCCTAAAAAGTGCACAACGCCGCTAAAAAAGTTTTCACATCAAAAATTTGGTAATCAATATAGTATCGACAAAACAACGAGAACAACAAAGAGAAACCATCAAAATATTTGAATTATGATTTAAAATGTTATCACGGTCAATCAAAGGCCACACACTAAGTATTTTTGTGACCCCAAACTAAAAAGTTTGTTTTCGGTCCTGTGCTATTTTTATACATTACTTTGAAACGTGTGGCGTATGTGGACGCCATATATTGCGCCATCTGCGCCGCACCGATTACTTAAATAGTGCAACACCATCTTGGCGCCCTTCAATATTTATGTACATAATTAAATTTGTTTTAGCTTTAAGACTCACATTCATTCATTTTGTACACCACTCATTTATTCATCTGCTCCCGGCGATTGGACGCACGGGCTCTTCACGTTAAATATTATTACAATTATTGAAATTATAAGTTGGCCAGTAGGCCTAGTGCAAAAGTGTGTTATTATTCCACCATACGACGCCGAACGCTAAAGAGAATTTATTAAAAATCGGCCAAGTACGAGTCGGACTCGCACACGGAGGGTTCCGTACTGTATTGGGCCCCCCCTAAAATATTTATTTTATTATTTATTATTAAAGTGAACATACAACTAAATATTCTGTGAAAATTTTAAGCATCTACCTGTTACCATTATTAATATAGAGCGAAAAACGGCAAAAAATCTGGTTTGTTGTATGGGAGCCCCCGTTAATTATTAATTTTATTCTGTTTTTAGTTATTTGTTGTTATAGCGGCAACAGAAATACATCATCTGTGAAAATTTCAGCTTTCTAGCTATAGCGGTTCATGAGATACAGCCCGGTGACAGACAGACAGACGGACATCGGAGTCTTAGTAATAGGGTCCCGTTTTTACCCTTTGGGTACGGAACCCTAAAAATGAACAAACACACAGAAACAAACCCAAACACATCATACCAACATGATGCAACACAAACATCATCATTGACAAACGAAGAACTTAGTTTCTTTGCGTTCGATGACGTATGCCCAATCGCTTGCATCAACGAATCTAATGAGACCAATGACATAGAACCGCAGCTTTATCTTTAAATTTTGGAGACTAGGGTAGCAAAGGCTGTACAAGCGTCAAAAGGTTTCACAGATCTCGTTGAATTAGTAGAGGCTTACGATGATGACAACAAAATTAACATCAGACTAAACACTACCCCAGTGTCATCTGATGAATTCGATGCCCTGATTACCGGTATTGAGAAAAAGGATGTAGCAGTAGTGAATACCGAATTCGGTGTTTTCGAAGTGCCAATCCAAACAGCTCAAGCTGTACCAAAGTATCAAAAGGTATTGAATAATATTGCAGCCACATCTATCAAAACTCTGTACGACACATTATTGATTAGTCAAAATGGAGCTGATATTGCAAAGCTTGCAGCTAATATTCAAAAAGTGAGCGCTGACGCCATTCAGAAGCACGCAAAAACCTTTGAGAGACGAGATGTGATGGAATCCATCCTTCGAGTTTTGATAATTGAGCGTTTCAAAGACAGGCAAATCCGCGCCATTTGTAATCATTATAGCAAACCTGAAATGTGGGTAGACCCACTGACCTCAGGACTTTGCATTATCAATCCAGATGAGAATCACCCCGTCCTGTCCGCAGCTAGAGAGCGTAAGGCGACCTCAACATACGAACTGGATGATAACCAAACACAAAGTCTCATAGCACTAGCATTCTCGCGTAAACCAAGAGAGACGTCAGCCGCCAAGCTAAACCTGTTCTCACGCGTGAAAGGTAGTAAACGAGACGACATCAAGGCCGATCAAAAGAAAGTACTATATTTTCCGAGTCATAATTGACACAGACGGAGATTAAAGCGATGATGTTCTAACGACCCAAAGAGTCTACACCACGTGGTCCACATTGTGACGTTTCCGTTAAAATAGACGGAGTAGCGTACCATGGAGAATGTGTTGTAATTCAATGGCTCATAAAGAACTTCTTTAAATTCAACAAAGAAATAGGGATATTATCCACTCAGCGAATGTTCTTAGATCACCACCAGAGAGTATTGCTGGAAACAATCCAGAAACACCACACAGCACTCGCTCAAGCTCAAGACAACGACTAAGAGCTAGAAAAACTGCGCTCATCATTAAAATTAGAACGATTGCATATTCCAGGAACGGACATCCAACTCACCTGCGATACTTCTACGGGCAAGCCGAGACCGTATCTACCAGCGTCGTTCCGCCGCCCGACGTTCCAGAGGCTGCACAATCTCAGCCACCCGAGCGCGCGCGCAAGCGCCCGCCTGGTTGCTGACCGTTATGTGTGGCCCGGCGTGCGCAAGGACTGCATGGCCTGGGCGCGCTCTTGCATCGCGTGCCAGCGTTGTAAGGTCTCCCGACACATCACGACTCCGCTCAGCAATTTTCCCGGTACGTCGGCACGGTTCACTCATGTTCACCTGGACATAATCGGAGCACTTCCCCACTCTGATGGGTACACATACTGTTGGAAAGCCGTCTACATATTCACCAGGTGGCCAGAAGTGTGGCCGATGACAGGAATCACTGCCGAAGAAGTAGCAGAGACATTCGTCTCTGGGTGGATTTCGCGTTATGGCGTCCCACTTATCGTCACGACGAACCAAGGACGGCAGTTCGAATCTGCACTTTTCAATCGCTTACTGCAGATCTGCGCCACAAGACGCAAGCGAACCACCAGTTACCGCAAGTTGCCGTTTGCACCGCAAACAAACGGCATGGTAGAACGCCTTCACAGACAACTAAAGGCAGCACTCATGTGCCACAACAATTCATGGAGCAAGGCCCTACCACTCGTGCTACTCGGCATCCGCACTGCACTGAAGGAGGACTTACAATGTTTTTCTGCAGAACTCGTGTACGGCGAACCTCTACGGTTACCCGGAGAGCTCGTCGTACCGGCAGCAACCAACCGCGACACCAACACAGAGGACTTCGTGAACCAACTTCGCTCAAAGATGGCAAACCCACGAGTAAATATGTGGGTACCTGATTTACCTACCATTGTTCCAATAGTACTTTTTAGTACACCATACTTTAGAAGTGGTCCCATTGAGGTTTTATAGAAATCGGTTGGGTGAGAGGATTGTTCGTTTTTCAAAAACCACTCAACCGATTTCTTTAGCATCACTAATCTAAGACAGGCTCTCTATGTTGACGATGGGCCGTGTGGCTTACAATACGGCGTGCGCAAGTGATGAGTTTATCGCAGAACTTAAAAGAAGATTCAAATAACCACAAAGGCTGCCAAATACTATCTCGGCATGGAACTAAATGTACAAAAAAACACTATATATGGACAATATTTGTTTGGAGAGTGGTGATAGTGAAATGAAAATCGCTGGATTCGGACATTCCAGTGGAACGAGGCGATGTTGATTATGTTTTCTTTTAATTTTGCTGGAAGTGAAATACGGTGATTTAACTTTCTGCGACGATTTTTGCCTGGACAAGATTATTGGTTATTGACAAAACCTTCTTCGCGCGCGCGCCACCGCCGAGGTCGGAGGTTGTTAATTGAGCTGCGCGATTTTTGCATCGGAAAAATTCGAAATGT